>CM073129.1:11624249-12224249 GCA_037039145.1 Fundulus diaphanus | reverse complement strand
AGTCTGCCTGCAATTGAACCAACTAAAAACCTGTCTAGTCTGGACTCGTCTGTATACATTCAGTATGTAATTTTTGCTAACTTATGCAGTAGCATTTTCTCAGGAAACACATCACATATATCACACTAAATAAAATATTGTTCTAATTTCTGTATACTTTTCAGAGAGCCTTCCAAAACCGACCATCTTTGTGAGCCCTGTTGCTGAGCTTACCTGGGGTCAACAAGTCAACATCACTTGTGCTTCTGCAATTGAACTTTTAGATGGGACATTTATTCTCCAAAATACTATATACCCATTAAGAATGAATCAGTCATCTGGTTCCACCTCTGCTACCTTCAGGATCCCTAAAGTGACCCTTGATCATCATGGAGAATTCCACTGTCAGTATGAGAAAAGGATTTCAAGCCAGACCTTCACCTCCCTCCTTAGTGACTCTGTCCATCTTACTGGTATGATAAAATAAATTACTTGTAAATAGCAAAAAGTCATCCATGTAAATAATTGTTAAAGTTTACTCTATTTGTTTTGATAAAAGTACCTCAAACCAATGAATCCCTTCATGCACCAGGGCCTCAAACTCTGGGAACATTCAGAATGGCTAAAATATACAGAATCCCCCTCCAATTTGTTTTTATAACTATCCACTAAAATTTGGTGTCAATAACTGTATTTTACCATATTTAATCTAAAAGGCAGAGGAATGTTTACAGCTTCGAAACTGGACTCTCATACACAACAACGAGCCCATTCATTCCTCACACAGATATTAAGTAGGACCCATTGTGTACACCTATTCAGGGGCATGCACAGTATGATATCTGTGTTCCGTTCATCACATTGGTGGAGAAGATCATGCTATAATGCAGATGTGTCCTTGCTGACACATCTTCCACTAATCAGTTTTCTTTCCAATCTAAGTATGTCAGACTCTGTGCCTCCAGAGTCCGTTTATCTGTAACTTCCATGACAGGCGATTTTGCATTCCTGTCTCTGTAATCTCATAATCTCTAACATTGTTTCAGATCAGTCATTGAAACATTTACATCCAGAAACATAACTGGATACCCGATTTTTCAAGATTGGTTATGAGCTGTATGTTATATCCCAACATTTTGTTCTCTTTTTTTCCACAGTGCATCTGCTGAGGCCCTATATTTCCCTGACATCCCCAAATGGAGGGGTGGTCTGGGGACCTCAACAAGCAGAGGTTACCTGGGGTTACCGCTTCTCCTTCACTTGCTCCATTAACCCAAACCATCCTCAGGGAAATTTCTCTCTCATCTTCTCTGGCTCCAACATAACAGAAGCCAAGCCAGCAGTCAACAGCTCAGCATCCTTTAATTTCCCAACTGCTGCCTTTGAACACCAGGGCAACTACAGCTGTGTGTATGTGGTTTTAAAGTCTACACGCCGATTCAGTTCTGCTGAGGCAGTACCTATTTGTCTTTTCATTAAGGGTAAGTAGCTATATATGTATAGTTATGTCTAGGCCAACTGACAGCTTTGCTAGGGCCTGGGACAACACAGTCTTTTTGCCCCCCCCCGCCCCCCCTCTCTCTCTACACCTGCCGCCACAACACACACACACACACACACACACACACACACACCAAAAAACTGTATACTTCATGCCCTGGAAATCTCTGTATTTTATATTAGCTATTTTCAACCCATCTATTGAATTTAGTGCACTAGTTGAGAGAACAAGCACTGCAGCCAAAATATGGCCTTTTTTGTCCTGCTGTATATTAGCCAGTCCCTAACAATTTTTTCCCTTCCATTGCAGGAGGTAGAATATGTTATATACTTTGGGAATTCTCTGCACAACATTCATTCGATCAGAATCAGTCATTTTTGTTGGCCATAAGCGGGATCATTGAAATTAACAGTGTGATTCATCTCTGAACGACTATGCTCAGACTATCCAATCGGGCAGTAAGCCCCTCCTTCTGCACTGTCTCTGTTATCGCTAGGGATGGCTCTCTCTGTGTCCTCCTCAAACACACGCTGCGTCCCCCCCAGCTCCCCGCCTCAGCTGGCTCTCCTGCTCTGCTCTCTTTCAGACTGTACCTGGACCTCTGCCCTCTCTCTGCTTTCTGCTCTTTTGGCGCTAAGCTTAAGTATTTCTGTGAAAGAAAAGGTGTTTTTCCCCTTACACTAGCTAGAGGATGCTATACTTTAAAATCACATTGATAAACGCATTGCTTCTTATCTAGCTCTGGGTGGGCATCATTCCTCTGCATTTCCGTTTCTAGACCTGTTCCTGACTCATCCTCAGTTTTAAAAAAAATATTTACTAAGAAAATCCCTCAAGCCTTTCATGTCATCTTCTCTTTTTCTCTGATCTGTGCACCTGTGATTCTTAGTTTGCAGCGGAACGAACTTTCAAAGTTGCAGCCAGCCGTTGTCCTAAGGGTCAAACCATTTTATGTTGGGGTGGGGGAGTTCTAATGGCCCCTTATTTAAAGAAAACATTACATATACCTAATGCAGAAATATATATATATATATATATATTTAGTTACTCTATTAAATATCTTTCACACAAATATTTTCTGAAAAATGACTTCTGCCTGTATTTTAATGGTCAGCCCCCCCCCCCCCCCCCCTGTCCTGGGCCTGAGACAACTGACCCGTGTGTCCCCCCCTGTCAGCGGGCGTGGTTATGTCTAATCCTATACATTTTAGAAGAAAATAACTAATCCTATCATCTTTCAAAAACAATATTAGTAGTTAAATATGATGGCAAAGAAAACCAGAGGAAATAAAAAAATATAGTTTACAAACAATGATTCTATCTTTTAAAAGAAAATAACTATTCAAGCCAACCTGATCTTTTGGGAAAAGGTAATTCCCCTTCAATCCCATATTCTTTTATTTGGTAGGTGTTTTATGAAATGTTTATTCAGGATCGGGAGATATCGGCAAACACAAATAAGGACTCAAACACTGTTTCTGTTAGAATATAAGGCACACATTTATTATTATTCCCCACAGAATACAGCACATCAAAACAACAAGCACTTCACACACGCAAAGTAGCAAGCATTAAAGCAACAAGCTTTCAAACAAACGTGATGCTCAACAGATTCTCAGAATCAGCCCTTACCATTGACACGAACTGGGAGCCCTCAGTCCTAGGTTAAGATCAGCGTTCACGATGCCGGTATCCACACACGAACTCACGGCAGACTCACCGGGCTAAGGGCAGTCTCCTCTTTATATACTTGTAAACAAAGAGTCAGGTGTGGAGCGAGAATGGCCATCTCTCCCTCCACAGCCGCCCTCCTTTCCAAAACATGTTCCCAAACAGAACCCGTTCCCAGCATCTCAGCAGTGTGTGAAGCAAAATAATATGAGTGCACTCAGAATACAGCAAATATAAACAAAATAAGGAATACAGAATCAGTCTTTCCCACAACACATTGTCATAAGTTCCCACCACAAGTTAAAACAAATTATAACACAATAACACATGTGATTCTTAGTTTCACGTGAACTCAGGTGCGAACACCACAACAGCAATAAAAATGTGTGAACTGGCCAGTCCTCTCTCTTATTTAACTGACCAGTCTTCTCATTTATATATCAAAAGTTAAAACAAGTTATCAAACTGAGCAGGTTTTCCCATAATACATTGTTAAAGAGCAAAAATAATTCTTTAATATATCAGTAGGCCATTCACTACTGGGAAGGTTCATTACTCTTCTCCATTTGTAGATAATGGTTCTCAGTTTGGTTTGTTTGAGGCCTATTTATCAGACATTTTTGCCTGCTTTATGTTGTCTGACTGGTTCTATGTATCTGTCTATCAATGGAGGGTAACGAGTCACCTGTGGGGCCCGTTTAGCTAACGGCCCCCCACCCCTTCTCGTCTCACCCGGTCGAAGATTTGGCACAGAGAGAAAAAGGCAGTGAATTCAGAGGCAAAAACAAAAGTTAAACATATATTTATTACAATTTGGAATTCCAAAGTGGGAGACACTTACACGTTTATCACAGCATCGAATACCTTAAGTTCTCTGCCTGTGTCTGAAGCCTGTCTCAACACATACACGTTGTTCCCCCCTTTTTAACACAACCAGTCCAAGCGGGGCTGGACCTTCATGAGACATTCAGTCTGCTGAGAACATCTGTTTCCTAACCTTTGACCGTTAAATGTATTCTATTTTTCCTAGCTTGTTTCCTGGAAGTTAACTAAAACAATGAAAAGCCTCATGTAAGCATTTTTAACAGCGTTATCTGCTCACAAGACTGTCATACCTCCTTGTGGCATCCTGTCCCTAACACACCCACTGAAGTGTGAATCCAACCTTTGTTCTACATACATCCTCATCTGTTTAGGTCACTGGGTTAAAGTTAACATCTATATTACTTTAAACTACACTTACTAAATATACGTGATTATATTTCCATAACAATTCCCCCCTTGGACTCTCAAAAAGAGAGTCCACAAAAATGCAGGTACTGAATATAGAAGCATAAAACTAAAAATGTGAGACATAGAAAAAACACCCCTGTGAATTTGGTGAACATACTGGGGCAAAATATCAGAAACAAAGCATGCAAAAACTTTAGCAACTCAAACACATCAAAATCAACACAGTGAAATAAATCAGAAAACAATTAAATGAGTAACTCATAATCAGCATAAGATGTAAAAGTACTACCAAACCATACTGCAGTAACTAATAAGGCAGTATCACAAAATCAAACACATGCAAAACAATATATATATGCATAGATCAACAGAAAATCAAACAGGATAATACCGGAAAAATCTCATTATATCACCCCATGATACTGAACCAACTCCAATCTTCCATCCTTTAGAGGAGGCTCTGTCCCCACCTGTAACATCTGATTATTGAGAGAAGACGAGGAAACTGTGCCCTTTTCAATAGTAGTGACAATAAATCAAACAGTGAGAGTTCTTAAACAGGGGACACAGCAGCAGCCGCACGTAACCAAAATTGCCAAAAACACTGACAGAGAAAGCATCATAGAAATAATTAAGTTCTTCCATTTACCCAGAGCCTGTGTCAGCCATTTATCCAAAGGATTGTATATTCCTGATTGTTCATGCATCGTTTTACTTTGAGTCCTCAAACCTTCTAAAGCTTTAGTCACCAACCCATCCGGTGCTGTATTATTAGGAATAAACGTACAACACATTTCCAAACATGGCGCAAACACCCCCTTTTTCTGCCAAAAGCATATCCAGTGCAATCCTATTCTGAACAGCCATAAGAGAGGTAGGAGCTAATTGACTCTAGTCAGATTAGACAAACGTAACACATTGTAATGTATGTAATTAATCCTATCAACATTCTTATTAGGAGTAATCCAAAGGAATATGGATTCAAAACCTGCTGCAACCTGATCTGCCAACTTATACCTGTCGGGAACCCCCCTGGGGACCCCGATCAAATCTATGTATGTAGGAGAATTACGTGCCAAATCAAAATCAGAACTACGCTTACTTCTATGTAACAAGTGTTCCTGGTTTAAACCTGGTCCCATTAACAACAGTGGTGCCGCTAACCTTACCATGGCACACACACACACACAGAACCAAAAGGGATCCGGACAAACAACTGTTTTCCGCCACAATAATAATACAAACCAGCTCTTGCCCAAGTTGCTATATCTTCCACAGGAAACACCCATTGACACAACTCAGGTGGAATTACTCCTACCCTGGACGTAACTTCTATCCCCCTCCCTGTGAAATTAAAACACACATATTGCTCAATGTGATTACCCGGAGTAAACGGCCCAGGGATAGTGTCATTGTTTATAGGAGGGAAAAGATCATGATAGTATTCACACCCCTTCGAGCGGCCTTTTGTCAACTCTAAAATGCAATTATATCCTGTAGAATCCTCAAAAGGAAACAAAGGTGCTGGTTCTGTTGTTAAAATTGGCCTAGCCGCAGCACATGCTACACAGCTCTCAGCCGTATATTGTCTGGCAGTCTGAGCCATCCAAGAAACCCACAAATTACGTCTCCTATCCCCTGTAGAACTCTTAAGAATGTTACCAGGGGTCAATTTATTATAATCTACGTGAAGTCCTCCTGAAGAGGATAAGTCTCTCCCCCTTTCTGGTGAACGAATCAGTTCACCAGAAGTAGTCGCATTATGTAGAGAAAGTTTAATCAATCCAACAGGACCCTCAGCCCGTGAACCTGCTCCAAGGACAAGATAAAAGCCTGACGGACTAATACTACAAGGTTTGGGCTTAGTAACTCCACTACGATATGCAGAATAAACCCCAGTGTATGCCCCAAAATAAGGATTAATGTTCAACCCTGAAATAGTCAGGATAATAGGATTAACACCTTGTTACACCCGATGAGGACCTCTAGTAATGGTTAATGCTTCTTGTAATAACTTATCAAACCCACCATGGAGAACCGGAACAGCCTCATTTCCGGTATGCCATCTCATATAAACCCAGCGGTAGCACCAACGAAAAAGGTTGGGAATACCCTCCGGCAACACACAAGCATAAACATCAGATTCCTGCCAGAGTGATGGGTCACTCCCACAATGTACCACTGAGCATAAATCGAATTCAAATACAACCCTTGTGCCTAAAGTGTAATGCAGTTCAATACCACGATGTTGAGTCAGACAATCATCTTTATCCTGAATGGCCCGCTCCTGACACATGATACGATCAGCAGCACCTGCTCCTTGAATAACAATGCTGAAAACAAGCATGCACAACATAAGAATCAAAACCCATAAACCCAATGTCAGCTGCCGCTGAACCAATCCAGTACCCAATTTCTGCTCCATGATTAACTTCATACAAAAAAACGGAATATTCTAAATGTGTAAAAATCGAATCTATAGACCAAGGGTACACTGGCCTCCACACCTAAAAAAGAAGGTTATGACAAAAGATGAAACAAAAACAACCCTCTTTTAAGATCAAACTAATCCTAAAACTATTACCAACTTACCATAAAGGTCCTTCACCGGCAAATGTAACCTAATGACGGTGTACCAGCCCAAACAAGTCAAAATATTATAGAAATATAAGATCAAAAATTGTAAAAAGTAGATCAAAACATTTGTTATATTTAAAGCTAGAAAGATAAAAAGCATATAAAATCACATAAATGATTACAAGGTTGTCGTTTTTTTTTTTTTTTTTTTTTACAATGACATCAACTTCTTTCTTTCAGACGTTCGTAGAAGAAGGGGGGCGTCCCACAGCCACTCAATACAACGTGATGAATCTTCAGGCTGGATCTTCAACACACAGGTAGACTGCCTGTAGTGTTAAGAACCAGAGGGCTTCATTCTGACCCTGAGTCTGGTTCTATTCACAGCTGACTGAGCCCAATCAGCTGAACCGCTCCTTTAAACCTCCTGAACCTCCTTCAACGACCTCTGAGGTTCTGCTGCTGGTGCACACTGGCTCCAATGAAACCACGTATTACCTTTGCCTCCCAACCTCACCGCATGTGAGGTTCTCTCGATCACCTTGAAGGGTCCCGTGAACCTCGGCTCTGACCACTTTCTTTTGATGACCTTGAGCCAAACTCAGTCGACGTCCGGAGGTGGTGTTCCTCTTTCTCCTTCCTTGGGATGTCCACAGATCTTGGTGTACGCCTCCAGCACAGCCTGCAACTGTGAAAAGTACTCCTTACTTGTCAGACTCTGCAGGTCGTCTGCAGTTCCCGGTGGTCGACGTTGGGGCCCAGGAAAGCTTCTTCCCGTCTCCAGCTCGTAAGGAGTAAATCCTGTGGTTGAATTAACCGAAGACCTGATTGACATCAGAGCGAGAGGCAAGGCATCGACCCATGATAGTTTTGTTTGCGCACAGATTTTAGCCAACTTATTTTTCAAGTTCAGGTTCATCCTCTCCACTTTGCCCTGCGATTGCGGGTGATACACGGTGCCAAACCTGTGCGTGAGCCCTAAACTGGACTCCACTCGTTGCAGGTCCTGGTTCTTGAAGTGGGTTCCATTGTCAGTCCTTATCTTTTCAGGGAACCCGTGCCTGGGAACAGTGGCGGATCTAGACTTTTATCCTTGGGGTAGCAAGGGGGTGGCCAAGTGTATTTTAAGGGGGCAATGGTTTATACTTAAAAATAACAAAGTTTATGCACTAGCGTTAATGTCGCAGCAGAAAACACCAACCGTCTGTAAGCAATCGAGTGCTGTATACCTGTTCATGTCACGTTTAAATTATTATTCACTATCATTTATTTCTACATGGACTTACAGATGTTGGTCCTGTCTTGTGTTCTTCTTTGACATGTCATGAGTAATGACTTATCGTTCTTGTGTTATACTCTATATGTATACACACACACACACACACACACACACACACACACACACACACACTTCTTTCAACATCAAACTTCCAGGGGCTACAGATGAAAGCCAACTAGTCTGTGGTTATCTTTGGTGCATAATTTACAAGTTAATTAAGGCTTATTGACCTTTCTTATATAAACCTTGTAAGCAGTAATTTGCAATCATATTTAAGTAGCCACATACTAAGCAGACAAAAGGTGCAATTTTGAGTACAATTTGTAGTTTATTTATGCACAAAATGAATATGGTGCATTCTTCAACTCTCTGATAACAGAAATACAGATCAAAGATCCCACTCACCCAGCATACAAACTGTTTTCCCTACTACAATCAGGGAAGCACTACCACAGCTTGCTGTGTAGCACAAGCAGACTGGGAAACAGCTTCTTTCCACAAGCCAGACTCATCAACACATTGAGGAAAACTACAAGAACATTTAAATGACATTGGAGGAGAACATTCCATGAACATTTCTTTCACCATGACACTTGCACTTTACTCTTTGCACATTGCTATTGTCCATAAGTGTTAGTCTTCTTCTTCAGCACAAGGTGTGTGTGTGTGTGTGTGTGTGCTATCAAGTGTTTAATGTGTATGTGTGTGTGTGTGGGTGTGTGTGTGCAAACTTCAGTGATGACTGTGTCACATAGATTTTTAACAATTACGTTCACTTGACTTGATTTGAGTGCAGAGCATGGCGATAACTTCAAAGAAGCATAATTTTCTATTTTGATGAGAAGTGGCAAAATGATTGACAAAATCATCCATGTCAAGGGCACGTGCCCTCCTGGACTCAACACTTAGAATGGCTAGATGATTCAACCGGTCATCCATCATTGTTGTCCTGAGATGTGTTTTTATTAGCTTTAAGGCAGAGAAGCTTCTCTCACAGGAAGCAGTGCTGACAGGTGTAACAATGGCAATTTTGCAGAGCCTGAATAGCTCGTGAAAAACTTCTTTGTAGGGCTCAAGAAAGACAAGAAATTCAAGCAGAGAAGCTGGTTTGTCTAAACCCCTTTTCCTTCTCCTTTCCAGTAGCCGCTTTGTTTGGTGAACTTAATGTCTAAGGTCACATACATCAGACTCAAAGGTTTGGGCATAGGCAAACAAAGGCTCATTATTTAGAAAAGTTGCACTATTTGGATTGAGACACTGGACACCATGCATGATCGGACAATTTTTGCCAGAAAAACGCCTATCCAGCTCACTAATTAGACAATCAATGACTTGGTAAAATAATGCTCTGGGGAAGTCCTCTTCATTCCAATTTCTCTGCCCTACCGAGTTCATCGTCAGTGAGTCCAGGAATTTTGAGCTTATTTTTCGTTGCTTTTTCTTGTCTGCTTGTACACTAATTTCACACTGTTGTGCAAGCTCCTCAACCTCTTTCCACAGTTTGCTAAAATAATCATCAGATCTGTAATTGTGGAAAGTGCTTTTAAGGGACTGTACTAAATCCACAGCTCTTGCTAAGTTGAGAGTGGTGGACTGGAGCATGTCTGACAGACACTTGGCATCCCCAAGTACTTCACAGAAAGTGACCAAAAGCCCCAAGAACTGCAAGTCAATTTGTGAAAGCAGCCCCCTTGCTAGCACTGATCTTTCACCATGTTTTTCAAGTGAGAGATCTTGCAATAGTTTCAGCACTGCAGGAAGTCTGTCCCTAAGATTACGGCATGCTGCATATCTGCAGGCCCACCTGGTGTCTGAAAGTGACTGTAGTTCCCTGGGCTGCTGTGATGGATATAGTTTCTGTTGAACATCAAGCCACCTCAGGTGCACATAAGAGCCAGATATAAAGTTATATAGCTGCTGCAGAAGTGCAAAAAAGTCCACAACCTCAGGCACTGATTTTGTAGCATCAACAAGAACTAAATTTAAGCAATGAGCATTGCAATGCACGTAAAACGCAAATCTGGCATTGCTCTGTATTCTTGCTGCAACCCCAGAATGCTTGCCACTCATGAAGGAGGCTCCGTCATAACCTTGTCCCACCAAGTTGTTTCTGTAGTCTAGACCATTCTCTCTAAACAACGGACAATCATTTGACTGAGGCCTTCTGCATTAAGGGTCTCAGCTGCTTGGAAGCATAGGAAGCTTTCATGTATGGCACCATTGTAGTAGTAGCGCACTACCAACGACATTTGTTCCTTTTTTTTCAAATCTTTTGTTTCGTCAGCCATAACACTAAAGACTTCACTTTCTTTCACTTCTGCAATTATTTGTTTTTGAACCATATCAGCTAATGTCTGAAGCATTTCATTTTGGATGTTGTGACTGGTGTACTTTGCATTACCAGATGCCTCTAACCTTTGCTGTATGAAGCTGTCATGTTTCGCGATTGTGTCAAGTATTGTCAAGAAGTTACCCTTGTTTTTTGATTCTTGAGACTCTTCATGACCCCTTTGGGGTATGTTTTGGGTGGCAGTCAAAAGGAGTACTTCTGCAATTGTTTTGATGTACTGCCTGTTTTCTTGCACCTTTTTTTGTGCTTTTCATTTAGCGCATTTAACAAAGTCTGATCTACTTCTTTCCTCTTTTTGAACTCAGACCATGCATACACTGCGTTAATATGAAGCTCAGATCTAGAATGGAGTTTAAATCCTGCCTCTTTTGACAGTGCCTTTTTCCAATTTGAAAAGCCTACATCAGATGTGAAGGCAGAGTCAGGCGCACTGGGCAACGAAAAATGCCTGCAAGCAAAGCAGTAGCAAGAGTTTTTCGACACTGAATACTCAAGCCATGAATTGTTCGTGTACCACTTGCTATTGAAGGCCCTCTTGCTGGTGCCATGGAGAGTCTTGGGGTATTTACTCAAATGTGGCTGAACTGGTACCTCTTCTCTCGATGTTGAAATATCTGTAACATGATACAATGATTCATAGTTGAGAGTCAGAGATGCACAAGGTGATCAGAAACAGCGAATTAGCAGGTATCACATAGACCTATAGGTTTCAAATAGACCTACCACTGGGCCCTTTTGAAGGTGCAAAGGCAGTGCTGGACACATCTTCAGGCTCTGGTTGCTCTGGGTCTGGGTCGTCGTCCTGCTCAGAAGCCTCAGAGCCTTCCTCAGAAGGAACTATATTGTGAAACAATAATAACAATAAAAATAATATAAATAAATAATGTTAAAAGCAACACATACTATAAATTACATATTATGGAACAATCTCACACAGACTGAACTTGGCATGTCTGACTTGCTCTGACCTGATGATGGTGGGCTGTGTTGTGCCTGACACTCCTCGGTAATGGTTCCAGGTTGGGACCTGTCATCGTCTCGGTCCACTCTCACACCTACATAGTAGAAAAATATTTATTTAATAGTATGATCAAAATAAAGAACCATTGTCTAAAACTGAACATACAACAATAACCAACATTCAAAATAATGTTTAACATAACTTAAAATGACTGAACTGAACATCTGAAATAATGTTAAATATAATTTAAAATAACTGAACATGTGACTGCTTCTGTATGTTCAAACCTGGGGATGATGACAGGCTGGATTCTGCCGGACTTTCCTGACTAGTCCCAGCTTGAGGGCTGCCGGGGCTGCTGATCTGTTCTAAGCCTGATCCGTTTCTCTTAAAGTAGTTATATATCGTGCCTCCCTGTCTTTTCATTCTCAACTGGAAAAAAAACGTTTTGTTACTCCTAGCATGACTTCTCTTATCAAAGCAAAATGCAACATTTCGTGTCCAAAATGATGCACAAGGAAATTAATGAATACAGACTACATTATTACAGCCTAGAAATATCAGAACACAACAATAAGACATGTCTAGTGACTGCAATCTATCCATTCAATTAAGGTTTCAGCCTGCCATAACTTTACTGTGGATTACATTTGTCTGAGACTAGCTAACTACATCGGTCGTGAATTATCTACGACTAGTAATGCCTTTCATGACTTGGGCAAACGGTTCTG
The DNA here is from genome assembly GCA_037039145.1 of Fundulus diaphanus. Lineage (NCBI taxonomy): Eukaryota > Metazoa > Chordata > Actinopteri > Cyprinodontiformes > Fundulidae > Fundulus > Fundulus diaphanus. The sequence goes on along the minus strand of CM073129.1, from coordinate 12,211,967 downwards.
ATCAAAGATATTGCTGGTTTCATAATTCAGAAGGTTCTAGACACGGACATTAAAAAAAATGAAATAGTTTCCATTCTCGTCAGCAGTATTTTCAGCAGACGTGGGCATGAAATCACAGAAATTGACACTGAAACGCATCAATATCACCCACCTGCACCTGTCTGTTTACAGCCAGGCTAGCTTCTAGCCGCCCTTCGTGAAAAGCAAGGGCTTGTCCTTATCATTCTGATTTATGAAACGGACATCAATTGAACAGAGGATGATCCTCATTGACTGAACTTATCAAACTCTTAGTTATTGAGCTTCTTTTATGAATATAATCTGTGGTCGTGCAGCCTACTCACCGATATGCGTCAGTCGGTCAAACGAGAATAAAATCCATCTCGAGAGCGCGCAGCCTTTTCCCAAAGAATGTTGTTTGTTAACTAATGTTATGCTTGTTGCACGTGGCTCCACAGCCGCTTTAGTCCTTCTTCTTTCACCCTAGATTCACGACTGGAAAGGGGCTGCATAGCGCATGCTGCATTGCGCCATCTACTGTACAGGAAGAACATCGCAGTCAAAGACTTCAAACGTGCAACTGTTTTAGCGGTGCCGTCTATCATCTGGGGTGGCAGTTGGGGTAGCCAATCAGATTTCGGGGGAGTCAATTGCTCCCGTAGCCACCCCTATAGATCCGCCCCTGCCTGGGAATGTAATGGTTAATGAGGCATTTTATCACCGTTTTGCTGTCCTCTCGTCTAGCAGGCCAGGCCTCTGGCCATCCTGTAAAAGCGTCCACACACACCAACAAATACTTAAAGCCTCCAGCTCGGGTCACCATATCTGTATAATCAATACCGCAGTTCCTTGCCAGGAACTGCGATCAAAGGAAATCTTCCCTGCAAAGGTTTCAAAGTCTTCTTTGAGTTAAATTGCCCACACAGTGCAAAACTTTTTACAAAATGTTTGACCATATCTGACATAAATGGATGCCACCAATGGTTCAATTTGTCCATCATCTGTCTGACACCCACATGTCCAACACCATGTGCCTCAGAAAAAAGCTTCTGTTTCAAACCTGGAGGAAAAACCAGTCTGCCATCCGGCCCTCTCCAGCAACCTTCCTGCTCTGAGGCTCCTCTGAGCCTCCACATATTTTTCTCCTCCGGAGCTGCTCTGCTCTGCAACTGTTTAATGTTACTCATGCTCAACTCTTCTCTCAGCTCATCTTCCACCGTCACCATCATCATCTGAGGCGCATATCCAGCGGCTGCTTTGGCAGCCTGACTCCCTAATGCAATGTCTGAATTACTGTTATCGTGTCCTTTGCACTTTATCACGGCAATTCTGGCCGGTAACATCAACACATCGGCCAGCTCTCTCATTTCCATCTCGTGTTTTATAGGTTTACCCCCCGCTGTCAAAAATCCTGCTCTCAACCACTGACATAACTCCACATGAACTGAACCTGTGGCATATGCTGAATCTGAATATACATTTACCTCCTGTTGTTCTGCCAACTTTAATGCCTCAATCACTGCGATTAGCTCTGCTCTCTGCGCTGACTGAGGTTCTTGTAACCTTTCTGCCTTCCTTGTTACAAATCCTGAGCCTATTCGCTCAACAACAGAATAGGCTGCTCTGAGTCCTTCACTTTCATGTCTGAAACAACAGCCATCTGTGAACAACTGTCTCACCTGTGGGCCTTCAATAGGACTAGCCTCTAGATCTGGTCTCACCTTCTCCATCCTGGAAACTTCACATTACTGGGGTTCGCCATCCGTCATGCCATCTGCCATGTTCACACCTTCATGTGTATATATGATGTTGGGTGCTTCCAAAATTTTGGACAGCCTGTGTTGTCTGAGTGCAGTCATAGTGAAGCTTTGTGAATTCACATAAGCCACAACACTGTGAGTTGTCAAAATAGTTAGACTGTGTCCCATGACTAAATGTGCAGTCTTTTGAATCACTCTGGCTATTGCTGCTGCATATTGTGTGCATTGGGGGTGACGTTTTTCCACGTTATCCAACATGACTGTTATATATATCAAAAATTTTCTCTCGCCTGTTTTTCTCTGAAACAAGATGCCATTTAAAGCAAATCTGGTTGCAGAAACATCAAGAAAAAATTGGATAGAGTAGTCTGGAAGAGTCAATTCAGCAGCAGATGCAAGACGTTGTTTAAGCAAAACAAATGCCTCTTCCGCTTCCTGAGTCCAAATCAAAACATTATTTAGTTTTCTCATACCTTGCGCCTTCACGAGGTCCCTCAAAGGCTGCGTCAGGTCTGCATAGCCGGGAATATAGTTATGGCTGTAACCAGTCAATCCCAGAAAAGACAGCATGTCTTTCACGCGCAGCGGTTTAGGATGTGACAAAATGCTCTGTTTATGACTGGAGGACTGGTTGTTCCTGCGGAGATGACACGGCCCAGGAAAGAAACCTGTTTTCTGGCAATTTGCAGTTTATCCTTACTGACCTTGAACCCATGTTCATGGAGGTGTCTCAGAACCAGTTCTGTAGCCTGAAGGCAGATCTCAGCAGTTGGTGAAGCCAACAGCAGATCATCCACGTACTGAATAAGGGTGGTGTTTCTTGGCAGAGGACATGTCTGCAAAACATCTTTCAAAACCTGATTAAAGATACCTGGTGATAGGGCAAATCCCTGTGGCAGTCTGGTGTAACGCAGCTGGCGACCTTTATAAGTGAATGAAAAAACGTCTCTGCATTCTTCAGCCAAAGGAAGACAGAAAAATGCGTTTGCCAAGTCGATACATGTGTACCACTGCTGAGAGGGCTCCAAACTGGAAATGGCCACATATGGGTTAGGTACAGGGATTGTAGGTGTCTTCAAAACCGAATTTACAGCTCTAAGATCATGTGCCATCCGATATTTACCAGTTTGTTTCTTTTCCACTGGCAGAATGGGTGTGTTCCAGGCTGATACAGAAGGTTCTAAAACTCCAGCTGTCAAAAGGCCTGCGATGGTGTCAGCAATGCCTTCCTCCGCTTGAGGTTTATGTGGATACTGATTCACCCAAATAGGAGAGTCAGTCGCTACCTGAAATGAAACTGGAGCACATGAAACTAATCCCACATCCGTGGGACTGGTTGCCCAGAGTTGTGATGGGAGAGCATCCAACATCTCTGCTGCTTTATGATGGTCGGTACGTTCTCTGCCATGGTGTCGAGTCAAAAGCTCATGTTTCAAAAGAACTTTGTCAGTGACATCACAAACAATCTGATATGTGTTAGTGGAATTTGAAAACAGCAAACCTGGGACGCTGGTCGGTGCCCAATCAGTAGTCTGGAGGGAACGCTTAACCATCCCTCCTAATTCACTGGCCTGTCGCTCAGAATGGAGAGAAAGAGAAATATGAGGAAATGCTTCATCTCACATCATATACCATTGCTGTTGTTCAGGAGTTAACATCACCGCGGCTGCCACCCCCTCAGGGGCCACATATATGTTCTTAGATGTGACTGTCCATGCGTTACCTTCAAGTTCTGCAGCAAATGATTCCTCATACCAATCTGTGTGATTTCTGTCATAGAACAGAGTGACGTGTGGCGGATCAGGTGGAGTCAGGTAGGAACTCAGGCTTTGAATCCAAGGCTTCCAAAGCTGGAACACCGAAAGAACACCAGCTTTAGCAGGTTCTGTTAACACTAGAAGTCCCAGAGAATTTTAGTTTTCTTGCAAGCCCCCCACCCCTCTTCAGGTTTGTGTATTGACTCTACCTTGCTAACTGTCCCTATTGTAATGCAAATAACCTGTGACGGGTCCTAGTTCCTGAGCTGAGAACAGGTCATAGCCATGCTTTTCCAACAAGGCAAGGCAGAGCCTATTGATATTGTCCATTCACCAACAGACTCATTTATATTGTAAAGCTCACTATGTGAAAGAAAGAACAACTTAGAGAATAATTGTATTTTGTCTTGTCTCGCCTTTTTATGTCATTCAACATTTCAGCTTAGAAAATGACAAACAGTATGACTTCAGTATTGGAGTAACATTTATTTCACCCAAGGAAAAGCACTACATATAAAGCTACAATTGTCCCATTTAGCAGTTTCCACAAACCCAAGGTGAGTCCTTCCTGCATTTGCGACAGGTATACTTTGTGCAGTGCACACAACACTCAGTGCTGTGGTTCCTGTTGCAGAGATTGCACACCTGGCACTGTGTTGTTTTACCATTAGAATGTCTCTTCATCTCACAATGCTGTCTCATCTTTTCTTCTTGTATTGCCTTTTCCTGCATAAACCTGTAACGAAGTTCATCTGCAAGTCGCAGAATGAACTTTTGTCGACTGTCTTTAGACCCTGTGCATTCCTTGTACAAAACTTGCGCGTTTGTTGCAGCCATGTCAAGTAGGTTGTAAAAAACAGCTACGGGCCATCTCCGTGTTCCTGCATGCACTGAATAAGTCCGTAATTTCTGGTCCATAATGTCCACAGCGCATTTCAAGTGGTTATAGTCAATAACAGTGTTTGGTTTCTGTTTTTGAGTCTCCCCAATCTCCACTTTCTGATGCATGGTGCTCAGCAGACAAACAGATTTCTTCTTTTTTGTTGCATACACTGTCAGTAAGGCACTTCCAGATGTGAACAGCTGTGTAGAGTACAGCTGGCGTCCTGAAGTTTATTTTGCTGTTGCTGGTAGCTCCCGCCGAATTCTGCTCATGGTGCCAAGCAAAGTTGTGTTCCGCTGAAGGAGCTTGTTGGCCAGAGACAGAGACGTGAAGAAATTGTCCATAGTTACAGTCCTGCCCTGGTCCATAAATGGCTCCATCAGTTTCACAACAACGTTCTCAGACAGCCTTTCTCCTGTGGGGCTGGAGGGATCTTTTCCCAAATAGGGGATGGCATTACACATGTATTTTGTGTCCAGATCCACTGCAATCCAAAACATAATTCCAAATTTATCAGGCTTGGATGCAATGTATTGCAGAAAGCGACAACAAACCTTTGATGGAAATAACTGCTCATCAACAGTAATATGTTGCCCTGGACTGTAGGACAACACACAGTTCTGTACAAACTGTTGCCAGATGTTTGAAATTTCAGCAAATTTGTCCGTTTTCACACGTTCCAAACGAGTGTTGTCGAAGCGCAGATATATTTCATTATATCTTGAAACCGGTTTCGAGGCATTGTGGCTTTGATGTGTGAATTCCCAAAGTCTTTGGACCACAAATTCCGCATGGCGCCAACACTCTCGTGTGCTGCCTTCATAAACAGAATTGCAATGAAAGCCATCAGCTCACACACACTCATTTTCCAGCCCTGTTCTGTTCTGCGACCTTGCTGGACTGTGCAGTCTCTGATGGTCATCAGCATACCAAGATCCACCAAACAGAGGAAGCTTTGGAGGCGACTTGTAATTTTCCGTCTTGCAAACTAAGTTGGCCCTCCAGTCCCGCTGAATTTCATCTGCGTGGTTTGCGTGAAGTCCTCAACTTTTCGCTGGACCCACACACTGCCATCTTTTGCTGTCTCTGTGTGTTCTGGTGCTGTGTCCATACCGGAAACCTTGCGTTTCTTGCTACCAAGAGAGTTGTCGTCCTCATCTGATGTAGCCTCCTCGTCTGTGCTGTCCTCCTCAATAACAACACAAACTTTCCTGCTTTTTCTTGGGGGTGAAGGAGGAGCGGCCACAACCTCATCAGATGAAGATTCTGCATCTGTGGAGTCTTCCTCTTCAAATTTGAAGTCAATGTTTTCGCCATCAGAATCACAGTCTGGCATGTCTTGTAACATAGCCAAAGCTTCCAAAGCGCTCAGTCTCCGTTTGGTACGCCAGGCCATGTTGATCTAGCTTGAAATCTCAATAACTCTGAGTCGATCTGTTGGGTCTATTTATTCTGAGAGCTAGACTTCACACCCACAACATTTACATGCCCCCCCCACCACACCCCCAGCCTATTTATATTGTCCATTCACCAACAGACTCATTTATATTGTAAAGCTCACTATGTGAAAGAAAGAACAACTTAGAGAATAATTGTATTTTGTCTTGTCTCGCCTTTTTATGTCATTCAACATTTCAGCTTAGAAAATGACAAACAGTATGACTTCAGTATTGGAGTAACATTTATTTCACCTAAGTGTAGTGCTAACTAAGGAAAAGCACTACATATAAAGCTACAATTGTCCCATTTAGCAGTTTCCACAAACTGCTAAATGAGCTGGAAACCTATTTCTAGTGCAAACTCAGTCGGGTCCTCCAGTATATATATACGTGTGTGTGTGTGTGCGCGCACATGCTGCAGCACGGCTTTGCCGGCGCTGCAGCGGAGGACAAATCGCGCTGAAGTGACTTGAGTTATATTTGCCCCCTTAAATAGGGCAGGTGGTCATTATTGTATAAATATTAAAATATAAAAGCGTTCCAGCACATGCAGCAATTTTATTGTACTGATCAATCATCAGCTGATAGCTGCGCGAGTGGCTCCGCTGTCTAAAACCGTTCCGGTGTTGGCGACACTGATGACGTAGACCTAGTTATATTTAATTACAAATATGATTTTTTTCACCCTTGCTGTCAGGTAAAACACTCGTCAAAAGAGAGGCTTGAGCTGAAACCGAAACTGAAGGGGTGGAATGGTTCAACAACAGCGCTAATGGGGCATTTACATCTGAAAAGAGATTCATGAGTTGTGAAGTAGTGTCGGGGGGACTGGAGGCTGATGAAAATTCTCGTATCTCTGGGACTTCTAGTCCCCCCAGTAGATGTCAGCAAACTCTTCCCCCACGGGCCGAACCAGATATTGTCCATCCTGGAAGGTGTGACCGCATGCTAGGGAAGAACCGTCTGGAAAGGTAACAGTCAAACCTTGAGGTCCACAAAGCATTGCGGCTCCCAGTTTAACCAACAAGTCTCTTCCCATCAAATTGACAGGTATAGATGGAGACCATACGAATGAATGATGCAGTTTCTGGTTTCCAACTTTCACCGGAAGTGGTAAAGTCAACGGCAGACCCTGTTCCTTCCCTGAGAAACCCATTAGTGACACAGTCTTAGTCGACAGCACAGAGGCAGATGGCTGATTGATTATAGTGGAATGTGTAGCTCCAGTGTCGACTAAAAAGTTCATGTGATCTTCTCCAACCTTCGCTGGCAGCATGGGGTCTGCGGAACTCACGCTGCTGGAGTTTTTCTCAGGGATGTGTCAAAATTGTTCATAAAAGTTTTCCACGTACTGGGGGTACTGACCTTGCGGAGGCGGGGCCATATTAGGGTTTGGTGGCACAATCTCACCTCCTGGTGGGGATTGACAATCCCTTGCCCATTGTCCAACTTGTCCACAGTTAAAGCAAATGTCGATAGGTGCTCTCCCAGGTCCGCCATATCCACCTCGTCCTCTCAGACCACGGCCCCAACCTGACCGTCCACGCTGTCCACCAAATCGCCATCTGAATCCACGCGCAGAACCCGCAGATCTGTAGTTACATGGAGGATAGAAAACAGGAGGGGGGATCCCTCCCCCTTGCATTGGATTAAACTGAGGTGTCACCATCGGGGATGGAGCCTCAGGTGATGCAACTGCTGAAACCATAACATGTTGAGTTTTTTCTTGTTTACGTTGATTCACCTGCCGTTTAGCGTCTAATTGAAATTTGATTAATTGATCATGAATATCCTCTTTCTCTTGTTTTTTTCTTCTTCTCTACATCCTGAGCAACATGCAAATGGTGTACAAGATGTTTTTCCCAGCGGGCATACTCACAACCAGGCATCTCAGGATTCTGTTTCATCAGCTGTGACACCAAAGGAGGCACACCTTTCAGGACTGCTTCCCTGAATAATTCACCCAAGTTAGAACTATCCCCTTTTGGATTTACACCTGTGTGTTTGATCCAACTCTCATCAGCTTGAGTAATGAAATCCTTTGGGTGCTGTAAGGGATCCCAGTCAAACTTGGGAACCCCTGCAGGAGTTGATAATGGGAAATGTTCTCTTATTGCATTCCCCAAACGAGTGATAACTGAAGAGAATAAAGTTTCATCTCTAATATTGGATGTTCGAGCTTCATATTCAATGTCATCTGCAGTTGAAGCAGGAACACAAGGCCTAGAACAGCTCTAAAATCACCCAAAGCCAGTTTAGTTCCTTTAGTTAGATTATCAAGTTCGGCGAGCCACAATCTGCCACCAGCTGCGATACTAGGCAATTTGTCCACCAAGGCTTGTACATCACCAAATGAATAAGGGACATAGTTTTCTGTGCCCATATTATTTTGTAATATAGGCATCTGCACTCTAGTGGGACCTTGAGAACAAGTTGTCATTGGATGCATGCTGCGAAGGCTGTTATTTAAAGTCCTACTCACACCACGAGTTCGTGATGCCCCCTGTCTTCTTGCAAATTCTGTTTCCTCGGTGGATACTGATATAACCCATTATTATCTACCATACCTTCTTCAGCATGCATTTCTCCCTCTAAGGAGAAATCCAACAGTGGCACATTTAACAAATCAGTGGAATCGTCCTCCTTCCAAACCCCTTTAAGCGACATTTTTACATTAACCTCAGGTTCCAATGAACGTGGGTTATTAAACTTGACATTAGTCGATACTGCTGGTGATCTAGTTCCTGTTTTATTAGGATCAACATGATTTAAACCTGTTGCTGGTTGTGTGTCTTCTGAAGATACAGAAGAACAGGCCCTAGAGGGCGGTCTTCCTCCAGGTTCCTGGGCGTGCAACACATGCTCCTCAGGGCCTGCTTTCGTCATCTGACAAGCTGTAGGCGGGGAAGAAGGCCTGTTAACAGACTGAGACGAGTTCTCGCGAGCAGCTCGAGCGAGAAAAGGCTCACAAGACTTAAAAGGAGTGAGGGATATGGGTGGTGCATTAAATGACGTATGCGGGTGTTGAGTATTATCTAAACATATAGCGCCCCTTGGAGTATATGCCGGAAGCGTTTCTACTACTAATTCTCCGCCTCTAATATCCAGAACTGGATACAATCCGGAAGGAGTGTTTAAATTGTATGGGGGTGGACATTGTGCTGATATTTCTTCTGTAGTTTCAAACAAATGTTTAATTCCCTGCCAAAATACCAACAGTTTTCCCCATGATTTAACCTCTCTATCTGCCTTTTCCTGATCACGCTTCCCAAAATGCAACAAACCAACAGATTTTTGTCTTTGAATACAATCATTAAGGTGTTTCTTACTTTTAGCATATTGTTTCACCAAATACTTGCCCAGGGGTTTGCTATGTTCCAGCCGTTTCTCTTCTGCCGTAACAGCTCCAAGCACTTTCTGTCTCCACGCCGACTGGGTCTTTTTATCTAACTTTTCATGCGTTTCAACAAAACCCATCAGCGCCTCTACTTGTTCACCTAAGGACTTCCATGGGGCAGATCCCCATGCATTGTCCTGAAACTCCTGATCAAAAGCTCCCGCCATGATCCGGGCTATTGTAACCGGCTATACACAGCTTCCTGACTCAGTACTTTTCCACCGCAAAAAGAACACGTGCAAAGCTATTCACAGCCACACATACGCATGCATAACCACCCGTTCACACACACACAAGAGACTTCGAAGCCGCGCACACACACAGAGACAGACTCAGACCGGAGCTTCTGATCATTCACACCATGGATCCCATTTAAACCAAAATAAAATTGTTAAACCGACCAGGACAGACAACGTTTAAGACAGACAGCCTTGCGCGCGCAGAGGGTCTCCTTCTAATACCTTTCCACTCGACGAAACGTCTTATTTTAATAACTCCGCGTCTAATCGTCGTACATCAGAAATCCTATTCTGATGTTAGAGAGCAATTCTATTGTTCTCCTGGGGCCCCTTTTTAATCTCTTATCTTCCTTTACAGCTCACTTTAAAGGTCTTGCTGTCTTAGCCTCAACTTTTAGATGGTTATGTATTCTTGGCCGTCCTATCGCTACGTTTCTGTGGAGTGACTCCTTCCTCCGAGGTAACGTTCCACCTCAGTCCTAAAATTCACCAGACTCGTCAGTCCTGGAGAGGGAGCGACCAACTTCCGAGACTTTGTTTTATCTTTGTATTTTATATTTTTTATTCTCTTTTCTTTTACAGCTTCAACATTTAAGTTTTAACTGTATATTTTTTATTTCTCTTATTTTACGATTTTACGACGTGGACATACAGATAACTCTCATTCTCTCATTTCTCGGTTTCAACATAAATTCTATTTAAACCTATTTGTACTGTTCAGCCTCTGATATTTTGAGAAGAGATTCCCTAAAACCAAAAGCATCACTCAATTTCGCCTACAAAACTAACATTTTGCCAATGGAGAAAAAATCTCCTTACCTGTTTTGGGTCGACCCGTGATGCTTATGGCAAGGTCCTCCTTCGTGTCCAATATTCAAACAGACTCTTTACTCACAACCAAATTCGGGTCACGGCGCCAGTTAACGAGTCACCCGTGGGGCCCGTTTAGCTAACGGCCCCCCACCCCTTCTCGTCTCACCCGGTCGAAGATTTGGCACAGAGTGAAAAAGGCAGTGAATTCAGAGGCAAAAACAAAAGTTAAACATATTTTTATTACAATTTGGAATTCCAAAGTGGGAGACACTTACACGTTTATCACAGCATCGAATACCTTAAGTTCTCTGCCTGTGTCTGAAGCCTGTCTCAACACATACACGTCGTTCCCCCCTTTTTAACACAGACAGTCCAAGCGGGGCTGGACCTTCATGAGACATTCAGTCTGCTGAGAACATCTGTTTCCTAACCTTTGACCGTTAAATGTATTCTATTTTTCCTAGCTTGTTTCCTGGAAGTTAACTAAAACAATGAAAAGCCTCATGTAAGCATTTTTAACAGTGTTATCTGCTCACAAGACTGTCATACCTCCTTGTGGCATCCTGTCCCTAACACATGCCCACTGAAGTGTGAATCCAACCTTTGTTCTACATACATCCTCATCTGTTTAGGTCACTGGGTTAAAGTTAACATCTATATTACTTTAAACTACACTTACTAAATATACGTGATTATATTTCCATAACAAGGGAGAAAACACAAAAGCAAAATAATCTGATAAATTACATAATTTAACAAAAAAGGCTGTGTCATAATTTGTAGTGGTTGTTGTCGGACCTAAGTGCAGAGAGGCAGAGGCAGCGAGACATTATTGATGGACTTAATGAAAATCAAAATTCCCAAAAACACTGGAGGATGCAGGAGCCAGAGCAAAAACAAAATGAAGGTCCAGGAAGCAAACGAGGCCAAGCTCAGGCAAAGTGACAGGAAGCAATTAGTAGAAACCAATAGCAATCTATTCATAACCAGAAGTTATGTATTGTCAGTATATATGGTCCAAATGTTGATGAACCCTCATTCTTCCACAAACTCTTCCATGCACTTTCAAAACACGGAGATTGTTCTCTAATTATTGGGGGTGACCTCAATTTTGGTCTAAATGAGGAAATAGACAGGTTGAATACAACAGGGACTCAGCGCAGTTGGCAGTCATTAAATGTAGTCAAACAATACATGAGTGATTTTGGTCTTTGCGATGCATGGCGATCTGTTCATCCTAATAGTAAGGAATATACTTTTTTTTCAAATGTCCACCATTCTTATTGTCGTTTGGACTATTTCTTAACCCGCAGCTCGCTGCTGTTGGACGTTTCAAAGGCTGTAATTCATCCTATTGCTGATAGTGATCATGCTCCTGTTACTTTAACCCTAACAAATAAAAAAATAACCCCACAAAACAAGAGCTGGAGATTTAACACATCGCTGCTTGAAGATGAAGAATTTATTAAATTTTTCAAAGAAGAGTGGGCTTCATACTTACAATACAATGATCTACCAGGCACATCAGCATCTATACTATGGGAAGCAGGGAAAGCAGTGATGAGAGGTAAAATAATTTCATTCTCATCTCATAAAAAGAAGAAAGAAAACAAAAAGATTCAGGAATTAGAAGAAAAACTTAAGTTAATACAAACTTCTCAAGAAGAGGGAAAGTTGGGTAAAATCCGTAAAGTAAAATTAGAATTAAACCATTATATTGAAAAGCAAAATAAATTTCTAATACAAAAACTTCGAATAGAAAATTTTGAACATGGCAAGTCAGGAAGCTTCCTAGCTAATCAGCTTAAAATAAATAAGGATAAAACTATTATATTTGCAGTTACAGATTCAACTGGTAACACAGTAAGTGAACCGGAGTGTATAAATAACACCTTCCGCGATTTCTACAAATCTTTATACACATCACAGATAAATACATCAGATAATGACATCAAGCAATTTCTGGATAAAATTACACTTCCTAAATTATCAGATAGTCAAAGAATGACACTGGACTCACCGCTGACAAGAGTTGAAGTTCAGGAAGCTCTAAAAGGCATGCCGAATAAAAAGTCTCCAGGTCCAGATGGATTCCCTACTGAGTTTTATAAAGAGTTCTGGAATATTCTGGCACCAACGTTCCACAGAATGTTGCAGGAAATTCAGGAAAATGGCAGATTTCCAGCTAATATGAACTCTGCCACCATCAGTCTTCTGCTTAAGCCAGGCAAAGATCCTATGTTTCCCACCAGCTATCGTCCCATATCCTTAATCAACGTGGATATTAAAATTATCTCTAAAGCTTTTGCAAAACGATTAGATAAAGTCACTCCTTTCATAATCCACCCTGATTAAACTGGTTTCATCAGAGGAAGACAGTCATCCACAATCACACGCAGATTACTTAATTTAATAGATTATTCCTACAGTACAAATATTAAAACTAATATAGTGTCTTTAGATGCAGAAAAGCATTTGATAGAGTAAACTGGAATTTTTTATTCGCTACTCTACATAAATTTGGTTTTTGGCAATTTTTTTATAAATTGGTTAAAAATGTTATACAGCTTTCCTACAGCTTGTGTCAGGACAAATAATCAAACATCTTCCAGCTTTTGTCTCCAGAGGGGCACTAGGCAAGGATGCCCGCTTTCCCCCTCACTTTTTGCCATTTGTATCGAACCTCTAGCAGCAACAATTAGACAAACAAATGTTGTCGAAGGTATAAAATGCATGAAGATAGAGCATAAGAATAGTCTTTATGCTGATGATATATTACTCTATCTCCAGCACTCAAACTCTTCCCTCTCTCAAGTAATTAGATTACTAGAATCTTTCTCAAAGGTTTCAGATTACTCTATAAACTGGTCTAAATCTACGGTACTGCCAATTAATTGCTCTTTTCAGAACCCCCTAGATTTACATTTGCAATCAGGAAATATTAAAAATTTGGGTATTACCGTGTCGTCTAAACTAGCGGATTTAGTCAAATTTAACCACATCCCCCTTTTAAAAAAGATAGAAGAGGACCTTGAAAGATGGAAATCGCTTCCAATTTCACTTATGGGTAGGGCAGCTTCACTTAAAATGATGGTCTTACCCAGAATTAATTACTTATTTTCAATGATCCCCAATAAACCATCATCCGACTGGTTGATGGTTTATTGCCATCAACCAGTCGGATGGTAATAAACCATCAACCAGTCGTATTGTAGTCTATTTGCCGACTGGCAAATAGACTACAATACATCTCTAAATGGATAAAACATAATCCTTTAGATGAGCCCTGGATAGACATAGAACAGAAAATATGCAATAAAATCAGGATTTCAGATTTGCCGTTTATTAGCTCAAATATAAAACGGCATACATGCTTTAAAAATATTAACATTAGCTCCACTATGACAGCATGGTGGGAGTTTCTTAAAATGACGAAGTCATCACTTATCCCGGGGGTCGGCAACCCGCGGCTCTTTAGCGCCCCCCTTGTGGCTCCCTGGAGCTTTTTTAAAAATGTATGAAAATGGAAAAAAATGAGAGGGAAAACATATTTTCCATTTTAGTGTGGTTTCTGTAGCGGGGAAACACGAGACAAACATTCTAAATGTTTTCCAATGATGTTCAAATGTGTAGAATACAAATTACATTTCAAAATATCTGTCAACGGAGATTTGCGTCATAAGCTGCGACACGCCAGGCAGGTCGCTGTTGTAAACAAACCGGTGGGTGTGTGATAAGCCATGGATCCCAAAGGGAAAAAGAGAAAGATAGCTGAGAAGAACAGAGGATTCAACAGTTCTTGGACCGAATATTTTGCTTTAATTGGTGTTATCACGGTAAATTGGGCAAAAGGCGGCTATTTCTGCCCTGCGATGGACTGGCGACCAGTGTTCCCTCTAAACTGCACGCGTGCGTAATCGCGCACGGCAACTGGGTTCAGCGCGCACAGCAAATCTATGCTGCGCAGAAAATAAAATCCAAGCTGAACTGTAAACAAAATAATAATAAACCAAGTTATTTTGTACCATTTTATAACTCTGGTGAGACGGTATTCCACGGCCCCGCTCTGTGAGCGCCAGGTGCTGATCAGAGCGCACCGCTGGTGGATGAGTGGGGCAACGCCTTTATTAGTTGGGCAGGTGACGGTGTGCGTCTTTGTTTTGGGCCCGTTTCCGAAAAAATGGCCGATCCACCCTAAGTAGAAAGCTGCTGCTCTGAGTAGTTCTTCCTCCCTCTGTAATACTCGGGTTTTCGGTTTCAGAACAGGTGATATCAGCCAGGTAACTAAACACAGTGTCCAACCAAATATGACTTCAATGCGATCACGAGCATGAAAAAAGCCCTGATCAATGGAACGCAGATAACTTGCTTCACCATGGCAATGACATGAAATAAGCCTTAAAGTGCGTATTTCCCGCGAGTAGAATTAGACATTTTTAATGAAGACATATGGAGAATATTTAACCATAAGAAATAATGCTGTTGGTGCTGAAAAAGCGAGTTGGCTTGATATGAGAGTTATTTGATGGAGAATTAAAGCTGTTTTTTCACACTTCACTAATTCAATACAAAAGGGGGAAGTGGGGAGGGCGTATTGATTACAAAAAGCATTGAAAGGACATGTCAGCCAATCATGATGAAGTTTATTCAGGTATAGTTAAGTTCTAAGTTTATTTATGTTTAAACATACTCAACTAAATCATTAATTGGCTATATTCAACATATGCAATTAATAATGGGATGGTGTGAGTTATTGAATAACTGATATGTTCATCTTTTTGCGTGGAAAAATCCCCAGGATGGGAACATTGGCTTCTTGAGATCACTGTTATCTGTAGCAACTGATCCAAGTGGAAAAAAGTTGCCCCCTGACAGTTCATATCAAAGTCACCCTACAGATTCTGGCCCACGGCCTAATTTGCACAAAACCAAAGAGAAGAGGATAATGCACAGAAATTAAGCTAAAACTCTATTGTTTTATTTTAAATACTTTACCTTTTAAAAGGGCTGCTGTTTTATTGCACTCTAATGCCCAAATAAGGGGTTGGGGGGGGGGGGGGGGGGGTTGTTGTGTTAGTGAGCATTAAAGATAACTGCACTTTATTTCCATGGGGAGGTCTGAAGTTTTAGGAGGCTTATTGTTCATGTTCCATTATTGTTCGAACAATGTTTCAAATCCTCAAAATAAAAATTACATAAAAAACTAATTTCTTCTTCTTCTTTCATCAATGCAATGAAATATAATTTGTCAATATTGTTATGGAAGTTAAATTTAAAGCCTCATCATACAGCAGTATAGTCAAGTGGTGCTTTATTCTCTCCAGGATGTGCTGCAGGGAAAATAATGCTCATTATGTATTTGTAACCTACTTAGCCATTTGATAGTAGGCTAACATAGATAATATAGACACA
Organism: Fundulus diaphanus; assembly: GCA_037039145.1. Classification (NCBI taxonomy): domain Eukaryota; kingdom Metazoa; phylum Chordata; class Actinopteri; order Cyprinodontiformes; family Fundulidae; genus Fundulus; species Fundulus diaphanus. The sequence continues at coordinate 12,196,267 of CM073129.1, read as the reverse complement.
GCCCATGTTGCCTTTATTATAAGGCTTATATCAGACTTTTAATCTTTTGCGGCTCCAGACAGATCTGTTTTTTGTTTTTTTGGTCCAATGTGGCTCTTTAAACATTTTGGGTTGCTGACCCCTGACTTATCCCATGCAGTCGTACACCCATCTGGAATAATCCTGACATCCTACAAAATAATAATATGATAAACTTTCCAGACTGGAAGAATAAAGGTACTGAATACCTGGAATATTTGCTTGACGGAACCGAGTTTATCACTTTTGCCAAACTAAATATGCAATATGGCATTAGTAAAAATAAATTCTTAGAATATGAACGAATTAAATCTATAATTAGAAATAAATTTAAGCATATTAAAGGGGGTTTACAAATCCCAACTAATATATTAGAGTTCCTTGATTTAACCCCCCCCCCCCCAAACTACTGTCTAAATCATACAGGACACTGACTAAAATAAATTATTCAATAACTCTTCCTAGTATGAAATGGGAAGAGGATTTATCAGTCAGCTTTGAACAAAACTTCTGGGCTCAGATATGTCTAAGAACTTTTAAATTGACTAGAAACACCAATTTACAACTAATACAATACAAAATCCTTCATAGAGTACACTACACAGGGCAAAGATTATTTAAGATGGGTTTTGCACAATCTAATATCTGTCCACACTGCATAGGCAATCATCCTGATAATTATATTCATGCGTTATGGTTATGCACACCAGTCCAGAGGTTCTGAGCACAGATATGTAAGGACTTATCAAAGTGCCTGAGTTGTAAAATTTCACCTTCCCCATCAGTCTGCTTGCTGGGTAACTTTGAGGAAAGCCCTCTGGAAAAAAAAGAGTTTGCATGGTTTTCACTGCATTATGTATCGCAAAGAAAACTATCCTCATTAATTGGAAAAGTAGGGAAAATCTCAGTATCAATCAGTATAGAGATCTTTTGTTGGATCATATTAATCTTGAGACAGCATCTGCATCCACATCTGATCGATCTCTTTGGGCTCCTTTGATCAGCACCATCACTTAGTGGAATGGGGGGCGGTGGGTTGTGTCCTGCAGGGCGCATGTGGCTGGATAGGGGGGCCCCTGGGGCTCTGGGGGGCACTCGGAGTGGGGCCTGGAGGAGGAGCGGGCCACCGGGTCCGGGGGTGTTGGCGGGGGGGTTGCTGTGGGGCCCGGGCAGCTTGCCGGGACTGGGGCTGACGCCTCTGCTCTCCCCAAAAAGGGGTGGGGGGTAGGGGTGGCTAGGTTAAGGTGGGGGAGGGAGTGGGTTTATTAGGTATTTAGGGGTTGAGGGGGGTTCTGGTTGGGTGGCCCGTACGGGTCATCCTGGCCCCCTCCCTGGGGGGCCTGGGCCGGGGGGGCGTCTGGTTCGGGGGGCGTCTGTTCCGGGGGTGGGATGGGGGGTCGGGCACAGGCAGTCGGATAGATGGATTGTGGTGCCCCCCCCCCACTTGGGATTGTCGGATGTGAGTGTTATGTGGTAATGTGTGTACAGCGTCGTCCCCCTGTACAGCGTCGTAGTGGGGCACTATTCCCACAGTGGGAGTAATGCCCCACTCACCACTGTGTGTGGTGAGTGGGGCACTAGGGTGGGATGGTGTGAATGAGATTTATTAATTATTATTATTATTATTTTTTTTTTTTTGCCAGGTCCGGGTCCGAACCGCTCCCTCTCCCAAGAACATCTCATGTCTCCGCTAGGTGGGGAGCCCATCCCCCCACGTCCTGCCCCCCTCTGCTGGCTGGCGCCTTGGCCGGTTGGCGCATTGGCGGCCCTCGGGCTTGGGGCGGGTTCCCGGGTGGGTGCCGGCCCATTCCTGGTGGCTGCTTCGTGGGGCCTGGCCCCCCGAGGCCCCGCCCACACGCCCCGCCGCATGGGCGGGGCACCCCTGAGGCCCATGGCCGGTGCCACTTCAACGTAGCTGGCTGGCGGAGCCCACGTGGCTCTGGGGGCTTCAGCATTGCGGTGGCTGGGGGATTTCCTCGGGGTCGTCTCTCCTCTTTCCCGGGGGGGGGGGGTTGCGGATTTCCTGTGTTAGCCCCTCTTGGGCGCCCTGCTTTGGGGGCCCCTTTGGGAGTCCAGGGTTACGGGTCCCCTGGCACCTGCCTCGGTGCTCGGGGAAGGCGGGCCTTTGGTTCTTCACAACCACTATTGAGCTATTTTCTTATGGATAAATTTCACATACACAAGTGCACTCTCACAAACACCCACAGGTGCTGGGTTCCAGGTACTAAGTGTTCACTTATATACAGAAGGCCCGTAATTTATTTATTTAATAAAATAAATAAATTAGTCCGGGGGTCCGTTGGTTGTGCTGCTCTTTTTACATCTCTCTTTCCAGGTGATGAAGCAGACGGAAGACGTTTTGTCATTCTTTCCCTTTTATCTCTTCTTTCTTTCACCTCTTCTATTTCTTTTTTTTTCTCTTCTTGTTTTTCCTTTACTCTCCTACTTTCCCATTGTAGTGTCCACATAATTTGAAATTATCCCTGCAGGAATCACAATAAAACTATTTACATGCATAAATCAAGCGGAACACTATGCGAAAGCTGATTGCTCCACTTGTGAAAGCAAAATCTGTCAAGCTCAATTTGGCATTAAGACATCAATTCTTATTGCCACATTGCTAGACAGGACACTGGGAAAGAAAAAAAGAAAAAAAAGAAAAAGAAACCAACAGCAAGTGGAAAATGAGAGGAGCTTAAATACTGGGAGGATGAGAGCTGGAACAATGGCAGGGGTTGATTGACTAATTGTTGGCAGGTGTGGACAAGGAGCTGGAGGAAAAACTGAGGAAAGAGAGTGAGTGTCAACGGGGCAAGAGAACGCAACAGGGGAACAAGGCAGAGCACAACTGTAACTGAGGATAACTAGACACAGGGAATAAACTAAAGACTGTACAGAAGGGACCTGAAACAAGGCTTATCTAATAAATATCAGAAACACAGGAAAATAACTAGGGTAAATATTTTTAATAAATTTGAGTGAGAGCTAGGATACCATATTTTTCAGACTATAAGGCACACTTTTTCAGACTATAAAGCACACTTAAAATCAAACTTTAAGCAAACTTAAACGCTGCGTCCTTTGCCCCGTCTGGTTTAAATTTACGGATTTAAAAACATACCCGTAAGCCGTGTCGCTTACGTTACGCTGCCAGTGTATTTCCTCCTTAAGGTGACCAGATTTGATTTCACTAATGAAAACTGGGGACATCTCTGATTTGTTAAGCGCAGAATCTCTGCCTGTGGGTTGGTTTGTTTTGCCTGAACTGCAACGCCAACGGAGGGCGGGAAAGTTGCGTTTGGCAAAGCTTTACTACGTTGGAACAGTCGCAGGTCCAGGTAAATATCTCTTGTTGCGCTAAACTTTTTTTTCCCTCCATCATGATACACTAAAATAGGGCACAGCTTTTGCCGGGGACAGGTCATCCAAAACGGGGACTGTCCCCGGAAATCAGGGGGCATCTGGTCACCCTACCGGAGGGGCGGAGTGATATTACACACTTGGGAGGAATATGTAATGCGCCTTACAATCCGGTGTGCCTTATATGTGGACAAAGACACACAAAGACATGTAAATTCACAGTGCACCTTATAATCCGTTGTGCCTTATAGTCTGAAAAATACGGTACCTGAGATATCAAACAAGGAATAAAACATTATCTAAAAGATACTGAAAAACAGGACAAAACCCAAAACTGTGCAGACCGTGACATGTTCAGGTTAGTTTAGATAGCTTTTTTTGTCCTTACTAAATTAAATCATCATTTGAAAACTATATTTTGGATTTTATCATGTTATAATCTGATATAGAAAATGTATTGGATATAGGACAGTTGAGTTGTCTAGCAGATGATTATCATCTCATATCAGTGCAACATGGCAGCATACCAAGTTTGGGGCAATTGCAATAAATCAGGTAAGATCTAACAGGTTTAGAGCAATGAGCTGATCAAGTGGTGTCTCTCCCAGCCTCTTCACAGATGCTGCTATACTCATTATCTGGTGGAATCCTGGTCCTGGTCCTGCTGGTGTTTCTAGGAGTCTGCCTGGCCTGCAGAAGGAGACATTGCACTAAACAGCCCAGAGCATCTGACCAAAACCAAAGTCTGTATTCATCAAGAGGTACACGTTCCTTATTTAGAATAAGCTCATTGCTATCTTACTATCTTTATTCACATATCCTCTTGTTTCAGTGACTGCCCAGAAGTTTAACACACAAGACCATGAGAGTGATTGGGATGACTATGAGAATGTTGACATCATACTCTCAGCAAAGAAACTGGAGGTGGACAAACAGTCAAGTAGTGATGATGATCACGATTATGAGGAAGCAGGCCCTAATTTAAGTCAAATCTCTGTAGGTGGAGAGGACAACAAAGCAGAAGAACTAATATATGAAGAATATGAGAAAAGCTCTGAAGAGGAAGAAAGTGACTATGTGAATGTTAGTGTACCCTGAAAAGAAAATATGTTGCAAAATCAAGTATGTGAAAATGCATAGTAAACAATGAAAAATCAATACCTGTAAAAGGAAACTGCACTGAATAACTGGTATTACAAAAAAAACTAACTAGTTAAATATTTACATATTCAACATTTTAAACATATACTTGTTTTTCTGTCATTTTAAACTAGTCTAATAGAACTGTGATTTTTCTAGGGCTAATAAACTCATTCCCATAAGTACAGAGCCTGGACATAGATGTCAACCTAAAGGCTCCAGCATCTCAGGTCACTGTATGCCATGCAAACCCCACGCAGTTTTTGCGCAGATGTTTTAGCTTTCGCACTCAAGTGTACCAATTTCCTACATTTCTTGTGACAAATTCCTATATTTTCCACACTTTCTGTCAGCAGGACAAAGCAGGGGAATGAATACTTGCAAGTTTGACGAGCTAGTTGAGCGCCTAGGGCCGTTTTTTTCTCCACCAGTGTCACCTACATAAAACAGTTCATAGTGAAGACTTCTTCCCACTGGGAAGTTAATAGTGTAACACAGCTTGTAAAAAAAAATAAGCTTTGTGTGACTAAAGTCAGCACAACTATGTGGGAGCCTTTAGTGAGACAAAAACAATGTTTTACTCTACTCTGATATTGAACTTAAAAATCGTTCCTTCTTAAAATATTGGCCTATGTAATTTTTTGCCATTTCTTTTTTAATTTTTTTTTTGCTTTGATCAACTGAATAACCTATTGCGGTTTTAGTGTGTTTTCTGAAAATCATGGGGAAAAAATGTGATGAAAAAAAAGTGGTGATAATGGCTGGACCGAAAGAGTGGTGGCCTAGTGGTTAGTGCAGAGCAATTGTGTTCTGAGAAGCTTGCAAGTACCTGGTTCAAACCCTGCAGACTGCCACTGTGGGTCCTTGAGCAAGACCCTTCCCTAGATGACTCCTGGGCTGATGTAAAAGCTGACCACTGCTCTCTGAGGGATGGGTTAAATACAGAAGACACATTTCATTTAATTAAGATTTCTTCTTCAACGATTTTTGTATGTGAGAGTAAGATTACTCATGAGACACCGATCAGTGATTTTATGGCTAATTTCCAATCTCACATTTGTAAAGCTCTGACCAATTTCTACTTACGATAATTTTTGTCTTCTCTTTGTGGATAAATGGGACCATCTTAACAAGAATCAAGATAATTTATTGTCATTATGTAACCAAAACTGATGTTTTGGTGAAACAATATGTTTATATATATAAAAAATTTAAACAGCCCAAAGTTACAGAAGTACCTCTTTCCATTATTGAAGGATTATAAATACAGTAAATTCTTCCAGGTTATGGAGTAGATATAGTTATACACAAAACAAAAAAAAAACCTAAAAAAATGTAAATGATTAACAGCATATCTGCTTTACAAGACAGATTATAGCTCTTTGAGTTTTTATCTTTTAGTTTACACAAGTGACATATGTCAGTCAGTGTAACCCTGCTCTGCAGTTACTGCATTTCATTAATACTGCAAAACAAAGTCAAAACCATTAATAAGTTTGCATTTCTAGCAAACTAGCTGGTGTTTTTAATATTAGCAATTAGCATGATTAGTGTGGTGAGCATTAATAACAGTTTATTCCCTGTAGCAATGGTAAATCCTTTTCATATAAGCTTTGCTTGCTATTTTTTATTTTTAACATTATACGTTCAAAAGCATAAAAGTATTATAAACATAAACATAAAAGCATTATAAAAAGTAACATACTAGTTGTTTAATCACAAAAAGCATGAATTCAGTTAGTTCCATAACAAAATTACATCAGTGGTCCAAAAGCAGGATTAAATGTTGATATAGCTCGTATGATCTCTGTTTCTTCAGTCATTGAAAATAATTATAGCTGTGGTCAGGAAGGATCTGTTGTAGTGGTCTGTCATTAAACGGCTCTGAAGGAGCCTCTTTCTGAGGACACCTTGTTGTTCTGTTGAAGGCTTGTTAAGACAATTTTCAGGGATGTCTGTAACATGTTTCATTTAATGAAGCACCCTCCTATGCACAGTCATATCCAGAGAATCTATAGCAGTCTCCAGAAGAGATCCAGCCTTCTCTATCAGCTTCTTGTTCTTTTTTTATGTCATGGCTCTGATGCTGGTATTTTTATAAAATCTAATAACTGGCTCATGTGATGATAATGTACTGTCCGAGTTTTAATTTATGTCTTAGTTAGGTTCTGTCTTAATTTTGGTTTGTCATAGTTTGGGTTTTGTTTTGATTTTGTACTTTGTTTAATGTTATCAGTTCTTCTGGCCTGCTCAGATCACTTCTGTCACCAGCCTTTAATCAGTTCACCTGCCAGCATTCTGTCAACTCAGCTCGCCACGTATCCGTTTGCTTGTCACTTCGATGTTTAGTCACCAGCCAATCAGTTTGGTTCATTTCAGTCACCACCTCCCCCCTCATCATTCTCACCTGCTCTGGTAATTAGTCTTCACTCCTGTTCACCTGCTCACTCCCCTATTTATTCCTGCTTCAAACATTTGAGCCAGATCAATTGGTGCCTATTGGTGAGTCTTATCCAGTGTATTCTGTTCTGCTTCCTCTGTTGATACTGACCCAATTTGCCTTTTGACGTTTGAGCCAGCCTGACCCCTGATCCTGTTTTTCCTGCCTGTTCCTGATTGTTAACCTGTGTACTAGACCTAGCCGGTTTTTGGATTTTCTGAGCTTGCCTGATCCCTGCCTGTTTAACCTGCCCACCTGTGTACCGACCTGGATTTGTTATGACCACTGAGCCTGCCTGACCTCATTTAGCCAGTCTGCCCGTTTGTTTACCGACCCTGGACTGTTGATCGACCATGAGCTTTGTCTTCCCCTGCCCTTCATTTTTGCTTGACTGTTTGTCTTGGTTCCTGCCCACAGCTTCTTTTGGAAATAAACCTTCTTAAAACGTACCTCTTGTCTGGCTGAATCCTGGGTCCATCTGTCACTGTTCATGACATGCACAACATTTTAAAAGTTCAAATCAAAATATTTTGATTTTCAAAACACAAACGTATATTTATGCAAAGGTAAGGAAACAGTTCATTTTGTAAACTGTTAAAAGGTTACGTTGCATACCATCAGTAATATTGTGTTTATGCTGTACTACCTCACTTAGCAGTATTTAGAGGGCTTTTTTTTTCACTTTGCTTTCAGCAATGTAATTATTAATAACAACAGCAGCGTGATGTTTTGTGTTCTGGGACTCGTTCTTCGTACGTTGCTTAAAACATCCGAAATCAAATGAGACATCCAAGATGATATCATCGGGCTAATCATGATCCGGCTAATTGGGTTCTTCGAACACACCTGTTGTTTATGATTAGTATGGCTGGATTGAGTTATTTGAGATAATTGCGTGTTTATGTGTCGATAGTAGAAACAATGATCAGCAACGCTGCTATTGGCTGTTCAGCATGGCCAAAGAACGCCCACAGTCTTTCTCCCAAGCAGAACAAGAGCTTTTAATGGAAGGTTATGCCGAATTTGAGTCATTAATTAAAACAACAGGGAACACCTCAAAGTCTGCTAAAGCCAGGAGAGAGGGCAGGCAAAAAGCAGCATACAAATTACATGCATATGTGCTGTCCATGGTAGATGTTTCTATTACTTTCTACAGTATGTATTTTTGCATTTTAATAATTTCATATTTACTTTGTTTTTTATGTCAGAGCCTCCACGGGACCACTAGAACATGGGGAAAAAAGTGAAGTACAAGAATATTCTACAAAATGGTAGCCTTTAATTGTGATACTATATTTTAAAAAGACACTTTTTCTTCTTTTTAAAAGCCACTTTTAAATGCACTCAAAAAAACTCTTTGGATGAACATAAAAAATATCACTCCTCCGTGTTGAACACATAATGTGTGGTTCCAACAAATGAATTATGTAAATAACAGCCTCACGAGAAAAACGATATCTCTCTACAATTACACTGTCGCGCTGCGCTAAAGGATCCTGTCTGTCTCGCAATACGCGATTAATTCGAAAAGCTCTGCAAATTATTCTTGCACCTTCCGCAACAGGTTTCTGTCGTAAAAATTAACAAGACATGGCTACGACAGACTTCCCTATCTCCTCCGCTTATAAAGCCGCAATCTAATCCTGTCTACATGAAATAAGCCTGCTCGCGAGCAGCAAGGGCGTAGGTTTGATTTCAACTTTGGTAGGGACACTATTGGTCCAAAATATCATTGGTCTGACGCCAATGGTCTTACGCAATACGCATGCTCCTATTTTTTGATGCTTGATTTGAGCGTCAGGGCGCGTTTTGTATGGTCTAAAGAGAAAAGTAGCATTTCTTGCTATATTTCCACAAATTTTATAAGCCTAACCCTAATTGTGCTATTATAACTAAGCAAAAGTCTAAACAAAAAAATAGCAGTTGTTTAGGCGGCATCTAGTGTTGTTATAATGTATATCATGTACCTGATATTTATACCTGAACTGCCTCAATGGGTCGAGAAAAAATTAAAGCAATAATAACAACAAAATATTGGTAAAAGGGAAACCCTCACCATTTCTTTTTCAGAGGGCTGTGGCTAAGAATCTGAATTTTTAATAGCCTACAGTCATTGCGCTTCAATATTTCCAGCAGTCTTCAGAACTCCTACCTCACACAGATTGAGATTTATAAAAGAGATTAGGTTTTTGTTCATAAAATGCTATTTTGAGATGCTAACGTTGGTTACTTACATTTCTCAAGGTCCACAAGTCAAAACGGTCTCTCCTGTTTCTTTACAGAACTGCACTCAGCAGCTTTCACCTATTTTAGTGTAGCTAATATTAAGCTTTTTAATTGGGACTAGTTTCGTAGCCTAGTATTAATCGTAGTAACCGCAGTATCCCATTACGAATGAAACTTAAATCTCGCGCTCCAAGCACGCGCGCACACGCACGCACTAGAAAACAGCCAATCAGGAAGAGGGAAGGCGGAACTTAAGGCAGCACAACAGATGAGAGTGGAGTTAAACAGCACACAGCACAGTCACGTGTCATTTAAATATAATCGAGCTTTTAGACAGATCCGCTGTCTTGTATCAAACAAAAAGGAAAAATAAATGCAAAATGAAAAGTCTAAAGCAATCCTTAAAGTCATAAACATAGAGGCAATGCATGGGAACTGCTGTTGGAAGTGGTGGCCAAATGGTTAGAGAGTCTGGTGTTTGCATCTTGGAGAGGCCCTAAAGGTTGGCAGTTCAAAACTCAGTCTCTCACTCTGGGTCCCTGAGCAAGACCCTTAGCCACAGATTGCACCACTTGTGCCACTCAGTGTGGCAACACTGCTCCCTAAGGGTGGGTTGAACGCAGAGCCACATTTCTTCTTTGTTGGACTACACAGGGAAATATTTATTATTTTAATGTTGGCAGGTAGAGATCACAGTTGTTTCTCTTTAATTTTTGTATTTGGAACTGCTCTAATGAGTCAGATGTCAAATTCCTTGTCTGAGCTGCGTCCAAGGTCCGGAGCACCTTAAAAGAGGATGGATTAGTGACCAAGAGAATCAGACTTGCTGAACATCATGAGGAGCAGACAAGTTCCAGAAATCCTACTAGGCATCAGTCTCACAGTAGGCAGAGCCGTCTGTTTAAAGAATGGTAACAAGTGGCCCTGGAAGGTCATCAGGTGTAGGATTATGTATTAATTGTCGTTATTTTCATAATTTTGCTTAAAATATGAAGAATGTCTTATGAAATGCTTTTCACTGCAAAAGCTAAAAAATGTCCAACAACTTTGGAGCAATATATCTTTGAACCAAAGCGAACAATAACTCAGTGAGTTACTGAGGGATGTTTTCCATTTGTTGTTTGGAAAATCAAAACCTTAAGTAAGCAAATGGTTATGGGTTCATATGTACATCTCCATTAGGCTGACACATCCATAAAGCGGCATACCAACCTGTAACCATACCCAGACAGGCTGTCCTCACCTTCTCTATCAACACTCGTGCTGTTGTAAACTCCATTCCTTCTTTCCATCCCCTTACTAACCTTTCTATATTAAGGACCCCCCACCCCACCCCCATATACACACACGACTATTAGAGTGCTTTACATACACATCAGAGGTATCCAGTGGTGGACACATATAGACTTAGTGAACTTATGATGTAATTCATAATTATTTCAGTTTTCAGTAACGTCTGTTGGAAAACAATTGATCTAGCACTGCAAGTGTTTTAAAGCAATTCCTCAGGAGGTCCTCTGACAACTCGCCACACTAATACATCAGAGGCCAGTTTGATGTGAGACCAAATTTTAAAGAAAGGGCAAGTCTTTGACAAATTGAAATATTTACTTTTGGTTTTTATGGGATAACAGATCAGCAGACAGGCCACCAAGGATTCCAGACATTCTGACATGAGCTGCTCCCACATCACGTAAACTCAACATGTGTCACTGCTTCAAAATGGACACGGTTACGACTCATATATCACTGCAGTGATAAATAATAGTGAGTACAAGCCATGATGAGTAATAGCAAGTACAGGTAGTGACAAGAAATAGCGTCACTTTTTCTAATGCTATATTGTGCAGACGCTTCCCTTGCCTCAATATGCTGGGTACTTTAGATTAAAAATACAACTGATGGCATGACTTACTTTCATATTTTTTTGCTAATAATTATCTGACCAAAATGGTCAGATTGTCTTAGCATAAGAAAATAAAACACAATGAGACGGTGACATCATGGTAGTGATGGAGCTGAACATTATGAGTAACACATGCTTGATCCCAATGCACTTTGCACTGTTTAGAATGGAAGCCAATAATTTAAAAATCTACTTTAACTCTCAATATTTAGACCTGCATAACAGTTCTTTTCAATCCCCCAGCATACACGGCACGATAGAAACTGTGTGACAGCACCACAGGATCTAAAAATAGACACAGCATTGCTTCAGTTTTTCTTTATTTCAAGCTGCCTCATTTTTGACTTCCGCAATGTGAAGATAAGTTTAAAGGTGTCAACGCTTGATTTTGGGGGGAAGGACACACTTCTGTTCTGCTCTTCACCAATCAGACTTCATTAGCAGAAGTATTTCCTTAAAAGGAAGGCCTTGTGCTTCGAAGATACAGCAGAGAATGCATATAACAGTTCACGGTTATCATGTAACATTTTTCTGTGATGTTACTGAATAATAAAATATAAGAACATAAATACTAGTAAATCTCTTCTTCCAAAACGTCCCCAAAAAAAGCTTTTTTTTTTTTTTTTTTTGCTAGGGTCTTTAATTATGGAGCGTGTACAATCAGTACACACAGCCAACAAAGTTCTGCTCTTGTATGTTGGTGGACCTTTGCAGACATCTAAAGAGGATTGGCCTCATGCTTGATCGGACGGTCAAGGAGTCTTTGAGCCGTGACTTGGATCTTGCATTGCACACGTGATAAATAAAAAGTGAGGGCAAGTTCCAAAGGTCTTCACATTTGACTGGAAAAGATGCTAGATTACAGATGTTCTCTTTCAGTTCATCCTTCATGTTACAAATGGTAATCCTGGTTATTCTCAGATCAATTACTGCACCGTTTTTAGACTGATAAAACAGTCGTTACTGATATAAAAGCCGGATTGTGAAAACTGTTAGTGAAGGATTTGTGAGGCAGATGTTTCTCTGAAAACTTGAGAGTTCAAAAGAAGCAGCTGGAGAATCCAGCTCCAAATGTTAAAGGTGTGAGTGAAAATGTCTGCATGGCTGCTGTTCATGCCGTTATGTGGACTAATGTGTCGATGCAAGAGTGCTAAATAAATTACTAAGGTACAAGGCGAACTGCTTGTCAACAAGGGTTTGACCATAAAGAATCAGGATCTCATGTTCAAGAAATTTATTACAGCCATAAAACACGCCCGATGATTAATAAATCTGTTTTTCCACAACAGCTGGTAATGCTTGGAGCCTGATGCCAGCGGGTTCAAGCATGAGCAACAATTTTATTTCATAAAAGCAAAGACTGAATGAGAAGGAAAAGTGTGTAATCCAGTCAAAAATAATTTCAATTAAGTCTGTTGTTACATTTTATATCTTTTCTCAGAAGTAAAAGACACAAAATCTATTGTCATTACTCCCTTGTTCTTGCAGGGTTGAGTGGGCACTGACTAGATGAGAGGCAGAGTAGACACGTCCATCACAGGGCACTAAATAATATGCGTTTTTTCTTTTTTGTTGATTATACCGTATTTATCTGTACTTGTGGATAAGTACTTCAAACGCCTGTTCGTACTTCAAAGTCCTGTTCGTGGTGTCATAATGCTGTGAGGTAAAGGATTCAAAAGTGTGTGCAGAAGGAAGACAAGGTAGTTTTTTAATGATAAATAAATGAACTCATAAGCAGGAGAACAGTACATGGGGCAGAGAGGACAAACTGGGCGTAGCATACAGGAGGAACTGCGACTAGAACATGAAACTAAACTGCTTAAGTACTGGGAGAGAGAAAGCATGAAGACTAGGTGGAGTTTATCAGAGGATGATGACACAGTAGCGAGGGAAGGCGGCCCCATTCAGGAGGGCAGATCATCTACCATTACCCTTTTACATAGAAAGGATGTGTGCTTCTGTGCTTTTGTGTCTCTGCTCTGTCTTCTCTAACCCCCAGTTGGTCGAGGCAGATGCCCGCTCACACTGAGCCTGGTTCTGCTGGAGGTTTTCCTCCCTGTTAAAGGAGAGTTTTCCCCTCCACTGTCGCTTCATGCATGCTCAGTATGAGGGATTGCTGCAAAGCCATCGACAATGCAGACGACTGTCCACTGTGGCTCTACACTCTTTCAGGATGAGTGAATGCTACTTGTGAAGACTTGATGCAATCTGCTGGGTTTCCTTAGATAGGAAACCTTTTGACCAATCTGTATGATTTGATTGAATTTGACTTTGTAAAGTGCCTTGAGATGACATGTGTTGTGAATTGGTGCTATATAGATAAAAAATAATTGAATTGAGCTATTAGAGAGCTGAGGGAGACAGAGGATAATAGAAAGAGCAGAAACGGAGAAAGTATAAAATCCTAACAGAAACACTAACACACATCAAAGGACGAATAACTAAGGACATGATCCAAAAATAACAAAAGAAACAAAAAAAACAGCAAAGGATGTGCTACATGTTTCCCAACTATACATTTGAACATGGATGGATTGAAATGACTGAAAAGCAGTTTTGGTGCAAAGGCAGTCATGACTGAGATGGTATAAGTACTCCTACCACAACACCATTACCGCTGCCCTCGGATCTTTCCTCCCATACTGCAAGATTCCCCTATAAATATATAAGGGCTTCTGCAGTAAAACAGTCAGTTTGCAACAGCTTATCAGTTGCATGAGAGGATGCATGGGGTGGGGAGCCGTCTCCACCAAGGGCTAAAACAGCTAGAAGTGTCAAAAAGATTCATGGACGCAAATGAATAAAATCTAATTTTAGTACTTCTTACCACAGAACTCCAGCACGAACAAACCAAGAACTAAACAAGCAGAGAGAATAAAGATGTTTATCGTAACATCTGACTGTCTAATTAATTGAATGAAGCAGTGTAGCCTGCTCTCTTACTCAGTAGCGGAACAGATTTATGGGTCTTAAATGGCGGTACAATGTTAGTATACATAACATTATAAAGCCTGATTCTTTGTTGAATTCTCTGATGACCAGTCCACTGTACTGTGTGGGGTTGATACACAACATGGAGAAGATGCCACCACTGCCATCATTCTCCTCCATCGAGCACCCACCACCTAGATCTTACATCACTTTTGTGCAAAATCAACGTAACCGAAGAAGCTTCACAGGAAGACCTTCCACATTCCTTTCATTTCTTTTTTATTGTAATGGTGCCGTCTTTATCAGATTTGAAATTGGCCAAAGCAGGAATGTTTGCAACATTCAGATGGGTGTGTGAGAAGTGAAAATGAAAAGGACTGAAATAATTAAAACTCTGTTTGGGGAATATAAGTGAGAGGACTCACTGGCAGAAAGAATAAAATTACAATACCTTCAACATGAGGCTTGATCAAAGTTTGCAATGCTATTTTCTCATTTTTTTAATTCATGATTTAAGTCACTGGATAATTTCTGCTTCCGTTTTGCTGCCACATTTTTGCCCTTCTCACACATCGACTCAAAGTTGTTCCTATTTTTCTTTGGTGGTCAAGACCAAACAAAGTGAAGCAACTCAGCAACGCAACAGTCTGTGCTTACACGCAATAAACTGCTGTTCAGGAATGAGCTGTGTCAGAATAAAACTGTTTGGAAGAGTGCCTCAAAAATTTGGCTGACTACAACTCTTCGCAGCTCAAAGACATATCGGGGATCAGACAGGTGCATCAGAACTTCTGTTTATCCTCTCACACATTCTCACTAACTGAGAGCTAAAACGCTTTCTTTACACAAAGACTGATCTCAAAATGTCCCTAAAACAAATGGTGTTAACCTACGCAAAGCTGGTATATCACTTCTTACCCTCCTGTACATGAAATCCTTTGGGACAAGGTGATCAGAAGCAGGAAAATCAGGAGACAAGAAGCTGGGACACGGACACTATCTCTGGGGTCTTGAAGACTACTCAGCACCATCCTGGGAGAAAAAGATCTCAAGTATGACATTAAGCCATGTCTGTGGTGAGAGTGTAACATGATGACCACAAATTTCAAAACACATGCCACTACATAACTAAAATTACTCACGCTGGCTGTAAGCCCCTGCAACAGTAGCTGGGAGCGTGTATTAGGGGTTTTTCAGAAACTTTCAAAAAGTTGTGTTTTATATCAAAAAGGGAAAGCTGTGTGTGTACATATGAAGGCAGTTTTGTGTCTTTATTATTCAATCAAAAAAAGGTTGCTTCAATCAAAAAATATATTTTCAATTAAAAAAAATCTTCACTTCAATTAAAAAAAACTTTTCAATCAAAGAAAAAAAGTATTTCAATCCAAAAATATATTTGAGACTCAAAAAAATACATTTGAACATTGATTTTCTTTGATTGAAAATGTTTTCTTTGATAGAAGTCCATTTTTTTTGTTTGAAGCAACGTTTTTATTGAAGTAGCATTGTTTTTTGATTGGACCATATAATGGGTAGGACATTTGTGTCTTTATCATTCAATCAAAAAATAAGTTGCTTCAAACAAACAAACAAGATAATCAATAAAAAAGTCACTTCAATGAAAAGATAAACGTTTTCAATCATAGAAAATAGTTTTTGAATGCAAATAAAATATTTGAGACTCCAAAAATTGCATTTGAACACTTTTTCTTTAATTGAAAATGTTTTCTGTGATTGAAGTAATCTTTTTTGTGTTTGGGGTATACATGGGTAGGACGTTTGTGTCTTAATCATTCAATTCCAAAAAAGTTGTTTCAATCAAAAAAAATATTTTCAATTAAAAAAAAATTTTGAATGCAAAAAATTTTTTTACCCGTCAATAAAAAAAGTATTGAAGAGAATGTGTTTTTTCGTTGTTTTTGTTTTTTTTTTTTTGAAGAGAAAAAAAATTTGAAGTTCAAATTGTTTTGATTGAATCATTTTGGAACAAACGTACCGCGGTGGGCGGGTGCTTCTCTATTGGTCAGACATGTTTGATTGACAAGTGTCTACACCAATGACGTCTTTCTGACAAAGAAGTCATGTTCGGCACTCGCCAGAAAGCTTTTTACCAGCAAGAGAGGGAGCGGCGGTGAAGTTGTCGGTAAGTAGATAAAACAGGTTGAAAATAATTGGTGTCATGTTATTAGCCTATTCTGTTGATATTTATAATAAATTGTACGCTTACTAACTTTGTTCACGTTGAGGAATGTTTGTAATGGTGTGAGGTTAGATATCTAAATATTTTCAGACAGGCAAGCAAAGTGGGCGAACCTATGGCCCCCACACAGCAGCTTGCAATGTGCTAGTGCTACTGTGTTATGTTACACTGAGTAAAGTGGCCACAGCACTGCCTGTTTAGTAGATGCTTTTATCTTGAGAGCGGGATATAGGCTCTTTAAGCTGCTGTTAGTCGAGGTGCATGCGTCTCCCCCCACCCCCAATACAGTTACCGCTTGGTCCCGTGTCGGCCAAGTGCCATGTACTGAGCGGGTATGGCAGGCCGTTTTAACATTTATTAGCTTGACTGAATATGTATTTCAGACATCTCAAATACATTCCTTCCTAGTCAAAATTTACATTTCAGACATCTACAATAACATTTGTCCTATCTAAAATGAATATTTCAGATATCTTGAATATAATTCATAGTAGTACAAATTACGTCACTTTCCCCATTCATGTGTATAGGGCTTTTATTTACAGACATCTACAAAAACATTCTTCCAATCTAAAATAAACATTCCGGATGTCTAAAACTGAATTCCGACTAGGATGAAATCTAATTTCAGATCTCCATAATCCAGTCAATACTAGTCATAATTATCATTTCAGATATAAAAAAATAAATAAAACATTCTAGATATCCAGATATATAATGCTTGACATTAAAAATATATTTCTACTAATAGAAATGACATTACATATATCCACTACTGATTATATGACGAGTAAAATTGGAATTTCAGATATCTAAAATTTCAATATGCCTATACAAATTATAGATACTTACAAACATTCAACTAGCTTTCAACACAATAATTTTAACAAAAAATAGACAAGCCGACTAGCCACATTTCTATTATGGAAAGCACCAAGCCATCCTACCTAGTCATAATTGCAATATTCCTTGTCAGAATTGTAACACAGATATCACTAATTACATTTATGCCAGTAGTAATAAAATTTTAAGTGATCTGGAATCAAATTTGTACCAGTAAGAACTTTCAGATATCTACAAGTCTTTACTTACTGCAAAAAGGCAACTAAAAATAAGTAAAGTACATTTTTCTTGAAATTAGAGTATTTGTTCTTGATTTGAGCAGCTAAATAAGACTATTTGCCAACGGAATAAGATTTTTGCACTTAAAATAATAACAGTTCATCTACATCATCTTATTTCAAGTGCAGAATAGCTAATAACCTTTTTTATGGGGTAAGAATACTCATTCCATTTGGCAAATAGTCTTATTTAGCTGCTCAAACCAAGGAAGAATACACTGATTTCAAGAAAGTTTTACTCACTTTTAGTTCCCTTTTTGCAGTGCTAAAGTCTTGACTTAATGTGTATTTCAGATATCTTCAACAGAATTCTTGCTATCTAAAGTGGAAATTTTAGATATCTTAAATATAATTATTTATAGTAGAAATTACATCTGTCATGGTTTTCAATTGTTTTGCCCACATGCGGATACGAGCGGGAGGCCAGGCACAAGTTTTAAGATGTTTTATTGAAGGAATCAACTGCTGGGATACAACGACGAGACGCCGAAGGAGAGGTCTGAGCGTCGAGCGGGAGGTACTGTGGGAAAGGAAAGAAAAATGACTACGATTGAACGAACCAAAGAAATACAAGAACCTGCGCAGCTTACCACTCAGCTGGGCGGACCTGACCGGGAGGAAGTAGCGGCAAGAGGACCCTGTGATCCTACCCCCTGTTGGTGTAGTGGCTAGCGGCTGGAGGGCAGCGGGTGGAACTGGCGAGGGACCCAGAGCGAGCTTCGGCTGAGCGGGGTGACAGATGGATTAACTTGAAAGAAGGGAGGTACCAGCAGCATTCGGGAGGGGAACCACAAGCCCGGCTGGGTAATATCCAGGGAGCAAGGGGGAGTCGCCAGAGCAAGATCTGAGCCTTGTGATGCTGCGGGTGTGATTCTCCGGACAGAGCGTCAAGAGGTAAGTGCTTCCACGCACCAAAACTGTGACAAAAGAGAAGATCCAAGATTAGTCAAAAAATCGAGAGGCAAAGCTTACACGCTAGTGTTTCAGAGCTAGTTGGAGGCCACGTCATACCACGACTGGTTTAACATTCTGGCGTCTTCCATCTGTCGGTGCTCTGCTTAAGAAGCCGCTCCAAATGAGTCGCAGGTGTGGGCCACGCCCCTCGCCAGCTAGAACCACCTGCGGAGCAGAATAGGGCACAGATACACAGGGAACCCTGACAACATCACTTTTCCCATTTATGTGTAGTGGGATTTTACTTTCGGATATCTAAAATAACTTTCTTCCTATCTAAAATAAACTTTCTGGATGTCTGAAAACTAATCTTGGATCTCCATAATCCATTTTTTACCGGTCATAGTTTTTATTTCAGATATCAAAAATCAATGATCAAAAGTTTTGAAACCAATATGTAAGACATCCATCTTCGTAAATCCCGCTTTCTGTCCGTCAATTTGCAACCAGTAATGGCGTTGGTAGTAATTGACAGAATTGCAAGAAAAGGGCATGAAACTGAGCGAGCCCTTAGCCAGGGAATGTGTAGCGACAGAGAGCGACGTTCAATAGAAAGTTGTGTAAGAAACCTTCACAGAATTGAACATTTATTGTCTACAGAAACCTACAATGAACAGTAAAGCAGTTTGACTGAGGTTGGAGCGCTAGCAATAGCTCATTTCCATTGAACCGAGGATCGTCGTTTCTTCATAAGGTGGTTTAGTTCAGGTAAGTCCTCACAAAGAGAATTTCTTTTTTTTTTTTATTAATTGATTTCTATTTTATTTTTTTGCTGTTAAAGATTGGGTTGTCTTCTGTATAAAATGTAATACTTAACATTTGTTTTCCTAGGGCGGAGTGGCAGCCCATCTATTGTTACCAGAGAGCACATACACATCCTTATGAAGCAAGGACATACAATCAAAAAAAGGCAAAAATGATGGGATGTTCCTCGTCGTTTTTGAACAACAAATCAAAGCTGGTGGACCTACGCATAAGAGGAAGGCTGTCTGCCTTAGATGACAATCAGCTGCAAGAGCGTGTGAGCACATTGCAGGACCAGTATCCAAACACTGGGAATGAGGTTTGTCTTTTCTATAGAAAATTGATATTTAAGTTGGATCCGCTTGTGAGAGTATTTTTTAATCATTAATGCTTTCATGTTTGTATTTTTCAGATGATGAGGGTGCTGCTTCGTGCTCAAGGTGTGATTGTCACACGGGCCAGGGTACGCTAAATGTTGGGAAGGACAAACCTGACATCTGCTGCAAGAAGGTGGAGTCGGACTGTTGCAAGGTGGGCTTACCATGTGCCGTACCCCAACGGTTTGTGGCATATTGATTTTATGATATTGCTAAATGATTTAATTTTAATAAAGAACACAAACACAGAATTCCAATTAAATCTTTATTTAACCAACTTTTTTAACCATAACAGAATTTTTTTTTTTAAGAAAAATAACTTAAGAGACCTGAGTTATGTGATTAAATAATGACAAAGAATAAACTAAAGTGACCAGTAAAATTACCAAAATAAATATACCAAATAAATAAATGAAATAGCCTATTTAGGTGGGAATAGTACACTAGTTACTTCTCAGGTTTCATAATTGAGAGGCTGACCCAGGGCTGAGGTTGTGGCGTGGGAAGACACAGACTGCAGATCATTTTGCACTGATTCCTTGCACTCGTTGCGCAATTTAGGGAGCGCTGTCAGAGAAAAACTTGCAGCCCAGAACTTTATATCGCGGATCAAGAGTGGCGAGTAATTTGAAGCCAGGTTTTTCAACTGCAGACAACAGCAGCATGTCCATCACTATGAAGCATGTTACTGCATGTGTGATATCCTTATGCCGCTTGGACGCTTTGTCATTTTATCACAAAGAAGGGAGCCCAGTTTAGCTGCTATACCTGCTTTGTTTTGGAAGAAGTTCCAGAAGATGACGTGGAGTCGAGCGGGGCTGCACAGCTCGCGCTGCGGCGGGTGTGAGCGGCTTACGTGATGAAACATATTGGTATATATGGACCAGACTTTGTTTTTTGTTTTTACCGGTTCCTTGCAAGTTTTACAAATCATTGTGGTTTATTTCTGTCAGACTGGCAAACTAGTAAAACCCAGATTTGGGACCGTTTCCTCCGCCGCTACTTGCAGCGACATATTCACGTGCTGTGTGTTGTGGTTTGAGAGAGCGGCGCTTTGTGACGGCGTGCCTGGGTCCGCGATTACGATTGGTTGAGAGGAAGTAGTGACTGTAGCATCTACTAATATGATAGGCTGAAAGGAAGGAAGGAAAACTCGTTATCAAAGTTTTATCGACCCTATTTTTTCCTATCGCGCCACACGTCTATCGATCGATATATATTGTTATTGAATTATCGTCCAGCCCTAATATATATATATATATATATATATATATATATATATATATATATATATATATATATATATATATATATATATATACATATATGAGAGTGAGACAGGCTGCTTGATTTGCTGTACTGAATCATGGAGAGTGAGCAGCGTTATGCCGGTAGTTACGCCACGTTTCGGTCTTTTGAGTTGGAGGATTTTTCACCCTCCTCATCCCCGGCGGTGTAGGAAGGTTTTTGTGGAGCCAAGTGTAACCCAGGTTAAAATCCCTTGGTCCTTTTTTTCCCAGTACCTGAACACACCACAAGACACACCCCTGTAGTCTAACCAATCATGAAGTTCAGGCACATTTTATAAGCTGAGGTGAGGTTCCCCAATCAGTAGTGAGGGGGAAGCCACCGGAGCAGCTGCACTTGGTATGTCTCTATACACAATACCTTTTATTCACTGATTTTTCCATCTTAAATGCTTGTTGATTCTAGTATGAGACTGTATTTGTAGTGTCTACTGCCGTGGGGTTAGAAACCATCCGGTTCCACGGTGTGTTGAATATCTGCGGGAATTGGTGAGTCTGTTGTTGTTCACTAGATAGCATGGCTATCTATTGTGCTGAAATGCTTTGTTTGCTCAATGCTAATAGCATTAGCATTTTCAATATAATTCTATAGGGCTGTGATGGCTGGTAGCATTAGCAATGCTAGTAGCATTTGTGTTCCATTTGCTCCTATTGAGTTTTATTTAATGAAACCGCAAACTTAATGTTTTGTTAAGTATTTAAGTTGTTGTTTATACATTGAATGACAAGAATATCAATTGTATTGAATGGAATGTTTTAGATATTCCTAATGTGTACACAGAATATAGACTATAATACTAGCTAGTAGATAAATTAAGAGAATAGTGGTTAATCCATGGGTCCTGGTTATTTAATACAGGCCAGGTGAGCCCAGCTGTGGGTCAATTGATGGCGAGCTACTACCTGGAACAGAACCTGCCCCTATACATCCTCATCCTGTGGGTCTGGTAGGAGGCTGCTGCAGCTTTGCTCAACCCCTCCATTTTCCTTTACACATCTGTCCAATTACTAAGACTTGGATAATGGACTGATTGCATCTCTCAAATAATTCTCTCTATTTAGATGCAATATTTTGAGTACTCCTGATTATGTTTTATTTTGTCAAATTCTGTGAACTACGGAGTCTATGGAACTGAATTATCTGACGTGCACTGTGAAAACTAACTTGTCTGCAGATTGTAAATATTTTGGATATTGTTTGTTTGTTGTTTGTTTTTTTGTTTCACATAATATATGGTACCAACACCAAATATAAGCATCTGCCTTTGTGTCATTATTTACTCTTTCAACACCTCCTTAAACCGAACCATTTATCTTCTGATACCCCACGTATATGTTACATAAAAGTGGCGAGCTAGCCAGGAGGTCTTGAAAAGGTAATTAATACACATATTGTTTTGTTTGAACACTCAGTCTCACCAATATCTTGACGATGAATATTTTTGAAACACTCGACGTTAAAATACCAAATGCAGTATTGGTGACAGAGTCTGAGGTAGCTGATGAAGCGAAAGGGTTTCTCGAGCAGTATGGTAACATAAATCGTACTATTACTGTTGATTCACCTGAATCAGAGTTTCACAATATGCTTGTTGTTGAGTTCGAGTCTGGCTTACCTTTAACTCTATTGAACCCACTTTTACCATATACACAAACTTCAGAGAGCGGTATCTTTTATCATATTAAGAATTTATCTCAAATATATGCTACAAATGTAGGGAGTTCTAAGACTCAGACATATTTAGCTGACTTAAAAAAGGTTGCTAAACTGACTGGACAAAACTATGCTGAAGTGCTGAATGAGATGATGGCCCAGATCGGCAAATCAATCTCAGAGGTGCATCCTGATGTTGAAGCTGATGTTGGTGTTAAGGTAGAACAGCCTTCAGTGAATACAACCAATCAGCCATTACATAAAAAGGCTGTTCCATCTTCATTGTTTGCCACTGCTTCCATAGCTCAACCAGAGGAGCGACGTGCTACCATCAATCTCACTGCTTCAGACCTCAACCCTCCTGAGTTACAAAGGTATGTGGTAGAACACATTGTCAAGTCGGAGGACACTGCTGTGCATCTGCGCTCTTCCCACAGACTACGTGTGTTTTCTGGAAAGGTGCCACGACCACAACATGAAGTGGACTATGATACATGGAGGTCCAGTGTGGATCTGGTTCTTAATGATCCTGCCATATCTGAAATCCAACGATCGCGACAAATCCTCGACAGTCTCCTGCCACCAGCTGCTGACATAGTGAAACATCTAAGTCCTGATATGTCTGCTAACATCTATATCCAACAGCTTGATTCTGCCTATGGGACGGTGCAGGACGGTGAGGAGTTGTATGCTAAATTTATGGATACACTTCAAGATGCTGGTGAAAAACCTTCAGCTTACCTGCAGAGATTACAAGTTGTTTTAAATCTTGCAGTAAAGAGGGGAGGTGCATCAAAAGCTGAAGTTAATAGACCTCTTCTTAATCAGTTCTGCAGAGGATGCTGGGACAATGTCCTGATATCAGAACTTCAGCTCAAACAGAAAAAAGAAAAACCACCTTCTTTTGCTGAACTACTGCTGCTGTTAAGAACTGAAGAGGATCGCGAGGCTGCAAAGACACAAAGAATGAAACAGCATCTGGGAGGAGGCGGAGCCAGACCGAAAGTAACATCACAAGCCCAAATTGCATATGGAGAAGATGAAAAAAGAATATGGGAGACACTGACCACTGTTACTAAACAACTCACTGAGCAGGTGGCTGCAATACAGCGTCAATTGGCTGTCTTAACTGCAAACCAGTCTCAGGGACGACAGACTTATATTCCGAGACCCAACCCAGTTCCCAAGTCACGTGGAAAACAGACCATGGCAGCTGCTGTGAGTAATCCCTCTGCAAATCCAAAGCCAGGGTTCTGTTTCCGCTGTGGAGAAGATGGACACATCAAGCCACAATGTGAAAATCGCCCGAATCCAGAACTTGTCAGTGCCAAGAAAAAACAGTTCAGTGAAAGGAAACAAAAGTGGCAGAAGCGAAATCAACCAGCACCCGAACAGTTAAACTAGACAAAGTTCCTGTTGAGGGACAAACAGGAACTGCGCTGGACTCATCCTGTCCCGCAAATGTGAAGAAGCGTGTTCAGTGTGGAAACTTCCAGCAGTCCCAACGAGAGGCTACAGTCCTTCTCCCAAAGGGCCTGGTGGGGTCAAGATGCACTGCTGAAGTTGCTGTCGCTGGTCACACTTGTCAGTGCTTGCTTGATACCGGTTCGCAAGTGACTACTGTATCTGTCTCTTTTTACAATGAACATTTACAAGATCAACAAATAAACCCTCTACATAATCTATTAGACATCGAAGGTGCTGCAGGCCAGTCAGTTCCTTACCTTGGTTATGTGGAAATGGTAGTGAAATTTCCAAAAGACTTTATGGGCAATGAGATTGATGTTTCAACCTTGGCTTTAGTTGTTCCTGATGTTCGCCCCGAAGCTCCATCCACAGTTCTAATTGGGATGAATACGCTTGAACCTCTCTATGAGCAATACCTGCAGAGCAACTTACCAACATTCCAACCTAGCTCGCAAGGTTACAGAGCCGTGTTAAAGACCCTCCAGTTGTCACACCAGCAGAAAGACATTGGCCATGTTGGAGTAGTGAGACTCCTCAGCAAAGTCCCAGTGCGTGTTCCGGCCGGCCGCACACTTATCATCGAGGGCTCTGCTAAAGTCACCTCTCCCAGCTTCAGCCAATCTGTCCTCGTCCAGCATCCTGCGTCCATCCTGCCTGGTGGTATTTGTGTTAGCAACTGTCTTTTCACTCGTTCGGCTCTTGCACCTTACAAAGTCCCAGTGGTTGTAACAAATGAGTCGGAGCAGGACCACTACATTCCACCACTGAGTGTCATCGCCGAGCTCTGTACATACCACTGTGTTCTTTCACAGCATCAGGTGAAAAGTCATTCATCAAAACTTGCACTTACCTCTCTCAACTTTGACTTTGGTGACTCTCCCATACCATCGGAGTGGAAAGAGCGAATCATAAGGAGATTAAGTGACATGTCAGAAGTTTTCTCACATCATGACCTTGACTTTGGATGCACGAACAAGGTAAAGCATCACATCACGCTCCATGATGAAACTCCGTTCAAACACCGTGCTAGACCAATCCATCCCAACGACCTTGACGCCGTTCAGAGACATCTGAGTGAGCTTCTGGAGGCTGGTGTCATCCGTGAGTCCACATCACCCTTCTCTTCTCCTATTGTCGTGATACGGAAGAAGAATGGGGATGTCCGATTGTGCATTGACTATAGGAAGCTTAATCTCCAGACCATCAAAGACGCTTATGCTCTTCCAAATTTAGAAGAATCCTTTACAGCACTCACCGGTTCAAAATGGTTTTCAGTCCTGGACTTGAAGTCAGGCTATTACCAGATTGAAATGCACGAAACAGATAAGCCCAAGACTGCTTTTGTGACACCCCTGGGGTTCTGGGAATTCAACAGGATGCCCCAGGGGGTCACTAATGCTCCCAGTACATTCCAGCGGTTGATGGAGCGATGCATGGGTGACCTCCATCTTCGTGAAGTATTGGTGTTTTTGGATGATTTAATAATATTCTCCAATACTCTTGAAGAACATGAGAGGAGACTGATGCGAGTGCTAAATCGTTTGAAAGAATATGGATTAAAACTGTCACCAGAAAAGTGCAAGTTTTTCCAAACTTCGGTTCGCTACTTGGGTCATATTGTGTCAGAGAAAGGAGTAGAAACAGATCCCGAAAAGATAAACACCATCAAATCCTGGCCAATCCCCACCAACTTAAAGGAACTACGCTCTTTTCTGGGATTTGCGGGTTATTACCGCCGTTTCATCAAAGACTATTCCACCATTGCCAAACCTCTGAACGACCTCACGCGTGGGTACGTACCTGCACGAAGGTCTAGAACCAAGCCAGCCAACGCTCAACATCAAAGTCCAAATCAGCCTTTTGGAGAACGTTGGAGTTCCAGTTGCCAAGTTGCTTTCACTACACTGATTGAGAAACTAACTACAGCACCAGTCCTTGGGTTTGCAGATCCATCCAAACCATACATACTTCATACCGACGCTAGTACGACAGGACTAGGAGCTGCACTCTATCAGGAACAGGAAGGAAAGCTGAGAGTGATTGCTTATGCAAGCAGAGGCTTGTCGCAGAGTGAAAGCCGCTACCCAGCCCACAAACTGGAATTTTTGGCATTAAAATGGAGTGTTACCGACAAGTTCCAGGATTACCTGTATGGAGCCACATTTACCGTTGTTACAGACAGCAATCCCTTGACCTACATACTCACCTCTGCCAAGTTGGATGCTACTGGTCACCGCTGGTTAGCTGCACTCTCTACATACTCTTTTAAGCTTCTATACCGGGCTGGAAAACAAAATATAGACGCAGACGCACTCTCCCGACGTCCTCACCAGTGTCTTGATGAATCACCTAAAGATCATGAGCTCATACAACAGTTCCTGGAAAATCATCTTGCCGATTCAAACCTGATCTCTCCAGAAATTGTTGATGCCATCTGTCAAGGTTGTCGCATCCGAGCTGCTCAGCCGGAGGGCATTACGCTGGTTGAGTCCCTCTCACTCACAGTAAAGGCAGTCCCTGACAGCTACATCACTGAAGAGGATCAGTTATCTCCAACCCTATCTCATCTCAAAATCAAGGAGGAACAGAGGGCTGACGCAACCATCCGAGAACTGGTTCATCAGATGGAGACAGGAGAAAAGATCCCTCCAATGGCAAGAACAGAACTGCCTGAATTACCTCTCTTGTTGAGGGAGTGGACAAGATTGGAGCTGATTGATGGAGTCCTATATAGGAAACGTCAAGAAAATGAAGAGGTAACTTACCAACTTGTTCTTCCAGAGTGTCTTCGTCCAGATGTGCTAAAGAGTCTCCATGATGAAATGGGCCACATGGGGATTGAACGCACTTTAGACCTTGTTCGCACAAGATTTTTCTGGCCCAAGATGGCTAAGGACGTTGAGCACAAGATTAAAACGTGTGGTCGTTGTGTGCGCCGGAAAGCTCTTCCTGAACGAGCTGCTCCATTGCTCAACATCAAAACATCTCGTCCTCTTGAATTAATCTGCATGGATTTCCTGAGTCTTGAACCAGACACAAGCAACACCCGTGATATCCTTGTTTTGACCGATCATTTCACAAAGTTCGCTGTGGCCATTCCAACGGCAAACCAAAAAGCTAGAACTGTAGCCAAATGTTTATGGGACAACTTCATTGTTTGTTATGGAATTCCGGAACGGTTGCATTCCGATCAAGGTCAAGATTTTGAGTCAAAACTGATCAAAGAGTTGTGTGAAGTTGCTGGTATTCAAAAGTGTCGGACGACGCCATACCACCCAAGAGGAAATCCGGTGGAGAGATTTAATCGTACGTTGCTGGGAATGCTGGGTACGTTGGAAGACAAACAAAAATCAAAATGGAAAGACTTTGTGAAGCCTCTAGTACATGCATATAACTGCACAAAAAACGAAGTAACTGGTTTCACTCCTTATGAACTAATGTTTGGCAGAACACCACGTCTTCCTGTAGATCTGGCATTTGGACTACCTCTGCGGGAGCCACAATACCAGACTCATTCTCAGTACGTGCAAGGGCTTAAATTACGCCTGGAAGAAAGTTTCAAGATCGCTTCCAAGAATGCTCTAAAAGCAGCTGAGCGGAACAAAACACGGTTTGACAAGAGGGTCATTTCATCCGCTTTGGAAGCGGGAGACCGAGTGCTTGTGAGAAATGTACGTCTCCGAGGAAAACACAAGCTCTCAGATAAGTGGGAACGGGACATCTATGTTGTGGTCAGAAGGGCTGGTGAACTCCCAGTTTACACTGTAAAGCCTGAGAATAGAGATGGACCACTGCGTACATTACATAGAGATCTCCTCCTGCCATGTAGTTTTCTACCAGCAGCTGAGAATGTTCCATCGCCAGAGCATGCCCATGCTGTCAAGCCAAGAACCCGTCAGCAAAACCAAAAATCAGACAACTTGATCGACTCACCTCCTAGTGATGATCAAATTGAAGATATGGAGCCACTTACCTTTGGTCCATCCGTATCTCGATTCACTGTGGAAAGATACTGCAGAGAATCGAATGCCGTTCTTCCCAGTGATGTTGCTGACTGTAGTTCTTCTATACCACCTACTGTTCGTCCTCCAGCTCCTGTTGAGTCGTCTCTGTTGGAACCCAGCAGTGAGCAGTCTGAGTTCTGTGAAGAAGAGGAAGCTGTGGAAGAGGACAATGTTGTGGAACACTCAACTGAGACCTTACCTGAAGAGACATTTACCGAAGTCCAGTTAAATGAAGATCCTCCTGAAGAATCCAGTCCATTGCCTGCTGTTCCTGTTGAGCCTTCAGTTAACAATGACGTAGGTGACTTGACTTTTAGACGTTCAACACGGCAGACAGCACCGCCAGAGCGATTACAATACTCAACTTTAGGTAATCCTCTAATCTCGGTAGTTCAGTCTTTGCTCCATAGCCTGTCCAATGCTTTAAATATTTCATCTGCGTCTGACACCGTTTCGCCGGTTCATGTCATCTAGTGCTCTAACATGCAACGGGACGTGCATGGGTTTAAAGGGGGGAGGGTGTAACCCAGGTTAAAATCCCTTGGTCCTTTTTTTCCCAGTACCTGAACACACCACAAGACACACCCCTGTAGTCTAACCAATCATGAAGTTCAGGCACATTTTATAAGCTGAGGTGAGTTTCCCCAATCAGTAGTGAGGGGGAAGCCACCGGAGCAGCTGCACTTGGTATGTCTCTATACACAATACCTTTTATTCACTGATTTTTCCATCTTAAATGCTTGTTGATTCTAGTATGAGACTGTATTTGTAGTGTCTACTGCCGTGGGGTTAGAAACCATCCGGTTCCACGGTGTGTTGAATATCTGCGGGAATTGGTGAGTCTGTTGTTGTTCACTAGATAGCATGGCTATCTATTGTGCTGAAATGCTTTGTTTGCTCAATGCTAATAGCATTAGCATTTTCAATATAATTCTATAGGGCTGTGATGGCTGGTAGCATTAGCAATGCTAGTAGCATTTGTGTTCCATTTGCTCCTATTGAGTTTTATTTAATGAAACCGCAAACTTAATGTTTTGTTAAGTATTTAAGTTGTTGTTTATACATTGAATGACAAGAATATCAATTGTATTGAATGGAATGTTTTAGATATTCCTAATGTGTACACAGAATATAGACTATAATACTAGCTAGTAGATAAATTAAGAGAATAGTGGTTAATCCATGGGTCCTGGTTATTTAATACAGGCCAGGTGAGCCCAGCTGTGGGTCAATTGATGGCGAGCTACTACCTGGAACAGAACCTGCCCCTATACATCCTCATCCTGTGGGTCTGGTAGGAGGCTGCTGCAGCTTTGCTCAACCCCTCCATTTTCCTTTACACATCTGTCCAATTACTAAGACTTGGATAATGGACTGATTGCATCTCTCAAATAATTCTCTCTATTTAGATGCAATATTTTGAGTACTCCTGATTATGTTTTATTTTGTCAAATTCTGTGAACTACGGAGTCTATGGAACTGAATTATCTGACGTGCACTGTGAAAACTAACTTGTCTGCAGATTGTAAATATTTTGGATATTGTTTGTTTGTTGTTTGTTTTTTTGTTTCACATAATATATGGTACCAACACCAAATATAAGCATCTGCCTTTGTGTCATTATTTACTCTTTCAACACCTCCTTAAACCGAACCATTTATCTTCTGATACCCCACGTATATGTTACACAAGCAGGCCAGACTCTGATCGATTTGACCTGCTGGTTGAAGGCCCTGGCTCAGTGAAGCCACAACCTGGCGCTGCAGAGTCAAATGGTGGACAGAATCGGTCCTGTTATATATTATCATATATCAGAATCAGAATCAACATATATTTCCTGCTTTGTAACTCAGGCGGGATCACCGGCAGCTTTGTGCATCATGATTCATTTGTAATGTGGACACGACAGCCCCAGATCACCCTCTCTGTATCGACTCAAACAGCAGGCAGATACCGCAGATCGCCCATGTCCAATGTCCAACCTAGAACCAACATCACAGTCTCACAGCAGCCCATTCCCGGCTGCCTCAAGACACTAACTGCAGAACTGCAGATTGCTTTCACATACACTCCCCAACAACACATAAAAAGTTGGTAGATTTGTTTTTTGAAGGGAAAAAATGTCGCTAGAGGGTTTGAAAAGTGCAATAGTGCTTCCTATTGAGGCACAAGAAGATGCTCTATTTTTTTTGTTCTGTTTTTTAAGACTGAGCTGGCTTTTATAGTCCTGAGCAGCCAGGGGACCAATGTCACACGCTCAAAATTACGTGGCACATGCAGAAACCAATGTTAATTAGAAATTCAATGCAAGAAGTTTGACCCTAGGAAGGCGCCATACTGAAAGTTTTGGACACAAAAGCTGGATTTTAACAAATATGCATTATCATTTTTCAAAAATAATGACCAGGATATGTAGATAGTACTATAAAACAACCATGTTAACAGTTTATTGACAACAAACAGCTGATTTGGAGGAGAGTTACCCTTTAACAGCAGGTGTTAAGGAACTGTCATAGCATGCTAAGGTATCAGCAGTGTCGGGCAAGCTACTTGTCCAGTGTAGTGAGCTAAGCTATCAGTTACTCAACAATAAATTAAGCTTCACTACACAAAAGCTACCACCTATAGAAATATAGCAAGCTAAGTTACACAAATGTGTTAAAAGTAGCTTAACTACATCAGAAGCTACTTAACGTTGTACCAACCTAATTTTAGATCAATTCAAAATGAGTCTGATACACTGGTTAAAACATTTATTAAAGATCAGCCAATGACCTAACACAGTGTAGACGTTGCTTTATGAGCAGCATAATAAAATACAAACTGAAGTAATTACTGCTAGAAATAAAACAAAAAGGTTATTGGCCTAGTACGTGCGGTGGCGTTAATAACGTTTGGTTGCGTTTTTTGCATATTATATTATCAGGAGGTTGTCTTTTATGTGCTCAGCCACATGATTTAAAGGTGTTTTACCCAATAAGAACACTGCAGCACCAGACACAACCAGGAGGTCCCTGATCGTTGGGGAAAGGCAGAAAGAAGATGCACCATAAGCTTTTTCATATTTCTTTTGTCATTTTAAACATGAAACTACCAAAGCATAAGCCAAGTAGTAGAACTAAATGTTGAAAAGAAATTAAAAGCTAAATAAAATAAACCAGGTCACTTAATAAAGCTGCATTTTTTTCATTTATCTTCTGCAACAGGGGCATAAGGAGGGAAAACAAGCAGAGTGAGTTTTGTGTAATATCAGACTTTATTATTGAACTAAGCAGGATTTAGACAGGATCAGAAAGGAAGGTGCATCTTCTTTCTGCCTTTCCTCAACGATCAGGGACCTCCTAGTTGTGTCTGGTGGTGCAGTGTTCTTATTGGGTAAAACACCTTTAAATCTAGTGGCTGAGCACATAAAAGACAACCTCCTGATAATATAATATGCAAAAAACGCCACCAAACGTTATTAACGTGCTCGCGTAAAATACGGGTTGGAACTGCACGTTATTGTAAGGGCGAGTATTTGCCTAATCGGCTTGCCATAAGTTCCACTGCCGTATGCATGCGCATGTTTCGATAGATACAGACAGGAGAGGCAAAGTAGAAGCTCGCGCATGAACATGTCCAACCAACAACTCAGATGGATTGTTCACTCTGAATGTTGTTTCAAAATAGCAAACCTGGTTTCATTTCTTAGTTATGTCCTGGATTTTGTAACGTTTGTGGACGCTACGTCGCTACTTGATCAAAAAAATAACGTCACTACAGGAAAGTTACTTGATTCATAAAGCAGCGACGCTACGGTCAAGCTACTGGAAAATGTAGTTTAACTAATAGCTTCGCTACATGTAGCGGCGCTACTGCCCATCACTGGGTATCAGAGAATTTAGCAGCCTAGACACCAGGCTTTTCCATATTTGTTAAGCCTCCTATCTGGGATACCCTCCAGGTTGATATCAGTAGCTCTTTAAGTTCTATTGTTGAGTTATTGTGCTCTGAATTGCTTTTTACAGAAAATTATCAACTGAAACAATATAGTGACCTTGAGTGTTTTTCCAGCAATGAATATATAACATTCTCTTTTTGAAGATTGATAATGTTGATTTTTAGGCAAGGCAAAGGCAAATTTATTTATATAGCACAATTTAGTACAGAGACAATGCAAAGTGCTTTACATGATTAAAATATAGGAATAAAAGCAAGTAGGGATAGAATGTAGAAAAAAATAAAATAATTTTAAACAGTTTAACTTGAACATTCAAAGGCAATTTTAAACAAATGTGTTTTTAATCACGATTTAAAGGAACTCAGGCTTTCAGCACTTTTACAGTTTTCTGGAAGTTTGTTCCAGATAAGTGGAGCATAGGATGTAATATTACGATTATAGTTCTGGTTTATGTTTTTGTTTTTCTCCTGTCTTTGATTATCTCGCTGTTTTGATTTCTGTCTTTAGTTTGTTCTGCTTAGGTTTATTTGTATTCTTAGACTTGTCCTGTTTGCTCCCTTAATTATTTCCACCTGGTTTTGGTTAATTAGTCCCTCCCTGCTACTGTGTCTGCCCGCCTATTTAAACCCCTCTTAGTTTTCTGTTTGTTGCCGGGACTTCACAATCATTTTGTCGTTCCTTGGTAAGAGCCTTCCAGCATTTTTGTCGAGTCTGACCTGTTCTTTGTTTTTTGAGTTTGTCCAGTCGTTTGGTGTATGGATTACCATCAGCCTGGATCCGGTCTGTTTTGCCTGTTTTATTCCTTCAATAAACACCACCAAAAGGATTACTACTGCGTCTGGCTGACTCTGGGTTCATCTCCACACAAATCATCACAGTAAGTCCCGGCCACAACATGATGAACCTGTCGCCAAGACGCTTTCTCCGATCAGGAGCTGCTATGCTGCGCGAGCCCGATAATCCTGCTAGCAAGCCGGTGCTCGTTGCTCACTCACCTCAAGCCTCCCGTCTGTCCTCCTCGGAACGTGCCCGTCCAGACTCAGATTTTTTTCTTGAGGTTCACGCGGATGTGGTGCGGGAGATCCGTCCGGACCTTTTTCCGGAACCGGTGCAGCTTCCCTCTTCTTACGAGGAGCCGCCGAGACCGCCATCTCCTACAGCGGTCGCGTCTGGTCAGGAAGCATCTACCCTCCAGCAAGGTCCGCCGGCTCGCCGCCGAAGAAAGAAGCGCTCACCCGCTAGTCATCAGTCCACTATAGGCAGGCAGCCGCCTGATAAGCCAGTCCAGCCTCACCCGACTAGCGATTCCCAGCCTCGTTCCACTTCCGGTCTAGCGGACGGGGTTTCCTCACCTCCCAGAGCCAAGAGGCCCACAGCTCCCCCCGCTGGAGACCGTGACTCTGAGTGTCTGGCATTGGAGAATAAGATCAGATCGTTTGCCCCCATAATCAAGCGTCTCAGGGAGGCTCTTTTTCTCCAGTACTCAGAAGAGCTGGAGAGGAAATTAAAAGAGGTGGAGGGGCATTACAGGTCAGCACTCAAGGCTTTCTACAGCCGTCCTGAATCTGTCCCCGAGGGTCTGGCCGACGCCTCGGCACCTGAGTCTGTCCCCGAGGGTCTGGCCGACGCCTCGGCACCTGAGTCTGTCCCCGAGGGTCTGGCCGACGCCTCGGCACCTGAGTCTGTCCCCGAGGGTCTGGCCGACGCCTCGGCACCTGAGTCTGTCCCCGAGGGTCTGGCTGACGCCTCGGCACCTGAGTCTGTCCCCGAGGGTCCGGCCGACGCCTCGGCACCTGAATCTGTCCCCGAGGGTCCGGCCGACACCTCGGCTCCTGTCAAGCCCAACGAGGGGGTCCGGGAGGACCTGCCTCCGCCCAAGTCACGAGAGGGGGTCCAGGAGGTCCTGCCCCCGCCAACACGTGACGTGGGAACCCAGAGGGGTCCGTCACCGACGTGCGACATGGGAACCCAGAGGGGTCCATTGCCGACATGCGACGTGGGAACCCAGAGGGGTCCGTCGCCGACATGTGACGTGGGAACCCAGAGGGGTTCGTCGCTGACCAGTGAGGCGGGAACCCAGGGGGATCCTTCGTTCTTCGGGCACCCTGGGCTTCCGAAGAAGATGCAGCAACTGTGGTCTCCTGGAGACTTTGAGCCTCTCAGAGTTGTGTGCAAGTCTAGACCCCTTATTGCCCTCGTGGACAGCCAACTTTGGGAAAGACTTTATTGGATGACACTTTCTGAGACCCTCCAGAAGCTGGTCCTAAGACTGCTGGTTGCAAAGGGTCTGACGTTGCCTCCTGATGCCTGTGGCCCGAGGCCCCCTGACGCCTGTGGCCCGGGGCCCCCTGACGCCTGTGGCCCGGGGCCCCCTGACGCCTGTGGCCCGGGGCCCCCTGAAGCCTGTGGCCCGGGGCCTCCTGAAGCCTGTAGCCCGGGGCTTCCTGAAGCCTGTAGCCCGGGGCTTCCTGAAGCCTGTAGCCCGGGGCCTCCTGAAGCCTGTAGCCCGGGGCCTCCTGAAGCCTGTAGTCCGGGGCCTCCTGAAGCCTGTAGTCCGGGGCCTCCTGAAGCCTGAAGCCCGGGGCCTCCTGAAGCCTGTAGCCCGGGGCCTCCTGAAGCCTGTAGCCCGGGGCCTCCTGAAGCCTGTAGCCCGGGGCCTCCTAAAGCCTGTAGCCCGGGGCCTCCTGAAGCCTGTAGCCCGGGGCCTCCTGATGCCTGCAGCCTGGCTCCCACCTTAGCAGCCTGTAGCCAGGCTCCCACCTTAGCAGCCTGTAGCCAGGCTCCCAACTTAGCAGCCTGTAGCCAGGCTCCCAACTTAGCAGCCTGTAGCCAGGCTCCCAACTTAGCAGCCTGTAGCCAGGCTCCCAACTTAGCAGCCTGTAGCCAGGCTCCCCCTTCAGTCGCCTGTAGCCAGGCTCCCCCTTCAGTCGCCTGTAGCCAGGCTCCCCCTTCAGTCGCCTGTAGCCAGGCTCTTTCCTCCGTCGCCTGTAGCCAGGCTCTTTCCTCCGTCGCCTGTAGCCAGACTCTTTCCTCCATCGCCTGTAGCCAGGTTCCCGCACCAGTCGCGTGTAGCCAGGTTCCCGCACCAGTCGCGTGTAGCCAGGCTCCCGCACCAGTCGCGTGTAGCCAGGCTCCCGCATCAGTCGCCTGTAGCCAGGCTCCCGCACCTGTAGCCAGTAACCGGGCGCAGCCGCCCTTAGCCGGTAGTCCGGCGCCTCCCTCAGCCTGTAGTCCGGCGCCTCCCTCAGCCTGTAGTCCAGCGCCCTCCTCAGCCTGTAGTCTGGCGCCTTCCTTAACCCGTAATCCGGCGCCAGGCTCTGTTTTCTTCCTCTC
This sequence comes from Fundulus diaphanus, assembly GCA_037039145.1. NCBI lineage: Eukaryota > Metazoa > Chordata > Actinopteri > Cyprinodontiformes > Fundulidae > Fundulus > Fundulus diaphanus. Next base: position 12,161,142 of record CM073129.1, on the reverse strand, counting down.
CAGACCCCGCCGGTGGCCTCCGAGGTTCCTGGTCCGCCGACGGCCTCCGAGGTTCCTGGTCCGCCGACGACCTCCGAGGTTTCTGGTCCGCCGACGGCTGTCTGTCGCCTTGATCCGCCGACGGTCTCCTGGACATCCGCCGGAGAGCCTGTCACGCCGGGACCGTCCGCCGGAGAGCCTGTCACGCCGGGGCCGTCCGCCGGAGAGCCTGTCACGCCGGGGCCGTCCGCCGGAGAGCCTGTCACGCCGGGGCCGTCCGCCGGAGAGCCTGTCACACCGGGGCCGTCCGCCTGAGAACCTGTCACACTGGGGACGTCCTCCTGGATGCCCGCCGGAACGTCTGTCACGCCGGGCCCGTCCGTCGGAGATCCTGTCTCGCCTGGGCCGTCATCCTGGACGCCCGCCGGAGATCCTGTCTCGCCTGGGTGGTCCTCCTGGACGCCCGCCGGAACATCTGTCACGCCGGGGTCGTCCTCCTTGACGCCCGCCGGAACGTCTGTCACGCCAGGGTCGTCTTCCGGGACGTCCACCAGACTTTTGAGTTTAGAGACCTATTTGTTAGGAACATGTTTTTTGGTTTTGTCCGCCCTGTCTGGGTTGTTTTTTGTTTGGACTTTCGTTTTGGACGTTATTAACTATTTTCTGTTTCAGACCCTGGCCCTCCATCCAAGAACCCCCTCCTCCCGCCCGGGCTGATTTATTTTTTCTTTTTTGTTCTGTTCGTACACGTTGGAAGGCGTCTGGAATCCGCCCTTGAGGGGGGGGCTCTGTAATATTACGATTATACTTCTGGTTTATGTTTTTGTTTTTCTCCTGTCTTTGATTATCTCGCTGTTTTGATTTCTGTCTTTAGTTTGTTCTGCTTAGGTTTATTTGTATTCTTAGACTTGTCCTGTTTGATCCCTTAATTATTTCCACCTGGTTTTGGTTAATTAGTCCCTCCCTGCTACTGTGTCTGCCCGCCTATTTAAACCCCTCTTAGTTTTCTGTTTGTTGCCGGGACTTCACAATCATTTCGTCGTTCCTTGGTAAGAGCCTTCCAGCATTTTTGTCGAGTCTGACCTGTTCTTTGTTTTTTGAGTTTGTCCAGTCGTTTGGTGTATGGATTACCATCAGCCTGGATCCGGTCTGTTTTGCCTGTTTTATTCCTTCAATAAACACCACCAAAAGGATTACTACTGCGTCTGGCTGACTCTGGGTTCATCTCCACACAAATCATCACATAGGAACTAAATGCTGCTTCTCCGTGTTTGGTTCGTGTTCTAGGTATGCAGAGAAGGCTGGAGCCAGAAGGCCTGAGTGGTCTGGAAGGTTTATACGCTGATAACATGTCTGTGATGTATTTAGGTGCTAAGCCATTTAGGGATTTATAGACTAACAGAAGTATTTTAAAGTCTATTCTCTGAGATACAGGGAGCCAGTGTAATGACTTTAGAACTGGGGTGATGTGCTCTACTTTCTTAGTCTTAGTGAGGATGCGGGCAGCAGCGTTCTGGATCAGCTGCAGCTGTCTGATCCACTTTTTAGGCAGACCTGTGAAAACACCGTTGCAGTAATCAATTCTACTAAAAATAAACGCATGGATTAGTTTCTCCAGATCCTGCTGAGACATTAGTCCTTTAATCCACCTAGCACTAGGTGATAACGTGTTTCAAATATTTGCTGATATACTAATTCAATTCATTCACATTTTGATTTGTGAGTCAATAACATAATTTCAGCAAAAAATGTTGAAACCATTGATTTATTTCTAATACGGGTTTTCTGATCATTATCGTATATTGTCTCCAGGTAGGGGGTTGTATCCTTATTTTAAGTATTAATTTTATTTTTTGTTGTTTCAACTTTCTAGATGGGGCTTTGTGATACATGGTGCCATCGATGGACACTCGTGTCGGATTACCTCAGCTGCAGTACAAACAATAGGGCAACAACAGTACTCTGTCAGTTTTTGAAAGCAACATCTTACTATGGACTACCATCAAGAGTCAGATCAGACCATGGGGATGAAAACATGCTGCTTGCTTTATGCATGCATCTAATTCAAGGGCTGGAACACAGAGGCTTCATAACAGGAGAATTAGTTCATAATCAGCGCATAGAACGCCTTTGGCAGGATGCATTTTTCATATGCTGCAGCATTTCTACCATACATTCTACTGTCTGGAGGACGCAGAGAATCTTAACCCAGATAACGATATCCACAGACTTTCTTTACATATTGTATATCCACCTGAGATTCAAAGGAGGCTGGAACAGTTCAGACAGGCTTAGAACCACCATGGTTTGCCCACAGAAAGTAATCACATAGCAGCTCGTCTGTAATTCTGATGCAGAATTATACATTTATTGAATATTATTGACATTTATTCATTCTTTTGCACATTGTCATTATCACTTTATTTTAGATCTGTAAATATTTATATATATATAGTTACTGTCAGGGTTCTCTGTGTTGTTCTGCTCTAACTCTACTCCTCAGGTGTGCCTAGTTGGCTGAGGGGGCGTGGCCCACACCTGCAGCTCGTTGCAGGCGGCTTCCTCTGGCTTCTTAAGCAGAGCGCTGACAGATGGAAGACGCCAGAGCCTTAACCAGTCGTGGTACGACGTGGCCTCTGACCCAACTCCTGAAAACCTGCTTGTGAGTTTTTCGTCTTTGAACTTTGACTAATTTTGGATCTCCCTGTTTTTGTCACAGTTTTTGGTGCTTGGATGCACTCACCTGTCTTGACGTCTTGTCCGAAGAAACAGACCTACAGAATCCTCCTGCTCAGATTTTGCTCTGGCTCTCCCCTCATACTCCCTGGATGTAACCCAGCGGGGCCTGAGATTCCCCCTCCCGGATTCTGCTGATTCTTCCCTCACTCTGGTCAATCCATCTGTCACCCACTGCCGAGGAGGCTCGCTCTGGATCCCTCACCAGTAACATCTGCCGCCCTCTGCCACTAGCCGCCTAACACCAACAGAGTAGGATCACAGAGTTCCCTCGGCGCTACTTCTCCCCGGTTAGGTCCGCCCAGCTTTATGGTAAGCAGCGCAGCTTCTAGTAGTTCTCCTGGTTCACCTTTCAGAGTCACTTACTCTTCTTCTCTTTGCAGTCTCTCCAGCCGTGACGTTCTGACCCTGCCGAAGTTGCCTGTAGTCCCGTCCGTTATATCGGCCTGTTTCCTAAATAAATATCTTAAAACTGTGCTTTGCTTCCCGATCGTATCTGCATGTGGGCTCGTCATCTGAAAACCATGACAGTTACATATGTATATATTTATATTTCTTTTGTGGGGAAAGTTTTATTTATATAATTATGTTGTTTTTATATCTGCAGCGTGTAACGAAAATAATTTCCCTCTGGGATTATTAAAGTATTTCTGATTCTGATATAACTCTGTTGGGTGCGGTCCGATGTGACCTTGCAGTCAGGCCGCTGTGAGGAACTTGTAAACTTTGGTTTAAGGAAGAAGCATGAAAACCGTCACTGTATCCCTAACCTAACCTTCGGATGTTTGCGTTTCTACCACAGCCTACCACGTTTTAATTGTGCTCTGAGCGAAAGATTCCGTTTAGCAAATTTAGATGCCCAACTAAGTCAAGACGACAGAGGCTCACAACATCTCTTCCATAAGAACTCCAAAGGACTGTACACATTATGCACAAACACATCAGACAGACTAGGTAATATAAAACAGCTTCTTTATTGACTCTAATGGGAAATTCTATATAGTTTACATATCTTATACTGTGAGTTATATGGGAAGGCCTTCTCACTAGTAGGTTCAGTGTAAACAAACAGACTCAGTTTTAACCTCTCCCTTCCATCTGGAGCTGCTGTCATAAATGAGTTGTCTGGACCAAAATGATCTCACATACAGAACCTTCTGAAAGTATTTAGCCGCCTTGAACTTTTCAACCTTTGGCCAAATTTCAGGCTTCAAACATGGTTCCATGTTTTCGTGAAGAATCAACAAGTGGGACACAATCATGAAGTGGGACGAAATTTATTCATTCTCTTTTAAAAAACACATTTTTATTTTGGCCCTCTCCTTGTGTTAAACTTCTCCCTCCTATTGGCAAAAATATCTGTTTTTTATTTTTTTTCTTTGTCAGTGGCCATGATAAATTCAGTTTAATATTTATGTATCAAACTTTAATTTTGAGTATTTTCTTTATTGCCATAAAGACAAACCTAGAAGAGAACATATGATAGTCTTGGATAACGATTTGTCAACTTCCTGAAAGTTGTTAAAATCTAAAACCATTTCAGAAGTTTAATGACAGAACCTGAAATCATCTGGCACAGTCTTCTGATATTTTATCCTCAGAACCAGCTAAAGGCTTTTAGTAAAAACCATATGAACCGTATTTTTTAAACACTGGTGCACTTTTCAGACTTGTAAAACAACGTTTTACCTTAAAATTAAGTAAAACATTAACAACATCTGGACAAACATGCAAACCCGTCATCACCTTACAGCGTAACCTTTCATAGTCACATTCGTGATCATTTAAGAAACTCCAAAGGTCGGAGCTTGCAAAATTCCCTCTATCATGTATATTCTAGGGCTGTCAAACATTTACAAATTTTAATCGCGATTAATCGCATAATGTCGATAGTTAACTCGAGATTAATCGCAAATTAATCGCATATTTTATCCTTTTATTTCTGAAAGTGTAATAGCCTGTTTGGGCATTTTAATAGGCAACTTTGCAATAAATTACACTAATAAAATACATGCTTGTACAAAAAATATTTTTATTTTGTTATTTTTCAAGCACTTTTCAGAATTGGAATGAAAACATCCTGGTGCCATATGTTAAACTCTGGAATATAATTGCTAAATGACTAATCATGACGCCCTGATGTTTACACAATGTGTAAATAAATACCTGTTTTCATGCCAATATATTTTTTTTGCCTCTTAAACACAGATAGACATGGTATTACGCAAAAACATGCAAATTAATAAGAAATTGTACATTTCAATAAAGTCATTGTCAGGACTCAGCTGGCAGAGCCGTACAGCCTGCTGCCGTCTCTGCTCTATCCACAGGTGTTCGCGGTTGGCTGGTGGGCGGAGTAGGCGCACCTGCAGCTCGTCAGCAGCACCGGAGCTGCACTATAAGATCTGCAATCGAACAGCGGGTGGATGCCAGAGTGTTACCGTTGTGGTATGCCTACAAGCCTCGACCTCTCGCCACTGAACTTAGCTCCCACACTAACAACCACCCTTTGTGTCTCCCAGGTACCTCCTCGTGTTCCTTCGTCCATCCTCGAGCTCTTCAGTCCTCCTCGTGACTCCTCCTGTGATTCACTGTTCCTCTCGAGTCGATCCCTGCTTCTCGGACGTAAGGCTGTTCCCTACGTCTCCCTGGTTCCATCCGCTGTTCTGGATCCCTGGATTCCCCGGTGCTGCTCGGACCCCCGCGCTCCGCTCTCCTGCTGCCCGGACACCTACGACCAACATCCAGCTGAGTCCACACTGCCGTCCTCCCCGGTTAGTTTACTGCACCTCGTGGTAAGCTTACGTCCCTTAGTTACTTTACTTAGTTTTCCCCTCCGTGAACTAATTATCTCCCCTTACCTCCAGATCGATCCGGTTACCTGCTACCTGAGTTCTTGCCCGAGCCGTCTCCAGTCCGCAGATTAGCTCTGCTTCCTTGCTTACTCCTGTGTCGAAATAAAACTCTTAAAACTTACCTGTTGTCACCGAGTGTGTTCTGCATGTGGGCCCGACATCTTAAGGCAAACATGACAGAAGAACACTCTGGCCAAAGCGACCCAGCAAGCACACTCGGTGGGGCGCTAGCGGCCCAGCAAGATCAGATCCGGGGATTAGAATCCACAGTAGTAGGCCTACAGGGCCAGATTCAGAGTTTAGCCGGCCAGATAAACCAACTGACGGCCGTGCTAAATGCTAACCAACAGCCAGCCGCTTCGGCTCCTCCTAGTTCCGCCCCCGAGCCTGTTGTGTTTCCGGTGACGTCACCTCCCGATCCCCAAGCCTCCTCCCCTGCTCCGGAGAAATTCTCCGGAGACAGTGGTGATTGTGGAGGATTCTTGTTTCAATGTGCTTTAGTTTTTAATCGTTCCCCTCGGTTGTTTGACCAAGATGACGCGAAGATCTCTTTTATTTTACGGCTGCTCACTGGCCGAGCTCTTAAGTGGGCAGAGACCCGCTTTCCCAATTGCCAACAGTTTGGCTGTTCATTTAATGAGTTTCTGTCCGAGTTTAAAACGGTTTTTGCAGCAGAAGTCGATGAGGTTCAGGATTCTCGGCGACTTTTAGCTCTCCGGCAGCGGGGTAGACGCATTGCTGATTTTGCCATCGAGTTTCGCACGGTGCCCGCTGCGGCAGGATGGGAGCAACGCGCATTAAAGACCGTGTTTTTTCAGGCACTGGATGAGTCCCTTAAGGACGAACTAGCGCGTCAGGAGGAGCCTGCTACTCTCAATGAGTTCATCTCCTTAGCCATCCGGCTAGATAATCGTCTCCGGGTCCGATCCAAGAACCGATCCGTGGGGCCGCTCGGTTCTCGGCCGCCCCCCCTCGAGCGAAGTTTTCCCAAACCTGTTGATTCTCCGCTTCCGCCTCCGGAGCCCATTCAGTTGGGCCGAGTTCGGTTAACTCCTGATGAGAGACAGAAGCGAATGACTTCTAAATTATGTTTATATTGTGCCTCTGCCGCTCATTTTATAAAGAACTGCCCAGAACGGCCAAAAGAGTAGGTCCGTCGGCTGTAACGGAGGAACCGACGGACCAACCTAAGCAAATGCTTTCTTCTCCTCCGCGACTTTGTTTAAGGGCTGCGATTGTCTCCTCCCGAGATACCTTTTCGTTTTCCGCCCTGGTGGATTCAGGGTGCGATTTTAATTTAATTGATCAGGCTTTTGTTCGGAGGGCCAGGTTTGAGACCGTTCCACTTACCTCTCCTCTTCAGGTTTCGGCGTTAGATGGTGGGGTTCTGCCCAGGATTACCCATAGAACCACACCTTTAGAGTTGATCGTTTCTGGTAATCATAGAGAGCGGCTAGTTTTTTTGTGTTTCCAGTTAAACACTCGCCCATAGTTTTGGGTTTCCCCTGGCTACAGCAGCATAATCCGCATTTAAACTGGACAGATCGACGAGTTGAGACCTGGTCGTCTAACTGTCCCGCCGTCTGTTTACAGTCTGCGGTGCCTCCCTGCCAGACTCACGTGCAGCCACTGAATCAGGTAGATCCTGAATTGCTCAAGTTGGTACCCGAGTGTTACCATGACCTTAGGCAGGTCTTTAGTAAGACCCAAGCCTGCTCCTTGCCGCCGCACCGGCCATACGACTGCGCAATAGACCTCCAGCCAGGCGCCCCGCTGCCGGCCAGTCGCCTTTATAATATCTCTCAGGCCGAACGTCAGGCCCTGGAGAAATATATTAAGGAATCACTAGCAGCCGGGATAATCAGAGCCTCGTCTTCCCCACTAGGAGCAGGTTTTTTCTTTGTGGCTAAAAAGGATGGTTCCCTGCGCCCCTGTATCGATTATCGAGGTTTAAACGCTATTACGGTGAAAAACAAGTATCCCCTCCCACTCCTTTCTTCGGCCCTAGAACCAGTTCAGTCAGCCACCATCTTTACTAAGTTAGACTTACGTAATGCTTACCACTTGGTGCGGGTCCGCCGGGGAGATGAGTGGAAGACAGCTTTCAAGACTCCCATGGGTCATTTCGAGTACCAAGTGATGCCGTTCGGCCTTTGTAACGCCCCAGCAGTCTTCCAGGCTCTAGTCAACGATGTCCTCCGAGATTTTCTCAACGTGTTCCTCTTTGTTTACCTCAACGATATTCTCATTTACTCCAACAACCCCACAGAACATCAACGTCATGTTCGACTGGTCCTGCAACGCCTGCTCGAGAACAAATTATTCGTCAAGGCTGAAAAATGTGAGTTTCACAAACCCTCTGTGTCCTTCCTCGGCCTCATTCTGGAGGGGGGAAGGGTTCGATCTGACCCAGAGAAGATCAAGGCGGTCCTCGACTGGCCGGTACCCGAGACCCGGAAGGAGCTACAGCGTTTTTTAGGGTTTGCCAACTTTTATCGTCGATTCATCCGGGGATACAGTCAGATCGCCGCCCCCCTCCACGCCCTCACGTCTGTCAAGATACCCTTCACCTGGAACCCGCAAGCTGACTCAGCATTCACCGACCTCAAGAGGAGGTTCTCCCAAGCACCTATCCTCATCCACCCGGACCCTAAGAAACAGTTTGTGGTCAAGATCGACGCCTCGGACACAGGGGTGGGTGCGGTCCTTTCCCAGAGCTCCGACCAGGATCAGAAACTGCACCCTTGTGCTTTTTTTTTTTTTTTTTTTTTTTTTTTCCCGGTGTCCTGTCTAGCAATGTGGCAATAGGAATTGATGTCTCAATGCCAGATAGAGCTCGACAGATTTTGCTTTTACAAGTGGAGCAAACAGCTTTCGCCATAGTGCTCCACTTGATTTATGCTTGTAAATAGCTTTATTATGATTCCTGCAAGGAGAATTTCAAATTATATGGACATGACAATGGGAGAGTAAAGGAAGAACAAAAAGTGAAAGAAAAGAAAAAAAAGAGTAGAGGTGAAAGAAAGAGGAGATAAAAGGGAGAGATTGATAAAACCTTCTTTGTCTGCTCCATCACCTGGAAAGAGACACAAAAAGAACAGCACAACCGACAGACATAAAGCAACAGATACACTCGAATAACACCTAGATGCCATTGCTAAATCATATATATTATTATGTAAGCTGACATGTGTAATGTGATATTTGAAAAAAGAAAGTGAAAGAACATAAATAAATAAATAAACAAATTATAAGATTACTGTATATAAGTGAACACTTAATACCTGGGACCCAGCACCTGTGGGAGATGTGAAAGTGCACTAGTTTAGGTGAAGATTATCCAGAAATAGCTTGATAGTGATTGTGGAGAACCGAAGACCCACCTTCCCCGAGCACAGAGGCAGGCGTCAGGGGACCCGTAACCCCGGACTCCCAAAGGGGCCCCTAAAGCAGGTCGCCCAGGAGGGGCCGACACAGGATATCTGCAACCCCCCCCCCCAAGGAAGGAGCAGAGACGACCCCGAGGAAATCCCCCAGCCACCGCAATGCCGACGCCCTCAAGAGCCGCGGAGGCGGCGAGCCCGTGGGCTCCGCCGGCAGCTAGCCCCGCTGAAGTGGTCCCGGCCATGGGCCCTGAGGGCCAGAGGCCCCAGGGGCGCCCCGCCCCCGCGACAAGGGCCCCGGCCGCCCCCCGGGGGGCCAGGCCCTGCGAAGAGGCCGCTGGGAGTGGGCCGGCGCACGCCCGGGAACCCGCCCCAAACCCGAAGCCAACCAACGCGCCAGGGGGCCAAGGCGCCCGCCAACGAAGTGGAGGAGGGCAGGATGTGGGGGGATGGGCTCCGCACCTAGCGGAGACTTGAGATGTTCTTGGGAGAGGGAGCGGACCACACCCATACCTGAAAAAAAAAAAAAAAAAAAACTCATTCACCCCATCCCTCCCTTGTGCCCCACTCACCACACACAGAAAAAAAAAAAAAAAAAAAAAAAAAAGACGCAGTACACACATTCCCACATAACACTCACATCCAACACTGACCAAAGGGGGGGGGTCACCCCAAATCGACTATACGACTGCTTGTGCCCGACCCCCGGCCCCAGACCAGACGCCCCCCGGACCGGGCCCCCCCAAGAGGCCGGGCCAACACGACCCGCACGAGCCACCCGGCCAGTGCCCCCCCTCCCCCTAAATACCTAATAAACCCCCTCCCTCCCCCCACCTTACCCTTGCCATCCCTGCCCCCCGCCCCCTGGGGGGAGCAGAGGTATCAGCCCCAGACCTGGCAAGCCGCTGACTGCACACCGCAGCCCCCCACCAAGACCCCGGACACAGTGGCCCGCACCTCCTCCAGGCCCCAGACTCCTTGCCGCCATCGGAGAACGGGGGTGTGCAGAAGACCCCGACCCTCCCTACGCCTGCTCAAATGTTGTGTTGTTGCATGTTGTTCTCAAGTGCGTTTAAAAACTGGGAGCGCCGAAGGGGATGCACGGCACAGCCCACCCCCCTTCCGGAAGGTAGCTGTTGCCAGCGCACCCCCTCCGTGTGACTGCCCAGAACCCTCAATGTCTAAGTGGGAGAGGAGGTGAAGGGAGCCGTCCGAGGTGAGGCCCACACAACATAAGCCCCCCCCAGACGTCTTCCCCCCACCCCCCCCTACCATGGCCTATATGAGTGTGCGATGTGAAAAATGTGCTTTTTTTTCTCGGCGACTGTCTTCTGCTGAACGGAATTATGATGTTGGCGACAGAGAGTTGCTCGCTATCAAGCTCGCCCTGGAGGAGTGGCGCCATTGGCTTGAGGGGTCCGAGCAGCCCGTCCTCATTTGGACCGACCATAAAAACCTGGCCTACATCCAGACAGCAAAAAGGTTAAACCCAAGACAAGCCCGCTGGTCCCTTTTTTTCTCTCGATTTAATTTATCCATTTCCTATCGCCCCGGTTCTAAGAACCAGAAACCTGACGCCCTGTCCCGCCTCTACTCACCCCCCGACTCTGAGAAGGAACCAGCGACAATTCTCCCTTCTTCGTGTGTTTTTGGAGCCGTCTAGTGGGAGATCCAGGACATTATTTCCCAGGCCCAGCTCACTGATCCTGACCCCGGAACTGGACCCCCCAACCGAATCTATGTACCCAGCTCCGCCCGTCCCCGTATATTACAGTGGGCACATTCTGAGAAATTCTCAGCACACCCAGGCATTCATCGTACCCGCACATTTTTGTCCCGTCGGTTCTGGTGGCCCTCCATGTCCCAAGACGTCAAAGACTTTGTTCTCTCGTGTCCCGTGTGCGACGAGCGACGCAAACGGCGACCCCGACCAAAAAAACAAGAAACGGAAGTAACATCACCAGAGGTCATGGACTGAGGCGAAGCAACTCCCTCGGCTGCCTCAGACTGACGCGGAGCAGCTCCCTCAGAGGCCTCGGGCTGATCCTCTTCCTCGTCGGCCGGCGGGTCTTTTCCCTCGTCGGCCAGCGGATCTATTTTCTCGGCGGTCGGCAGCGCGGAGCTTTCGGCGGCCGGCAGCGCGGAGCTTTCGGCGGCCGGCAGCGCGGAGTTTTCGGCGGCCGGCAGAGCGACTTCGGACAGGGGCGGAATAAATCCCTCGGAGGTCTCGGACGGAGGCGGAACTGTTCCTTCGGAGACCTCGGGTGGAGGCGAAACAATTTCCTCTGTGGCTTTAGAGAGCGGTGCCGGGCTACAGGCTTCAGAGAGCGGCGCTGGGCTACAGGCTTCAGAGAGCGGCGCCGGGCTACAGGCTTCAGCGGACGCCGAGGTTGGAGGCGGATCCTCCTGGACCCGCTTGTGGAACGTGGACGGAGGCAGAACCAATTCCTCGGCGGCTTCGGGCAGTGACGGGCTACAGGCTGCAGCGGAAGCCGAGGTTGGAGGCGGATCCTCCAGGACCTCCTCTTGAGCCTTGACGGACCTTCCGCGCCGGTGGTTCTGCTGTCTTCGCCGGGAGGGGACAGATGAGGAATCCGGGGCAATCTCGGGGGTGGCAGCTGGCCAGCAGGGCAGAAGGTCGTCTCGGTCACCATAGTAGAACTCCCACAGCTGGCTCTCCTTGATGCGTGGGGCTCTGCTAGGTGGAACGATGAGCCTCACTCGAGGGGCCAGCTGCGAGTCATGGAGGTGATGACCGAGACGACGAGAGGCTGAGCGGCTTCTCTCCCTGGGCTCCGGGGTAGCTGTAACAACGCCCACGTGAACCACGGGGGAAGTGGAGTCGACCCGGATCGGTAGCGCAGGGTCCCGGGCAGAAGCCATCTTGGCGTACCTCTCCCTCATCTGGCGTTCGCACATCTCCACATATGCGAGGATGTCCGGGTCGTCAACTCCTGCAGGTAAGCCCCGCATAGCGCCTGAGTTCACCTTTTGACTGGGCCGTACTGTCAGGGTTTGTTTATCGATGAACTCAGGAAGCACACACAGGACTAAAAGTTTGAGCCTTTATTGAAGGAAGTATGCTGGGTGGTGAGTGATGAAGACCGGAGGTTCAGGACTGCAGAAGGTCAGGGATGTAGGTGATGGCAGAAGCTGACGGCCCGGAGAAAGATAGTCCACACTTGCTAGGTGCTGCTTGGCTAGCAGGCCTCATAGCAACACCAGGACTCCGGGCGGCTAGTCAGGTTAGCAGTTATCCGGAGACTCCAGGGCACAGAGCAGGACTTCACCAGAGCAGTTTGACAGGTTAGCAGTTCTCAGGAGACACCAGGATACAGAGCAGGGCTTCACCAGAGCAGCTTGTCAGGTTAGCAGTTCTCAGGAGACACCAGGGCACAGAGCAGGGCTTCACCAGAGCAGCTTGACAGGTTAGCAGTTCTCAGGAGACACCAGGGCACAGAGCAGGGCTTCACCAGAGCAGCTTGACAGGTTAGCAATTCACTGAAGACACCTGGACAAAGAGCAGAGCTTCTCCAGGAACGAACCACAGAATAAAAGATTTACAGAGGGACTGGCATGGAGTGGTGGATAGCAGATGACGGCCCAGTGCTGAACTGAAGACAGAGGGAGGTTTAAATAGAGCACTAACAGGTGAAACAAGGGTCTGGCTAATTAACAAGCAAATGATTATCAGGTGTGACTGACTGCTGAGGAGGTGAAGTGAAAATTGACAGAAAATAACTGATGACTGAAAACTAACAATAAATAAAGTCAAACCTAACCCAAAAGAGATGAAAAAATGAAAATAACAGAAAAACAAAGCCAAACCAAAACTCAACCATGACAAAAAGTATTGAAGGTGATTACAAACTTTGAAATGGTTTGCAAAATAACAGCTTATACTCATACCTTGATTAGCTGCTCCCGGAGTTTGTGATCATGCAGAACTTCTGGTCTGAAAGGGGCCTTGGAAGCCCGCAAATTGCTGAAACAGCCTTTCTGAGAAAAAATGGTGGGCAACTCCTCCATGGACAACACAGACTGTAATCATTTTTGCTACAAAGTAGTACAACTTTGCTTCCAATGCTGCAGAAGAAACATAAAAGGATGGTTAGTTAAATGACTACCCAAGACTAAAAATTCTTCTGCTTGAAATAGACTGAATTCACTAGAATGAGGAAGGCATCAATAAAAACGAACCCTGACATGCAAAATACCCTAGCACTAATTGTAATGACCGGGGTCCGAGCCCGAATTCAAACCACACACAGAGCCGGATATTTAGGAGCTTTATTGCCACAAAGAAGGTAGGATGGATCAGGACCGGGCTGAAGAAGACTGGAGATGGTGGAGATTGAGCAGGCAGACGGGTACGGTGGTCCTCAGAGCCACCGCAGACGGGACGCAGGTGCACCGACAGAACGAGCCTGATGAGCTCCGGAGCTGGGTCCAAAGCGTGCTGACGAAGTGGGACAGGTGGTGCGTCGGTACAGGGATCAGGATGTGAAGGAGGACTGTGGCTGTGGTGCGTCAGGGTGAAAGCCAGGACGTGCTGGTGGATCGAGACAGGAGGGAAGACTGGAACACAAAGTAAAGAGGTGAGTGGGAGGCAAGATCCACTAACCTGGGATGGCGTGAGGTAGCAGACTGGCTGGCGAGGAGTGCACAGGCTGGAGAGCAGAAGGGAAGCTGGACATCTGGTGATTGAGGGAGTGCAGAGTCTTGGAGATCAGACAAACCAGCAAAAACAAACTGAAAGAGGAGTGCTTATATAGGGATGGGCTGACAGGAGTAATTAGAGCAGGGAATCAGTTGCAGGTGACGGTGATCAGTAGGGAGGAGGTGATCAGGCGAAACACTGAGCTAGAATCATTACAGAACCCCCCCCTCAAGGGCGGATTCCAGACGCCCAAAACCGGGCATAATAGGGGCAGACCTGACAAAGACCAAAAAACGAAAAACTACCCACCCAGGGTGGGCGGAGGGAGGCATAGGACGGAGGGCCAGGAACCAAAGAACAAAAAACAACCCCAACCGGGCGTACAAATATGTGGGGGGGTGCTGGACTGCGCCAACTGGTGAGGCGCGCCGGGCAGCGCTGGCTCGGAAGCGGCGCCCAGGGGCGAGTCCGTTGGGACCCGGCTCTGGGAAAAGGTTGGGTCTGCAGGGGGGCGCCTGGCTACAGGCGACAGACGGGGAAGCCTGGCTACAGGCGACAGACGGGGAAGCCTGGCTACAGGCGACAGACGGGGAAGCCTGGCTACAGGCGACAGACGGGGAAGCCTGGCTACAGGCGACAGACGGGGAAGCCTGGCTACAGGCGACAGACGGGGAAGCCTGGCTACAGGCGACAGACGGGGAAGCCTGGCTACAGGCGACAGACGGGGAAGCCTGGCTACAGGCGACAGACGGGGAAGCCTGGCTACAGGCGACAGACGGGGAAGCCTGGCTACAGGCGACAGACGGGGGAGCCTGGCTACAGGCGACAGACGGGGGAGCCTGGCTACAGGCGACAGACGGGGGAGCCTGGCTACAGGCGACAGACGGGAGAGCCTGGCTACAGGCGACAGACGGGAGAGCCTGGCTACAGGCGACAGACGGGAGAGCCTGGCTACAGGCGACAGACGGGAGAGCCTGGCTACAGGCGACAGACGGGAGAGCCTGGCTACAGGCGACAGACGGGAGAGCCTGGCTACAGGCGACAGACGGGAGAGCCTGGCTACAGGCGACAGACGGGGGAGCCTGGCTACAGGCGTCTGGTGGGGGAGCCTGACTACAGGCGTCTGGTGGGGGAGCCTGACTACAGGCGTCTGGTGGGGGAGCCTGACTACAGGCTGTCGTGGAGGACAAACCCTTGGCAACAAAAAGTCTCAAAACCAGCCTCTGGAGGATGTCAGACAGTGACAGCCAGTAAAGTCTCTTCCAGAGCTGGCTGTCTACCAGGGCGACCAGGGGCTGAGACTTCAGAAGAACACCAAGGGGGGCAAAGTCTCCAGGAGATCTTGGGTGCTGTGCCCTCTCCCGAGGACCGGGGCGCTCGAAGGAGGAAGCGTCCACCTGGGTTCCCACCTCACAGGTCAACGACGGTCCCTCCTGGGTCGTCGCGTCGCAAGTCGGCGGCGGGTCCTCCTGGACCTCCTCTTGAGGCTTGGGCGCAGGCGGGTCCTCCTGGACCTCCTCTTGAGGCTTGGGCGCAGGCGGGTCCTCCTGGACCTCCTCTTGAGGCTTGGGCGCAGGCGGGTCCTCCTGGACCTCCTCTTGAGGCTTGGGCGCAGGCGGGTCCTCCTGGACCTCCTCTTGAGGCTTGGGCGCAGGCGGGTCCTCCTGGACCTCCTCTTGAGGCTTGGGCGCAGGCGGGTCCTCCTGGACCTCCTCTTGAGGCTTGGGCGCAGGCGGGTCCTCCTGGACCTCCTCTTGAGGCTTGGGCGCAGGCGGGTCCTCCTGGACCTCCTCTTGAGGCTTGGGCGCAGGCGGGTCCTCCGGCGATGGCAGAGCAGGGAGGCCTTCGGTGGCCGCAGTGTGCGCAGCCCCTCCATGGGCCGGAAAAGCCCTTATCGAGAACAGGTCCTCCCTGTCCCCATAGAAGAAATCCCAAATGTGAGACTCCTCAACATGTGGTGCGGCCACTGTAACATCGTGCCAGACTGGGGCATGTGCACCTTCACAAACTTGCTCTGGGACTGAGGCGTCCGCTGGATCCTTAGTGACCGAATCAGGAGGTGAGGCGTCGGCCGGACCCTCGGTGACCGAATCAGGAGGCGAGGCGTCGGCCGGACCCTCGGTGACCGGAGCAGAACGGCTGTAGAATGCCCTGAGAGCTGATCTATAGTTGTCCTCCAACTCCTTTAATTTTCTCTCCAGCTCCTCAGAGTACTGAGAAAATAGAGTCTCCCTCAGACACTTGATTGTAGGGGCAAAAGTTCTTATTTTGTCCTCCAATCTTCTGTACTCTGAGCTGGGGGCGTCACAAGGGGGAGCTGTGGAGAGCTTGGCTCCGTTGGTCTGCGGGCTCCGGACTACAGAGCAAGGAACTGGGCAGGAAGTAGCAGCAGGAGCAATGGAGTCTACCGACTGGGACAGGGGCTCGGCAGCAGACGGCAGCCGGGTTGGCTCGGCTAATGACTGCACGGAGGTGAGAGAGACCGGACAGGCAGGCTGACGTCTTCGCCTCCGGCGGCGAGCCGATCCATGCAGGACGGCCGAATCCAGTTGACTGGACGGGACCGCTACAGCCTGCGGAGCCCTCCGCGGCTCCTCGTCATCCGCCATTACGCTCCGGTCCCCGAATCGGCTCTGTGTGGGTGACGGACTCTGTCGTGGCTGGTTTGTACTGTAATGACCGGGGTCCGAGCCCGAATTCAAACCACACACAGAGCCGGATATTTAGGAGCTTTATTGCCACAAAGAAGGTAGGATGGATCAGGACCGGGCTGAAGAAGACTGGAGATGGTGGAGATTGAGCAGGCAGACGGGTACGGTGGTCCTCAGAGCCACCGCAGACGGGACGCAGGTGCACCGACAGAACGAGCCTGATGAGCTCCGGAGCTGGGTCCAAAGCGTGCTGACGAAGTGGGACAGGTGGTGCGTCGGTACAGGGATCAGGATGTGAAGGAGGACTGTGGCTGTGGTGCGTCAGGGTGAAAGCCAGGACGTGCTGGTGGATCGAGACAGGAGGGAAGACTGGAACACAAAGTAAAGAGGTGAGTGGGAGGCAAGATCCACTAACCTGGGATGGCGTGAGGTAGCAGACTGGCTGGCGAGGAGTGCACAGGCTGGAGAGAAGAAGGGAAGCTGGACATCTGGTGATTGAGGGAGTGCAGAGTCTTGGAGATCAGACAAACCAGCAAAAACAAACTGAAAGAGGAGTGCTTATATAGGGATGGGCTGACAGGAGTAATTAGAGCAGGGAATCAGTTGCAGGTGACGGTGATCAGTAGGGAGGAGGTGATCAGGCGAAACACTGAGCTAGAATCATTACACTAATATGTGACATTTATTTGATGGCTGGCTGGAGAAATACTCATGTCCACTCCACTGATCAGCTAAGACAAAATGGCTTTTAGGGAAACTCTGAGAGATGGGAAGAGGAGAAAGATTAACTGTAATGTATCAATTCTATAATCTCATTATAAAAGTTTTGGTTTCTTGTGACCAGAAGTTCAATTCAATTTATTTAAATGTTATTTATATAGCGCCAATTCACAACACAACCTTGTATAGGCATATTGAAATTTTAGATATCTGAATTCCAAATTAATTTGTCATATAATCAGTAGTGGATATATGTAATGTAATTTCTACTAGCAGAAATATATTTTTGATGTCAAGAATTATATATCTGGATATCTAGAATGTTTTATTTATTTTTTTATATCTGAAATGATAATTATGACTAATATTGACTGGATTATGGAGATCTGAAATTAGATTTCATCCTAGTCGGAATTCAGTTTTAGACATCCGGAATGTTTATTTTAGAATGAAAGAATGTTATTGTAGATGTCTGTAAATAAAAGCCCTATACACATGAATGGGGAAAGTGACGTAATTTGTACTACTATGAATTATATTCAAGATATCTGAAATGTTCATTTTAGATAGGACAAATGTTATTGTAGATGTCTGAAATGGAAATTTTGACTAGGAAGGAATGTATTTGAGATGTCTGAAATACATATTCAGTTAAGCTAATAAATGTTAAAACGGCCTGCCATACCCGCTCAGTACATGGCACTTGGCCGACACGAGACCAAGCGGTAACTGTATTGGGGGGGGGGGGGGTAGAGAGACGCATGCACCTCGACTAACAACAGCTTAAGGAGCCTATATCCCGCTCTCAAGATAAAAGCATCTACTAAACAGGCAGCGCTGTGGCCACTTTACTCAGTGTAACATAACACAGTAGCACTAGCACATAGCAAGCTGCTGTGTGGGGGCCATAGGTTCGCCCACTTTGCTTGCCTGTCTGAAAATATTTAGATATCTAACCTCACACCATTACAAACATTCCTCAACGTGAACAAAGTTAGTAAGCGTACAATTTATTGTAAATATCAACAGAATAGGCTAATAACATGACACCAATTATTTTCAACCTGTTTAATCTACTTACCGACAACTTCACCGCTGCTCCCTCTCTTGCTGGTAAAAAGCTTTCTGGCGAGTGCCGAACATGACTTCTTTGTCAGAAAGACGTCGTTGGTGTAGACACTTGTCAATCAAAACGATTTAGAGAAGCACCCGCCCACCGCGGTACGTTTGTTCCAAAATGATTCAATCGAAAAAATTTGAAATTCAAAACTTTTTGAGCTTCAAAAGAAAAAGTGTTCAAATGCAATATTTGGAGTCTCAAATATTTTATTTGCATTCAAAAACTATTTTCTATGATTGAAAACGTTTATCTTTTCATTGAAGTGACTTTTTTATTGATTCTCTTGTTTGTTTGTTTGAAGCAACTTATTTTTTGATTGAATGATAAAGACACAAATGTCCTACCCATTATATGGTCCAATCAAAAAACAATGCTACTTCAATTAAAAACATTGCTTCAAACAAAAAAAAACGGACTTCTATCAAAGAAAACATTTTCAATCAAAGAAAATCAGTGTTCAAATGTATTTTTTTGAGTCTCAAATATATTTTTGGATTCAAATACTTTTTTTCTTTGATTGAAAAGTTTTTTTTAATTGAAGTGAAGTTTTTTTTAATTGAAAATATATTTTTTGATTGAAGCAACCTTTTTTTTTGATTGAATAATAAAGACACAAAACTACCTTCATATATACATCGAGAAGCATGTAAAATTTTGGTTTCTTGTCCAAAACGCAAGCATTCCAGTAGCTATTTCCAGCAAAAACCGCAGTTTGAAGCTGATCTAAGAGTCCATCAGACCTGAATAAATCCCTGCAGCCTCACAAAAGGTCAACACACCAAAGTATCTGTTTCTTCTGATCATTTGTTTAGCTTGGAAGCTTGGTCACCCCAAAAATAACCACCATGTTATGGCCGCCGCGTTGAGTGAGTTACCGGCAATTGAAGCATGGATTAACACACACTTTTACACACACACGGGTACAATAACACCCCATTAAGTCTTCCTGAGATGAAGGTGACATGCTAAAGGATTTGTTTCTCTCGACTGGCGCTACTTGAGGGCATTCACGGCATCCAGCTCAGGGCCACAATAAAGGGAAGAATCTCTCTGTCGGACATTTACTGAACAACAAGAAGTACAATCAGTGTTAGGTTTCAATTTTTCTCTAATTCTGGATGGAGTTTGAACTTCAGGAGGCTATAAAATCTTAAAACATGTCGCACCGCACCGCAGATTGAAACAGGAGCCGTATCTGTGGCTGTCACTGCTTAACCTTGGTCATGGTTTGTTTTGTTTGGCTAAAGCACTGGTCAAAGGGTCAAATGTTCTGGGGAAGTGAAAACACCCATGACAGAAAAAAATATACAGAAAGGGAAACATTTTAGGTCAAACTAAAGCATGTGACGATGTATAAGTTTGAGTGAGAAAACTGGTGGTAGTCTAATTATATGTACAATAAATATCACAATCTAATGGATGTCTATGTTCCTAGTGTAAGGGGTCTTATTTGAAATCATTACTTTAATTGATATGCTTGTCAGGGTTGAGGTGTTTGGATAGAAACACAGACAAGAGCTCATAAGTCCCACATTTCAGAGAATGAAGATTTCTTAAAGAACAGGAGAACAGGGACCAGGAACACGACAGGGAAGCAACCAGAATGGAGTAGCTTGGTGGATGAAGACAGAGAAGCCGATAAAGTGTCTTACAGAGAGAGCTGAATTTAAAAGGGAAGAAATGGAGGGAAACAACGGATAAATAATTAATCACAGGTGAAAACCGAGGGATGCAATCAAGCAGAGGGAAAGGAAGAGTAATGAGCTGGCAGGTGCAGGGAATAACAGGAGATAGAGAATGGACCAGACAGGAGGAAGAATCTAAATAAACTAAGCACAGATAACATAACTATAAAGATATCAATCCAACCCAACAGAAACTGGATCTAACAGACACAGTGATCGAAAACGGCACAAAAACTGAGCTAAAGAAAGGCTCATCATCTGCCGGTCTCCACCACTATTTCCTGGTCAATCAGTTTCTGCCATTTTCACCTGACCCACTCCTGCCATCTAACTTCATCAGCTGTTACAAGCATTACCTGTCTGGTCTGCCACCACCTTCATGGTATGTTTACAGTTGTGGTTCTGTTGGAAGGTGAATCCTCTGACAAGTTTTCTTCCAGGATTGACCTGTATTGCCTGTCTCCATCCATCTCCCATCAGCTCGGACCAACTTCCTTCTCCCTGCAGAAGAAAAGCATCCCACAGCAAAATATATATATATTAAAAATTCTATCCGTAAAAGATTTAGAAAATCATTTATTATTGTCATAGTACTTCTTAATTATATATTCACTGATCTGGTCTATGACATAAAAATATATCAAAGTGTGAAGATGTAATGAGAGAAAATGTAAAGTTCAAGGTATCTGAATAGCTTTGTTAGAATTTGTAAACCTGAGGAATCTATTGTACACATATCTGGTGTTATTATTTTAACACATTTTTTTTGTTTAAGTTTCAGTTTAACAACTTTTATCAATCCTATCCCGACGATAGCTGGAGCTAGGCACCAGTCATCCTGTGACCCTGCAGGGAGTACAGACAATGTATTGATTGATGATTTCCCCAAAAACGTTAGAAATAAGAAAAGATAAAAAAAGATTTCTAATTTAGCTGCAGTTTTTTTTGTTTTTTTTATTGCATCATCATCTGGGAGGATTAAAAACTCCTCCGTCAGTCTGAGCAGCCATTTGCCATCATCATGCTGGAGGCTTCTTCCTGTTAAAAGGGAGCTGTTCCTTTCGAGTGTTGCTGTTTAAAGTTAACATCTTAATGCAATCAGCCATTTCCTGTAGAAATGTTTTCTGTTGGTGAAATTCAAATATTCACCTAACTAAAAAGAGAAACGATAGACAGTCGCCTGGGTAACCACATAACGTAATAAGGTAATGTTGGTCTAGAATGTCACAGGGTTTCACAAGACGCATCTTAAAGTTATACCAACTTTGGCTAATACACAGTTATATAATTACCATGTTTGATTGCAAGATACCATCGACCATTCACAGCTCTTGAAAGACGGCTTCCCACCTCCTCACTAAGATAAAAATTTCTGTCATTTCCTTAATCAGAGTCACTCTCAGCAGCTATTGGAATCACTCTTAAGCAATTTTTAAGGCTTGGAGAGCTCTCTGAGAGGACTTTGAGAATCTTTGTAAATATGGGCACAGAAATATATATATATATATATATATATATATATATATATATATATATATATATATATATATATATATATGCACGCATCATACACAGAAATGTGCTGTACATTGTTGTACAATAACCTTATTACAATTATTTTAATAAAGTTCACAGTGAATTCACTCATGAATCCTGAGTGTGTGTGATTATACTCCTGAGACATGGCAAAATACAGGAAGTAAAAACACAGAACACACATTCTCAATATCGGGCTCAGGAATTTTAACATATTTCTTTACCACGGTCTCCCTACAAAGCCAGCTCCATAAGTCCCCCGTTACACAATCGTTGTCCATGGCATCTCTCAGTGCTGTCAAGTTCACAACTGGCTGCACAATAACTTTAGTCACTCTATCTTAGCAGCTGGACTTCCTTAGCAAACTTTACCAACCTGCATTACCTGCATTACAATCTGCATTTGAGGTTTTGTTTTGGAGTAAGGATCAGCTGGAATGTCTGTAGCTGAATTTCCATCTTTCTACATTATTGGATTGTATATTATCTTTTCTTACATAAATTGCACTTTTTTGTCTTGTCAAGAGCCCCGAGGTGAATTAAGGTCTGCACGTGTCTGTGTGTCTGTGTGTGTGTGTGTGTGTTTGTCCTCTGCAGAGTCAGTTTGTAATCAGCTGTTTAAGTTGGCTGTGATGTGTCGCAGCAGTTGAGCTGGGCAGTGCAGAGCCTTCAGATCCTCTTGCAGCAGTGGAAAATTTAGAGGACGTACAGGAGGGACAGCGTTTGTATTTTTCAGCACTAGTTTTGTCGTGCTAGTGTAAAGCTTTAGGTTATCCTGATCATTTGCACAGCTTGCTGTTCAGATTCCAGTCCCTGTTTGGAAGCAGCCTCTAGAAAAGGTAAGCATTAAGAGGTTTCAAGTGATTGTCACTATCTAATGATAGTTAACATCAATTTAACAATCGCAGGTGAGATATGTGCTAAAAATCAGGATCTGTGGGGTTCTTTTTGGGTAGTTTGCTGTATGTTTCACATAAAACACACAATTAATGAAGCCTATATTATTAATAAAACAACATACACATGAACAATATTAGTATATAAACATACATTTAAACAGTATCAGTTTTCAGGGAAATAAAACTTACATGAAATAGTGCTAAACCATGACAGAGACAAAATAGATAAAATATGAAAATGTATAGCAAAATAACAGGATAAAAAGAGATAAAAACTAAAAAGTGCATAAGAGCACAATTCAAAACTATTTTAAGACCTATATAGAAAAATGAAACAACAAAATAAACAAAGGTTATCCACAGTTGAACAGCTAGGAGTGATATTGTTGTAATGCCTGATTAACATTGTTATTATCATGGAGGTAAAGGCTTTAGATAGCAGGAAGTTATGGGAACATTTTTATTTTGCTTCAGCAACAAGTTTTTCTGAATCAAAGTAATGTTTAATTAATTTTGTAAGTAAGTGATTTGTGCATGCTAGGACATGCATAAACAGACAAACCAGAAGTTTTTCTTAGGTGAGGTTATATAAAAAGTAAAATCATTTGTTGATTTTGAAGGCAAATGATTGAGCTGGGCCTCGCTGACGGGAGCCTCATCGACGAGCTGATGGAGCTGACGGCACAGAGCATCGGCCAGCTGGAGATCCAGGAACGCTTCAACATCGTCAAGGAGATTGGCCGGGGGAAATATGGCAAAGTGTTGCTGGTCACGCATCGTTTTAGGGGTATGATTTAATGCTATTGCAGCCTCTGTGAACAGGGGGTAGTTTCTTGCAATTAATTAATTAATTAATTTTAATTAATCCATTAATTTATCTGCAGCATCATTTGTCACAATCTTTTGTTTTCGCCATTACCTAATCTAATAACCCTGAATCTGTATGGAAGCACCAATAGCGATAGCCTGACAACCCATACTTCCTAAATACAATTTATCATTCTGTTTTGATATTCACCAATGGATATAATATCTAAAAAGTGTTTCTAAGGTTTATTTTATCTTTTTGATCTCCCAAGAAACCTGAATGGTATCTCTAAGAGTTATCAGTACTTGCTATGTTCTGTGGATGTTCTGCAGGGACTCCAATGGCCTTAAAGGTGATGCCTAAAGCCTCGACTAAGCTGCAGGGCTTTCTGCGAGAGTATTGCATCTCCTTACACCTGTCCTGCCACCCCTGCATCGTGGGCCTCTTTGGCATTGCCTTCCAGTCTAAAGAGCACTACTGCTTTGCCCAGGAGCTTGTCATTGGGAGGGATCTTTTTGCAGTCATCAAGCCAAAAGTGAGTCATTCACTGTTTATACAGGATGTAAGACAGATCACAGAGTTGGGAGGCTGATCCAGTGGATTTTCGGATGAATGTTTTCTGTGGATCAAAATGCATCTAATGGAACTAAGATGAAAACTTTCAGAGTAGCAAATATACATACATACATATACACACACACACACACACACGTATGCATGTATGTATGTATGTATATATATATATATGGCAATATCTGGAAAGAGCTGTTTAGAATCACTGACAGAAACCAAAGTTTTGAGAAACAATGAAAATCCTAAATTGATCTGAAGTAAACAGATCCTTGCTATGCACTCTTCTGAAATACTTTTACCAGTTTTCCCATTTCAACCAGTCAAACTCTGCGAACCAGCTACATTTAACAACACTTAACATTAAGTAATTGATTTGGCATCCAAAAAAAAGTTCTAATCATGCAGTGATTACCCCCTTGTGGTGGCGGATGGATATGGCAGCCTAACGAAAATTAAGTTTATTACAAAAAGATAAATCTAACTCTTTGAATATTGCTGAAATTATCTTAAATAATAACTTACATTTTGTGCAATTGGAGATATATCTTTATTGTGTTAATAATTTGAAGATCTTTACATGATTAATTATCCACCTAACCAAAGCCAAACAGACTCATCCAAGCAGCAAAACGTTTTGAATTGTCTTTAGCCGATATACTAACAGCCTGTCAGCTGCAACACAAAAAAATTAACGGCTAAATCTAAATCTTAAGTCGTTTCTATTTACATACAAAATGGTTTTATAAAGCAGTACAGCTTCCTTAAAGTTAAAAAAGTATCAGCTGAAAAATCCCATCAGGCCTTGCTTTAAAAGAAATGCAAAGGCTTAAGGCTTGTTTATCTGCCATGTAGAAAACATTTAGGCAGATAAGTTTAGTTATTTTTTAAGAATGGGCTATATAGGGTTCATTTATGGTGTGGTTTTAATAGCCACTGAATTGACAGCTTTTTACATCTAATTCATATGGTGCCAGTGTACTAAATGGCATATGAAGGAAGTTTTCAGTAACTTGTAGAGTAGAAGTCCTTTTCCTACCTTAGCTTTTTTTTTCTTTTTCTTTTTTTGCTTTAATAAGGAGCTCTGTGCTGATGTGGCACTTTTATGTATGATTTTGAACATTTCCTTGAGACAGCTGTGAACTCTTAAAATATACAGACAAAATAAATTACTTCCATAAACATTTACATGACTGTCTATTGTGAAATAAATGATCTCATGCTGTATTTATTGAGTTTTTCCTCTTGGTGGAACTGATGCTCTGTTTCTAAACTAACGGATTGCTGAGTTTAAAACCTGATGATCTAGTGACAATGACAAACTGTTGGGAAAAATCACAGAAAAGAAGAAAGCTCTGGAGTGCTGTCTTTTATCAGACTGGAGAAATTTTAGCAATTCAATGAAACTTATATTCAGTATCTAGAGAAATGGACTTAGAACATAAAAAACATTATATAGAACCATAAAAAACATTGACATTTAACTAGATTTTTGGTCCTTGAATAAAAAATCCTCTTGGATTAAAATCATAATAGATTCTCAATCCAAACAACACTTTTGAGTTTTATGTCTTCACATCCAAAGAGTCAATGTAACAATAAACTCAAATTCTCCTCCTTGATGCAGGTGGGTATCCCAGAATCCTCTGTAAAACGCTGTGTCCTCCAGATCTCCAGCGCTTTGGAGTTCATCCACAGCCATGGCCTGGTCCACCGGGATGTAAAGCCTGAAAACATCCTCCTGCTGGACACCCACTGTCGCCAGGTCAAGCTGGCAGACTTTGGCCTCGCACAGAAGAGAGGAACCCTAATACGCTTCATCACAGGAACCTTGCCATACATGGCCCCAGAACTCTGCACCGTGGCTCTGCTGGACAACCAGAAAGAAGTGACAGGGCCTCCTCTGAGCGTTGAGCCAACCCTGGACACCTGGGCCTTTGCAGTGGTTATCTTCTGCATCCTCACAGGTTACTTCCCCTGGGACCGCTGCATGGACTCAGACAGCTTCTACCAGGAGTTTGCAGACTGGTGCACAATGAAGAAGAAAGCTTATGTCGAGGAGGACATTCCTCCTTTGTGGAGGAGGTTCACCCCAGAAGCCATGGAGATGTTCAGTAAACTTCTGGCTCCAGATGCATCACAAAGAAGTGTAGTAGGAGACGTGAGAGCATATGTAGAAAAGGACTGGCTGAAGAAAGATCATGAAAACCAGCTGCTCTAGACAACTGACCAGGGTGAACCTCTGCAAATATTTAGAGGAAAAATGTGGTTTGAAAAAAAACTGAGTTAACAACTTGCATGGAAGTTTTGAATCTAAGAATCTCAAGAAATACTGTCACAAACAACCCAAATTTGAGAAGGAAAAATATATATGATATGATGCATAACTACTATAACTGAAAGAGACTGCAGTCTGCAGCCAGTCTCTTCTAATAGGTAGCAGATTGTGCTGGTTGTTAAACTGAGAAGAGGACATTGTTACATGTCAAAGGAAAAAACATCTTCCTCACGAGTAATGTTCTGACATTTACAGACCTGAACAAAGATTTAAATTTTTTTTCCCTGTTCTGAAAACCTAAAGGACCTCATTTAGCCAAAAGGTGGTAAGACAATATAAAACACTTTTTGTGATAAACTTTTTAAATCCCAAAAGAGTTTCATCAAATCCTTAAGAATGGGCTATATAGGGTTTATATAGCCCATATAGGTGAAGGGCTATATAAACCCATGGTGAAGGCTTCACGCTTTCCCCAGTTCACCCTCGCGGCAGACAGGACACAAAACGTCTCGGTGACATTATGCAGCATGTCAGCATCCTGTTCTTCTACACACTCTAAAAGGAGCACACATTGATCTTTAGCACACTCACAGTGTTATTGTACAACACCTGGATCTTGGCAATAAAACCAGCATGGAATCCAAACTCTCGCATGGTTTCCCAGAGAAAGCCTTTTCAAAACATCCCGAATCAGGTGGATGTTGCCCACCATTGACCTGCTGGGGATGCAGTAGGTTTGGTCTTTGTGGATGACCTGTTCCATTGCTCTGTAAAACCTACTGGTAAAATCTGGCAAGTTTTAAACATATTAAAATGTTGTTTAAAACAATAAAACTGTTCAAGTGAGCAAAAGAAATGTGATGTTCCCACATGTGGGACCGTGTGTACTGCCTGGAGCCCATGTGCATCCTCCTCCACACATCCACCAGGCCATTAGATGAGACCGGCTGCCGCAAAGCACCTTGGGCCGCTACATGTGGCTCTGCATGATTGCAGTCTAAATGTTCATCTTCAGTTCAATTAAAATTCCCAGCCTTTCTCCAATTTCTTCAAAAAAATATATTTTCTTTGCATTGGCACATGGAGCATAAATATTAATAAAAGACATATTAAAATGGTCAAAACCAGCTCTCACTAAAAGACATTGACCCTCAACAATGTGCTGTACTTCTGCTGAATTAGGAGTAAGAGCTCTCGAAAAGAAGAAGCCAACTCCAGCACTCTGGGAGGTGCCATGGCTTAAAATGACCTCCCCCTTCAATTCCTTTTCCCATTCTGCCTCATTTGAATTATTCCTGTAAATAGAAAAACTATTTTTTATGGATCAGTATCTGGTAAACCATTTCTCGTTTAATAGCCTCTCTAGCCCCATTGAGGTTCAGGGATGCTATTTTTAAAGGTATCCATGGTGGGTAAAAAGTTAAAAGCAACACACCCAAAGACTATAAATAATAATAATAAAATGCTGGTGTGTATCATTAGTTCAAAATTGCTTTCAAACATTATCTGAACATTATCTGAAATGTGCCTGAACATTTATTGATCAGTGAACCCTGATTCTTCCTTTGTCCTCATATAAAACAGTTTCAACTTTGGAAAATAAATTTCCACTTTGATTCCTCTCAGCCCTTTAGTTTGCTGGAGAAAAGTCAAGAACGATTCTACGGGATATTGGGGTTCATTACTACCAACCTGTGAAAACGATATCTCACTGGAGTCAGAAAAACAGTCCTCGCTGTCAGCACTGTCCATCTTTTCTTTCCTTTCAGCAACCATCTTACCTGTCTGTTTGCTGCCTTTGCAGCCACAACATTTTTCCTTTTGCTTCGCCTCTTCACTAGGGCTGAAGCTTCCTGCTCCATCACCTCCTCTGACTACCCCATTCTTTCCTCCATATCAGCTCCCAAAGATGCTCCTCCATTCTCAACCTCTCCACCTCTATCCTCTTCCTGTTCTTCCTGTTTCCTGCCCCGATCTCCACACACTAAATGCTCTTTATCACCCGTTTCACCTCTCTGCTCTCTACTCAGCTCATCTCTCTCTTCCACCCCACTGCTAACTATGGGTTGATCCCCTTTGTCACCACACTTCGCTGTGTCCCCATCTGTCCTCACGCACCATTTAATCAGTGTCTTCCCTCCATCAACATTTGGCACCTTCACAATATCAAGAAGACAGCCCTTTGTGGTCTTTCTACAGCGGCAGAATCTCTGGCGGCTGCAGCAGGTTCCTTCACATAAGCGGTGGGTGCTCCTGCTACCCTGCTCCCTCCAGATGAGCCCTCCATCTGAACCGCAGCAGCAGTGCGTTGCTCCTGTAATAAGGCAGGGCCGGTCCAGTCCTTTTCAGGGACATTTTAATAATATGCCCTTTTTGGCAACATCCAAAACACTCCATGTTGGAAGAAGTGGCAAACAAAACATATTCAAAATCATCCAGCTTAACATGAAACCTTACACTGAACTCGTCATCCTTCCTATTAAGGATCATCTAAAACTGTCTCCTATGAGAGACAACATGTTTCAATAGTTGGGACGTGCACCCAGACAGCACATTCTTAATTGGAGACACACACTTCCCATGTCGGGACAACTGCCTAACCAAAAATTCATCAACAATAAAAGGAGGCATGTTGGACAGCATGATTTTAGTCACTGGCAACGTGAGTGGTGACACCTGCAAAAACAAACCATTCTGGTCTCAACCAACTGTTGAGCCTGGTCCACCTTTTCACCAAAAAAAAACGGGCTGCGGACTTGATGGACTTATGTCCAATGACCTCCCCTACTGCCAAACAAACTTCCTCCACGCTGCACGGAGAGCCAGCACCCACCTTCATTCCATTTCTCCATGTCAGCATGGAGAAACCTCCCACACCCACCATCATGGTATCAAAAGCTGCTAGCCAGCCAGGCAGGCCTGACGGCTACGCCCCAAACATAAACCTGTGAACACTCCACTCAAGTAATAAAAAAAAACAAATAATATAAACAGCACACCCAGTGAAACAACAAAGAAAGCCAAAAGAGATGAAAAAAACACTCTCACTCTCAAGCTCTTGCCATTCTCCTTCAGTCACACTCCTCTCACACAAAAGAAGAAGATTTTTAACAAAACCCTTATTCATATAATGAGTTAAAACACTGTTAAAAACATCAGAACAACCTTAAAAATAAATATTTGCATAAGGTGCTTGTTGTATTTTTGTTCACTCTGACCAGAAACTGTACATAAACACCATTAACACTGCACAGTTGCACAAAGTCATTTAGGCTTCCAGTGGCTCTGTGGAAGTGAAACTCCAGTCTAATCCTGGCCTTAACATTGCACTTCCACAGAGCCAAGGCATCGAGCTGAGGTCAAGCTTTGAGTCTGTCCCTTCTAGATAAATAAATAGACATTTTTGCTTCGGCAATTAAGAATTTAGAATTTGTGATTTTAACTTAGTTGCTTTACAGTAACGTACACCATTAATAAAAAACAGAACTGGTAAAAACTACTCCAAACAGGCTAAAAACAATCATGAGAAGGTTAAAGAAAGTCACACACAATCCAAACTGCTAAAAGGAGGCGCATTTACAACCCAGTGAGTAATGACTGATAAAAGCAAGTTCGTTACCGGTGACCTTGTTCAATATGTCGATGTCTTGTTGATCTTTTATAAAAACAACATCGTCAGCATAGGCGGATAAAACCATATTATTGTTAAAACCAGGTAAAACCAGACCATGAACATTCAAACGTATTTTCTGGAGAGGGGTTCCAGGGAGAGTGCATAGAGCATCCCGAGAGAGCACAGCCCTGCCGAACGCCTCTACACACTCTACATTGATCTTTAGCACACTCTCAATATTAATGTACAGCACCTGGGTCTTGGCTATCATACTAGCCCGAACCCAAACCTCCCTATGGTTTCCCAGAGGAAGCTATGTTCGACGTGGTCAAAACGCTTTTCCTGGTCAAGTGAGACCAAGGCTGTTTTCAGACCCAATGAACTGGAGACTTCCAAAACGTCCCGAATCAGGTAGATGTCATCTATCATGGACCTACTGGGGACACAATAGGTGTGGCCCTGGTGGATGACCTGTTCCATTGCTCCCCTCGTTCTGTTTGCAAGGGCCGTGGAGAGGATTTTGTAGTCCGTGCACAGAAGGGACACAAGGCGCCAGTTCTTTGTCCTGCAAATTACCTTTTGTTGGCAGGAGGGTGATGACCACCATGCGGCATGACAGCAGGAGAGAACCAGTGATCAGGCTTTCATTTAAAACACCTAACAGGTCCCCCGCTAAGATGTCCCAGTAGGGTTTGTAAAATTCGACAGTGAGCCCATTGATGCCTGGGGCCTTCTGGACCTGCATACTCTGGAGAGTCGCGTGGAGCGCCTGCACCCCCAAGGGGCTTTCTAGCTGGGTGACGGTCCCCTCGGTGACCTGGCGCAGTCCACTACAGAACTCCCCGAGCAGCTCACCATTCCTCTTATACTCACTACGGAATAGCGAGGAGTAAAATTCCACCGCCCTCCTCCTGATCTGTCCCGGGTTGCTTAGCTGCTACCCCGTGTCTGACAGCAGAGAGTGGATCAGTTTCCTCTGTTCGCACTTTCTCTCCAAGTTAAAGAAAAAGGAAGGTGCATCCATTTCCATGATGTTCTGCATCCGGGACCTGACCAATGCACCTTGAACTTGAGTCTCCAGGTGGTTTGGTAAAACAAGCTTTTTAGATTTGAGAGCTTCATTGTACTCTTGATTTCCTGTGGATTCACTCAAGTGTTTTAACTCCACTATGTTTATCTCTAAATATCTAATAGATCTGGGGCTGTCACAAGTAACATTTAGAGTGTGCTGTTGACACAGCAGTTTTATTTGAGCTTTACCGTAGTCCCAGCACTGTTGCAGACATGAAAAATCACTCTTCCTCGGTCTAAAACAAGTCCAGAAATAACTCAGTCTCCTTAAAACTACAGTCATAAGTGTAAACTTATTTACACTGAGTTAAAGTGCCAGTAAGCGCTTTTAGGTAAAATGTTTCTAATAAAAACCACCTAAAACAAGAGAATGATCTATAAAACCTACTGGTAAAATCTGGCAGGTTTTAAACATGATAAAACGGTGTTTGAAACAATAAAACCGGCGAACTAACGAAATTAGGTTTTCTTTAAAGTGGAACCATGTATACTGCCTGGAGCCTGTGTGCATCCTCCTCCACATGTCCAACAGGTATGAGACGCGACTAGCTGCTGCAGAGCACGCTGAGCTGCTATATGTGGTTCTACATAATTACGGTCTAAGAATTCATCTTCGGTGCAGTTAAAATCCCCACCTATATAAATAAACTCCTCAGACGCACAATCTCCCAACCGTTCCCCATTTGTTTTGTAAAAAAAGCTTCTTCTTTGCATCAGCATTGGGAGCATACATATTAATAACATACATATTAATAAAAGTAATATGAAGTAAAACTGGCTCTGACCACACAACACCTTCCCGGAACAACATGTTCTACTTCCACTGAGCTTGGGGTGAAGGCTTTTGAAAAGAGGAAACCCACCCATGCACTTTGGGAAGTGCTTTGGCTTAAAATGGCTTTCCCTTCCACTCCTTATGCCAGTCTGCTTCATTAGATAAATCACTGTAAGTTTCTTGTAACTAAATTACATCAATTCTTTTATGGTTCATCATTTGATAAATTAATGCACATTTTCCCCCCTCTCTAGCCCCATTAACATTTAGGGATGCTATTTTTTGGGTGAGAGTTTAAAAACAACAAACCAAACTACTATAAATAATATTAAAAAGCTAGTGCAAATCATTTGCTCAAAATTGCTGTATAACCTTACATGGCCTTGATGTTGGAGAGTGACGGTCCTGCAGTCTCCACCAGCTGTTTCACGGTTGTCATCTTGGATCCATGCAGCGCTTCCGACAGCCCTGGTCCTGCGCCGTTGCACACGTCCTGCCTCGACCCATAGATTAAAGGCTCCTGTAAAACCCAGTGCAAAGAGTTAGACAAACGTTGGTTTTAGTATGAACAGGGCACATGATTTAAAACACCCTGATAAAACCTAGGCAATCCCCTTAACTTTAAAAGTCTGTTAAAAACAGAGCAGCATCCAGCACCAGGTTGTTTATTTCTAGTAAAAACAATGACATCGTCAGCATAGGCAGATAAAACCACTTTGCTATTAAAACCAGGTCAAAGCAAACCGTGAACACTTGAACATATCTTTTGAAGCCGGGGTTCCAGGGAGAGTGCTTAGAGTATCCCTGACAGCGCGCAGCCTTGCCAAACACCTCTATGCACCCTAAATGGAGCACACAGACTGTTAATCTTTAACACGCTCCCAATGCCGCTATACATCACCTGGATCTTGGCGATCAGACCAACGCCAAACCCGAACCTCTCCATGGTTCTCCAGAGGAAGCGGCCTTTTTTTTAACGCCTTTTTTTTAATCTAATGCGATCAAGCCCGTTCTTAGACCCAATGAACCGGCGACCTCCAAAACATCCCGAATTAGGTAGATGTGATCTACCATGGCCGAAGACGCAGAGGGTCTAGTCCCAGTGGATGACCTGCTCCATAGCTTCTCTCAGCCGAGTTGCCAAGGCTTTGGAGTGGATCTTATAATCAGTGCAGAGGAGAGACACAGGGCGCTAGTTCTTAATGTCTTGCAGGTTTCCCTTTTTGGGCAGGAGGGTGATGACTGCCCTGCGGCACGAAAGCGGGAGTGAATCAGCGGCCAAACTTTCATTATAGACATCCAGCAAGTCTTCTGCTAGGATGTCCGAGTAGGCTTTATAAAGCTCTACTGTAAGACCATTGATGCCGGGGGCCTTCTGGCCCTGCATACTCAGGAGAGCTGCGTGGAGCTCATGTTCCTCCATGGGGCGCTCCAGCTGTGCGTTGGTCTCCTCAGAGATCTGAGGCAGCCCACTTCTCCTTATACTCACTCTCAAACAGAGAGGAGTAAAACTCTACAGCTCTCCTCCTAATTTGTCCTGGTTCACTCAGCTGCTGTCCTGTGTCAGACAGTAAAGAATGGATCACCTTCCTCTGCCTGAGTTTCCTCTCTAAGCTGAAAAAGAAGCTTGAGGCACCACTTCAAGGAACAAGCCGTTCACTGAGATGCGCGACTCAAGCAACAGGTGTGCCTGGTCAACCTTTTCCACAAACAGAACCGCAGCTCTGTTCATTGCCATGGTGACTCACGTTATCTGTGTTCCGTTGAGGAGGGCTTTTTTCATACTCATGCTCGCGTTCAACTCCTGGTTGATCGGACACTGTGTTTAGTTACCTGACTGATATCACCTTTTCTGAAACCGGAAACGCTTAGTATGACAGTGTCAGGTAGAACTACTCTGAGTATTAGCTTTCCAATCAAGGTAGATCGGTAATTACTTCTGAAATGGGGCCCAGAAAAAGGATGCACACCGCAATCTGCCCAACTATAATGACTGCCCCACTCATCAATCAGTGGAGTGCTCCAATCAGCACCCGGTCCTCACAGAGTGAGACCGTGGAACACCATCTCACCAGAGTTGTAAAATGGTACAAAATAACTTGGTTTATTTTTTATTTTTTGTTTACAGTTCATCTTGGATTTTATTTGCTGCGCAGCATAGCTTTGCTGTGCGGGCTGAATGCAGATGCTGTGCGCGATTGTGCACACGCGCAGCTTAGAGGGAACACTGCTGACAAACTATATCTAAAGTGAGCTTGACTGACTATGCTGAAATGTTTGGGTAGTGAGTAACATGAGATATGCTAATATACTATGAGTTAGTCAGTACCTTCATTAGATTAACATAAAAAGCATGTGCAAATAGTTTCAACAAAAACAGTCAATCAGGGAATAAATCAGCTAATCAATCAATAAATCAGTCAGTGAATATAAATACAAATGTGGAGTTTTGGATTTGGCATTATTTTGGGCAAAGTCGAACCAAGAGTATTGACGGTATTGCTTACATCACTTGGACTAAATTATCAATGTACTCGGAACAATATGCGTAGTTTACTATGTAGTTTAATACTCGCTGACATTAAACAAATGATTTAACTGTTTTTAGAATTACCTGAAGTGTTGGAACAGATAAGAATTCTGAAACGTTATTCTTTTTCCAATCTCAGCAATCACAGCAATGAAACAAAAATATCCCCGCCCAAAAAAAGCTAAATCTTTGACAGCTGTCCATGACAATGTCCTTCGCTGCCTGTTCATCTGGACAGTTTGTGAAAAGGACAGAAGGGTGTCCCGGCACATAGCTTCCTGTGAATACTGCAAGAAGCTGGACCCCGAGGGCCCTCGACCAGGTACAGGATACAGGGGAATGGACACAATCAGGAACTAGAGAGGGTCAGAGGTATATAAGAAGTGTGTTTCAGCCATATTTGTGTCACACTTCTTGTATGTTCCCTTTAAGGAGATCCAGTCATCTGTATCGAGTCTTTCAGTGTGGAAATATAAAACATGCAAAAGCAGCAAGTTCCCAGGACCAGGACAAAGAAGCAATGGTCTAGAGGGTTGACTAGGAATCTCAATATATGGAAAAAGTTATTAGACCACCCTCATTTGTTGGGTGCAGTCTTCAAATATAATGTTTATGCCATCAAGTACTAACTTATGTGTGTATGTAACTAAAACGGACAGAAATGCCTTCATCACCTCTCCTATCTGGTTTAGAATGTGTTTATGCAAGTTAAACATTTTTTCCGAAAGTTCTCCTAAAATGTTTATTATTGGGAGCATTTTATGCAAATAATACAACAAAGGTAATTTATAAGTAAAAGGTACAATATATGCAAATAATTGTTTAAGGGTTACACAAACTCAATATTTTGACAAGTAGACAAATGGAACAGTCTATAATTCAAATTGTAAGTAGTTTTTTTAATATTGAATTAAGATACTGTTACTTTTACAGAACAAAAATGAGATTGTCTTTATTTGAATTTTGACGACTTTCTATGTAGTGTCCTTACATAATTTTGGCAGTGACCTGGTATTCTATTTATATGTGTATAATGGATTTTACCTCAATGTTTCCCTGTTGCGATTAGCCACAAAATGCCTTTCTGCTATCTTGTAGGAGTGGGAAGGACCAAAAAAGAATGGTGCATTTGAGGACCTAAAAGGCAGCGGTTCTTTACAATTATATAGTGTCTGTGGAGAAAAACTAAATTAGTCAGTGCAATCAGTTAACATACTGAACACACAAAGTGCTGTACACTATAGCCACATTCACCCAATTGCTCTCACCGACACACACCGAGATGCAGCTCGGGGTTAAATGCCTTGACCAGGGGCACATTGACATGTGGCAAGGGAAAGCTGGAATTAAACCCACAACCTTCGGATTGCCAGACAACTACTCAACCCTTCACGCCACAGTCACCCTACTACTATGAGCGTTATTCCAGCATTAATAGGGATAATTAATGTCAAATTAATGGTGTTTCATACAACTTTATGGTAAACTCAAGCAAGTTTAAACAATAGCCACAGGAAGTGCCCCGACATGTCATTTTCAGTCAACTGTCTGCTTACAGTGCCTTCTTACCAATTTGAGTGTTAATTATTTCCTGGATTAATAATTACATTAATTACATTAATAAAAGTGACCTAAAGGTTATTGATTTTTACTGAGCAAATCACTCTTTAAAATGTAATTTCCTTGAATAATGTTTTATGTAACTCAGATTTGCATTTTGAATGGGTTGAAATACATATCAAATGTTGTTCTAAATTAGTTAAGGTAATTTAACCTCATTCCATATTCTTTAAGGTGAACTTTGGTTCTTTAACCTGGATCTGCATTGAACCAGGTTTCACTGAGTCATTCTGATGATCAACTTGTCATGCTTTGGGTTTGGTTATGGTTTATGTTTGTTATTTGATTAATTACTTCACTCTCCTGCCTTAAGTTCAGTTTCGGTTTTAGGTTCTGTCTTAGTTTTTGTTTATGTCATAGTTTGGGTTTTGTTTATGTTATCAATTCACTTGGCCTGCTCAAATCACTTCTCTGTATCCAGCCTTTAATCAGTCAACTCAGTTCACCTGCCAGCTATCTGCCAGCTCACCTCTTAGTAACCACCCTGTCACTCCCCTTCTCCAGTCACCATCCAATCAGCTTCAGTTTACTTCCAGTCACTTCCCTTCCCCTGATTAGCTCCACCCATTCTGGTAATTAGTTTCACTCCATTCACCTGCTCACTCCCCTACTTATACCTGCCTCTGCCCCTTGCAATCTGCCAGATCAATTCGAGCCTTTTGGTGAGTCTTATCCAGCGTTATTTTCTGATAGTGCTGTGAATATTGACCCAATCTGCCTTTTTGACTTCTGAGCCAGCCTGATCCCTGAACCTGTTTTTCCTGCCCTGTCTGACTTCTTACTCGTTTTGCCAACCTGTAGTGATGTTACGTTATGTGCCGAGGCTTCGAGGCGTGTGTCGAGGAATGGAGGAGGCGTTTCCGTGAAGCGCGTATCGAGGCTTGCTTCATTTAGGGGAGGAGCCGAAAACGATGACGTCCGAAGCCTCGCTGGCCGGCTGTACCACGTGACTGCTTCGGGAAGTGGTTCAGATGTTGGCGCGGCTTCGACAGCTTTAGAAACCCCACAGGCTCCATTCAAAATGTGGGTTGTTGTAGGCGAGTTGCGGTCAGTTGAGAGAGTGGATAGAGTTTTGATAGTTTGGATAGCAGAGTTTGGATAGTGGTTATTTAGTTTGAGACAGTTTGGTGTTTGGAGAGTTTAGGAGAGAGATAGATAGATAGGAGATCAGTGCTCTCAACTATCACGCATTGACCGTCACTGACTTCACACGGTCACACGCAAACATGGCATTTTTCATGCATAAAAATCCCAACGCCCATCTGGGCAGCGGACGATAAAAACTCTGCCTTCTGCTGAGATGTTTCAGCTTCTTTCACAGCTTGTGGCCATCAGTAATTCCTGCTGCAGTTCATGTTAACAGAGCAGCAGGAGGAGCGATCAGAGTTATGAATAATTTTATTTTTTCTAGAGTCACAGAAAAACATTATTACACACATGCCATATCATGTCACTACTATTTTGGGAATAATTACACACAGACAATACATTCAAACAATGTTTCATTATACACATGTGTATACAAAATTTATGTAGACAAATTATTTCGTCCTACACCTTTTGTGAAGTCATTCCCAAGAGTCATAATAGACAAAAATTCAATGCATCACACGTGTTAAGATCCAGCTGGCTGTGATTATACACCTGGCCAGTAGGTGGTTTCGTGTGCACATAAAGCATCAAGAAATGAACCCTTTCTCGAACCAGTTGGCTCAAGTGGTTCAATGCCTCATGAGGCTTCCATCTCACCATCACTACCGACCTGATTCTGCCTTTGGTTTATCTGAGCTTGCCTGTTCCCTGTCTGTATTCCTGCCTGTTTTGGACTGCCATTTTGTGTACCGTTTTTGGACATTCTGACCACTGAGTTCTCCCTGCCCCTGTATGGTCAAAATCGCTTTATTAAACCCTCTGGATCATACCTCCTACTTGTCTGGCTTGAATACTGGGTCCATCTGTCCCTGTTCATGGCACAACTATTATTTTTTTTATTTATTTTTTTTAATTTTTGTCCTTTTGGTCCTTTGTGTGTACGTAGTTCCTTAACTTCTTTTATCTTAATTTTGCTTAGTAGTTAAGTTTAACTAGTCTAGTAGAAAAGATTTGTTCATTGAAATATATGTTTAATTAAGGTAAACAGCATTCTATAGTGACTTTCTCTGCATGTTCATTTAATTCTGTTAATAAATTATTGTACTTGATGAGAAGTTGTCACTCATTTATTCTATATGTGTGTAGAGTTTGCTCAAATCACTCTTTCCTTTATTGTCCTAATATCAGCAGTTTGGGCTGATATTCACTGGACAATACTTAACAGAACGAGAGTTATTGCGTATTCACACAACACATTATGAATGTGAAAGTAATCATATACCCGAATAAAACAGGAATATTTACTGAAAGTCAAGGACAGATATTAGCCGAGCAAGTACACTCTGTTCAAATTGAAGATCTATTGTATTGCGTCCTTGCATTTTCACCAAGAACATACTTCCAACTATACTTATCAAGTACATACTTACCAAGCACACAAGAATTTACAGTTAGGTTTTGAGAAACGGCCCATGTATTTGTACATGGTTGTTCAATAAAGTTTTTAAAACATGAAAACCTTCCACTTTTTTTCAGCACAGACTTAAGTACAAATTGTTTCTTCTGTGGTTCTTACAGAAATTAGAAAAGTCTGTGCATGTTAGTGCTTGTATTCTGAAAAATGCCCGGTGCATGTAAATAAACGTCTTGATGGGATTAATTGATTTTGTGCCCATTTAAATGTATTAAGTTTTTTTTTTTTCTTTTTCAATCCAAAGACATTCCAATCTGATCAAGACATTATGTACATGTAAACATAGCTATTGGCTGACAGTGTTGATCTGCAGCTAACAAAACGTATGTAAAGGGGAAGTGTGCCAGCTGAATATATAGTGAAGCTGAGGGTTTCTTTGCACCAGTTTTAGTCCAGTGGACTGAGTGTTCTGACAAACTGCTCAGTAAGCCTCAGTGAAGCTATGTGGAACCGACAAGAGGGGAACTGTCAGTTTTTTGCAGACTTCATCTGTAAGATATTTTCCATGGTCTTCCACATTCCTTGACTGTTTGTCTCTCTAATCTTCCTGATACAATCAGTTAATAATATAGCTTATAGAAAGCAGAATAACAGTCCAAGTCTTTTCTTACAGTTTCCTTAGTTTTGACCTCATCTTCATTTGCTGTTGGTCAGTTTCTTTTCAATTTCATTTCCAAATGTACAAAAAGCCTTTTTTTTATGACATGAATATTAATATGATAAATCTTGTTCTTGAAGGTCAGCTCAGGTTGACAGGTCCTGGATCAACTCAGTGCTCTGGAAGAGTTGAAGTCCACCACAACAATACATGGGGAACAGTCTGTGATGACAGCTGGGGCAAAGATGACGCTGAAGTGGTTTGTCGAGAGCTGGGCTGTGGTACGGCCCTCAGCGCACCATCTTCTGCTCATTTTGGTCAAGGATATGGAACAATCTGGCTTGATGATGTGAACTGTTTAGGCAATGAAAGCTCTCTAACCAGCTGTCAGCACCCAGGGTACGGGATAAACAACTGTGGACATGGTGAGGATGCTGGTGTTGTCTGTTCAGGTGAGAAAAACTTTTAATAACATTGACACGCAAAGGAAAAACATGTTGAGGATAGTCCTAGGTCTTGGCAAAAAAAAAAAAACAACTCTCAGCACTTTGGAAATAAAAAAATGCTTTTTAAATAGTATTCAAAATGTTCTAATTTAAGTGCTGAAAAATAACAGTCTAAAGCTATGTAAACACAAAATGAAAAGTAGTACTTATGTATAGTGTGTTCACTGATCAAAAATTATTGGCTCTGTAATCTGCACCCAAATCCCAGGAATCAACAACTAGAGCTATAATTAATAAACAGATTTTTCTGTGCATCTCTGGATTCAGTTGGTACTAACAATGTCCACAGACTTGGAGTATTATTTAATATAGTGCTACGTTTCCAACCATTGCTTTAACAGAAGAAAGTATGTTTAGTTCGTTATTAGATGTTTATTCACTGTATCAATAAAATTTAATTACCATAAAGAACATAACGAAAATGCTCAAACTGTTGCAGAAAAGATAGTAATAACATTTTATGTAGTTGGTTATACCATTTGTATGGAAATTATGTCAAAAGAGCATGTAGATTGTTACCAAAAGATGAAAAAGCTTCACAAATGTTTTTCTTACGCCAGTAGAGTAAAGGAGCTGCTAAGACTAAACTTTATTTATTGATATTAAATTTTAAAGAGCTGCTTGGTTCTTTATAACTTTTGGCTAAAGTTATCAAGAGCTACATTGAAAGGTCAAAAGAGCCACCTGCATATCTGGAGCCGAAGACTGCAGACCTTGATGTAGGTTTAGCTAAGTAGACTCAAATGATTACACACGTAGCAAGATTTTTGATTTGAAGTTTTTCTGTTCTTCATTCAATGTGTTTTTAAAGCAAAGGTCTATAGTTTATCTCTGTTTTGTTACCAGCTTCTGTGATCAGATTAAGTGGATCAACCTCATGTTCTGGAAGAGTTGAAATCTATAATGGCACATGGGGAACAGTCTGTGACGACGGCTGGGACCTAATTGATGCTCATGTGGCCTGCAGACAGTTGTCCTGTGGGACAGCATTAAAAGTTACTTCGTCAGCTGTCTTTGGTGAAGGAACTGGTCAAATCTGGCTTGATGATGTGAACTGTTTAGGCAATGAAAACTCTCTAACCAGCTGTCAGCACCCAGGATACGGGATACACAACTGTGGACATAGTGAGGATGCTGGTGTTGTCTGTTCAGGTGAGAAAAACTTTTAATAACATTGACACGCAAAGGAAAAACATGATGAGGATAGTCCTAGGTCTTGGCAAAAAAAACTCTCAGCACTTTTATTGGAAATAAATAAAAAAATGCTTTATAAATAGTATTTAAAAGTTAAAATTTTAAGTGTCCAAACAACAGTCTAAAGCTATATAAACACAAAATGAAAGGTAGTACTTAAGTATAGTGTTCAAGGATCAAACATGATTGGATCTGTAATCTGCGCCCAAAACCCAGGAATCAACAACTAGAGCTACAATAAATAAACAGATTTTTTTCAGGATTCAGTTAGTACTAACACTGTCCACAGACTTTGAGTATTATTTAATATGGTGATGGGTTTCCAACCATTGCTTTCACAGAAGAAAGTATGTTTAGTTCTTTATTAGATGATTGTTCACTGTATCAATAAAATTTAATTACCATAAAGAAAATTAAGAAAATGCTCAAACTGTTGCGGAAAAGACAATAATAACATTTTATTTAGTTGGTCATACCATTTGTATGGAAATTAGGTCAAAAGAGCATGTAAATTATTACCAAAAGATGAAAAAGCTTCACAAATGTTTTTCTTAAACAAGTAAAGAAAAGGATGTGCTAAGACTAAGCTTTATTTATTAACGTTACATTTTAAAGTGCTGCTGAGTTCTTTATAACTTAGCTAAAGTTATCGAGAGCTACAGTGAAAGGCCAAAAGAGCCACCTACATATTTGGAGCCAAAGGCTGCGGATCTTGATCTAGGTTTGGCTAAGTAGACTCAAAAAAGATTACATCTGTAGCAAAATTATTGATTTGAAGTTTTTTGTTTTTAAAGCAAAAATCTATAGTTTATCTCTGTTTTGTTACCAGCCTCTGTGATCAGATTAAGTGGATCAACCCCATGTTCCGGAAGAGTTGAAATCTACAACAACACATGGGGAACAGTCTGTGATGACGGCTGGGATCTAACTGATGCTCAGGTGATCTGCAGACAGTTGTCCTGTGGGACAGCATTAGCAGCCACTTCGTCAGCTGTCTTTGGTGAAGGAACTGGTGAAATCTGGCTTGATGATGTGAACTGTTTAGGCAATGAAAATTCTCTAACCAGCTGTCAGCACCGAGGGTACGGGATACACAACTGTGGACATAGTGAGGATGCTGGTGTTGTTTGCTCAGGTGAGAAAAACTTTTAATATCATTGACACGTACAGGAAAAACATGCTGAGGATAGTCCTAGGTCTTCGCAAAGAACTTAATGGATAGGTCAAGCACTATGTTTGAGATGTAAGTTAGGAAATTTGTCATTGCCATTGCCTTGCATCAAGAAAGTCCTTGGTAAAATCCTTGGCTTGGGTTTTCTGCATTAAGTTTGGATGTTCTCCCTGTGCATGTGTGGGTTCTCTCTAGGTACTCTGACTTCCTCCTACAGTCCAAAGACATGACTGCTATGCCAATTGTTCTCTCTAAATAGACCTTAGGCATGACTGTGTTTATTCATGATGGTTGGTCCTGTGTGTGTTTGTGTTCCCTTTTGATTACCTGGAAACCTGTCCAAGGTTTATGCCACCTCTAGCCTAATTACAGATGCTGATAGGCTCCTGCAATCCTGAAAGGAAAAATGGATATAGACAATGGATGTGCAAAGCTTTTTATGTCAAATGTGGGGCAGATCAGGCTTTACCTTGTGCCTCTTTACTGCTATGGCTCTGTGTTAAAGCCACTGACAGAAAAAATCCCCAATCAATTGCCACAATCTGAAACTGACTTTGGCAAGTCTCTCCGCTATTTATAAGTACAGCAATCATGCTGTATTTATACTACAGAGGTATTCCCCAAACTAATATTTTATTACGTTTTAAACACAAACTTCCATGTACTTTATTTGGGATTAAAGTTGATGGATCAATGCAAAGTAGGGTGCAATTGTGAAGTGGAAGAAAGGCAAACATGATTTTCAAAACTTTCTGCTAAAACATTTTCAAGTACACTGTCTGGCCAAAAAAGTTGCAATCTGATTTTAACAATAAATAGGTCCAAGC
Organism: Fundulus diaphanus; assembly: GCA_037039145.1. NCBI lineage: Eukaryota > Metazoa > Chordata > Actinopteri > Cyprinodontiformes > Fundulidae > Fundulus > Fundulus diaphanus. Next base: position 12,118,791 of record CM073129.1, on the reverse strand, counting down.
CTCCTATTTGATAATTACTGCATGGGTATCAATCTTTCAGTTGGAAGAAAGTTATTTAACCCCAGCAGATGCAACAAGTAGCCCATTTCTTAAACAACTATGTTGAAAGATACATCCTGTGGTCTTGGAAAAGATGGCAGTCTGTTTAATAAGGCTGAAATCATTTGCATGCATCAAGCAGGGAAAACATCTAAAGGGATTGCTGAAACTACTAGAATTGGGTTAAGAGTGTCATAGTTTGGGTGTTGTTTTGGTTTAGTTTTCTACTTTGCTTTATTTAACCAGTTCACCAGCCTCTTATCAGCCAGCTCAGTTCACATCTCAGTCACCAGTCATGTTCAGTTCTCAGTCACCAGCCAGTAAGCAGCCAGTTTACCTTGCAGCCACCAGCCACTACCCTATTAGTTTGTCAGTCACTCCCGTGTCACCTGTCACTACCAATCAGTTCAGTTCCTTCTCTAGCCACCACCCTTCCTCTGATCAGTCTCACCCGTCACCTGTAATTACTTTTCAACTCCGGTCAAATGTGCACTCCTCTATTTCTACGTGCCTCAAACCTCTGTTCAGTGCCAGATTATTTCGAGCCATTCGGTGAGTCTAGTCCAGCGTTCTCTGTTTCTTTGTTGACCTGTAGATCTGACCCGATTTTGCCTCCGGACATTCTGAGCCAGGCTAACCCCTGAATTACCTGTTTTCCTGATCTGACTGCCTGCTTGTTTTGCCTGACCCCTGCTTGTTCTGACTACCTGCCTGTTTGGCCTGATCCCTGCCTGATCTGATAGCCTGCCTTTGTTGCCTGACCCTGTTCTGTCTCTGGATTATCTGAGCCTGCCTGATCCCTGTCTGTTTATCCCGCCTGCATGTTACCGAACTTGGTTACCCGACTCTGCTCCCGGATTCTGCTCTGGTTATTCCTGCACTTCTGTTGAAACTTATCCTGTAAGTGACTGCGATTTATCACTGCACTTTATCCTGTACTGTAATTCACCGCAAGGTATCCTGTAGAGTTACTGCAATCTTTCTGAGCTGTGTGAAAACGAAATTTCGTTCTGTATGCACTCTGTGTATACAAAATGACAATAAAGAAAGTCTAAGTTTACCCGGTTTTTGACTAAGGACTGCCTCCGACTACAAGTGCTTTATCCTGCTGGTTAGATTGCTTGCCTATCAACCTGATTCCGACCAGACACCTGTTATTTGATAAACCGTCTTGAATCATAACCTGAGTGTCTGGCTGAATACTGGGTCCTCTGTCTCGGTTCATGACAGAGAGCTATCGAACACATTAATAAAAACTGGAAGAATATAATTTTGTTGGTCAGGTCTAGCTTGAGCAACGTTATGTGCCCAATGAATGAGGTAAGATGACTACCTGGATATACTGAATTATCAGTTTATTCCATCAATTAATTTTTTCACCCAATGGCATGGGCATATTCCAACATGTCAAATAGTGTTTAGCTTTTTGACCCATATGCAGACACTCCCAAGAGATCAGTAAAAGTTTAAAGTCTTTATTTACAATGAATGAATGGTGGGTGGTGTTGGCCTAGTGCTTAGAGCAGTGTGCTTGCGCTCTGAGAAGGTTGCAAGTACCCGGTTCGATCCCCACTACCTGTACTCTGGGTCCCTGAGCAAGACCCTTAACCCCCGATTGCTCCCCAGGCGCCGCACAGTGGCAGCCCCAGGGGATGGGTTAAGATGCAGAAGTGAATTTCTCCATTGTGAGATCAATAAAGTTAAATTATTATTATTATGAATGTTGAGTCCAGGTTAAGGTGTGTGAAGCAAGGAACCAGGAGTCCCTGAAGGGAGATGGAACAGGTGAGTAGGTTGGCATCAAGAATCTAACTGAGTAAATGTGTAGAGGTTTATTTGAAGGGAGAAGAACAGGCAAGTCAGGGAAGGTGAGTGGAAGATGGTAGCTGTGCTCCTTTAACTTGGATTCTGGTGGATTGACTGGAGGAGACCAGATGGTCGGAGTGTAAGGCTCGCAGGTGGCTGTTCACGTGAAAGAGTAGCTCCCAGACATGGCAATGATTTCCAGGAGGATATGTTTTAATCTTGAGTCTTGAACAAGAGCAACAGAGAAAGAACTCCTGAGCAGAATCCGCATGAGAATCTGGACACAGAAACAGGAACGACTTGAGCACGGAGATCAAAATGCAGAGCACAAATCTAGTGATCACAGGGGGGCAGGAAGAGCAGAGGCTGGGGTTTACCACAGAGGATAACATTCAGGCGTTGGAGGTCTGGCAACAAGCTCTTCTTATCCTACTTGCAATGAGCTGGAGGAATCCAGGTGCATCAGAGCACGCCTGCTGAGGTTCATTTTCCCGCTTCATGGTGACATCCCAGGGATGCTGAAAGGAACAACAATCCAGCTTATTGACCCCCTCCCCTCCCTCCCCTCCCCCCATCCTTAATGTCTTTGGAGCTGGATAGCCACCAAAACCGGCAATTGATTAAAGCAATAGTTCATCTCATACCAGGGTGGCAGGAGAACTTGGCTGAACGAATCCAATGAATGAGTCTGGATTGAGCAGAGCAATTGATGGGACATAGATTCTGTTGGGGGACTGGTAACTGGGTCTGGCTCATCTTGTTGCTTGTGTGATGAGTATTGGGGTGAGAGGACATCTGGTTTTACATTCTTGGAACATGTACAATAGGAAATGGAGAAGTTAAATTGGGAGAAAAACAAGAACCACTGATTGTTTAGCAGACTGTAAATAGGCCAGATTTTTGTAATCAGTCCAGAAAAGCACGAGATGCTCAGAACTCTCCAACCAGTGATGCCACACCTCCAAAGCCAGTTTTATGGCTTTAGAGGAGTGCCGTTTATAAGGAATGTTCATGGTCACCAATATCATAGTTGTGCTTAGCAGGGGAAAGATGGCGAGAAAAGAAGGTAGAAGGAATGCAGTTTGTCATCCGAAGGTGATCGCTGAGAGATGACTGCCCCGACCCCTTTGCCCAAAGGATCCACTTCTAAAATAAACTGTTGATGAGAGTTGGGCTGAATGAGGACTGGGGCTTCAGAAAATTTCTGTTTGAGATTGACAAAAGCTTCTTCAGCATCTGGAGTCCAAGTGAATGTGGTCTTACTGAAAGTTAGTGCAGTTAGAACAGCAGCTGTTTGACTGTAATTTCAGACGAAGCGTCAGTAAAAGTTGGCGAATCCGAGGAATCGTAATTGTTTGTGGTTGGTGGGAGTGGGCAAGTCTAACACCGCTTTAATCTTTTCTGGATCTGAGCACACCTGTCCGACCTCAAAGACATAACCAAGGATAGTGTATGACATTTACACTTCTTGGCTTTTACAAATAACATGTTCTCCAAGAGATGTGGTAAGACCAGACGGACATGTTTCTTGTGCTCAGAGGGATTCTTAGAAAAAATCAGTATTTCATCAAGGTAGTCAAAGACAAACCGATTGAGCAAGTTGTGGAGAACGTCATTCACTAGTGCTTTAAAAACAGGAGCATTACATAAATCAAAAGGCATAACCAAATACTCAAATTGCCCCAAAGAGGTACGGAAAGCCATTTTCTACCCTTGGTTTGTGCGTACCAGATGCTAGGCATTTCTGAGGTCGAGATTAGTGAAGATGGTGGCGTCATGGATTGGTTCAAAGGCTGAGGAGATGAGCGGTGATGGATATTTGTTCTTTACTGTTATCTGATTAAGACCCCAGTAACCAATACATGGGAACCGTCTTACTTGCCAACAAAAAAGAAGTTCATACCTTGGGGTGAAGATGAATGACGGATTATGCCAGCATTTAAGGAGTCATTAATGTATTTCTCAAACGTTTCCAGCTTAGGATAAGAAAGGTTAAGGAGACGGCTAGAAGGCAATGTGGCACCAGGAAGGAGATTAATGGTGCAGTCCTAGGGCCAATGAGGGGGCAGAGAGAGAGTGCTCTTGGCTTGCTGAATACTTGTTTTAGATCCAGATATTCCGCAGGGACATTAGAGGGATCAGTGGGTTTGTCATCTTTCTGGAATAGCGGGAAGTGGACTTGGAGGAATGGCAGAGATGCAGAAAGTGGACCAAGACTTACCTCTAGATTTGGACCAATCGAGATGTAGGTTATGTTGAATGAGACAGTCATGTTCTAACACAATGGATGAATTGGCTGTGGGAAAAACATAAAAGGAAACTGACTATTGATGGTTACCAGTTATTACTTCAAGCAGACCAGTCTTATTGGTGATCTGGGATAGAGACTTGCCATCGAAGGCTGACACATGAAAAGGGGAAGGAAGTGGTATGGTACTGGTCATTTAGAGTCTGTTCACATCTGGAGTCGATAAGAGCACTAAGAGTAAGTGAGTCATTATTAAGGAAGAGAGTAACATATATCTCTGGGGAGAGACAGGCCCGACCAAGCTGCATGGACTCTGGCTCCTATGATGGATTCTTAGGTGTAGATGAAGTGGTTCTGGCAGGGAGTAAACAGGGACTTGAAAAATTGTGGCTCATTTGGACCTCTCTTTTCCTCTCACTCATTTGGTTGTCTAATTATGTAGCTTGAGAGATAAGCTTGTCTAAAGTGGCTGGTTCGTCCAACAAAGCTCATCTTTAACAGGGTAATTTAAAGACTGAAAAGATGCCCTCTTAAAGCACTTGAGTTCCACCCAGAAGGAGTTGCCAAAGTTCTAAAGTCTATTGAGAAATAGCAGAATAGTTAGTGGACATATTTTGGAGTGCTATGTTTTTTGATCCAAACGTTGACTTATAGAATTATGTTGATTGGAGGGAGTTCTAAGGAATTGTCATGGGCCTAAATGAATGACTGTTGTTCTGCTATAGTTTCAGAAAGGTCAGATCAGAAACCTAAAGCTGTTTCTTAGAAGTTTTAGAGATGAAGCTCGTTACAGTAAAACTTTATTCTGAATAGAAACAATTTTCCCATTTTAGCTGTAGTTTAGAAAGGTCAGATCAGAGACCATAAGTTGTAGCTTTGAGGAATGTATAAATAGAAAAAAATAAGCATTGACTTTTAATTTGATGAAGCTTTGTTCCAATGAAACAATAAAACAAAATAAGTTATTCTATTTGTAGCTTTGGAAAGGTTGGGCAAAATTACTTTGATCCAGAAATCCCCAAGAATATACTTATATTTCTCATTATTAATAGAAACAATTGTCTTTCTATATGTTTGTTAATGTATGAAACAAGTCTAGTCAAGGATTTATTTAGCTTATTCCTTTGTTTCTCCTATGTTTTTTCCTATGTGTGTAATGTTTTTCTGTTCATGTACAGCTCTTTGAATCGTGTTGCTACTGAAGAGTGCTATATAAATAAACTTACCTTACCTCCTTTGCTTCCACTTTAAGTTCAGCTCACTCTATCAGACACATTGTTAGGTCCTCCGTCCTTATATGTGCTGTGTTCCTGGACTCTGCTTCTCTGTCAGCCTTCATTCCTCATCTAACCTGCTTATGAGTTAACATTCAACTAATAAAATTTTCTTCATTTGATCATGCACCTCCTGAGCTCTCGTCTACATTCCGGTTCAACCAAAACCTTGACAGAAGGACCTAACCCAAGAATTAACCAACCAGACAGAGTTATTGAAGCCCATGTCATGATGAACCTTTTGACTACACTACAAATCAGCAGAACCTTACCGTGGAGCCACCTTGTGTAACTGATTGATTGCTATGTCGGATTTATACATTTTGGAAATTACGTAATCAGAAAAATATAAAATAATTTACAAGTTCTGGTATTTCAAATTAACCAAATAAACCAAATTTGAATAAAATTAATTCTTAAAAGTTAAAACAGTATTATATAAATAAAATAACAAATTTCAAACTTTTATTTTTTTCACAAAATAGATACAGAGGGTACTTACTTATGTTGAACAGTGCAAGTTACTTCTAGTGAAGATATGCTACATGTTCATTTGCATTTAAAATACCACAGCAGGCTCAGCAGACATAAAATAGCAATACCCTTTCTTTCTATAATGGTTTTCTTCTAGTCCTTCTTCTATGAGGCTCAGATTTGTAGAGTGCATGGCTCATTCTCAGACCATTCTGGGTCTTTGCAGCTCCTCTAGAAACCCTGGGGCATCTTGGCTGTGTTTCCAATTAATACTCTCATTGCCCAACCTGTCAGTTTAAGCAAGGGGTTCTCAAACTGAGAGGAGGCATGACATGGGGCACAAGGACAGCCTTGCCTCGCGTTATAGAAAAATCTTGTTAAAAAAATCTTGTTGGGATAACAGCAGCATCTACTATTTGGTCTGTAACTGCAGTCAGTAGTATACGTAACAAACATAATCTTGTAAATCGTAAATTTTGGCAATATTTTCCACAAATTCTACATTCATTTTCACTGTTACGTGGATGACACCCAGCTCTATTTATACAGCAAACCCACCTTCTCACTCCCCCTGTTGTCCCTTACTAACTGCTTACTTGAAATTAAAGACAAACGTCCTTAAACTAAACAGTGATAAAACCAAACTCATCATCATTCATCACCAAACTCCTCATCGGCACCAAATCCACCCTATCCAAAATCAATAGTTTTACACTACCCATTGACAACTCCTTGGTCTCCCCCTCCCCTCAGGTCAAGAGTCTAGGTGTCATCCTTGATTCATCCCTATCCTTTCAGTCACACATAAATAAAATTAGCCGGTCTCCATACTTCCACCTACGCAACATTAACCGCCTCCGTTCCTCCCTCACCACTCACACTGCTTCTATCCTGATCCACAGCCTCATCACCTCCTGTCTTGATTATTGTAGCTCTCTTCCTTTTGGCCTCCCTCATAAATCCCTCTATAAAATCCAACTTCTTCAGAACTCAGTAGCTCGTGTCATCACTAGAACCCCCTCTTTTCACCATATTACCCCTGTCCTTCAGCAGCTCTATTGGCTCCCAGTTCAATTCAGAATACAATATAAAATCTTTCTACATACTTTCAAAGCCATCCATAACCTTGCTCCTCCATATCTATCAGACCTCCTTCACATTGCCACCTCCTCCCGCTCCCTCAGATCCTCCTCCTCCATCCATCTCATCACTGTCACTGAAGGGAGTGATGTGACTTATCACCATGGGGAGCAGAGCCTTCAGCCGCTCTGCTCACCAGCTCTGGAACTCACTCCCACCTGTCCTCCGCAGAATTGATTCTCTCCCTCTGTTCAAAACTCACCTGTTCCAGCTTGCTTATTTGTAAATACACTGTTCCTGTCCCTCTTCATAACGTTTTTTTTTATATTTTTCTGTTCCCTGTATTTTAATTTTTTATTGTCTGTAGAGTGACCTTGAGTGTCAAGAAAGGCGCTGTTAAATAAATTATTATTATTATTATTATTATTATTATCCTCAGAGCATTGATGTAGTGCAGCTATCAATATCTGTGGACAGATAATATTCCTGAAAGTGTAAGAGTCCAATGCCTCAACTTGGATACTTGTGCAGAGCGTCAGCAAAGTGTGGACAGACTGGTCGGAGGTGCATTGGGAGGTGCTACCCTGTTCTTTTTCTCAAATTATTTTCCTGTACGCCCCCAGGACTCTGAGGCATGCAGGGAAGATTGTGGCTGATCCCTCGCACCCCAGTCATAGACTATTTCAGTCACTTCCCTCTGGCAGGAGGCTGCGGTCCATCAGGACCAGAACCTCACGCCACAAGAACAGTTTCTTCCCATCTGCTACCGGCCTTATGAACAAGGCCAAGAGCTGCCCGTTCAGGACTTACAAGCTTCTGCGTTACATTAACGCACAGTTTACTGAGTGTATATAGCTTCTGTATATATATCCATTTTATTTTATTTTATTTTTTGTCTGCACCATCAACACTTACAAGTCAAATTCCTTGTAAGTGCAAACCTACTTGGCAGTAAACTTGATTCTGATTCTGATATTTACCATGTTAAAAATTTTTATAACCTATCCGAGATCGAAAGTTACTGCTGTAACTACGGTTCTATGAATCCCGGATGACCGCCAGAGGCTGTGCTTCAAGCACTGAATGATCATTCTTACCCATGCGCAGGTCGAGTACTAATGACAACAAAGTCACCTGTGACCTGCCGGGGACCCATGTGACTCTATATAGTCACGTGGCACCCTGCGTTCAATCACTCAATCTTTTCGTGAAAAGCAGAGATTCCGAGGGACCAAGCACTCTGGCAGTCATCTGGGATTTATAGAACCATAGTTACAGCAGTAACGTTCGTTCTTTTTCATCCCTACTGATCGCCAGAGGCGGTGCTTCAAGCACTGGATGACTTATGTCAACAAGGTCACGAAGAATTGGCAACATTCAAGGGACATCCACCTAATGTGATGTAGATGTATGCTGCTCCAGAATTCCTTGAAGGGGATGGGGCGCAGCCACATTAACCCTGTAAAACCGAGTAAAGGTACTAGGCATATAACATCCAACGGTACCCCAGTCATGGCGGCAAACGATGTCGACATGCCCCTTGTAGAGTGGCACTTCACTTCTGCTGGCAGTGGCCGGTCCTGCAAGACATAAGCCTTGGAGATCAAATCCACAACCCAGTGTGCAAGTCGCTGCTTAGAAAGTGCCTGACCTTTCCTTGAGCCGGCGTAGCAAACAAAAAGGCTATTTGTTGTTCGGAAGGATGATGGCATTGATATATGCCTCAAGGGCACGAACAGGGCACAGTGGTTCGGGGGGGCATCCAGTGTCCAACTGAGCAAGATGGAGTGGCTAGTTACCGCCTGCTGCCAGTGACACCTTAAGAATAAATGCTGAGTCAGGCCACAGTGTAACACCTGAGCCATCAGGATTCCACCGGCAGCAGGGCTCGGCCATCGAGAGAGCCTGCAATTCACCCACACGCTTTATGGAAACCATCGCCAAAAGGAACGCCGTCTTCAGTGAGAGCCATTTGAGGTCTGCTGACGCCAGGGGCTCAAATGGGAGGGATTGAGGAGCCTCAAGCACCAGAGAAAGGTCCTACGCCGGTGCCACAGGGCGGTTGGGTGCATGCAAATGCAGAGCACCCCTCAAAAACAGCGCAACGTCCTTGTCTTGGCCCACTGAACAACCATTCAGCCCGACATGCCAACAGGAAATGGCAGCTACATACACTTTTAAGGTTTACTGGACGTCCCTGATCCAGTAATGTCTGCAGGAAGGTCATTATGTCAGAGACTGAACACTGAACCGGGTCCTGTCCTTTATTACGGCACCAGCATAGACAGCTCGTGTGAATGGCGCCCATGCATTCGCCATTGTACGCCCTACTGACCCAGTGTATTTTGAGAAAGTGGACCCCGGCCTTGCAGGGGCCAAATCCAGAGCTGGAGCCGGTCTGGTTTGGGGTGCAAAATCTGACCCCCCAGCTGGGAGAGAAGGTCCGTCCTGGAGGGGAGACGCCTTGGCGAGCCGGAGCTGAGCTAGCGCAGTAGAGGAAACCAAGTCCTCGCTGGCCAGAAGGGGGCTACCAGCAGAACCCTGTTCCCTTCCTGACGTACCCTTAGGAGAGTCTGAAAAAGCAGGCTGAATGGTGGAAAGGCATAAAGGAGGGTCCGGGGCCAGTTGTGTGCCAGCGCATCGTGGCCCAGAGGGCTGCTGTCGTCCAAGGAGAACCAAAGGGGACAGTGAAATGCGTCCCTTGAGGCAAAGAGGTCCACGTCCGCCCTGCCGAAGACCTTCCAGATGCACTCCACTACCTCTTGGTGAAGCTTCCACTCTCCTGGAAGCGGCTTCTGACAGGATAGAAAATCTGCTGGCACGTTCTCTGATGTGAAAGACCATAGTGGTGTTGTCTGACCTTACCAGCACATGCTTCCCCTGCAAGCCTGGAAGAAAGCTCTGAAGAGCCAGAAGTACAGCCTGTAATTCCAAGACATTGATGTCTTCCCTGCTCTGCTGCTGGGACCATGTCCCCTGTGCCATTTGACCCCGCCAGGTGGCACCCCAGCCCGTGGAGGATGCATCTGTAAACACAACTTCCCGACGACACGGGAGGGAGCCGAGCGGGACCCCTGTCGTCATAAATGCCCTCACTCTCCACTGGGACAGAAACTGAAGACACTCAGACCCCACCCAAAGTCTTCTGAGACGATGAGTGTTCCGTGTGGAGTCCAGATTCAAGCTGTTCAACCACATCTGGGGGGGTCGCAATGACAGCAGTCCCAGGGGCACTACGGCGGATGCGGCTGTGGGCATGCCCAAAAGGCAAAGATACTGCCCAAGAGGCGGTGCCATGCCGCGTCTGAATTCCGAGAGGAGGCTCAATACACTGTTCACCCGCCGGGGTGACGGGCAAGCAGTCATTGAAATAGAATCCATGGCAATGCCCAGGAAGATAGTCTCCTGTGAGGGAGTCAGACTGCTTTTCTCCATGTTCACCTGCAAGCCCAAGCATCCCACATGATGGAGCACTAACCGGGTATCTCAGACCACCTGGTTCCGTGTCGCGGCACAAATGAGCCAGTCGTCCAGATAAGGGAGGATGCTTAATCCTTGTGCCTGCAGAGGAGAGAGGGCTGCTGCGACACATCGGGTGAACACCCTGGGAGACAGTGAAAGTCTGAACGGGAGGACCCTGAACTGGAAGTACCTCCCCTGAAAGGCAAAACGAAGAAACCGCCAATGGGGCAGAGCGATTGGAACATGAAAATAAGCATCCTTGAGATCTATGGAAGTGAACCAATCGCCCGGGGAAATTGCCTGCAATACTTCCTTGGTGGTCAGCATATGAAAAGGCATGGCCTTAAGTTACACATTCAGGCCTCTGAGGTCCAAGACTGGACGTAGGCCCCCGGTCTTCTTCGGAACCAGAAAATATATGGAACAAAAGCCCCCTGGATCCCGCAGGGGGTCCACAGGCATTATAGCTCCCTTGGCCAGCAAGGTGCAGATTTATTGGTTCAGTGCCTGTGCCCTCACCGGGTCACAGATCACAGTCATCCTGACCCGGCCAGGGACGGGTGGCCTGCGGCGGAATTGAAGATGGTACCCCCCAGACAGGGTGGACAACACCCACAAATCCGGTGTGGGCAGCCCAGAAGCCGAGCTGTCCTGGGGTAAAATAACTGACCACAGGCCCTAAGGCGTCATCTGCGGCCCCCCGGCCCCTTGAAGGCTTGGGAGGATGCCAACCAGACTGCGTGGCTCGAAAGGGATGAAATGACCTTACCCCAGCTTGGTCTCGAGCCCGGTTTCCCGGATCTGGAGCAGGTCTTTGGACCGATCTCTGGGCTGGTACCAGACCCTGGGGTTCAATGGAAGGAGATGGGCGCGAGGGCCTCCGCGAAGGACCTGCAGCTGCCCAAGTGCGGACTGGTTGGCAATCGCGTCTGTGAAGGCCTAACAGCTGCTGCCTTGTTCTAGAGGCCTGAGCTGTACGGTCCAAGGCATCCAGTGCTGCAGAGCCAAACAGTTCCACCGGAACTACAGGCAGGGCCCGGAGGGTTCTCCTTCAAGGATGCTGCAGAGCCAAAAAGTTCCCCCGGAACTATAGGCAGGGCCCGGTGGGTTCTCCTACAAGGGTCGGTAAGTGGCGACTGCGCCAACCAGACCTGGCGGCGAGCGTGAACCAGCGTGGACAGTTTGCGTCCAAGCTCCCTCGTCATGAGAGCAAAGGCCTGCAGAGATGCATCAACCAGGCCTTGCGTGGCGTGGTCCAGTGGAACAGATTCCAAGGAGGAAGACAGGGCCAACATAAGATGGGAGAGAGAGTTCCCAATCCGGCCCATGCGGGCCCCAGAGTCATAGGCCTTGCAGAGAAGGTCGTCAGTAATACGGCACTGAGGGCACGGACAACGAGCATTGGGCCGCAAAACCTCATCAGGTGGAATAATAAGCAAGGCAATGCCAGGTTCCACCGCTGGCATCTGCCCCAAGCCTACCCTGGGTGGCTCCTGCATAGCCGCCAGGACCCTGCCATCCGTTGTTAGTCGTGAAAAGGCTTTGGTGTCTGACCAGCAAGCATGTAGCTCCCATATATACTCCCCCGAGGGAGGAACCACAAAGGCAGTCTCTGATCTACTGCGCTTAAAAAAGGCGCTGGAAACTGCATGCCGGGTCTGAGGAACGTCAATACGAAAACGGGCAAGAGCCGTGTGAATGGCGGCTGTCACAGACTCCCCCGTATCCTCCTGGGAGGCAATGGAGTCAGACCCGGAGGCCGCCACCGAAATAGCATCGTCATCAGTGACTGATACTTCATCCTTTTCTGGAGGGAGAGCCGCGCTGCGATCACCACCAGCCTGAAAGGACTGGAAAAGTGCCTTCATTTGGGCCAGCTCATTAGTGAGATGATCCACTCTTGTGGACAACCTCCCTGCATCGGTCTGTCTGGCTCGCTTCGCCGGCAGCGAAGGTGCAGCCACAGCAGGCCGTTTGCACATCATCTTTCCCGGTGGCAACAGACTATGCGGCGCAGCGCCCGCCCAGTCGGTAGGCTGCCCCAGCGCAGCCAACCGATCCAGCGTGACCGACCGGGGCATGACGGAACAGTTGGGGCAGGCATTATCAGACAGCGCCTCCCGGAGATGTTCCACACCCAGACAGGAGGGACGCAAATCATGCCCGTCGTCGGGCTGAAGCGGAGCCAGACAGGTCGAGCAGCACAAATTATCCAGCATCATAACGCTGAAGGCGTGATTAGTCCGCCACCAACAAGAAGTCACCACGAGTAGGAAACGCCACTGGTGACTCCGTTGTAGGAAAACTCCCGTAGAGGTTTCGAACTCAGCGTGAGCTGAAACGCCACCAGCGAGTACGATTATTAACCAAGGATGAACTCAACGCGAGCAGAAAACGGTACTGGTGAGTCAGACAAACAAACTATAGGAGAACTCAAGGCGGGCAGGAAACGCCACTGGTGAGTCAGATAAGCAACAGCAAAGGAAGATGGACTCAACGCGGGCTCAAAACGCCATCGGTGAGTCAGATAAACAAACTATAGGAGAACTCAACGCGGGCAGAAAACACCACCGGTGAGTCGGATAAACAAACTATAGGAGAACTCAACACGAGCAGAAAACGCTACTGGTGAGTCAGATAAACAAACTATAGGAGAACTCAACACAAGCAGAAAACGCCACCGGTGAGTCGGATAAACAAATTATAGGAGAACTCAACACGAGCAGAAAATGCTACTGGTGAGTCGGATAAACAAAATCTAGAAGAACTCAACGCGAGCAGCAACGCTACTGTTGAGTCAAATGAGCCACAAAATTACCGTGGTAAATCAATGCGAGCAGTAAACTACTGCAAAGAAAAGAACAAAACTTACCAGTCGTCGTCGCGGTGACCGCAGATCTGGTAAGTGAGAACAGCTTGTGCAGCCCCTGGAGGGCGAAACTTACCCGCAGCTCTGACCAAACCCGGTCGCGGGGCTACTAGCAACAAGCAGCTATGATAGCACGTGGTACACACAAAAGCAACCAGCTTCACACGACCATACCTGCGCACGAGAAGAACTAAGGGATCTAACGCCGGGTGCCACGTGACTATATAGAGTCACAGGTGACTTTGTTGTCGTTAGTACTCAACCTGCGCATGCGCAAGAATGATCATTCAGTGCTTGAAGCACCGCCTCTGGCGGTCTGTAGGGATGAAATAGAACCCAACTTCCTCTTTTATTCTCCTCCAGGCAAAGTCTTGTACTGTCTCTGTAGATAGCTTGACTGATCATACATAATAGGAGGGATCTTTCCATCCCGTTGAAAAATCATCTACTATATCACATAGCACATTGTGTCCCTGATTGGCTGATGCTCCGCATCCATCTAGCGTCTGCCACTTCAGCTGCTCAAAGCTCAAAACGCGTCACACCCAATGGGTGAAACATATCACAGAACCTCTCAAAGCTCCTAGAACCACATCTACCCTAGACTTTGTAAACCAGATGCCCGTGATGCTGAAAACACATTTGGTCTGAACACTTCAAAACACGTCATCTTTCCAGGGAGAGAACGTGCTGTATCTCCATGCTGTGAACATTTTTGTCTCAGCCTATTTTTTGATTGCATATATATGTGTCAAACTAAAAAAATATTTATGCTGTTGTCATTGATATATAGTTATAACAAGCGCGCGTGTGTGTGTGGGGGGGATAGTAACAAAAACACATTGATTACATGTTTAGGTGCAACCCAACAGGCATAAGAAGGACATGGCAGCAAATCAAGATGAGATATAAAAATATAAACTCTAAGCTTTTGTGTTTAACCTTAACCAACTAAAGCATTCATTAACTATATTCAACATATGTAATAAATGATGGGACAGTGTGAGTTATTGAAATAACTAATATGTTCATCTTTTTGCCAGCGTTTTGCTTTTTTGCCATCGTTTGGCTCTTTGACATCCATTCATTTTAAAAAGTAGTTGGCAAAGATTTTACTGTAGGTGTATTGGTTGAGCCAATCTCACTTTTATATTAATTATATATCTTGTATGTTTATATATTTAAGTTAAAGTAAAGGTGGCATTCATATTATGTACACCCAATAGCACTTGAACATGGTAGCTCCCCACCGGTCTATTTAACTCCCCCAAGCAGCTTACCACTAAAAATAGCCTCTAAATATGACTGTACTTCAGATTTTATCTAAACCATTTATTCTAACATGGCAGAGAAACACAAGTTTCAGCTGAGACATTTGCTCTTCATTCCACAAACTCCAGTAGCAAAAGAGAGAGAACATAGGGAATCACAAGTTCGTATTTCCTCTTGTCCCTCCTCTGGTAGACGGCCCCTACCATTTAGGCTCAACCCCGAAGACTGGGGCTGCCTCCGTTCTTTGGCTCCTTTTGAATACCTCTAATGGGTAAGGGTAAGGATGCGGAAGTGCATCAGTAGCTAGGACCAGGAGCTAGGACCTATAATTAAGGGTATTTGGATGGAGCCTCCGTCATCTGTAGAAAGAATGTTGTCATGGAGATATTTGTTGTCCAACATGTGTTACTCTGTGGGTGTCTTGAGCTGGCTAAGTGAAAGCGGACATCTAAATCACAGGGAGAGTTGTTCCATTAAGAATTCCACACAGTATATATCAAAATAAACCCGCTTTAACTTTTAGCAAAAGATTACACAAATTAAACAAATCATAACAGTAGCATTATCTAAGTGAAGAAATGTGATGAGAAACAGGAACGTTTTCACTGCTAATAGTAGCTGTGTCTGAAGGGACTAAAACAGAGCCTTCAGCATCCCTATGGTCATTTCCCTAGGATTGGGAATTGATAAGTTTTTCACGATTCCGATTCCCTTATCAATTCTGTGAAACGATTCGATTCCTTATCGATTCTCTTATCGATTCTCTTATCGATTCTCTTATCGATTCCTATTTGTGGAAATTTTTTTAACCTATTAAACAAAAATAGACATGGTATTAAGCATTTAAATTTAAAGTAATACTAATTTAACATTTTAGAGACATAAAAAGACAACAAATAAACATTAAAGTACGGTTTACAGGTTGGGTTCTGCAATGTTATAAGATGAGTATAAAACTCATCTTTAGAACCAATCTCTGCTCAAAATGGTGATCTGCACCGCCTAATCTACTTTCAGCAGTTATCATCAGTTATTGCAGCCGTAAACTGCAGAAAATACGTTCAGAGCGGCTCCTTCTGAGTTTACTCTGCTCCTGTCAGGATGAGCTGCAGTGTGTTATGAGGCGGAGGGATATTTCAGCATCACTTAGTTTAGACCCCAAACAAGCGACTTCACTTTCAAAAACAAGCCCAAAAAACTGCAACCCCACAACTCATGAAATTTACAAGCGACTTTAGAAAAAAGAAGACCAAAGTCACACAAAATAAGTGGGCTTCGCAACAGTACACATTCTATCGAAGTGTGTCGTATCACTCCGCCCCTCTGATCGGGTAAACAAATGTCCCGTCAAATTCTACATTAGAAAAAAGAAAAACCTACCGAAAAGTCTTGCTCTCATGTCATCTTAAAGACATTCTTCATCGAAATGTTGGCTACAGACGACGTTTTTTCTCTCTGGCCCAGACCCGGCGGCATGGGCGAGCATTGGGGGGCCGTGCCCGCCCTGTGAGCCAGCTGTGCCCGCCCTGGACTGGAAGCTGTCTTTTTTTTTTTTTACCTCGGAGTGGCCATCGTCCTTTTAGTACTATCTTTGATGTCCCAATCATACAATTTAACCAATCAAATCAATGACTGTCGGCAACATGCTAGCCAATCACAGCTGGAGTGGGGCGGAAGTCGGGACACCGAGTCCTAGGCTGTGTCTCATTCCGAATACTTCCGTCAGTGCACTGCTGATGTGCACTGACCACTTACTGCCGTAGTGCCCACTTTTGACCGTTAGTAGTGTTCCAAAAGGAACACTTATGTTAAAACACCTATCGGAAATGACGGGATGACGTGACGAACGCAACACACGTGACCGCGAATTTTTCAGTCTGCCAAAAAATATATGCCGCCGTTTTTTTTTTATAAAAACAACAATCGTTTACATTCACAGCATGTTGAAATTACATCGCCTCCGACGTCAACGCAGGATCCTCCAAATATTGGCTCAACATGAGGTATGTTTGTGTATTTTACAAACACCTATCGAGTACAATGCCTCGTATTACCACCATTACTTACATTTATATGATTGCGGTGTCGCAGCTCCGGCTGTCTCGGCTGAATTGTCCGCCATTATTTTTAAAATGGGAACATCTTCCCGACGTTCCTAGCCCCTCCCTTTCCGCTTTGTAGTCAAGATGGCGTCCGTTTAGTGCGAGTAGGGTCCATCGTTACACACTGCATTTTGTGCCCGTTTTTAGGGGGTCATCCGGGTACTTTCAGTGCACTGACTTTTTGTGTTATCTACACTACCTACTTAAAACTAAGTGTTCGAAGTGTAGAAGTAGGCGGAATGAGACACAGCCCAAGCCTTCAGTCGCCGCCACAGTTCGGTTGTGGTCACCGTTGGTGTCGGTAGAGCGGGATGAAAATTTGGTCTGATTACCAAACAATTACAAGAAGTGACAACGAAGCAGAGAGCGAGCTGGAAGGAGCGTTATTAATTTCTGTTTGAAATGCCAGCACTGAAGTCTAAACTGGAGTAAACATTAACGCTAGGAGGGTTAGCTAGACAGCTAGCAGGGTGAGCTAGGACAGCTAGCAGGGTTAGCTAGGACAGCTACAAGCACAAGCTGTTCTGCTCCTTGTTCTCATAGCTGCTGTAATTACAGAACCTGTTCTAGTCAGAATTGTTACTTCAGTCAGTGTTCAGCCTGACACCAGCGCTCATGTTTATTAGCGTGTAGCTTATGCTGGACTTTTAAGTTAAGACACAGCGCTACAGGTTACCCTATGTAACTGTTAGTTTCCAGTAGCCCAAACCAGCATAAAACCTGCCCAACTTAAAATAAAAAAACAAGCCCAAATCTCAAACTCTCTCATGTTAAAAGCACAGAACTATTAAACACATAAGAACATGCCATTAGCACACAACTGCGCCGAAGCAAAGAAAAAAACTGCGCATATGGGCTCCAAACAAAATGTACAATCAGACAACCAAATAACACACAAGATCTCTTTAACAATCAGGATATATCAACCGGAAAAAAATTAAATATAAATAGCTTCCCAACATGAGTTGTAAATCTACCTTAATAGAAACGTAATTTCTCTCAGTATAGCTCAATGAAACATTTCTCTTACACGCAGTCATGAAATATTTTTAAGTTGATAAGTAGAACTCAACCCCTCTTGGACGTTTACACTGACCAAACACTTGATTAACCATTATTCTTTTCTTGTTTTATTATAACAATATTATTCATTATAACTATTATTCATTGATGATGTCAGATCGACAGATTCAACTTATTTAAAAAATAGATAATGACTATTTTGATATATTTTGTTGGTAATTCTTTCTAAAAGCCCAACAAATGTTATGAAAAGCTTCCTAAATGTTTTATCTGCCCATAAGCTATTTTCTTTCCAGCTCAATGTGTTCAAAATCCTAATTGGTTGGAAACCTGCCTAATTTGGCAACACTGACTACACTATTGCTATTTGTTTGTTCGTTACAGTAGTCACAGAGCCACTGTTCAGCCTGAAGCATATATATATATATATATATATATATATATATATATATATATATATATATATATATATATATATAATATATTTTTTTTTTCTTTTTAAAGTGTGCCCCCCTAAAAAAATGGAATGCCCCCCCTGTAATTTGTTTCTGCAGCCGGGTCTGCTCTGGCCAGAAGCACGATGGCAAGTTGGCAATCCAACAAAAGAGCCCGTGGTGGATCATGAATTGGAAAGGTGAAAAAAGTTTTTGTCACTTTTACCCGATGTATTGGAACATCCAACGGCCATGCACGTGGACATTGTTGCGAATTTCAATGGTGAAGTCCTCTGGGAATCTGAAATAATTGTTGTTTGTAGAGCGCAGTGCCTTACCGCGACATTACGTCACAGGATGTGATGCCCCCATACACAGTGATCGAGACGACAATTTATGCTTTTATTTTCTTATTGATTAACGCTAAATTCATTAAATCACCACGAACGTATTAGTTTTAGGTATAGCTAATGATCCAATGATTTTTCCTTGTTGACCGGACTTCTCCTTTAAAATGAAGCCAAACTTTCGATCGCTTTACCCGGTGGGGCGCCATTTTTTGTGTTTTGCTTTTCTAGACTTACGCCTGGTCACGTCGTACTTGCTTACTGAATGCCGTGTGCGTAACTTGCGTAAAAAACGTGACGTAAGTCGTGCTGCCTGGAATCGATAAGAGAATCGTTAAGCGAGCTGCCAAACGGTGCCATGGAATTGGAACACACGGAACCGGTTCTGAACAGGAACCGGTTTTCGATTCCCATCCCTACATTTCCCTGTGTAATGTACTGCTGTGAGCCACATTGTAATGGTGCTGGTGTCCAGGCTCAGGGTAAGGGATCAGGAAGCAGGACTGCAAAGGGCACAGTATGTCCCCGGGGAGGTAATTGCTGTATACTCACAATAAAAGGATACAGTTTATATTTCCATCTGCAATACAGGAACAACAGGGACAGTGACGATGAGACAATGAAGGCAGGTTTATTTCTATTGCACATTTCAGTAACTGCACATGAACAGAACATCAGAAAGAAATTATTACAGAGGAAAGTACATTGCAGTGGAAGCTAATAAGCCACTCCTGAACCAAAGATGTAAAAAATTTCTTACCTAGGCTAAAGAGACAAGGAACTGGACTGTTTCTCAAAGTCCTGTTTTAATTCAACCCCTTGAATTAAACCTTAAAGTCTGCACTTCAATTACATTGTAGTTGTTTAATTTCAAATCAAATGTGGTGGCATGCAGAGCCAGAATAATGAAGATCGTGCCACTGTCCAAATATTTATGGGCTTAACTGTATATTAGCCTCCTTCCCTTGGTTAGGCTGGTCAGTACTCTCCTCTCAGGCTGTTAAACATTCCCCTGATTAGATACACTTGGTTCCCAAATCATTGATCACATCTCTCCTGTACTTAAGTTTCGCGGTTTTTACGCTCATGCTGGCCCCATGTCCTGGTCACTTCATACAAGAATTGTTTGTCTTCATTTTCCCTAATTAAAATATTTTCCTTCACATCTGTACCTCTAGTCTGGCTGCAGTTGAACCAACTAAAAACTAGTCTAGTCTTAGCTGTTTTTTAAGTCGCTCAGTATGTATTTGTTTACTAACTTATGCATTAATATTTTCACAGGAAACGCATCACATCATAAATATCTTTGCTAAATAAGATATTGTTATAATTTCTGTCTATTTTTCAGAGAGCCTTCCAAAACCGACCATCTTTGTAAGCCCTGTTGCTGAGCTTACCTGGGGTCAACAAGTCAGCATCACTTGTGCTTCTGCAATTCAACTTTTAGATGGGACTTTTATTCTCCAAAAGACTTTAGACCCATTCAGAATGAATCAGTCATCTGGTTCCACCTCTGCTACCTTCAGGATCCCTAAAGTGACCCTTGATCATCATGGAGAATTCCACTGTCAGTATGAGAAAAGGATTTCAAGCCAGACCTTCACCTCCGTCCTCAGTGACTCTGTCCATCTTACTGGTATGATAAAATAAATTACTTCATGTAAATAATTGATAAAAGCACCTCAAACCAATGAATCCCTTCATCCACCAGGCCCTCAAACTCTGTGAACATTCAGAATGGCTCAAATATATAAAATTTCCCCCAAAATGTTTTTAGAACTATGCAGGAAAATTAGGTGTCACTCCTTTTAATTATTTAATGTCTAACCATGAACTCCCCAAATGGGGAATCTCCATAAATCATGTGTATGTTGAGGCCTTGGTTGGCATATTCTCTTCTGAAAAAGATCCATTCAGGGAGCGAGTTCTTAATTTCTCCATCTTTGATACAGAGGAATGGCACCAGTGTATGTGTGAAAAAATGAGATAAAGCCAGGATAAAAACTCTTTTTGACAGAATCTCAATCAGAGAGTAAAGATTTTTTTGCTGCACTCTCTCAATCAATTAAAAACAACCACAAAGTTTCACTGTAACTCGTTTCAGATCAGTCATTGAAATCTTTGCAACTAGAAACATAACTGGATACATGATTTTTCGAGATTGGTTATGAGCTGTATGTTATATCAAAATATTTTGCTGTCTTTTATCCACAGTGCATCTTCTGAGGCCCAATATTTCCCTGACATCCCCAAATGTAGGGATGCTCTGGGGACCTGAAGAAGCAGAGGTTACCTGGGGTTACTGCTTCTCCTTCACTTGCTACATTAACCCAAACCATCCTCAGGGAAATTTCTCTCTCATTTTCTCTGGCTCCAACATAACAGAAACCAAGCCAGCAGTCAACAGCTCAGCTTCCTTTAATTTCCCAATTGCTGACTTTGAACACCAGGGCAACTACAGCTGTGTGTATGTGGTTTTACAGTCTACACGCCGATTCAGTTCTGCTGAGGCAGTACCTATTAGTCTTGTCAAGGGTAAGTAGCTATATATGTATAGTTATGTTTAATCTTACTGATATAATGAAATACATTACTTGTAAATAGCGAAAAGTCATCCATGTAAATAATTGTTAAAATCTACTCCGTTTGTTTTGATAAAAGTACCTCAAACCAGTGAGTGCCTTCATCCACCAGGCCCTCAAACTCTGTGAACATTCAGAATGGCTAAAATATACAAAAGCTCCCTAAAATTTGTTTATAACTATGCAGTAAAATTAGGTGTCATTCCTTTTCATTATTTAATGTCTAACCATGAACTCCCCAAATGGGGAATCTCCATAAATCATGTGTATGGCAAGGCCTTGGGTGGAATATTCTCTTCTGAAAAAGCTCCAGAGTTCATTCAGGCAGCGAGTTCTTACTTTCTCCATCTCTGATACAGAGGAATGGCACCAGTGTTTGTGTGAAAAAATGAGATGAAGCCAGGATAAAAAACTCTTTTTGACAGAATCTCAATCAGAGACTTAAGATTTTTTCTTTTTTGCTGCACTCTCTCAATCAATTAAAAACAACCACAAAGTTTCAGTGTAACTCATTTCAGATCAGTCATTGAAACGTTTACATCCAGAAACGTAACTGGACACCTCATTTTTCAAGATTGGTTATGAGCTGTATGTTATCACAATATTTTGTTGTCTTTTATCCACAGTGCATTTGCTGAGACCCTATATTTCCCTGACATCCCCAAATGGAGGGGTGGTCTGGGGACCTCAACAAGCAGAGGTTACCTGGGGTTACCGCTTCTCCTTCACTTGCTCCATTAACCCAAACCATCCTCAGGGAAATTTCTCTCTCATCTTCTCTGGCTCCAACATAACAGAAACCAAGCCAGCAGTCAACAGCTCAGCTTCCTTTAATTTCCCAACTGCTGCCTTTGAACACCAGGGCAACTACAGCTGTGTGTATGTGGTTTTACAGTCTACACGCCGATTCAGTTCTGCTGAGGCAGTACCTATTAGTCTTGTCATTAAGGGTAAGTAGCTATATATGTATAGTTATGTCTAATCCTATACATTTTAGAGGAAAATAACAAATCCTATCATCTTTCAAAAACAATATTATTAGTTAAATATGATGGCAAAGAAAACCAGAGGAAATAAAAAATACAGTTTTTAAACAATGATTCTGTCTTTTAAAAGAAAAGAACTACTATCCAAACCAACCTGATCTTTTGGGAAGAAGTAATTCACCTTCAACCTGAGATTTTTGATTTGGTAGGCCATTCACTATTGAGAAGGGTCATTACTCATCTCCATTTTCTCCATTTGTAGATAATGGTTCTCAGTTTGGTTTGTTTGAGTCCCAAAACCTGTTATTTATCAGACCTTTTTGCCTGCTTCATGTTGTCTGACTGGTTCTATTGATTGATTTGAGTGAGAAAACACAAAAGCAAAATAATCTGATAAATTAATTTAACAAAAAAGGCTGTGTCATAATTTGTAGTGGTTGTTGTCAGACCTAAGTGCAGAGAGGCAGAGGCAGCGAGACGTTATTGATGGACTTAATGAAAATCAAAATTCCCAAAAACACTGGAGGATGCAGGAGCCAGAGCAAAAACAAAACAAAGGTCCAGGAAGCAAACGAGGCCAAGCTCAGGCAAAGTGACAGGAAGCAAATAGTAGAAACTAACAGCAAGTGGAAAATGAGAGGATCTTTTTTTTTTTTTTTTGGGGCCCCCGCGGCTCTTGGGGACGAGCCCCGCGGCTCTTGGGGGCGTCGGCATTGCGGTGGCTGGGGGATTTCCTCGGGGTCGTCTTTCCTCTTTCCTCGGGGGGGGGGGGGGTTGCAGATTTCCTGTGAAGGCCCCTCTCGGGCGCACTGCTTTGGTGGCCCCTTTGGGAGTCCGGGGTTACGGGTCCCCTGACTCCTGCCTCTGTGCTCAGGGAAGGTGGGTCTTCGGTTCTCCACAATCACTATCAATATATTTCCTTCTGGATAATTTTCACCTAAACTAGTGCACTTTCACAAACTCCTACAGGTGCTGGGTCCCAGGTATTAAATGTTCACTTATATACAGAAAGGCTATAATTTATTTATTTACTTTCTTTTACTTTCTTTTTTAGGTATCACATTACACATGTCAGCTTAAATAATAATACATATGATTTAGCAATGGTATCAAGGTGTTACACGATTGTATCTGTTGCTTTATGTCTGTTGGTTGTGCTGTTCTTTTTGTGTCTCTTTCCGGGTGATGGAGCAGACAGAGGACGTTTTATCATTCTCTTCCTTCTATCTCTTCTTTCTTTCACCCTTTTCTTTTTCTTTTTTTTCTCTTCTTGTTTTTCTTTTACTCTCCTACTTTCCCATTGTAGTGTCCATATAATTTGAAATTCTCCCTGCAGGAATCACAATAAAGCTATTTACACGCACAAATCAAGCGGAGCATTATGGCGAAAGCTGTTTGCTCCACTTGTGAAAGTAAAATCTGTCGAGCTCTATTTGGCATTAAGATATCAATTTTTATTGCCACATTGCTAGACAGGACACTGGGAAAAAAAAAAAGAAAAAAAAAATGAGAGGATCTTAAATACAGGGAGGATGAGAGCTGGAACAATGGTAGGGGTTGATTGACTAATTGATGGCAGGTGTGGACAAGGAGTTGGAGGAAAAACTGAGGAGAGAGAGCGAGTGTCAACTGGGCGAGAGAAAGCAACAGGGGAATAAAGAAGAGAATAAATGTAACTGAGGATAACTAGACACAGGGAATAAACTAAAGACTGTACAGACGTGACCTGAAACAAGGCTTATCTAATAAATATAAGAATCACAGGAATGACCAGGGGAAAACTTGATGTAAGGAAAATAACTAGGATAACTAAGAAAAGACTGAGATATAGAAAATGTACTGGATATAGAACAGTTGAGTTGTGTGGCAGATGATTATCATCCCATATCAGTGCAACATGGCAGCATACCAAGTTTAGTGCAATTGCAATAAATCCAACAGGTTTGAGCAATGAGCTGATCAGGTGGTGTCTCTCCCAGCCTCTTCACAGATGCTGCTATACTCATTATCTGGTGGAATCCTGGTCCTGGTCCTGCTGGTGTTTCTAGGAGTCTGCCTGGCCTGCAGAAGGAGACATTGCACTAAACAGCCCAGAGCATCTGACCAAAACCAAAGTCTGTATTCATCACGAGATACACGTTCCTTATTTAGAATAAGCTCATTGCTATCTTACTGTCTTTATTCACATATCCTCTTGTTTCAGTGACTGCCCAGCAGTTTAACACACAAGACCATGAGAATGATTGGGACGACTATGAGAACGTTGACATCATACTCTCAACAAAGAAACTAGAGGTGGAAAAAAAGTCAAGTAGAGATGACAATCACAATTGTGAGGAAGCAGGCCCTAATTTAAGTAAAATCTATGTTGGTGGAGAGGACAACAAAGCAGAAGAACAAATATATGAAGAATATGAGAAAAGCTCTGAAGTGACTATGTGAATGTTAGTGTACCCTGAAAAGAAAATATTTTGCAAAATCAAGTATGTGAAAATGCATATTAAACAATGAAAAATCAATACCCGTAAAAAGAAACTGCACTGAATAACTGGTATTAAAAAAAACTATCTAGTTAGATATTTACATATTCAACATTTTAAACATACAGTATACCTGTTTTTCTGTCATTTTAAACTAGTCTAATAGAAGTGTGATTTTTCTGGGACTAATAAACTCATTCCCATAAGTACAGAGCCTGGACCTAGATGTCAACCTAAAGGCTCCGACATCTCAGGGTCACTGTACGCCATGCTAACCCCACACAGACTTTGCACGGATGTTTTATCTTTCACACTCAAGTGTACCAATTTCCTACATTTCTTGTGACAAATTCCTACATTTTCCACACTTTCTATCAGCAGGACAAAGCAGGTGAATGAATACTAGCAAGTTTGATGAGCTAGTTGAGCGCCTGGGGCCGGTTTTTCTCCACCAGACACCCACCGCACAGCTGTTCGCCACAGAAGTGACTGTGTCGCTGCGTGTACTCGCAGCTGCCTGCACAAAGCTGCTTGGTGTATCAGCTTAATGTCACTTACATCAAACAGTTCAAAGTGAAGACTTCTTCCCACAGAGAAGTTTATAGTCTAACACAGCTTGTAAAAAATTGAACTTAAATATCGTCACCTTCCTAAAATAATAAAATTTGGGTTTTTTGCCTAAATCAATTTAATAACTTGCTGTCATTTTAGTGTGTTTTCTGAAAATTCTGGAAAAAAAAAGTGACCAAAAAAATTTGACCAAAAAAATGTGACGATAATGGCTGGACCCAAGGAGTGGTGGCCTAGTGGTTAGTGCAGAGCAATTGTGTTCTTAGAAGCCTGCAAGTACCTGGTTCAAACCCTGCAGACTGCCACTATGGGTCCCTGAGGAAGACCCTTCCTCAGATGACTCCCAGGCTGATGTAAAAGCTGACCACTGCTCTCTAAGGCATGGGTTAAAGGCAGAAGACACAATTAAGATTTCTTCTTCACAGTGGTGCCTCTAGAAATGTTCCGTAGGGGTGGCCAGATGGCGCCACTTAAACTCTTGGGGTGGCACTGAAACTAAAAGTTGTAATTTCAGGATTTTATTCTACTGTTGTAGTAAAGCTGCATGTAGAAAACTATCAGAAAGACTTAAGTAAACGCCTACTAATATATTTTTGTTTTTAATGGTTTTCTGAATTTTTAATGTTCCTAATGATCTAATGTGCATAGACCAATAACAGTACAGTTAACATTTTGAGTTGAACAACCATTCCTCTTTATTCTGTAATTATATTTAGAATAAGATGTACATTTATTAATTTACCAGGGGATAGTAGATACTGGCAGATACAAATAAAAGCGGAATAGACGGTCAGGAAGAGTGGCTGCCTTGCTCGCTGTGCATAATGGGATGAAATGCTAAACTGACGCTACTACAATTTACACTGGCCAGTGGGGTGGCCAGGACATGGCACGGGGAGGGGCATGGCAACCCCCTGTTGGTGCCCCTGCTTCTTCACCGATATCTGTATGTGAAAGTAAGATTACTGATGAGAGACCGATCAGTGATTTTATGGCTAATTTCCAATCACCACCTTTGGCGTTCCGATCCTCGGCTGCAGAAGCTGGCTCTTGGGACGTGGAATGTCACCTCTCTGGTGGGGAAGGAGCCTGAGCTAGTGCGCGAGGTTGAGAGGTTCCGACTAGAGATAGTCGGACTCACCGCGACGCATGGCTCTAGCTCTGGAACCAGTGTCCTTGAGAGGGGTTGGACGTTCTTCCACTCTGGAATTGTGGTCTGGAGACTGGGGTGGTGGTCCCCCTATTTAAAAAGGGGGACCGGAGGGTGTGTTCCAACTACAGAGGAATCACACTCTTAAGCCTCCCTGGGAAGGTCTATTCCGGGGTTCTGGAAAGGAGGGTCCGTCGGATAGTTGAATCTCGGATTCAGGAAGAGCAGTGTGGTTTTCGTCCTGGCCGTCCCTCGAGGGATCCTGTGGGGGGTACTCCGGGAGTATGGAGTACCGGGCCCTTTAATAAGGGCTGTCAGGTCTCTGTATGACCGGTCAGAGTCTGGTCCGCATTGCCGGCAGTAAGTCAGACTCGTTTCCGGTGAGAGTTGGACTCCGCCAAGGTTGCCCTTTGTCACCGATTCTGTTCATAACTTTTATGGACAGAATTTCTAGGCGCAGCCAAGGTGTTGAGGGGATCCATTTTGGTGGCCTTAGAATTGCGTCTCTGCTATTCGCGGATGACGTGGTCCTACTGGCTTCATCAGGGCGTGATCTACAGCTCTCACTAGAGCGGTTCGCAGCCGAGTGCGAAGCAGCCGGGATGAGAATCAGTGCCTCCAAATCCAAGACCATGGTCTTGAACCGGAAAAGGGTAGAGTGCCTCCTCCGGGTTGGGGAGGATGTGCTACCCCTAGTGGAGGAGTTTAAGTATCTTGGGGTCTTGTTCACGAATTAGAGGAAGATGGAGCGGGAGATCGACAGGCGGATTGGTGCGGCGTCTGCTGTGAAGCGGGTGCTGTACCGGTCTGTTGTGGTGAAGTTGTGTTGATTTACCGGTCAATCTACGTTCCTACCCTCATCTATGGTCATGACC
Source organism: Fundulus diaphanus (assembly GCA_037039145.1). NCBI lineage: Eukaryota > Metazoa > Chordata > Actinopteri > Cyprinodontiformes > Fundulidae > Fundulus > Fundulus diaphanus. Next base: position 12,091,718 of record CM073129.1, on the reverse strand, counting down.
GAAAGAACGAGATCCCGGATACAAGCGGCCAAAATGAGTTTTCTCCATATTGTGTCTGGGCTCTCCCTTAGAAATAGGGTGTGGAGCTCAGTCATCCGGGGGGGACTCAGAGTAGAGCCGCTGCTCCTCCACGTCGAGAGGAGCCAGTTGAGGTGGCTCGGGCATCTGGTTAGGATGCCTCCTGGACGCCTCCCTGGTGAGGTGTTCCGGGCACGTCCCACCGGGAGGAGACCCAGAGGGAGACCCAGGACACGCTGGAGGGACTATGTCTCTCGGCTGGCCTTGGAACGCCTTGGGATTCCCCCGGAGGAGCTGGCCCTAGTGGCCGGGGAGAGGGACGTCTGGGCCTCCCTACTGAAGCTGCTACCCCCGCGACCCAGCCCCGGATAAGCGAAAGACGATGGATGGATGGATGGACATTTGTAAAGCTCTGACCAATTTCTACTTAGGGTAATTTTTGTCTTCTCTTTGTGGATAAATGGGACCATCTTAACAAGAATCAAGAGAATTTATTTTCATTATGTAACCAAAAATGATATTTTTGGTGAAACAATATGTTTATGTGGGGCGACAGTGGTGCAGAGGTTAGGAAGTTTGTCCTGCAATTGGCGGGTTGCCGGTTCAATCCCTCGCTCTGACTGTCTCTGTCCTCTGTCTCTGACAAGACACTTCACCCGCATTGCCTACTGGCGGTGGTCAGAGGGCCCAGTGGCAGCTTCACCTCTGTCAGTCTGCCCCAGGGCAGCTGTAGCTACTAACATAGCTCACCACTGTCAGGGTGTGAATGGGTGAAAGACTAAACTGTAGTTTGAAGTGCTTTGGAGGTCATCAAGACTAGTTAAAGCGCTATGCAAGTACAAACCATTTACCATAGCTATCTATCTATCTCTCTCTCTCTCTCTCTCTCTTTCTCTCTATATATATATATATATATATATATATATATATACATATAAGTTACAGAAGTACCTCTTTCCATTATTGAAGGATTGTAAATAATATAAAATCTTCCAGGTTATGGAGTAGATATACTGATACAAAATAAATAAATGGAATGATTAACAGCATATATGCTTAACAAGACAGATTATTGCTCTTTGAAACTTTTAATTTACACAAGTGGCATATGTCAGTATGTGTTACCCTGCTCTGCAGTTACAAAGTCGAAACCATTAATAAGTTTGCATTTCTAGCAAACTAGCTGGTGTTTTTAATATTAGCAATTAGCATGATTAGTGTGGTGAGCATTAATAACAGTTTATTCCCTGTAGCAATGGTAAATCCTTTTCATATAAGCTTTGATTGCTATTTTTTATTTTTAACATTATACGTTCAAAAGCATAAAAGTATTATAAACATAAAAGCATTATAAAAAGTAACGTACCAGTTGTTTAATCATAAAAATCATGAATTCAGTTAATTCCATAACAAAATTACCTCAGTGGTCCAAAAGCAGGATTAAATGTTGATATAGCTCGTACGATCTCTGTTTCTTCAATCATTGAAAATAATTATAGCTGTGGCCAGAAAGGATCTGCTGTAGTGGTCTGTCATTAAACGGCTCTGAAGGAGACTCTTTCTGAGGACACCTTGTTGTTCTGTTGAAGTCTTGTTAAGACAATTTTCAGGGATGTCTGTTTCATTTAATGAAGCACCCTCCTATGCACAGTCATATCCAGAGAATCTAGAGCAGTCTCCAGAAGAGATCCAACCTTCTCTATCAGCTTCTTGTTCTTGTTTTTATGTCATGGCTCTCATACTGGTATTTTTTTATTTTGGTAAAGCTCTTAAAATCGAATAACTGGATATTGTGATGATAATGTACAACATTTCAAAAGTTGAATTCAAATCTAAATATTTACTTGGATTAATTTTAGGATTTTCAAAACACAAACATATATTTATGTAAAAGTAAGGAAACCGTTCATTTTGTAAAATGTTAAAAGGTTACGTTGCATATTATTAGTAATATTGTGTTTATGCTGTACTACCTCAGTAGTATTAAGAGGGCTTTTTTCTTTTTCTTTTCACTTTGCTTTCAACAATGTACTTATTAATAACAATAGCAGCATGATGTTTTGTGTTCACGTCTGTCTCACTCAAACTTAGGTCAATATTTGTGCTTGGACTTTGAAAATCAGTGTTTTATATGTAAAAAAAAAACCCCATGTCTAGAATATTTAAAAAAAATCTCTAAACTCGCTGAATCGTGTTTCTGAAAGAAGTTACAATAATAAAATCACAAATGTGTTTTATGCAAAGCTTTAGTACTTTTTTGAAAAGTGACCAAGAGTTAAACAATGTGGCTAAGAAAAATATATCATTGAGACACAAACATTTTTACTTTATTGTATCATTATTTTATAGGGGTGCACTGCTGCAGGGAACCCTGGCCTGGGGTCTTTCTACATGGAGTTTGCATGTTCTCCCTGTGCATGCATGTGTTATCTCTGGATACTCCAGCTTCCTTCCACAGTCCAAAAACATGACTGTTAGCTTAATTGCCCTCAGGTGTCAATCTGTGCATGCTTAGTTGTTTGTCCTGTATGTCTCTGTGTTGTAGTTTGTACTCCTGCGATGGACTGATGTACCATAACACGATTATTGATAAACTGTGTCAAATGTCTTCTTAAATCCTAAAGGAATCTACCAATGCAACTATATTCACTGTTATGCCAACAAACCTGTTTTATTATAAATATTATTATTAATTATGATTTGCTATTATAATTTAATAATAGATCATTCAAACTCAAATGGTAGCTAAAACAAATTTAATTCAAATGGTTGTGATCCAAGGGCTATGAGCCTGTAATGATTAATACTAACAATTTGTTTATTAAGTAACAGTTATTTCTGCTGGAAAAGTGTGATCTGACCAGTTTAACTGGTTAGACTTATCTAGCAGACGTTGATAACTCAAATTATAATTGCAATTGCAATTGCAGTTTCAATCCTTACTTCTTTACCACAAGCCAATGAAAATGTCTCAGTTTATTCAGTCATTAACTCAAAAAGGAGGTACTTCTTTGCTCTTAGAGACCATTTAATTTCTGGACCAAAATAACCACAAACAACCACGATTTCCCAAGTTATTATTTATTAATCTAATAATTCCCTGTTAGAGTAATTATTCTACTTAATAAAACACTAGGAAACACTATTCGCTACTCAAAAGAACATGCAAGGGAAATTAATGAAAATAAAACAAGTAAAAAAATGGATTAAATGAGAGGTAGCAATGCTTAAATCAATTCACAGTTGTTTAAGACTGATTGACATGACATTCAAGAAGTCGGCGCTTGACATAACAGCATTGAAAGACACAACTGGAGTACCGAAACAGACCTGAAGCCAGATGGGGAACGCCTCTGCACAACTAGTCGCTAGCAAACTCCTCCTATTACTGGTTGCACAGCTAGTGACAGCTAACTGATGTTACTCCACCGCACCCTAGGCTAACCGTTTCAAGCTACCTTGCACCCTTTCAAGAATGCGACTATGACGACATATGACCTACGGCCTTGCGTGGTACGTAACGGGGGCGGCCCTAATGACGTGTCTAACACGCCCTGCCTAGTGTTAGCGGACTCTGAGTACGAGGTGGTCTCACTCCCGAACAAAAGACTTCAAAGAAAAATGTGGGAAACCGAACATAGACAAAAGGAATAAAAGATGAAGGAAAAGGGGAAGGAAGGAGACTTTTGAATGTGATCGTTGGCGTGGCAGCTTATCCTCAACAAACCAAACAAACACAGCAGGATCACTTAATTGCATGCACAATATTAGAAATATTCAGTTAAACAAACTCCCTTTCAGAGTAATCAAGCATTAAATTATTTCCTAATAGGTTCTGCCCAGGGACAAAATATCACCTTATGGGTGAAAAAGAGAAATAAAAAAAAGAAAGTCCTTTCTTTACTTGGTGTTGCCTCAGTGAGTAAATCCTGGCACAGCCCTGGGTCCGGGGTTTTCCAAGTGGAGGCAGCGCGGGCCCCTCGTCGTGAAGAGCAGGAAAAAGATAACACCAAGTTTTCAGGGCGCTCTCCGACGCTTTGTTTGGCCAAAACAACGAGCGGAGTCTGTGTGGATCTCTGGAAGGTAGCGGCTTCCAGTAGGATCAAAAATGAATTCAAGTAGTTTAAAGTCGGCAACCTCCTGTTTAAAAATAAAGGAAAAGTTGGTTTGGCAAACTCTCGGACCAGTGAGAAATCGAAACACGTGCCACGTGGGGGAAAGCCCAACGTGAGAACAGCTGTTTGTCTTCTCAGTTTGCCGGCTTGCCAGGGAAGAAGGCAGAGTATTGTCCGTCAGTATTCGCCTTTTATGTCATTTCCATGGCAACAAGATAAGATTTTCTGTGGGGTTGCTCCCATAGACCGTGTTGCATGCTGGAAGCTGTGTTCTGTCACGTCATAAAATGGCATAACAACCAATTAATGTTTTCCCATACAAGACATAGTTTAGTGCCTGAGTAGCATTTAAATATAATCGAGCTTTTAGACAGATCTGCTGTCTTGTATCAAACAAAAAGGAAAAATAAATGCAAAATGAAAAGTCTAAAGCAATCCTCAAAGTCATAAACATAGAGGCAATGTATGGGAACTGCTGTTGGAAGTGGTGGCCTAATGGTTAGAGAGCCTGGTGTTTGCATCTTGGAGAGGCCCTAAAGGTTGGCAGTTCAAAACTCAGTCTCTCACTCTGGGTCCCTGAGCAAGACCCTTAGCCACAGATTGCACCACTTGTGCCACTCAGTGTGGCAACACTGCTCCCTAAGGGTGGGTTGAACGCAGAGCCACATTTCTTCTTTGTTGGACTATACAGGGAAATATTTATTATTTTAATGTTGGCAGGTAGAGATCACAGTTGTTTCTCTTCAATTTTTGTATTTGGAACTGCTCCAATGAGTCAGATGTCAAATTCCTTGTTTGAGCTGCGTCCAAGGTCCGGAGCACCTTAAAAGAGGATGGATTAGTGACCAAGAGAATCAGACTTGCTGAACATCATGAGGAGCAGACAAGTTCCAGAAATCCTACTAGGCATCAGTCTCACAGTAGGCAGAGCCGTCTGTTAAAGGAATGGTAACAACAAGTGGCCCTGAAAGGTCATCAAGTGTAGAATTACGTATTAATTGTCATTACTTTCATAATTTTACTTAAAAGATAAAGAATGGCTTATGAAATGCTTTTCACTACAAAAGCTAAAAAATGTCCAACAACTTTGGAGCAATATATCTTTGAACCAAAGCGAACAATAACTCAGTGAGTTACTGAGGGATGTTTTCCATTTGTTGTTTGGAAAATCAAAACCTTAAGTAAGCAAATGGTTATGAGTTCATATGTACATCTCCATTAGGCTGACACATCCATAAAGCGGCATACCAACCTGTAACCATACCCAGACAGGCTGTCCTCACCTTCTCTATCAACACTCATGCTGTTGTAAACTCCATTCCTTCTTTCCATCCCCTTACTAACCTTTCTATATTAAGAACCTCACACCCCACCCACATATACACACACGACTATTGGAGGGCTTTACATACACATCAGAGGTATCCAGTGGTGGACACATATAGACTTAGTGAACTTATGATGTAATTCATAATTATTTCAGTTTTCAATAACGTCTGTTGGAAAACAATTGATCTAGCACTGCAAGTGTTTTAAAGCAATTCCTCAGGAGGTCCTCTGACAACTCGCCACACTAATACATCAGAGGCCAGTTTGATGTGAGACCAAATTTTAAAGAAAGGGCAAGTCTTTGACAAATTTAAATATTTACTTTTGGTATTTATGGGATAACAGATCAGCAGACAGGCCACCAAGGATTCCAGACATTCTGACATGAGCTGCTCCCACATCACGTAAACTAAACATGTGTCACTGCTTCAAAATGGACACGGTTACGACTCATATATCACTGCAGTGATAAATAATAGTGAGTACAAGCCATGATGAGTAATAACAAGTACAGATAGTGATAAGAAATAGCGTCACTTTTTCTAATGCTGTATTGTGCAGATGCTTCCCTTGCCTCAATATGCTGGGTACTTTAGATTAAAAATACAACTGATGGCATTACTTATTTTCATATTTTTTTGCTAATAATTATCTGACCAAAGTGGTCAGATTGTCTTAGCATAAGAAAATAAAACACAATGAGACGGTGACATCATGGTAGTGATGGAGCTGAACATTATGAGTAACACATGCTTGATCCCAATGCACTTGCACTGTTCAGAATGGAAGCCAATAATTTAAAAATCTACTTTAACTCTCAATATTTAGACCTGCATAACAGTTCTTTTCAATCCCCCAGCATACACGGCACGATATAAACTGTGTGACAGCACCACAGGATCTAAAAATAGACACAGCATTGCTTCAGTTTTTCTTTATTTCAAGCTGCCTCATTTTTGACTTCCGCAATGTGAAGATAAGTTTAAAGGTGTCACGCTTGATTTTGGGGGGAAGGACACACTTCTGTTCTGCTCTTCACCAATCAGACTTCATTAGCAGAAGTATTTCCTTAAAAGGAAGGCCTTGTGCTTCGAAGAGTGACAGCAGAGAGTGGATATAACAGTTCACAGTTATCATGTAACATTTGTCTGTGATGTTACCGAATAATAAAATATAAGAACATAAATACTAGCAAATATCTTCTTCCAAAACTTCCCCAAAAAAAGATTTTTTTTTTTTTTGCTAGGGTCTTTAATTATGGAGCGTGTACAATCAGTACACAGCCAACAAAGTTCTGCTCTTGTATGCTGTCAGCCCCAGAGGGACTTGGTGGACCTTTGCAGACATCTAAAGAGGATTGGCCTCATGCTTGATCGGACGGTCAAGGAGTCTTTGAGCCGTGACTTGGATCTTGCATTGCACACATGATAAATAAAAAGTGAGGGCAAGGTCCAAAGGTCTTCACATTTGGACGTGAAAAAATGCTAGATGACAGATGTTCTCTTTCAGTTCATCCTTCATGTTACAAATGGTAATCCTGGTTATTCTCAGATCAATAATTGCACTGTTTTTAGACTGATAAAACAGTCGTTACTGATATAAAAGCAGGATTGTGAAAACTGTTAGTGAAGGATTTGTGAGGCAGATGTTTCTCTGGAAACTTGAGAGTTCAAAAGAAGCAGCTGGAGAATCCAGCTCCAAATGTTAAAGGTGTGAGTGAAAATGTCTGCATGGCTGCTGTTCATGCCGTTATGTGGACTAATGTGTCGATGCAAGAGTGCTAAATAAATTACTAAGGTACAAGGCGAACTGCTTGTCACCAAGAGTTTGACCATAAAGAATCAGGATCTCATGTCCAAGAAATTTATTACAGCCATAAAACACGCCCGATGATTAATAAATCTGTTTTTCCACAACAGCTGGTAATGCTTGGAGCCTGATGCCAGCAGGTTCAAGCATGAGCAACAATTTTATTTCATAAAAGCAAAGACTGAATGAGAAGGAAAAGTTTGTAATCCAGTCAAAAATAATTTTAATTAAGTCTGTTGTCACATTTTACATCTTTTCTCAGAAGTAAAAGACACAAAATCTATTGTCATTACTCCCTTGTTCTTGCAGGGTTGAGTGGGCACTGACTAGATGAGAGGCAGAGTAGACACGTCCATCACAGGGCACTAAATAATATGCGTTTTTTCTTTTTTGTTGATTGTACCGTATTTATCTGTACTTGTGGATAAGTACTTCAAACGCCTGTTCGTACTTCAAAGTCCTGTTCGTGGTGTCATAATGCTGTGAGGTAAAGGATTCAAAAGTGTGTGCAGAAGGAAGACAAGGTAGTTTTTTAATGATAAATAAATGAACTCATAAGCAGGAGAACAGTACATGGGGCAGAGAGGACAAACTGGGCGTAGCATACAGGAGGAACCGCGACTAGAACATGAAACTAAACTGCTTAAGTACTGGGAGAGAGAAAGCATGAAGACCAGGTGGAGTTTATCAGAGGATGATGACACAGTAGCGAGGGAAGGCGGCCCCATTCAGGAGGGCAGATCATCTACCATTACCCTTTTACATAGAAAGGATGTGTGCTTCTGTGCTTTTGTGTCTCTGCTCTGTCTTCTCTAACCCCCAGTTGGTCGAGGCAGATGCCCGCTCACACTGAGCCTGGTTCTGCTGGAGGTTTTCCTCCCTGTTAAAGGAGAGTTTTTCCCTCCACTGTGCCTTCATGCTTGCTCAGTATGAGGAATTGCTGCAAAGCCATCAACAATGCAGACGACTGTCCACTGTGGCTCTACACTCTTTCAGGATGAGTGAATGCTGCTTGTGAAGACTTGATGCAATCTGCTGGGTTTCCTTAGATAGGAAACCTTTTGACCAATCTGTATGATTTGATTGAATTTGACTTTGTAAAGTGCCTTGAGATGACATGTGTTGTGAATTGGTGCTATATAGATAAAAAATAATTGAATTGAGCTATTAGAGAGCTGAGGGAGACAGAGGATAATAGAAAGAGCAGAAACGGAGAAAGTATAAAATCCTAACAGAAACACTAACACACATCAAAGGACGAATAACTAAGGACATGATCCAAAAATAACAAAAGAAACAGCAAAGGATGTGCTACATGTTTCCCAACTATACATTTGAACAAGGATGGATTGAAATGACTGAAAAGCAGTTTTGGTGCGAAGGCAGTCATGACTGAGATGGTATAACCACAACACCATTACCGCTGCCCTGGGATCTTTCCTCCCATACTGCAAGATTCCCCTATAAATATATAAGGGCTTCTGCAGTAAAACAGTCAGTTTGCAACAGCTTATCAGTTGCATGAGAGGATGCATGGGGTGGGGAGCCGTCTCCACCAAGGGCTAAAACAGCTAGAAGTGTCAAAAAGATTCATGGACGCAAATGAATAAAATCTCATTTTAGTACTTCTTACCACAGAACTCCAGCACGAACAAACCAAGAAGTAAACAAGCAGAGAGAATAAAGATGTTTATCGTAACATCTGACTGTCTAATTAATTGAATGAAGCAGTGTAGCCTGCTCTCTTACTCAGTAGCGGAACAGATTTATGGGTCTTAAAGGTATACTATGCAACCGGGGTTGATTTTCCAGCGAGGCTCCCCCCAGAGGGCGAAAGTAAAAGTGCACTGTCGTAAATATGTTCAGCTGTTCTACTGGTTTCTCCGTCAAGCCAGGCGCAGTTGTTTTGAGCTTAGCAGACAGGCGAACGCAACGAAAAGTACAATGTTAGTATACATAACATTATAAAGCCTGATTCTCTGTTGAATTCTCTGATGACCAGTCCACTGTAGTGTGTGGGGTTGATACACAACATGGAGAAGATGCCACCACTGCCATCATTCTCCTCCATCGAGCACCCACCACCTAGATCTCACATCACTTTTGTGCAAAATCAACGTAACCGAAGAAGCTTTACAGGAAGACCTTCCACATTCCTTTCATTTCTTTTTTATTGTAATGGTGCCGTCTTTATCAGATTTGAAATTGGCCAAAGCAGGAATGTTTGCAACATTCAGATGGGTGTGCGAGAAGTGAAAATGAAAAGGACTGAAATAATTAAAACTCTGTTTTGGGAATATAAGTGAGAGGACTCACTGGCAGAAAGAATAAAACTACAAAACCTTCAACATGAGGCTTGATCTTAAAACAAAGTTTGCAATGCTATTTTCTCATTTTTTTAATTCATGATTTAAGTCACTGGATAATTTCTGCTTCCGTTTTGCTGCCACATTTTTGCCCTTCTCACACATCGACTCAAAGTTGTTCCTATGTTTCTTTGGTGGTCAAGACCAAACAAAGTGAAGCAACTCAGCAACGCAACAGTCTGTGCTTACACGCAATAAACTGCTGTTCAGGAATGAGCTGTGTCAGAATAAAACTGTTTGGAAGAGTGCCTCACAAATTTGGCTGACTACAACTCTTCGCAGCTCAAAGACATATCGGGGATCAGACAGGTGCATCAGAATTCAATTCAATTCAATTCAATTTTATTTATATAGCGCCAAATCATGAAACATGTCATCTCAAGGCACTTTACAAAATCAAGTTCAATCATATTATACAGATTGGGTCAGATTATACAGATTGGTCAAAATGTCCTATATAAGGAAACCAGTTGATTGCATCAAAGTCCCGACAAGCAGCATTCACTCCTGGGGAGCCGTAGAGCCACAGGGAGAGTCGTCTGCATTGTACATGGCTTTGCTGCAATCCCTCATACTGAGCAAGCATGAAGCGACAGTGGGAAGAAAAACCACAGAACTTCTGTTTATCCTCTCACACATTCTCACTAACTGAGAGCTAAAGTGCTTTCTTTACACAAAGACTGATCTCAAAAGGTCCCTAAAACAAATGGTGTTAACCTACGCAAAGCTGGTATATCACTTCTTACCCTGCTGTACATGAAATCCTTTGGGACAAGGTGATCAGAAGCAGGAAAATCAGGATACAAGAAGCTGGGACACGGACACTATCCCTGGCGCCTTGAAGACTACTCAGCACCATCCTGGGAGAAAAAGATCTCAAGTATGACATTAAGCCATGTCTGTGGTGACAGTGTAACGTGATGACCACAAATTTCAAAACACATGCCACTACATAACTACAATTACTCACTCTGGCTGTAAGCCCATGCAACAGTAGCTGGGAGCGTGTATTAGGGGTTTTTCAGAAACGCAACATCAAAAAGTTGTGTTTTATATCAAAAAGTGAAAGCTGTGTGTGGAAATTTTGGTTTCTTGTCCAAAACGCAGACATTCCAGTAGATATTTCCAACAACAACTGCAGTTTGAAGCTGATCTAAGAGTCCATCAGACCCGAATAAACCCCTGCAGCCTCACAAAAGGTCAACACACCAAAGTATCTGTTTCTTCTGATCATTTGTTTAGCTTGGAAGCTTGGTCACCCCAAAAATAACCACCATGTTATGGCCACCGCGTTGAGTGAGTTACCGGCAATTGAAGCATGGATTAACACACACTTTTACTCACACACGGGTACAACAACACCCCATTAAGTCTTCCTGGGATGAAGGTGACATGCTAAAGGATTTGTTTCTCTCGACTGGCACTACTTGAGGGCATTCACGGCATCCAGCTCAGGGCCACAATAAAGGGAAGAATCTCTCTGTCGGACATTTACTGAACAACAAGAAGTACAATCAGTGTTAGGTTTCAATTTTTCTCTAATTCTGGATGGAGTTTGAACTTCAGGAGGCTATAAAATCTTAAGACATGTCGCACCGCACCGCAGATTGAAACAGGAGCCGTATCTGTGGCTGTCACTGCTTAACCTTGGTCATGGTTTGTTTTGTTTGGCTAAAGCACTGGTCAAAGGGTCAAATGTTCTGGGGAAGTGAAAACACCCATGACAGAAAAAAATATACAGAAAGGGAAACATTTTAGGTCAAACTAAAGCATGTGACGATGTATAAGTTTGAGTGAGAAAACTGGTGGTAGTCTAATTATATGCACAATGAATATCACAATCTAATGGATGTCTATGTTCCTAGTGTAAGGGGTCTTATTTGAAATCATTACTTTAATTGATATGCTTGTCAGGGTCGAGGTGTTTGGATAGAAACACAGACAAGAGCTCATAAGTCCCACGTTTCAGAGAATGAAGATTTCTTAAAGAACAGGAGAACAGGGACCAGGAACACGACAGGGAAGCAACCAGAATGGAGTAGCTTGGTGGATGAAGACAGAGGAGCGGACAAAGTGTCTGACAGAGAGAGCTGAATTTAAAAGGGAAGAGACGGAGCAAAACAACGGATAAATAATTAATCACAAGTGAATTGAGAGATGCAATCAAGCAGAGGGAAAGGAGGAGTAATGAGCTGGCAGGTGCAGGGAATAACAGGAGATAGAGAATGGACCAGACATGAGGAAGAATCTAAATAAACTAAGCACAGATAACATAACTATAAAGATATCAATCCAACCTAACAGAAACTGGATCTAACAGACACAGTGATCGAAAACAGCACAAAAACTGAGCTAAAGAAAGGCAAGCATAATAAAGATCTAACAGAACTAAAAAAAAACTTCTAACTACAAACAGAAAGCTAAATATGTGACGAACACAGGCTACAGGATCTCAAAGGAGCCATAATAAATAATCACACCCCTGGGGATCCTGACAATGCTGTGTTTTACTAAGATAATATCAAATAGATTTGTCATGTTTTTCATGTCACAACCAAAAACTTTAATAAATAATATTAGAACTTCATATCAGATATGAGCCACAAAACAGCGCATAATTGTGGTTTCCAAAATGTTTCTCATTCTTTCACTGCAGGGTGCTGTTCTGTAATACTAGACTTTGCACATTTTGACTAATATTTCCCTTCAAGCTCTGTCTGATTGGATGGAAAGCATCTGTGAGCAACCGTTTCCACATCCTGCAACAGACTCTCAGTTGGATTTAGATCTGGACCTTCGGCATCTCTAGTACATGACAGTGCTTTGATATAAACCTTGTATCTGGTCCAGCCTGTCTCTGCCTGCAGCATCTGGTCAGGTCTGTCTCTGTTCGCTCCATCTGGTCATCTGCCGGTCTCCACCACCATTTCCTGGTCAATCAGTTTCTGCCATCTTCACCTGACCCACTCCTGCCATCTAACTTCATCAGCTGTTACAAGCATTACCTGTCTGGTCTGCCACCACCTTCATGGTATGTTTACAGTTGTGGTTCTGTTGGAAGGTGAATCCTCTGACAGGTTTTCTTCCAGGATTGACCTGTATTGCCTCTCTCCATCCATCTCCCATCAGCTCGGACCAACTTCCTTCTCCCTGCAGAAGAAAAGCATCCCACAGCAAAATATATATATATATTAAAAATTCTATCCGTAAAAGATTTAGAAAATCATTTATTATTGTCATAGTACTTCTTAATTATGCATTCACTGATCTGGTCTATGACATAAAAATATGTGAAGTCTGAAGATGTAATGAGAGAAAATGTAAAGTTCAAGGTATCTGAATAGCTTTGTTAGAATTTGTAAACCTGAGGAATCTATTGTACACATATCTGGTGTTCTTACTTTAACACACTTTTTTTTTTGTTTAAGTTTCAGTTTAACAACTTTTATTAATCCTATCCCGACGATAGCTGGAGCTAGGCACCAGTCATCCTGTGACCCTGCAGGGAGTACAGACAATGTGTTGATGGATGATTTCCCCAAAAACGTTAGAAATAAGCAAAGATAAAAAAAGATTTCTAATTTAGCTGCAGTTTTTTTTTATTTATTGCATCATCATCTGGGAGGATTAAAAACTCCTCCGTCAGTCTGAGCAGCCATTTGCCATCATCATGCTGGAGGCTTCTTCCTGTTAAAAGGGAGCTGTTCCTTTCGAGTGTTGCTGTTTAAAGTTAACATCTTAATGCAATCAGCCATTTCCTGTAGAAATGTTTTCTGTTGGTGAAATTCAAATATTCACCTAACTAAAAAGAGAAATGATAGACACTCGCCTGGGTAACCATATAATGTAATAAGGTAATGTTGGTCTAGAACAGAGGTCACGGATTAGCGGACCACGGTCCGGATCCGGACCCAGCTGCTACCAAATCCGGACCCAACCTGATTTAAAACATTTATATATTACTGCATGTTGTCCAACGACAGTGTCTAACTCAGGGGTTAAAGTTCTCCATCGCTGCGACGGATTTAACCGTCGCAGCGAAATTGAGCGCAAAAAAGTCCCGTTTAGACTTTTTATTCAAGGTTATAATCTGAAGCTGCTCTCAACCAATCAAACCTGGCAGAGCCGGGACATTAACCAATCAGAATGAGTGCAGGGCGGGTCTTTCCAAAACGGACATGGCCAGTCTGTGGTTTTATCGGTGTTCATCATTTTAACCTTTGGGAGAGCATTTTAAATTGGCCACAGATGGTATGAATGAAAGTAGCGGTGGTCAAAGGTTTCTATGGATTTATGCAAACCAGCCGGTCAGAAAGTTCAGCAGCTGACAACAACTTCCCTCGGTAAGCGTCAATCTGCTCCGGCTGTTAATTAATGAATTATTTCCACCTGTGGCCTGTCAGCGTTTATTCCCTCGCTGATAAACGCGGCGACCAACCAGGGATCTCCTCGTGATTCACTGTTATGTTTTATTTAAACACAAAGAAGAGTAACGCGCTAGCTCAGGCTAATTGAAGAACAAGAGTCGGACTGTGAAACAATGTGCCTCATTTGACTGGGTTCGATTCAGAAAAAGTAAAAAAAAAAACCTGCGCTGTTCTGAAACAAAGAAGGCAGAGCTGTATCTGCTGTCGGTATGCAGCAGTGTTCACCCGATGAGCAGCTGCGCTCCAGGACACTAAATAAAATGACAAGGATTTTGATGCTTACAGATTGTTAAGAAAACTACATCAAAAAGATAAAATAAATAAACTGCAGCTACAACATGGACTGGAGAACGGGTTCTAACTGGGTGAGGCCAGAGAAAGGCGATTCTCAGAGAGTTTTTTTATGAAGTTAAAGTGGAGCGCGGACACAGGGTTCATCCTGGACAGGTCTCCAGTCACTGGGCTAAAATATAACCATTTTATTAAACTTCAAAAAAGTTAAATCATGCCTTTTTATAAACTGTAATGATTAATTGGTGACCAATTACGGGCAAAGCAGAGACTGATTATTGTCATGTGCAATCTGTGTCAAATTAAAATGTATTATGTCATGATAGTGTTGGTGATGTGTCCTGCATTTCCAAGGCTGTGTTTGGCCTTGTATGATCATAATATTGGTTTATATTGAATGTGACAGGGAGCCAGTGGAGTTAATGTACAGGAGTGAAGTAGATGATGTAATGATGAAGCTGCTGTCCTCTGAATCAGCTGCAGTTTATGGAGGGTTTCTGGAGGACAGAGAGGAAAGGGAGCTGGGGTTATAAAGTGGACCGTGGACCAGTTTGTCAACAGTGTGAAGGAAGAACTTGATGCTGCAGAGATGAAAGTAACCCAGATGATGATGTGGATGTGGAAAGTGATGGAGAGGCTGTCCAGGATGACGCAAAGGCTCTAAAGCTGAAAGGTGGCAGAGATACAGGTATTTTCAATGGATATTTTAAAAGTATCAGATTTGGTTGACTTTGCACACTAAGCAAGTGAGCCAACTAATGCGGAATGATGTCCACGCCCCGGGAATATATGGGCTTGCGAGAAAATGTTTTCAGTCAAACATTATTTTTGCTTCAACCCCTGTGCTAACATCACTTGCGCCGCTTCTCTTGTTAATATGGCAAAGCCCCCCGGAGCGTTCCCAAACATATCCGCTTGCTGATACATACGGAGAAAATAGCTGATTTAAAGGCGCAGAACGAATGAGCACCTTGATATGTGCTTGAGGTTGGCTTTGTTGCCAATCAAACCCAGGTGTAAAATCCTTGCAGGGCAGCCTAAAGCTCACTTCTATCATTAAGCCATAAAAATGAAATTAAAAAAAGTTCAGTTGTTTTATAAAAGATGTGAAAGTCAAGAAATTGTCTATATACCAAACTGTGAAAGATTGTGGTTCTCTATTTCAAAAAGCACTTTGGATTTTAAAATAGAAAAACGTTCTATTTTTATGTTATTTTTTCGTTTAAAAAGTCAATGTATAAGGTGGATGCATAAACATTTTATTTCAGTGTTAAATACTGTTTAAAGTAACGGATTGTAATAAAAAATGTGTCCGGACCTTTACTGGTTGTTGATTTTCTTTATTCGGACCCCGCTGATTTTTAATTAGTGACCCCTGGTCTAGAATGTCACAGGGCTTCACAAGACGCATCTTAAAGTTATACCAACTTTGGCTAATACACAGTTATATAATTACCATGTTTGATTGCAAAATATAAAAGATCTTAATAACACTTTTGAAAATTTCCCTCCTGTTTAAGAGGTTTTTAATTAATGATAAGAGGTGAAATGCCTTGATATGTGACAAAGGCCCCCTGGATCAGATGCCTGTGTTGAATATATTTTGAGAGGAAGCCTCGCATCACCCCACTGTCCATGGCGATGGCTCTACTCTGGGTTGTCCATCAGCATCTCACGAGGATTAGGTGGAGGGTTACATGTGGGAGTAAAATCAAAGAAAATAAAAGTCATGTTAAGAATCAGTGCCTGTATTCACAAAGAATCCTAAAACTAAAAGTAGCTCTTAGTGACTTCATTTCAGGAAAATTCTTAGAATTTCCCAAATCTAAGAATTTTATTTGAATATTACCTCGGTAAGATAAAAGTTATTCAGAAAGCATCTTAGGCCTCAAGAGAGCTCCTAAAGTGAAAAAATGTTAGGAGTTGTGAGGAGGACTTTTAACGAGCCTAAGAGTGTCTGAAGCAGGGAAGATGGTTGAAGCAGAGAGAGCTGAATGACTGATTCCTCACGTAAACAGTGGAGCACAAAAACTTCTTTAACAATTATACAATCATTAATTATGTAGATAAGATAAACTTTATCATCTACATAGAAGGAAATTAATTAGTTTCAGCGGCCCAATGGGTTAAAGGCGTGGCTCTAGTAACATATCTTTATTGAGCATAAATGAATAATAGGAAAATATTGAATAATTCTGAGTAAAAAGTGGAGAAATTTACAAAGAATATAAATAAAAGAGGTGAGAAAGTATTTTTGTTATTGCTTAATAATGTCAGTAGCCTAAATGGTCATCTAGAAGTTTGCTTGTATGATACCATCTCTTTTGTTTGCTGCATAGAGTGCTTCTCGAAGTCCGCCTTGATCCAGGGACCAATTTCCCTTTCAACTCTCATCTATTCTGCTCCCAGAGCTGTCAGCTGAGTTTTTCTCCACCTTTTTTCTCCATTTTATGTCGCCCGTTTTGCCAAATACAGACACTTTATACAAGCAGGTAATCCCAGTAAAATGCTGACTTATGAGTGTGCATTAATATCAAAGTAGTAAAATGACTGGTGGGTAAAAATAAATAAGCATATGAAAATAATGAAGATCTAAATGAGGTGTGTTCTAATATTTTGATCTTGTTTTTTCTTCCTTGTCCCATCGACCATTCACAGCTTTTGAAAGACGGCTTCCCACCTCCTCACTAAGATAAAAATTTCTGTCATTTCCTTAATCAGAGTCACTCTCAGCAGCTATTGGAATCACTCTTAAGTTATTTTTAAGGCTTGGAGAGCTCTCTGAGAGGACTTTGAGAATCTTTGTAAATATGGGCACAGAAATATATATATATATATATATATATATATATATATATATATATATATATATATATATATATATATATATATATATATATATATATATATATATGCACGCATTGTACACGGAAATGCGCTGTACATTGTTGTACAATCACCTTATTACAATCATTTTAATAAAGTTCACAGTGAGTTCACTCATGAATCCTGAGTGTGTGTGATTATACTCCTGAGACATGGCAAAATACAGGAAGTAAAAACACAGAACACAATTAACATTCTCAATATCGGGCTCAAGAATATTAACATATTTCTTTACCACGGTCTCCCTACAAAGCCAGCTCCATAAGTCCCCCGTTACACAATCGTTGTCCATGGCATCTCTCAGTGCTGTCAAGTTCACAACTGGCTGCACAATAACTTTAGTCACTATCTTAGCAGCTGGACTTCCTTAGCAAACTTTACCAACCTGCATTACCTGCATTACAATCTGCATTTGAGGTTTTGTTTTGGAGTAAGGATCAGCTGGAATGTCTGTAGCTGAATTTCCATCTTTCTACATTATTGGATTGTATATTATCTTTTCTTACATAAATTGCACTTTTTTGTCTTGTCAAGAGCCCCGAGGCGAATTAAGGTCTACACGTGTGTGTGTGTCTGTGTGTGTGTTTGTCCTCTGCAGAGTCAGTTTGTAATCAGCTGTTTAAGTTGGCTGTGATGTGTCGCAGCAGTTGAGCTGGGCAGTGCAGAGCCTTCAGATCCTCTTGCAGCAGTGGAAAATTTAGAGGACATACAGGAGGGACAGCGTTTGTATTTTTCAGCACTAGTTTCTCGTGCTAGTGTAAAGCTTTAGGTTATCCTGATCATTTGCACAGCTTGCTGTTCAGATTCCAGTCCCTGTTTGGAAGCAGCCTCGAGAAAAGGTAAGCATTAAGAGGTTTCAAGTGATTGTCACTATCTAATGATAGTTAACATCAATTTAACAATCGCAGGTGAGATATGTGCTAAAAATCAGGATCTGTGGGGTTCTTTTTGGGTAGTTTGCTGTATGTTTCACGTAAAACACACAATTAATGAAGCCTATATTATTAAGAAAACAACATACACATGGACAATATCAGTAGATAAACACATAGATTTAAACAGTATCAGTTTCAGGTAAATTAAACTTACATGAAATAGTGCTATCATTAGTCATAACTGTAGTTGACTGGTTTAAGTAAAACATTTGCATCTATTGTGGAATATGTAATGAGGACCCTGACCAAGAATAGACAAAACAGGTTAACTGTGTAAATGACACCAACAAGGCTTCATGATGACCCATCATCACCAAAAGCAGACTTATAGATATTATATTATACAATACAGACACATTTTCAGACATTTTAAACCTGGACTTTAAAGAGGATAAACATGAAGCTTATTTGTTTGTGATATTCAATCAATGCTTATTTATGTAGCACTTTTCAACAGTCCATGTGGTGCACAAAGTGCTTTACAAGCTACAATACAAACAAATAGATGCTGAGACAAAATAGATAAAATAGGAAAATGTATAGGAAAATAACAGGATAAAAAGAGATAAAAACTAAAAAGTGCATAAGAGCACAATTCAAAACTATTTTAAGACCTATATAGAAAAATGAAACAACAAAATAAACAAAGGTTATCCACAGTTGAACAGCTAGGAGTGATATTGTTGTAATGCCTGATTCACATTGTTATTATCATGGAGGTAAAGGCTTTAGATAGCAGGAAGTTATGGGAACATTTTTATTTTGCTTCAGTGACAAGTTTTTCTGAATCAAAGTAATGTTTAATTAATTTTGTAAGTAAGTGATATGTGCATGCTAGGACATGCATGAACAGACAAACCAGAAGTTTTTCTTAGGTGAGGTTATATAAAAAGTAAAATCATTTGTTGATTTTGAAGGCAAATGATTGAGCTGGGCCTCGCTGACGGGAGCCTCATCGACGAGCTGATGGAGCTGACGGCACAGAGCATCGGCCAGCTGGAGATCCAGGAACGCTTCAACATCGTCAAGGAGATTGGCCGGGGGAAATATGGCAAAGTGTTGCTGGTCACGCATCGTTTTAGGGGTATGATTTAATGCTATTGCAGCCTCTGCAATAGCAGAGGCTGCAATAGCAGCCTCTGCTATTGCAGCCTCTAACAGGGGGTAGTTTCTTGTAGGGCTGGACGATATAGAAAGAAAAACATATTGATAAAATAGAAATCATATTGATCAATATTGATAATTATCAAAAAAAATTAAAATATACATTTTAAGTGCGACCCTGACCATTTTATGCTGTTGCTTAATGCCCTATTTTTAAATAAATGGATTCAAACACAACCCTTTATTCAACCAACTTTTTACGAAACTGTAAGTGTTAAAAAAGAAAAAAAGGACACATGCTCTCTGAACTGTCTGAAGGCTGATGGAGCTTTCCTGGGTTCGTGATTGGTTGGGAGGATGGAATGACTGTAGTATTAATCTACATGATAGGCTAGAATGCACTGTTCTTCTATTGAACTTTTCATTGACCCCTATTTTTTATATTGAACCATACATATCGATCGATATATATCGTTATTGAATTATCGTCCAACCCTAGTTTCTTGCAATTAATTAATTAATTTTAATGAATCCATTAATTTATCTGCAGCATCATTTGTCACAATCTTTTGTTTTCGCCATTACCTAATCAAATAACCCTGAATCTGTATGAAAGCACCAATAGCGATAGCCTGACAACCCATACTTCCTAAATACAATTTATCATTCTGCTTTGATATTCACCAATTGATATAATATCTAAAAAGGGTTTCTAAGGTTTATTTTATCTTTTTGATCTCCCAAGAAACCTGAATGGTATCTCTAAGAGTTATCAATACTTGCTATGTTCTGTGGATGTTCTGCAGGGACTCCAATGGCCTTAAAGGTGATGCCTAAAGCCTCGACTAAGCTGCAGGGCTTTCTGCGAGAGTATTGCATCTCCTTACACCTGTCCTGCCACCCCTGCATCGTGGGCCTCTTTGGCATTGCCTTCCAGTCTAAAGAGCACTACTGCTTTGCCCAGGAGCTTGTCATTGGGAGGGATCTTTTTGCAGTCATCAAGCCAAAAGTGAGTCATTCACTGTTTATACAGGATGTAAGACAGATCACAGAGTTGGGAGGCTGATCCAGTGGATTTTCGGATGAATGTTTTCTGAGGATCAAAATGCATCTAATGGAACTAAGATGAAAACTTTCAGAGTAACAAATATACATACATACATATATATACACACACACACATATGCATGTATGTATGTATGTATGTATGTATGTATGTATATATATATATATATATATATATATATATGGCAATATCTGGAAAGTGCTGTTTAGAATCACTGACAGAAACCAAAGTTTTGAGAGACAATGAAAATCCTAAATTGATCTGAAGTAAACAGATCCTTGCTATGCACTCTTCTGAAATACTTTTACCAGTTTTCCCATTTCAACCAGTCAAACTCTGCGAACCAGCTACCTTTAACAACACTTAACATTAAGTAATTTATTTGGCATCCAAAATAAAGATCTAATCATGTCCATGTTGTTTGAATTAAATAATTTTCCTGTATTAATAATACATTAAAAACAGCCCTTTGAAGTGCCACATATGTAAGGAGCCTGTAAGGTTACACATTTAACATCATTGCATTTGAGGAGGATGCATCCTTAACAAGTCCCAGCAAAATTCTCAAGTTTTTTGGATAGTTGATCTGGGTTCATTTCAACTCTTGGGTCAAAAGCAGTGATCACCCCCTTGTGGTGGCGGATGGATAAGGCAGCCTAACGAAAATTAAGTTGATTACAAAAAGATAAATCTAACTCATAGAATTTTGCTGAAATTATCTTAAATAATAACTTACATTTTGTGCTATTGGAGATATATCTTTATTGTCTTATTAATTTGAAGATCTTTACATGATTAATTATCCACCTAACCAAAGCCAAACAGACTCATCCAAGCAGCAAAACGTTTTGAATTGTCTTTAGCCGATATACTAACAGCCTGTCAGCTGCAACACAAAAAAATTAACGGCTAAATCTAAATCTTAAGTCGTTTCTATTTACATACAAAATGGTTTTATAAAGCAGTACAGCTTCCTTAAAGTTAAAAAAGTAGCAGCTGAAAAATCCCATGAGGGATTAAGAATGGGCTATATATGGTTTATTTATGGTGTGGTTTTAATAGCCACTGAATTGACAGCTTTTTACATGTAATTCATATGGTGCCAGTGTACTAAATGGCATATGAAGGAAGTTTTCAGTAACTTGTAGAGTAGAAGTCCTTTTCCTACCTTAGCTTTTTTTTTTCTTTTTTCTTTTTTGCTTTAAAAAGGAGCTCTGTGCTGATGTGGCACTTTTATGTATGATTTTGAACATTTCCTTGAGACAGCTGTGAACTCTTAAAATATACAGACAAAATAAATTACTTCCATAAACATTTACATGACTGTGTATTGTGAAATAAATGATCTCATGCTGTATTTATTGAGTTTTTCCTCTTGGTGGAACTGATGCTCTGTTTCTAAACTAACGGATTGCTGAGTTTAAAACCTGATGATCTAGTGACAATGACAAACTGTTGGGAAAAATCACAGAAAAGAAGAAAGCTCTGGAGTGCTGTCTTTTATCAGACTGGAGAAATTTTAGCAAGTCAATGAAACTTATATTCAGTATCTACAGAAATGACAATTTTCATTGAATGAGTTAAAATCGATTGTGTTGTATTAAAATATAGAACCATAAAAAACATTGACATTTACCTAGATTTTTGGTCCTTGAATAAAAAAATCATCTTGGATTAAAATCATAATAGATTCTCAATCCAAACAACACTTTTGAGTTTTATGTCTTCACATCCAAAGAGTCAATGTAACAATAAACTCAAATTCTCCTCCTTGATGCAGGTGGGTATCCCAGAATCCTCTGTAAAACGCTGTGTCCTCCAGATCTCCAGCGCTTTGGAGTTCATCCACAGCCATGGCCTGGTCCACCGGGATGTAAAGCCTGAAAACATCCTGCTGCTGGACACCCACTGTCGCCAGGTCAAGCTGGCAGACTTTGGCCTCGCACAGAAGAGAGGAACCCTAATACGCTTCATCACAGGAACCTTGCCATACATGGCCCCAGAACTCTGCACCGTGGCTCTGCTGGACAACCAGAAAGAAGTGACAGGGCCTCCTCTGAGCGTTGAGCCAACCCTGGACACCTGGGCCTTCGCAGTGGTTATCTTCTGCATCCTCACAGGTTACTTCCCCTGGGACCGCTGCATGGACTCAGACAGCTTCTACCAGGAGTTTGCAGACTGGTGCACAATGAAGAAGAAAGCTTATGTCGAGGAGGACATTCCTCCTTTGTGGAGGAGGTTCACCCCAGAAGCCATGGAGATGTTCAGTAAACTTCTGGCTCCAGATGCATCACAAAGAAGTGTAGTAGGAGACGTGAGAGCATATGTAGAAAAGGACTGGCTGAAGAAAGAATCTCAAGAAATACTGTCACAAACAACCCAAATTTGAGAAGGAAAAATATATATGATATGATGCATAACTACTATAACTGAAAGAGACTGCAGTCTGCAGCCAGTCTCTTCTAATAGGTAGCAGATTGTGCTGGTTGTTAAACTGACAAGAGGACATTGTTACACGTCAAAGGAAAAAACATCTTCCTGATGAGTAATGTTCTGAAATTTACAGACCTGAACAAAGAAGATATATATTTTTTTCTGTTCTGAAAAACTGCCTCCACTAAAGGACCTCGTTTTGCCAACAGAATGTCGATGGTAAGACAATCTAAAAAGCTTTTTGTGATACACTTTTTAAATCCCAAAAGAGTTTCATCTAATGTCTCTGCTTTTATATGACAATGAAACTAACAGATACAAGCAAACTAAATGGATTTGATAGAAAAAAATCATGTTTAGATTTTTGCGTGTCCCCATCCCAACTGGAGTTTTTCTCCAACTCATATGATAACTGTATTTGGGGAAACGCAAAAATCTAAACATGAATTCATGTAAAAAGCTTTTCATTATTATAAAATTATAGTTACTTATTTTTGGTTTAGAACTAGAACATGATTTGCAATGATTAATCTTTTTTTTTTATCCTGTGATGAGTATATGTCACATAGAATAACATCTCCAGTTTGACAGGATGGAAACCATTGAACCTTTGCTCAAAAATGACAATTGGGTAACAGTGTTCTAACCAAAAATACAAGTATCATTTTTTGCAAAAATCATTACCTAGACATGCAGACAACTTCCTCTTAATAGCTGTGGTATATTTATGTATCCCCTTATTAAATCGTTTTGAAATAAAAGGTGATATTTTAGTAGTGTGGAGTGTCAAGCATGTGATGCTAGTTTAAGGTGCTTTTGAACCTCAGTTAAGTCCACGTTGCAGCAGCCTCCAATTACTCAGATATTTTTTGACCTTTTAAGAAAACGTCAATGGACAGTGTATATCTATATATCTATATCTATATCTATATATATATATATATATATATATATATATAGATAGATAGATAGATAGATAGATAGATAGATAGATAGATAGATAGATAGATAGATAGATAGATAGATATACACACACACAACATAAATATGTCTATGCTTATGTACTCTACCCTGTGTAGAATTGAGTCCAGTATGTTGAAATCTTAGTCCTGTAATTAATTAAATTTTTCCTTTCTGCCCCATCTTCCAGTTATTTCTCCTCTCTTTTTGATTCTATAAAACTATCTTGTTCTTTTTCTCCATCCCACCTTTCCTGCCATTCTTTCTTCAACATTTGTTTAATGATACTTTTTGCCTCTGATTTACTAATATTAACTGGACAGCTAACATGATTTTGCCGTCTTTGACATGCTATCTGCCATCTCCTATCCTTGTATGCCAATGTGTACTCTGAACTAAAAAGGCCATTGTTAAACCTATCTTTTGTATTCTAAAAAGGATGTTATATTTCTAATAAAATATTTGGCCTACTGTCTCAAGGATTGTCTTAAAATATATCATACAGAGATAGAATCTGAACAAATGATTGTTTTTAATGGTTTTATGTCTTCTATGCACTGCACTAATGATAAAATGGCTAACATTTCTCCTGTATACAGATAATCCATTCATGATCTATTAATTAGGTGAGGCAGGAAAACCCAGCAGCTAGCAGAGGCTAAATTGAAGCTCCAAGGTGGCAGGAAACCCAGCAGCTGGCAGAGGCTTAACTAGAGGCACAGAGGTGGCAGGAATCCAGCAGCTAGCAGAGGCAAACCAGGCTGACAGACGTGAAGTGAGTGGAGACTGATGACAAACCGGCAGGGAAGAAGACTGAGGGAGGCTTTTGTAGGGAGGCTGGCAGGTGGAGTGAGTTCTGACTAATTAGTGTCCAACAGGTGAGACTGATTGCTGAGGGAGTGAAGGGTGAGCTGAGTGAGAAGAGGAACTTAAAAATAACGGGGCAAAAAAGGCCAGACCAAAACTGAACCATGACGGGGGGGGGGGGGGGGGGGGGGGGGGGGGAGTTTTAGATCAGTAATCAGTTAGGGGAAGAGCCTCTGACTTGCACTTTACCTTATAACCAGAGATATGTGAGAAGTGATCTATTATTGCAAGCAGAGAAGATAAAGAATCTTGTAGGTCTGATACAAAAAGAAGAATTCCATCAGCGTAAGTTTATGCTTATTGGCCTGTAATTTTTACAGTCAGAGGGGTCTCTATCTTTTTTGAAAATGAGTGTAAAAAGGGCTTCCGTCAAAGAGGATGGAAGCATTCCCCTCACAAGAAATTCATTGTACATATTTAGAAGTAACGGCACCAGTTATTCAGGAAATGTATAAAACTCGGCTGTAAAGCCATCTAAACCTGGCGCCTTACTGACAGCAGATGCTTAATAAATCAGACCATTCCCTCAGTGGTGAAAGGTGAATCCAGATGTTCTAGCTGATCTGATGTTATAGTGGGAATATTAAGATTCAACAGGAATTTCTTTGTCATTTTCATTAGCCTTTGACTCTGGCCAATAAAGATCCATCTAAACCTACTCTTATGAGATAAGTACTGCATTACATGTCCTCTCAAAAATACCTCTAGTGGCTCCCATGCTACCACTGATGGTCCTCCTGACTCAACCCTCTGCATTTTTCCGGGCTTGGGACTGGCCCAAAATGGGACACAGGACTTCGTTTCCCCCTTGGGGCTGCATTAATTCTGAGCAAAGGACACAAATACCTTAAATACTTTGAAAATATAGATTTTTCATTCTTGGTCTCACTTGCATGAAGACAATTAAATTAATATTTAATGTCTCACAGCGGAAATATCAACACAAAGTATACCTACATTTTCTCCCTAACGAACAAGTGTTACTGCTGTTTGGCCGTAATTGCTAACTCCTTTCAGAACAAAAAATGTTTTTGGATGTTAATATTAATCATTGTCATTTGTTGCCCTTTGCCTTTTGATTGAAGTATGTCATAATAATTAGTTCCTGTTCCTTTTGTAATGTTATCTTAGCATTATGCTTAGCCAACAAATTTGGGAGTAGTTGATTAACTCCAAGGAGAAGCTGGTTCTCTCAGCAGCGGGCAGTGGCTAGCTCGGAAACGTGGCTGTGAGGAAACGGCTTCGGTTCTTAGGCTCCGCGCCGTCTGGAGTCAGCTTTATGAAACTGCTGAAAAGAAGAAAAAAAAACACAAAGCTGGTTTTGGCGTAGATGGATTCTTTAATCCGGCTTTTGGTTACGCAGAAGACTGCAGACTTACCTTCGATCCAGCCGGTAGTTCTCCAAACCCAGACGGGTGTTCCGCTCCGCAGAGGATGACGAGAACATGTTCCCCAATGTCGTTCCATTGAAACAGTGGGAATGAGGATGATTGTCTGTGGGAGCTTGGCTTTATAGCAACACCACCCTGCTGACAGGGGCAGTTCCTTGGTGCCTGTGAAAGAATTTCACAGGCATCTGTTTCAAACTTCTTTGCTTACAACTCAGTGTGATTTTTCCTCATGGCTTGATGGCACAACACCTACTGCCACTATCGGCTCCCTTGTTTCCCATCCCACTTGTACGTATTTCTTGATTTCTTGTATGGTAAGTGTTCTAGTTCTACAGTACATAGTGACCTCATTTCACACGCTTTGGTGAAGGTTATGGAGGATCAATGATTTGAAAGTTTGGTCTTCCTCCAAGCCTGGAGCATTGAGTCCCTAAAAATAACCAGCTCTCAACTGACGGTAATACTCTTTTGGTGCATCATTTCGCTTTTGCTGAATAGCAAAAGCCTCAAGTGTCACATAGGTGAACACAGAGTATTCTTCCCTTAAAGCCTGACAGTGGGCTGAATAACTGTCTCGTGTAGCTGGGGAAGGCTTTCTATAAAAACATGGACACTTGTGGACGTGGTTTTACAGATAAGCCTCAACTTTTCCCAAGCAGAGCGACTGTGCAAGTCTAACAGACAATGCTCTACCTCTCGGAGATAGTCGTTAATGGTGGATTCAGTATTGCTGGGATCAAAATGTTCTATGTCTCGGGCCAGAGACTCAAGTTGTTCAGGGATTGGGGCCGGTCCATCTGAGTCATCCTCTGAAGATTCCTGCCTACTGTAACCGCGGTAGGGGAGGGGCTCCTGTTCTGACCTCCTAAAAAGGTATCAGAGGCCGTTCATTGGACAATGGTGGACCCTGTGTATCATAAATGCTTACAACCCTGTTCTAGCTCCCTGGCCCTCTCTTCAACTTTGACACGCTTATTAGTCTCTCTGATACCCAAGTCAGTCTCTAGCTTTATCCTTTGCTGGTATAACACAGTGAGCTCACCTAGCACATTTGCTACTAACACACCTGTCGGCTTGTTTTTAATGGTGTTATCCCAGCCCTGAATCCATTCTTCAGAACCCTCAATACTATAATTGTCCAGACGGTCGCGCTCATTCTAGGACAATTTGAGTAATGAGCCAATAACACACCGGGCCTCCATCCCAATGGAGAACTCCGGACATTCAGCTCCTGCTTCTTGAGAACCTGCGCTATCCATTCTTTGTCACAGCTATGGATAACAGCAACCAGGCATGGACTGGTAATCGGGCGTACCGGGCATTTCCCCGGTGGGCCGACGTGCTGTTTGGGCCGGCAGACCCGACATGTATATTAATAATATGTATTATTATTATTATTATTAATTTATTTTATTTTTTTATATGTCGGCCTCGTTATATTTGCATAATGCATGAAGAAAAATAAAATCAGCAGCGCAAGAGTCTGTTCCGATCATCCGGCCCTTACCACAGGCTACTGCAGCCCATTGGTTATCATCCCTGACAGTCTAAAGGGCTAGGCCAATCATAAAGTAGAAAAACACCTTCACGCTCCATGTGGAACTTTGTGCAGCGGTGTTCACAGTAGTAATAGATAAGAAACGCAAGGGAGGCGCAGAGAAACTGCGCGAAAAAAGTTCTTCAAACGGACGCTGCGAAATGTGTCAAACTGACTGACATGTTCCCAACAGCAGGCCCTTCATCTGCTCCGGTGTCTGATGTAAAATATGGTGGTGGTGGTGGTTGTAGTCAGTGACGTGCGGTAGAGTTCATAGCTGGTGAGGCACTGACGTCATCAGAGTCAGATTTACAAATATATACACTCTACAGAGTAGACTCGTTGCAAAGTGCTGAAAGAGACTGATTGAGCCAAATAAATTCACCAAGAGACATGGAAAAATATTGATTCTTTGACGAAAAAATAAAACTAAATTATTTGTCATTTGACTGGTAACAGTTTATGAGTTATGGATTTCTGCATTTGTAACACATTCTAAAACTATAACCCACACTATGCACATTTTATCACAAAAGCAAAACATGAGTAATTATCGCTGTCTTACCTCTACTTATAAATTAAGTCCATGCAGCGCTCTTTCTGAACAAAAATATCATCATTTTCCGGTAAAAACTCTTTATCTTCTTCAGATTTAAAACTCTCTTAGTCTCAGTGGAGCTCACTGCCAGGGAGGAAAGCCTTCCTTGATCAGTCCTGTTCCGGCTGTATGTTTAGAGTCTTTTTAGTGCTTTACTTGTTTAAAGGCACACTATGCAACATTTTTCAGTTAATTAATGTGTTCCATACCGTTTTGGATGATTAAATGAGTCATTTCAGGTTGAACAAAGGTTTTCTTGGCCGCCCTGGTGGTCTGTGGGGGAAATACCGTACTTGCAACTGCAGGAGCCCTCGGCCCGCACCCACAGGCTCAGAATCTCGTGCAAGATCGCAAGAGTCGGTCTTGCTTTACGGCGAGAACTGCTACACGCCCCCAGTGAAACGCATGCTCGGTGCTAGCGCAGTGGCGATATTTGTGCAGTTATCATGGCGGAACCAACGATAAAACAGCGAAAGCCCATGCCCATTTTCTGAGCCTCGCTCGTTCTCTCCCGTTGCCTCCGATCCCTCTCTCTCTCAGTTCCTCTCTTCCCTTCATCACTAAGTTTGACTTTAGATGTCTCACCTGCCTGACAGTTTCCCTGGTTTCAGCCAATTGAGCATATTTGTGAGAATGAATGAAGTAGAGGCCACAGGCCAGGTGCGCCTATACAGCACAATGTGTAGAAGACGATAACTTCCTCTATATTTCATGTTAAAATGAAGCATAGAAGACTTCTTCTAAATAAGTAGATTTTCGTGTGAATACCTTTTTATCTATTTATTAAATTTACAGTTTTTGATTTTCATAAAATGGTAAATGGACTGAACTTACATAGCGCTTTTCCAGTCATTCTGACCACCCAAAGCACTGTACACTATAGCCACATTCACCCAATCACACGCACACATTTATACACCGAGACACAGCTCAGCAGGCAACCTGGGGGTTAAGTGCCTTGCCCAGGGGCACATCACTATGTGGCAAGGGGAAGCTGGAATCAAACCCACAACCTTCTGATTGCCAGACAACTACTCAACCCATCAGGCCAAAGGAAATGTTTATTTGCAGGTATTTATGGTTTGGGGAAAAAAACACTGTCAGACCGCCATTATATTTTTCACCTCGCGCACCCCCTAGCACCAGCTTGCACACTGCAAGGGGTGCGCGCACCACACTTTGGGAATCCCTGCAGTAGGCTATTTGATCTCATTTGCTTTTTATTCATGTTTTTTTTCTTAGTGCTATCTTTTGTGTCCAGTTTGCTAGATTTATTCAATTTCTCATGATGCTGCTTTTTTACTTCTTATATTTTCCCCAGGGGCAGTTGGAAAATAAAATAAAAATTGTCATCCAAATGTGTTTGGTGATGCTGATCTGAATGACAATAAGACTAGGTATTATGCTCTAAATTGTAGCTCAAGGTTCCTGCTCTAACTTTTGGACAGTCTATGCTTACCATAATAATTGCTTTCTTACCCAGATTCTTTTCCATCTTTCAAACATAAATAATCTTATTCCGTTAGAAAAATTGTCTTACCTGCTCAAATCAAGGGAAAATACACTAATTTCAAGAAAATCGACTTAAATTAAAATTTTTGTGGTGAAAGTTCCATCCATCCATCCATCCATTGCCGGGGTCGGATCGCGGGGGTAGCAGCTTCAGTAGGGAGGCCCAGACGTCCCTCTCCCCAGCCACTTGGGCCAGCTCCTCCGGGGGAATCCCAAGGCATTCCTAGGCCAGCCGAGAGACATAGTCCCTCCAGCGTGTCCTGGGTCTCCCCCTGGGTCTCCTCCCGGTGGGACGTGCCCGGAACACCTCACCAGGGAGGCGTCCAGGAGGCATCCTAACCAGATGTGAGGTGGTGAAAGTTCATATACAACAAATATGCTCTAAATCTGGACTTGAGTCAAGGATTTTAGTAATCATATATTTTAGGTAGTTTATGAAGTGTAGCTATACAGAATCTGAATTCCTTGACGTTTTATTGTTAATTGAAACAATAAATTAAAACCATCTTCTTTAACATTCTAAAATTCACATTATCCCTTTTAAAACTTAAAACATTTGTTTTATTAAGTCAGTTTTGGTCCCCTTAGGTTCCTTAAAGTGGATCTAACCTCCATTTATGTTTCTGACTCATGCTATTGTTGGATGAATCATGACCTTTCAGGTCTTGGAACCTAACCTGTCAACAGCCAGATGCATGTCTCGCTCCGCCTAGCTCCACTCACATACATCTGGGACTGATCCATAGGAATTGCCTTTACTGAAGGCTGGGCCTTCATTCTTGCATATGATTGGATAAGCCACTTGTCTGTCATCTTTATCGACGTGCTATTTCAACCACTCACACCGAAGCTAACCCGTGACGCTGTGAGAGCGACGCAGGAAAAAAAACAACTTTTTTTTTTATGTGTTTGCGGCTCTAGTGGCACGCGTTTTATTGACAGTGAGCTGACAGGAAGAGGGGGAAAGACAGGCGTCAAAGCGCCGCGGGTCGGAGTCGATCCCGGGCCGACCGCGTTGAGGACTAAAGGCGTCCTAATATGGTTTGCGCTAACCGCTCCGGGGCGCTTCCGCGTCCGCCGCGGACGCGCCCCGGAAAACAAAACTTGCCAAATCCGGTCAGGAGAAGGGCGAAAACATCGTTTCCACCAACAAAAGCCCTCAGAGCTTTTAATGAAACAATATTAGGTAGATTGGACAACACGGAAGAAATAGCAGCATCGACTGGCCGCCATTGCTATCAAAACAGTCTCACGTCATGGTCGCGTCTCCACTACGTCACATCTATGAAACTCCAGCCCTGCGTCCTGATTGGCCAGACCATAAAATTGGTTGGAGAAATCACTTTCTATCGGCGGTGTCCCAGATGTATGTGAGTGGAGCTAGGCGGAGCGAGACATGCATCTGGCTGTTGTCAGGTTACTTGGAACCCACCCCACCCATCTATTTAGACAATTTAATCTAATTTAAAAAGACCATGCTTTCTGACCCATGGTAGCACGCTTAACTTTATATGCCTTGATATTTCTGTTTACCCTGCACAGATTCAAACCACCCTGTGCCAGATGCAGCCAACAACCCTAGAACAGAAGTGAGTTCTCATAGTCTTGGAAAGTTTATATTAAGAGATAGTGTAACTATCCAGAAATGTGTCAGAAGCTTATGGACTGCACAGTCAGCATTAATATGAATGAAAAGTGTCCCCACCTATCTATATGGACAATTTAACTAAAAAAAAAAAAAAAAAAAAAAAACTTTATTGATCCCTAAGGGAAATTAAATGTTGTAATTTATAATTTTTTTATCAATTGTTGTAGATGTTGGTAGTTATAAGCAGGAAGGATCTTCTGTAGCGGTCTGTCTAGCACCGGATCTGGAAAAGCCTCTGACTAAGGACTGTTGGTGTTTAACAGTCTGATGAAGAGGATGCTGACCATTGTCAAAAATGTTCTTCATTTTATGAAGAATTCGTTGTAATTTAGACCAGAGATTCCTGAACGTTTCAGCTTCTGACCCACAAAAAAGTACTAGAATGGAATCAGGACCCAAACTACTGGTAGGAATATAAATATTTCTAAAACATCTGTTAACTATTGGTATTACAGTAATAAAAACCACATCAACAACCATTATATTTGGTGTTTTGTATTTTTGTGACATTTTTATATCTATAATATAAATATGCTTCATCAACATTTTTAGTGTTTCGTTTAATTTCATTAGAGGATCTCAGGAGCCCTCACTTCATCTGTGACCTAAAGGGGGCTCATGACCTGAGTAATGTCTATAACCTGGGTCCACGGTTATGAAGGGACCCACACTGCCCACCACCCGACTGATGGCGAATAAAACAAAAAAGTGAATTCGGTCTCTTACGGCTGGTTCACACCGCAGGATAATTGTCCTCAATTTAGCCCCGAACTTCCCCTTCTGACAGGACACGACTATCTTAAGAGATACTCCTGCCATACTCCGTGTGTTAAGAGTGATCTGGTCCGCTAGGAAGGACGTCGGGACCACTCCAACCTCAAATTGTGGATATTCAACATATTGCATTGTCTAGGCCCGGTGTTCCCCGAGGACAAACGAGCAAGCAGCATGTTGAATGTGATGTGTAGCCAATCCGAAAGCAAGGTGAGGTAATCCCCGACAGAGGAAAAAAAACAGCTCGCCTCCATATCATAGTGCAGCAAACGTAGAGCCACTATTTGCATTGTCTCCACTCCTTTAACCAGCAGCTTTTCCTTTTGTTGTTTTTTCTCCATTAAAATCAGCCCACAAACCCTCGCCATTATTTGTCCTCATTGTCCATGTTTATTTTCTCTGAATTTACTTTTAATCTGGAGATGTTTCACAAGATTTCCTATCTGACATATAAATGATCCTGAATGAAATCTGTTCGTATGTTGTGTGTTCCAACCGTGCCAATGCATCCACCATGCAGCATTACACACAACTGTATTTGACTGTTTACAGCAGTTAAAGTAGCCTAACTGCAGTACACCATGTCACAATAATCTGTGGAACACGTCACCCTGGTGATCATCGGGAGACATGATTGTTGAAAACCCCGATAAAATGTTGTGCAGACATTTATTTATTTGAAAGGTCCTTTTGTATAGATATGCGTCACCAGCGCTAGCATGAACAGCGAGCAGTTGGGACTGCTTATGATGTGGAGTGAATTTAAAGTTTGAAAAGAATCATAATGCAGTTTGGCTTTTATACCCCCCTTCACCATCTGCGTCGCCAATTTCCTGTCTCCAAATTTATTTATTTTTATAGATCCCAACTTTTGTGTGGAAAGTAACGAACGCACGTTTCAGGCCCCATTTTATAAATGACAACCCGTATCCGTGATGTGAATTGTTAACTGTAATGTGACACTGGCTCCGTGCCTGCATAGAAGAATTCTCTATCTGTTTTAGATAGTTCATTTGGCAGCATTATGGGTACTCGGCAGAAAAAAAACCTAAAGGTGGAAGTGTGACTGTCAATTAAAGAAGGATTTATAAGGACTGTAAGAATACTGCAGCAGGCTAACCATTAGCCACTCATGATGCTACAGTTGGCACCTGATTTATCGCTATTGGTGCTACACCAACCAAAGAATTCATATTTTTGGAAAAATCTGGACTATTATACACGGCTTCCGGGTTTGTCAATTAATTTTATAGTTTGTGAAAACTTTATTTTGAAAAAAATGTCTTAGTAGTTTCTGAAAAATGTGCTTAAATCCCATCTTGTGCTTGTTGTATTGTTGCACTACTAGCCACACAAGTTTAAGTTGGAGCTATTACGGCAGGAATCGCACAAATGACCCCTTTCTCCTACTTCACTGACCTTAATCAGTAGCTTTTCGCAGAATAATCTCCTGACACTTGCAGCAGCTGACGCTCCAATGATGGATGTTCTGCATCAGTTGTCCCAGAACACAGGACACCACAGGTGTTTTCACTGCAGGTCATTATCAGAGCTGAGCAGGACCAAAATTGGCAAAGAGCCTGAACCTGTTTGTCCTGCAGATGCTTTAAATGCATGTATAGGGCATTACACACACTAGGATCATCTTTCAGCTGACCTCTGACATACAGGCCTGTCATGCAAACGCTTACACAGCCAATGTGGATCCAACTGCAAAGCCACTGTGGACAGTTGACTCATAAATTATCTTGGCTGGTATTCACACACCAAGCAGCAAGTTAAAAAAATGTAAGCAGTGGACACCTTGTCGGTATAACAAGGCAATACTGCCTGCCCATATATCTTGCAGCGTTGTAACCTCACCTTGAATATTACTACATTCAATTACACCTCATTTTACATTTTTCAAGAGTTGTAACCTCTTTTTTTTCAGCTGTGGTGAAGTTTGTGCTTTCCTGTTATGTTTATCAAGTTAACTTCCAGATATGGCAGATATGTCAAAGTTCCTGGAAACACACCGTATAAAGCAATGCCTTATCTCATGATTTCCCTCCCCCACAAAATAAAGATTAGTCTATTTGCTCACTTGTAACCCTGGTGTTTCATGCAGTACTTGATATTTAACCACCACATGGGTTCATGTATACTGAGACTGATAGATACACACGAAAACACTGGGCGGTTGCTCTGAAATTGCGTAGTGATGATTTATCAGTTTTAAGTGAATATATTTTTAGCATGTAACGCAGAGTCTCTGGTGGTTGGTTGAGAGCAAAAAAAATTATTTCATAGCATTGAACCAGAAGGCATTTTAAACAGGACTTTGACTTTACTAGATTTAATATGTTAGAAAAGCAGGAAAGGGAAAATACTAATAATTTAAACTAAATTATGTGTTCCATTTTCAGTCAGAAGTTGAAAGGTTTTACCTTTGAAAACAGTAGAGAACAGTAAGGTCCCCTAAAGTTAGTATCTGAAGTGGCCAGGTTTGAGGCCAGGTTTCTCACCAAAACCTATCCTCAAAAATCCAACATCGCTGCCTTGGAGAAAAGATTAGACATTGCTTCATTAAATTTTTTTTTAAAGTTTTAAGCATTTTTGATATCACCAAATTTTTAACACACACAGTACTATAAATGGTAAATGGCTTGTACTTGTATAGCGCTTTAACTAGTCCGACGACCCCAAAGCCCTTTACACTACAGTCAGTCATTCACCCATTCACACCCTGACGGTGGTGAGTTATGCTAGTAGCCACAGCTGTCCTGGAGCAGACTGACAGAGGCGAGCTGCCATACAACGGCACCACCGGGCCTTCTCATCACCACCAGAGGGCAATGCGGGTGAAGTGTCTTGCCCAAGGACACAACAACTGAGACGGTCGGAGCAGAGGAGCAAACCGGCAACCGGGCAATTGCAGGTTGAACTCCCTAACTGCTGCACCACAGTCACCCCAGTACATCTTCCCTTAGAGAAACCATTAGTGCCATGTTTGAACACACAAAATGCAGAGAAACTACATTAAAGTAGTTAGCACATAGAAACTAGCAATGCCCACCAGCTTTCTAACTTGGAACTGAAACACCATTTGGTTAGGCTGTGTTGTTGTCGGCTTTGTTTCATACATGGAGTTCTCAAAATACTCTTCTCAGGCTTTTGGGAACTTTGTGAACCAGCAAAAATGTATGTGTTTGGACAATTGACCTTTAGTTGTGTTGCATGGCTTGTTGCTCTGCTTTAATATGACACCAATGTCGTGCACATGCCTGGCACAACAGGCACGTGACATTGTTGAAGGAGAGGACTGATTGTTTATACGGAATGTTACGTCCATCCTGGGTGAAAAACGAGAGGAGTTAAATGGTAAATGGACTGAACTTATATAGCGCTTTTCCAGTCATGCTGACCACCCAAAGCGCTGTACACTATAGCCACATTCACCCAGTCGCTCTCACTAACAGGCACACATTTATACACCGAGACACAGCTCGGTAGGCAATTTGGCAATTGACATGTGGCAAGGGGAAGCTGGAATCGAACCCACAACCTTCTGATTGCCAGACGACTACTCAACCCATCAAGCTCCTTTAAAGAGACCAGACATGAAAAAAATATTCCAGTGCTGTATTCAATTCAAATTCAAATATACTTTATTGATCCCAAAGGGAAATTAAATGAAATATGCTAAAACCCAAAAAATGTTAACGGTATATTACAAAAACCCATGACATCTCCTTTGTATCATCCATGTTTTAACATTTATGCATTATACATTCTATCATACAAATGGCATCATTTATAACAGCTTTAATCTCGCTGGTATTTTGACAATTTATCTTTGGTGATGAGTTCTAAGTCTTTGAGGTGGGAAGGCATCCTTGTCATCACCTTAACCTTTAGCCTTTCAAGTCAGGACTCTTTCTTGGGGTGCCCAGGCGGGGGTGGGCACCCTTGGCAGCTTCTTAATTTGCTTCTGCCTTGGCCACGCTCTGTTTTTTGTAAGCTACCTATTCAGCTACAACAGCAAAGTAAAATCTGTTGAGCTCTTTTTGACATTAAGACAACAATTCTTATTGCCACATTGCCAGAAAGGACACACACAAAAAAAGAAACTCCAACAGGAAAGGGTTTCTGTCACCCAGTTGTCCCTTTGTTTGTTGGTTCATATTGCACTCTGATTGCCAGTAATGACAACATGAAAAATTGTGTCTCTTCAGAGACAGGGATGTCTCCACTGTGTCTATTTAAGCTTGGGACACAAAGCAGAGTTAATCCTACATGATGATCTATAGCAAAGCCTCTGGTGGAGAGGCTGGGCGTGATGTTTACATATCATTTGAGGGCCGCTGGTAACAAATGAGTCCCTCTGGGTATATACCAGGGTCTCTGTGATCTCATAGGCTCTTGGCTCTCCACTGACTAAACATATCAAGCTCCTCCAGATCTGTCATTGCCTAGCGGATGGTGTTACACGTGGAAATATTTGAAGGGTACGACTACTCTCATTTTTCTCAACCATTGGGAGGAAATGGTTTTTGGAAAAGAGAAGATTTAAACCCAAAACAAAACCGAACCTAGCAGAGATTTAACAAAATAACAATTAAAGAACAGGATTCGTTTTAAAGACACTTACCGTAAAACACTGTAAAAAAATGATGTCTGTTGGATAAAACAGCTTATTGTGCTGTGTATCAAACTATATATGGTCTACTTAACATACAGTTTGATACTCAACATCTAAGCTGTTTCCAGAAGAACTTGGAGAAGCTCCATCTGGCACTGAAGCTTACAGCAACGGGAAGTGTTGTGTCCGGACAAAACTGTCCAGAATAAAATGCTGAGATGTGCTAAATACGTCTTTTATTTCAGTTTCTCAGTGAAGTAGGTTGTTTATTACAAAGCCAAAATATATGAACAGGATATACTGAAGAAGCAGCATCTAATACAATTACTAACACTAAAATAATTCAGAAAACATTTAAAAAGACTTCAAAATAGATGAGAGTTTGTATCAAACTTTTTTAACAAACAACATGGATTTTGCAACTGCAATTTGAAGCTTTTTAAGAAACAGCTTAAAAATCTAATTTGTCATATTGCTCCTTAAAATGAAAAGAACTATGACAAACAGAATGTTATTTGCGGAAAGCTCTCTTAGCCAAGACCATCAATACCAAAAACAGATATTACTCAATTATTTAAAAAAAAATATGGAACCAGCTTTCCTACTAGTTAGCTTGATGAAGCACGTACTCCCACGGTGAGGAGGAACAAGTTAGTCGGCCTTTTTTTCCTTTTATCAGGCTAGGTGTTTCTCTTTTACAGGCAAAGCTGACAGAATGCAGTGAACATACTGAAAAGGGATAAACTGAGAACATACAAGCATCCATCAGTTCATCACAGCCGCAATCCACATTTATTCCCACCCATGCTAAACATGTGGCCAAAACCTGGAAATAAATAATACTGATTCTTTTATTCCAGTGAAATATTCTTAGTGAAAAGTTCAGAAAAAATCCAACCATTCATTTAAGTTAGTTTATTCACTTGAGTAAAAATCCCACGATAAGAAATAGCTGTTATAATAAAAGATTTAAAAAAATTAACGATGATGTATACCAGTTACAGACATTGTTTCTAAAGATTTACCTAATAACTGCAAAAAATACAATAAAAAATACATATAAATGAACCAATGAAAACATACACCTTTAGTTCTTCTTTTTTTCATATTTGGTTTCAATATTTAACAAATGACCAAATGATACCCGGACTCCTGTACTTTTAATAAGAGGCCGCTTTAATTTTTTTATTTACTTCTATATGTACTTTTTGTCTGTCGTTATGGTTTCACTGAAGAGTGAAAAATTTGTTAAAGTTCCAACATAAAGTAATGCATTTTTCAGTTTAGATATTTATGATACTAAATATGATTTGAAATAACAAAAGGTTCAGTTTTTGCATAATTCTT
The DNA here is from genome assembly GCA_037039145.1 of Fundulus diaphanus. NCBI lineage: Eukaryota > Metazoa > Chordata > Actinopteri > Cyprinodontiformes > Fundulidae > Fundulus > Fundulus diaphanus. The sequence goes on along the minus strand of CM073129.1, from coordinate 12,053,681 downwards.
CCCAGACATGGATTCAGCTTTTTACATTTAGTTCTGTATTATTATTAGTTTTCTTTCTGAGCTCCTGCAAGTTAAATTTCACCCAGGTTTTGGATTTTTTTTGCCCAGAATTCAGTTTCAGTTAACATTTCCTGCCAGTTCAAGCTCACCCATCTTGACCCGGCACAAGGTAATCTTCATCTTTCTGGACCTGGTCTCTAGGTGCCTCAGCATCACCTTCAGGAGCTGGTCTGGGCCCGTCATGGACTTCAGCTGTGGTTTCGGCATTCTCAGGGCTGGCATCAATGTCGTCGTAATTTTCCTGTGAGTCTTCCACTTCGTAGGTCACACCCTCTGTTTAAAGACAAACCATTAAAGTTCAGTTAGCCAGGAGGATCAAGTATTGACTTATGTCTGAAAGTGATTATAAACTTTCCATCGCTTGGCTTTATGACTCCTTTATCCATGTCTTTGCCTTTAGCAGCACGGGCCATGGAGCCCTGAGGTGTCAGGGGCTGAGCCTCAGTCACCTCATCAATATCATCGTAGTTATAGGATCTGTTGCTCTCTCCATCTCTCTCCCCTGGCACTTCTGATTCTGATCTAAATCCTACAAAAAAATTTCAGATCAGAGAAAGATGCATACCTGACAATTACACAATGACAGCCGTAATGAGCCATTCACCTTTATTTTAGAAATTGTACAAAATCAGATGTAAGTCTCATGATGTGCAGAGAAGTGAACTGTTTTGCTATGTTTTGTTTTTAACTTACGGCCACGAGTGAAGCTTCCAAGCTCATCTGATTTGTCAACCTCTTCATACTCTCCACTGTCCCAGTCGGCTTCCTCCATATCCGCTGCTCAGGAAACATATTAGCAATTTGTTATCGGGGTTTAGAACAGCAGCAAAAACTGCCCTGCTGATTAAAAAAAATTAACAGTGAGAATAATAACAGCCTGCCAGAAGCTTTAAAAACCCAGCATTGACAGCTGTGTTCAAAATGAAAGCAGTGCAACATCATCAATCCTGCTTTCAGATTTTATTTCCACATGGCATGTGTTGTACTTGTAGGTGTAGTAAGCCTAATAGAAAACCAACAGTGTAATCGCTGTTGCCATGATTTTGTTGTGCATTCTGGTTAAAGTGCATTCCTCCATGAGTAAAACTGGTCCTTCCAGACATTGCTAAGAAGAACAGTGTAGCTTGATTAAAAAGTCGAAAGGAGAGAGCTAGAGATGTAGACGAGTGCGGACAATGAGGGGGTGCTCGGGTTAAATGATCTAGTATGCCTTCAAATGAAAACAAAAACCAGAGAAGTGTGCAAGAAAACGCTCCAAGGTATTAGGCATCTATGGTTACCTGTGAGAGCAGTTGGCAGACTCTTATGTGGAGTCAAGCTACCAGTAGTTTGGACACATTGACTCGTCTAAAAAGAAATTATGCATCGTTTTATGGAATGATGAAAGCAAAGTTGTTCTTTTTGGGTTTTTAGCAATTTGTCAGGCAACCCACCATCACTGAATTTAAACCACAGGACACTGTGAAGCATGGTGATGTCATATTATGGTGTTGGTCCTACAGGGGATCATGGATCAGTTTGAATATCAAAATATTTGAAGACCCTGTATAAATATTTGAAGACCCTGTATAAAAGTGGAGGATCTTAAGATTTACCATTATTTTTTAAACACACTGCAACTGTGTGAGGAAATTTCATTGTGTTGTTGGAAAATATGTAGGGGTCCAATTTCAGACACCGTGGATAATGACTACCCTCCAGAGGAAAGAAGCTTCAGCACACTTTTGTTCTCCAAAGGAGAATACTCTTGCTTGTATTCAAACAAAACATCACAGCGGTCATATATCGAGAATAAAAAGTGCTGGTTTTCATTTTCTGGAAAGGGGTTTAGAGCACTTACGTGGCAACATGGATTTCCTTTTTCTCATTTTAAGGAGGTATCGCACAAATGTCCCAATCAGTACAACCAGTATAAGAGTAAATAGCACTCCCACAATTATAGGAATTGGATCTACTGGTCTTGATGGTGTTTCAGGCACAGTGTTGGTGGGCACATAGCCTGAAATAAAAACAGAAGGAAGAAAGCAAAATTTTATTTGGTTTCCTTTTCTATCTCGCCATCCTATGAGTCAAATTTTATCAATAGAATGAAATGCTAAACCTCTTTGCTTCAAACAAAATAAGAAAGTGACCATTAGATACTTTTCGCTGTTTTAGTTACCGTCACAGATGATGTCAGTTGAAACACTTGGACAGGGCTGTGTACTGTTTATGACACAGTACCTCTCGTCATTTGCATGAACTGGGCAGTTGAGACTTAGTCCCAAATTACCCTTAAAAAAAATAAACAAAATTATTACACAGAACCTTTTACAGTTTATGAATAAAACAATGTAAACAGCAATATAAACAGAGATTTGATTACGAGATTTACCGTCTTTGAGCCTGGTCTCAACTCTTTAAGTTGACCACACTCTGAGCTGAACGTTAGACAAATCTTTGTATAATTTGGCACAATGTTGATATCGCACACTTCTCCTCTATTTTTTCCATATTTAACCATAACCTTACCACCACACTTTTCTGATGAGTTATATGAGACACTCTCTGTAAAATAAAAAGGCACAAGAACATGTTGAGAGAAACTTGTTGGAAACTGAGAGATGTAAAAAAAAAAGCGGATTTGAGACTTGCAGAAAAAGGTTGATGGAACAAGCCACAGCTGTAAAAAAAAACTGTACACCATGTATTACATGTTTTTTTTATAGTAGTCATAACAATAATTCACTTCTATGATGTGAGGAACAGCTAATGCATCAGTTTTGACATTTTTCTGAAAGCCAGCCGAGATGCAGCGGCTGTCGAAAATGAGCCTGCCTCTGTTAAAATGACAGGTTCTATGACTGTAGATGCAGTGTTGCAAGAAAGAACCGTTTTCCTCCTATGAACACATTCACTCCTGGCTTAAAACCTTGCGGGGGAAGAAAGGAATCAAGCTGAAATTTCTGGTCCATAATTCCAAAAGGGATATTCGGTTCAAAACAACAGTGTCCTTCTCCAAACAGAAAGCCATAGACACAGTAAAATCAGGTGGTGGCAGCGTCACTCTATTGTTTTTTTATTTTATTTTTCTTAAAATGGAACTGGGATTGGACGTAATTGTGAAGTTTCAAAGACCATAAATTTGACCCAAAACTCTCAGGTATCTGCAAGAAAGCTAAAAATTAAGAGGGATTTTGTTTTGTCAGCATCACGGTGAGTCCAACCTTCCATTTAAGTTAATTCAAGATGGACTTCAGGGCAGGAAGATTAAAGTTTTGAAATGAACTAGTGAGAATCCAACATCCAATCTGGTAGAAACTCTTCAGGGTCACTAGAGACAGATGAGGAGGACTTTTGCTAGAAACACTGGGGAAATGGTAAGGAGTGATGACAGACTCCTACCAAAGAAGACTGCATGCTGCAAGGGAACCAAGAGCTGCTTAAACTGAGTTTTACAAGGTGTGCACACTTATCCAACCAGGACACCAGAAAGGGATTTTTTTTGAGTTTGAAATGCACACGTTTAGCAGCTAAGTCCTCTAACACCTGGAATTACAACAAAGACATTTCTGCTTTGGATAAGAGCCTCATGTCCATTCTTTATCAAGTGTTGATGTTTTTATTGATCTCTGTTACAATCTCTAAAAGTATAGAAAATCATAGAAGGAAATGTTACTAGTTATTAGTTACTGAGTTTGACAAAATGATTTACTTACACAACTGTCCAGCAGTTCCAGATGATCTAAACTGAACTGACTAATACAGGAATATCACAACAATAACCCATGAATCATTTTTTAAAGACTTATCTTGAATACACCTTTGGACAATGATCTCTCCAGTTAATTAACAAGACAACAAAACCTGCTATTATAAAAGTGCATTTTATATATATATATATATATATATATATATATATATATATATATATATATATATATATATATATATATATATATATCTCAAGTAAAAATAAATATTGTATAGACAGGAGGACAAGGAGATTACATAGAATGACTGGAAATTTACCTGCACAGGAAATAGACACCAACCCTGTGTTGCACTTTCCTTCCACTCTTTTACACTGACCAAGGAGGTAATTGTGCTCATCACAGTGGACGTGGTAGTTATTGTTAGACTGAGGTTTATTCTTAAACTCCTCAGAAAAAGCATTGCCATAATTCAGTTCCTGGCACACTCTGTGTGAATATTCCATGTTCCACTGACTTCCACACACTGGCTTGCCACCTATTGTCAGCTGTCCAGTATATATCTCTGAGAGAGCAACTTTAGGCTCACCTAGAAAAATAAGTGGAAAAAGAGGAAGGTCATTCTGCTTGTGATAGTAGAAATATTTGTTTTCATCAAAAGTGTCTAATAATCTTAATTTTTAGGCAACTTGTGCACACTTCAGGGTCAGATGTGTAAGAAGATGATTTACCCAATTAACCTTTTTCCTATGCCATTGACAAGCAAGAAAAACTCAATAGTGTGACTGGTTAAATATAAAATGGTTGTAAAATTACAGAATTAAACAACACATAAAATCTTCCAAGTAATAGATGCTACACTGTTGAAGTCACCATTAAACTGACTGTTGAACTGATAGTTAAGCTGTAGCCTGCATAGTTGCTTTATTAAACTATAAAATGTAGCCAGAATCCCACCCCACCCAACTGTTTTTGATTCTGCTTTGAATCATTGAAGGATTGAAGTTCCCTTTCACATCACTGTTAGGAAGGTTGTGATAATTAAGGAAAAATGTCCCACAGAAGGAATCTTACCTTCACATTTAAGATAGACCTTTTTCTTCTCTGAAGGAGTTTGTTTGTTGCCACACAGCCAAATGCTCTCAGGGTCAGAAGTGCAATTAAAGCTTTGGTTCCATAGAGAATCATCCTCAGCTGGATCAAATGTGACATTCTTTTTCTCTTTGTATTTACCGCACTTCAGAGTCTTACAAAGCGTTTTTCCCTCAGCCTCTGTCCAGCCTTCACTGGAGACAAAATGTCTTTTATCCTTTGAATAAACAACCACTTCTCCTTCACAGGAGTGTTCCACTTCCAGTGCCACCGTACTCCAACCTAACAGAGAACAGGGAAAGGATGAAAGGATTAGTTCAATATTCTGTGGGAACGCACTGTGGATGGTCAGAGGGAACAGAGGAACATACGGTTGATTATATGATTTGCACAAAACAGATGAAAATTCATACAGTTGCTATACATAAACTAATTAAAAGGAACTGATTTTTCTTCAAAATGCATATTTATTTTGTTGCAGAGAGCTAACTGATAAGAAAGGCGTTAATCAATATGTATTACAAGGATTATTGTTTTACAAGGGTTCATAAAAATAATATGAGATAAGATTGTTTTCTTGCATGATTAATTTAAGGGTTTCACAAATGGGCTGTACAATGTTTTAAAGAATTTTAGAATCGTAATACAATGATTAAAATTGTAAATGTTCTAAATGTTCCTGAGGAGCGACCTCGCATGGTTATTTGTCCTGACGATGGATGGATTAATGGTTTATAAAATTTTCTGTTAAGTGTAGAATTATCCAGTTCAGGTTTATTTAGTCTAATTATTTTAGTTTTTGTACAAAGACAGGGTAAAATGCAGTGCAATTTCAAAAACCACGAAACTGCCCTTTTGTAGAGTGTTAATTCAACGCTCTCTCCAAGACATATTCCTAAAAGAAAAAAAACAAACTGGCGGGGGCTTCTGTAATGCTTTTGTAATAAGTTTTGTGGACCAGTAGGACTAAAAGTGTGAGGAAAATATCACAAAAACGGGTCAAAGCAGAGAGTTCTTCATTTCTAACTCTTGAAACAAAAGTCTTGGATGTAAATGAAACAGGGCTTCAAACAGTATGTGTTGTTGCTGTTAACAATCCCTTACATTTCCCTTACCAGACGAAGACATGCGGACAGTAAGTTAATAGCACTTTCCAAGATTTCTCACACTACAATGAGAAATATTCTGTCATTTCAGGATCTTGTGGTTTCAGCTGTTGTTACAGTTCCTCTAAGACTGGAGGTCAAACTAAAACCTGCAGTCTTTCTTCTTTACAGCAAGAAATTCAGACACAAGCTTTAGATTTGAAAATAACTAAGGTATCGCTCCTCACGTTTAACAGCCAACAAGAAGCAAGAAGCTCAACAAGAGGATTCCAAAAGGAAAAATTATTGCTGTGACGGAACCTTTTACATATGTTTTTTTTTTTAAATACAATCCATGAAGTTGTAACAAACAGCAGGAAGGGTAAAGAAATTTTAAGACAATTCTATTTAGAGACAAAAAATAGTCACACTAACCGGAACACTTGAGGCCTTTGAGTTCAGAGTTTTCAGTGATCTTCTCAGTCTTCACATCTTGACAAGTTGCTAATGACCAATCAGTGCTCTGACAGTTTAATGTTTGAATCAAATGAGTCGGGTTTGGAGGCCCTAAGTACTCGATCACCTCGCCACTTTCTCCACAGTTTAGCTCCTTACAGATTTTGTTTCGATTAGCCTCAGTAAGAGCATCTTTGTGCATTGGGAGCCACTTGTCTTCATAAAGCACCTGGACATTTCCAGAACATTTGTCACGAGAAGGCTCAAATCTTGCCTTGATGCTGCCTGCAACAAATAAAACAGACACCCCGATCAACTTGGATAAAAACACAGACATGAAACTAGGAGTAGCAAAAGTCTAAGAGCAAAGCTAGCTTCAGCAGGAATAAATTTATTTTTCTGAGGAAATAAATCTATAAAAATATCATATTACCAATTTTATTTAGGAGTCTTTCATTATTGCAGAAAGAAAAATTTATACAAATTAAAACCATTAAGAGGTTGAACTAAAAGGGGGAGGGACTTTTTTCACTGCAAGTTTTAGTGTAATTACATAAAAAAAGAACCCAACAAAATTGAGTCAGCAGATACTTCTTTGATCATCCTCTGTGGTTTTATCTTATTGGGTGAAAAAGATGCATGATCTACTTAATGGATTTAATGAACAAACCGTTGAATAAACTGTATCACACGTAAAACATGATAATTTGAAAAAGTAGAACCCTACTAAAGAACAATCCCTTACCTTTACAAACAACGAAGGCTGGCTTTTGTTGAAACGTGCCATTTGTTTCAACTAAACTGTACTGGCTCAGGTTCATGTTAAGCCCCAAGGAATGCAAACTCTTAAATGCAACATCAGTTTCTCTTGGCTCATTGAATAAGATGGGTAAGATCTCATTCTGACACGACAGTTCTTCACACAGTTTCTTAGACATGTCTTCTATCCATATGTCTGCGCTCACAGAACCGCTCTTGCTTTCGGTCGATATTCGGACAGTTCCCCAACAGCCATTGCTCAGCGTCACGATAATTTTTCCTGTCATGGTAAACAAAAATGGAGAAGCGAAGGGTATTCAGTAGTCGATTTCAGCATGCCTGTTAAAGTGTTCAAAATCAAAGTACTTTGAAAGAAGTATCTTTGGTCCTAATCATCAAAACTAGATAAAACTTGCACAGATTCCCAAGAAATGGATGGCAGAACGACACATGAAGAAATGTAAATGAATCACAACAATTAAAGGAGTTTTAGGATTCAGTTCTGTCTAACGTTAGTCACATCACTGTGACAGGGCTCATTCACATTACCTTTACATTCAACATAAGCGATAGTCTGATTGTCGTCAGAATCTTGAAGATCACATTCATACAGAGATTTGCCAGAAGAGCAGTTTAGAGACTTTGGCACTATGGATTTTTGGTTTTTGGAAGTGGTAACCAAGGAGGCCTCCCCACAGTGCAACTCCCGGCATATCTCATTTGCTAAACTTTTATTCCATGTGTGATTGGACCCAGAAAGCGAGTGAAATTCTTTCCCATGCTTGATCTGCACGTTGCCAGAGCACGTCTTATTCCCATTCAGAATAAACACCTTGTGTTCTGCAAGGAAAAAGAGGAGAGGTCAGCCGTTAAGTGTCGGTGTTTGGATTCAGCGGAAGATTCTATCAAATGAAGTTTCCAAACATAAAATAGAAAGTTCCGACTTGTTAAGTGGGGGCTGAAACCTTTCGAAGTCAAGCTCTCTGATCTGTTTTTCTAAGTGAAATTTTCAAACGCAAGAATAACAAAAGTTCAGATTAAACATCATCTGGGGTGGGAGGTGTCACTTCAATAAATAGTCTATAATACTGAATAAAAAAACAATCAAACTGTTATGTTTATAAAATAGTTTCAGTGAGCACTTATATTTTCCAATTTAGCGAAAAATTCTGGATGTTGATCGATGAGATGAAGAGTGAACCTCTACAATGAATTAAACATTTTGGAAATCACTCAGATAAACATTTGGTGCTAGTGGATTTTTCCCCCCCTTATATTCACAACTATAAATCCCTTCCTCGTCACTAAGTAGAAGAAATGTAGCCTGGCCACAACACAGCTTAGATGTATGATTCATTTTAAGGAAGTTTGGAAGGTATTGAAGAAAAGACAAGATATACGCCATCAAGTTATTTGTAAAAAGATTATCTCTTTCCAAATGAAACAGGCAAAATCTGCAAGACAACCAAATTTTAATCAAGAGTCCAGATAACTTATCATAGGGAGGACCAAGAATACCTGATGACACTAACACAGGAATTCATACTTAAAATTCATAGCTACACTTGATTCAGATTCAGTAATAAGGTTGACATGCATCTCCTGTAAATAAAAGTTAAAGATAAATAAAAATAGTTAAAGAGCACATAAAGTGTGTGACAAGATGAGCTAAACACACCTGTACAGGTTATGCTGATATAATTGTTCCTGAGTTCTTGAACTTTCGGCGTGTCTTTTATGCAATCAGATATGCTGGATTTTCCATCACATGTCAAAGTCAGGGATGGCTCATTCCCCTTGGCAAATTTTTGATCGCTATTAGTTTCAGCATCCCCACAATTGAGTTGTTTGCAGACCATTTTTGAATGTGTATCTTGCCAGTTTTCACTGACGGCTGTTTTCCACTGGCCCTCGTGTTCAACTTCCAATCTTCCAGCACAAACTCCAGGACCATCCACCAGTCTCACATTCACGCTCCCTGCATCGTGGTGAAAAGACATTTTGCAAAGACTGAGAATCCTTTCTGGACTAACAAAATGACAATGTTTTGCATTAATCCTAGTACATCGCCTGGGAAGCTAATAATACAACAAATTTCATATTTCAGAAATTACTGGTAAATCTTACCTGAACAAACAACAAAAGGAACAGATGAGCATTGTGCCTTGTGATGCTTAGCTCTACAGTGCCACAGTGAGGACTCTTTCCCTGTGCAATCTACATGGTCCAGTATCCCTTGTTTGCTTCGGTCTTGTACCATACGAGTAGTAACGACCTAAAAGAGGCGTAGGACAGGTTGTATTTGTTATTCACAAACGGGAGTAGTCCGAACTAACTGAAATTCAGTCCAGGCTCAGTTCACATATTTAAGAAACAATGATCTGTGCTTCCAGGAACATATGTGTGGGGAAAAACCTGAACACAGCCCAGCACAGTGCTACAACAGTAGTCATTGACAGTTCAGGATTTAAGATAAGAAATAAGATTTAAAAAATATGTTTATTGCAACGTTGGGTAAATTCAGGCGTGACAGTGGCAAAAACATGTAGAGTTACACACTAGACCAGTAATGAAAAACAAGCTAATCTAAAGCAACAGAGAATTAACGTTTCAGAAAGGCAAGCATAAAATTTTAATTTAAAATTAAAATCCGAGCACTTAGTGTTTGAATCAGAAAGACAACTCATTATGTGAAAGAAAACTGCATAGAAAATGTATAATCAGGCGAATTATCAACAACTTTTGTCAAAATAGAGAGAAATCAATTTAACACTATGATTATCCTTTACAAATATTTTATCTTTTCTAACTTAAGACTACTGTAATGCCAGTTATACTTGGTTCATACTAGCAGAATACTGCTGCTTGGTTTTTACCCCACACACGAGAGTACTGACAATCTACAAAGACTTCATGATCCCTTGCTTTAAAGGAAGTTATCCTATCATATGGATTGATGAAAAACTCACATGTAATCCTCTGATGCATGAATTATAAAATCCTGAGTCCAATTCTTTTATGCATTTCTATTCCTCTTAGGGCATGAAAAAATACATTATTTTATTTTTAAATATCAGATTTTTTCAAGAAGCTACAGACATGTCCACCACAGTGAATCACATGCACTCAATATCAGACAGTATAAACCTGAAGGGAGAATAACATAAATTAAATGTTATCATAAATCAGGGCAGCTGTGGCTACTAACATAGCTCACCACTGTTAGGGTGTTAATGTCTTTGTGAATGGGTGAATGATCGACGACCACAAAGCGCATTACACCACAGTCAGACTAATTAGAGCACTATACAAGTACAGGTCATTTACCATCTACTATTAATCCAGGACCACTTAATGTGCACTTTGAAAGTCACCTTACTAAAATATGAATCAACTATATGACATACAGTAGATAGATATAATTTTGGACTTCACTCCGGCATATTGTCATATATTTATTACCTTTAGGGTACTCCTAGAATTGAAGAATTGACAGGATACTCCAGCAGTGGTCGACAAGTGTGGCTGTGTGACGGCCACCTTGGATTCAGAGGAAGTTTACTTGTAGTTACGTCAACTAACCACTAAATGAACCTCAATGGAAGTGGGAACCGACAGCATTCTCACTGCTGACACGCACGTCCAGCATTAAAACCTTGGCATTTAGGAGAACTAGCTGTTAAAGAGCCATCCGCTCGAGTGACTCTATATGAAAGAGGTTAATTATTTAGTCTCTTAAATCAAAGACTCTTAAATCAAAGATTGCTTTTCATTTTAGAAATAAATCATGTTTCACTTTTTCTGCAAAGAAAACTCTGGTGGAAGCTACTTTTCTTTTATAGACAGAAAAAATTACTTTTAGCAGTAGTTTTACTGCACTATACTTTTTACTTTTACTTGAGTCATATTATGACTCGAGTATCACTAATCATGCTTGAGTAAAAATTCTGGCTACTCTAGCTACTGCGAGTAACTTCATGAATAAAGAACATACTTGTTTTAACCAAAGACGCAACAAAGAGACATCTAGAGTTTATGTTAAAGTGAGAATTCTTATTTGGACACAAGCTTTGTTATGTTAATGTTATTATCTATCTGCTGAGCTCATTGGATCATTGTTTCATTAATATTACAAGTGAAGTTGAACAAGCAGGACTAGTTGCAAAGATGTCATTAAGTGTCATTATACCGACAAACGCTTTAATAACAGAGTCATTAATGTTTACCATTCCAGTTTACTTGAGCTAAGCGGAAATAATGACTTAATTAAAAGAGTCTTATGACAGCCAAAGTTAAGCCCAATCACATATGAAAGTGTAATGTAACGTTAACACATACAGCTAAATAACTTTTTAGAGGTTTATAATTAGAACTGTAATGACATACTTATGATAGGATATGATTTCTTGGTCAATGTCAAGTTGTCACAACAAATACATTTTAAACAATGTCAACGTTGCACTTAAAGTGTCAGAATTTATACCTAATGACAACAGTCATAAACACTGATAAAGACTCATTCACGACAGGTGTTATGCCTGGTTTATGACAGTGTAATGTCAGTCTTATGCACACCCCTTCAAATAAAGCTCTATATGAATACGTTCTGACTGTTTCCTTAGCAGTACGTTTGGGTTATTCTTCTGTTGGACTGCTGCAATATTAAACATTTATCAGGTTGTTTAGTTAATGGAATAGGTTGACTTTACAAAACAGAGGTTTGGGTTATTATGCTTTAATGTCAAAAAGCAGAGCTTGCAACGAAATAATTGTAGGCATCAAGTACAATTTCTTTTGCTTGTGAGGTGTATGCAAATTCATTCAAAGAGAAATGCTCCTCAGTAGTTGTGCTAGACCTTTGACCTCATCTAGAGGAGTGATTTAGACATTTTAACATAAAGTTTAAGAACCCTTAATGTAAAAACACTGAAGAGTGATATAGAGAACAGAAGGATTATTTGCCTAGACACGTCAATTTCCTTTCCCTTGCATTAATAAAAATTTGAATGAACATTTTTTAGTTGTTTGTTAAGTTACAAGGTAAAGATTTTTAGCTGGGGTTTCAATCGTTATTGATCTTCTTTGTTTCAAAACTATTTTCCCTGTATTTTTGTATTTGAAAAAAAAAAACACCCTGAGGACTCACCTTTCCACAGTCCAGTTCTTTGCAGACCATTTCATAATTATTAGGAGTCCAATCACCCCCACAAACACTGTGGATTGTATCATTCACTTTTATTCCGACTCGGCCATAGCACTTGGTTTCACTGTGTCCGTCACCTGTCAGAACCACACTGACCTGGTCTGAGGGGGAAAAAACGATGAAAATGCAGTTTATCTCATGATTTATATGTTAGATACTGACAAACGATCTTATCAAGAATGTATCTGATCTGGACACCAGAAGTGAAAGTAATTCTGCAAAAGATGAACTGGATTACCTGAGCATGCCAGATTTTGGCCATCCTGTGTTAGGCTGCCAGAGGCCCCGCAGTTCATTTGCCGACACAACTTATCAGAACTAGCGTTATTCTTGTTGTCAAAGGATTCCCATGTTTCATTATCTGTTTCCCTCTCCAGTTTCCCAGAACAAACATTGGACTTGTTTCCTCTCAGCTGCACTCTATCGTGATCTGTGTCAATGAAACTGGTTTCGTCATTTACTGCTGTTTTCATTGTGTAACAGTTGGATCTGTGTGACATGGTGGTTGTTACCTGTACAGCTGATCATAACAGGCCTACCGCATGATCCAGATGGCGATTTTACACACTGCCATGGGTGAGTCACATCATTAATGCCTGAACAGTTTATTTCTTTCATTTTTTCCATTTCCAGTTCCTTGCCTTCCCAATGCTTCCATTCGGATTTTAAAATTCGTCTTGGCCTGTTACATTTAAGGATTTTACACAAAACACTGGCTTCTGTGTCTCCTTTAAAAACAGATAATATATTACAAGTCAATTAGTTGTTTCAATAGAGTCTGGATAACATAAAATAATTCTGAAGGTTACTGGGTCAAGGATGCCGGAAGATTAATTTTGCTTTTATTTGCAATATAATGTGATTGGATTCTAATTCACGTAGACAGAATGTGTCTTCTCTTCTTCTAAGCTTAGACCATCTTTTATTGTACCATGATGAATTTTAGTGTAAGGATCAAGCAAGCTCTCACCAAACCCGTTTCTACAGATGTAACCGGTTTCTTTGGTCGAGTTGTCATGGGAATTAATAATGTACTGGACTGCTCCCTCACACTTATGTCCTTCCAGCTGGAATTCAATCGTATCTAAATGATCACAAACAGTTCAGTGTTATTTTCAGCATTTTAAAACAGACAGTTTAATTTCTTTTGTTGTTTTGTATATTATTACATGCGTGTGAAAAAGGAAAGACGTACTTGAACAGCTGATCTTTTTTACGGTGGGCTTTTTGTAAAAGCTGACAGCCAGACCAGGCGAGTCACATCCCCACAGACTTTTCTCGTCTCCTTTACAGTTCAGCTCGTTGAGGAAGACTTTGCTTTTGAGTGGTCTGTAGACATTTTTTAAACCCCCAATTGGTTTTCCACAGTGAGTGCTCTCACACACCACTTCGCTCGTGGTGTAGTTCCAGTTTTTATCTCCGACATAGCCCTTTTTGTTGTCATAATGAACCTCCACATGTCCTTCACACGGGTTGTCTTTACCTCGCAGGATGATCCTGCCTGGTTCTGGATCTGGTTACACAGTACAGGGGTCATGAAGCAGCACAGCATAATTCTGAGAGACACAGCATAACACAGCAGCATCGTGTTTGAAACTGTACCGGTCAAAGGTTTTCATCAATCTGCAAGTCAAATCAGAATAAGCAGGAATGTTCATGGATTTTACATGGTCTCTCCATTAATGGTGGCCTGGGGATTAGAGCAGGATCCTTGCGTGCCAAACAGGCCAAAAGTTCACAGGTTTGAATCCCACAGACTGCCATTCTACATACCTGAGCAAGACAGCCCCAGAAATGCTCACCAGGTGCCACAAGCTGGCAACCCACTGCTCCCTAAGGAATGGCTCAATGGTTAGGACATATTTCAATGTCAAATAAAGATTATTATTATTATTATTATTATTATGTGTTTTTTTTCTCAGGTTAGTCACGCTTAAACTAAATACATTTCATATTTCTAACCTGAGTAAGCCATATTATCAATAATAATCGATAATTACTCTGGTATTTATTTTTACTTTTTTATGTTGGCCTTTCTAATAAAGCTCCTTTTCGGTTGCTTTAAAGCTAACTTTAGATCAGAATAGCTTGTTTTGTCATAACTCGTCTCAACCCTGAATGATGACAAGGACAAGTTGACAGTTCATCACTGGAACAGGCACCCACACTCCTTCTTCAAAGGAGTCCACAACAGAAAACATTTGAGAACCACTGTGTGAACCTATCATACATGTGTTTGGACTTTTGGAAAAAAGGTGCAGAACCCAAAGGAAGCATATGCTTGCGCGAGAAAGGACAGATGAACGTTCACCCCTAAAAGCAACTTTACTCTTCTTTCATGTAATTACACTTTGCACGTCTAATACCAATATTTTTCAACTATGAATAGTTTTACAGCCAGACTGATGGGACTAATGTTTAAATTTTTTTTAAATAAAACTCATCTGTGACTGCGTCAGACTGTAGGTACCACGAATAAATACTTGTCTTATAATTATGTGCTTTACATTAAATTGTTTGCCAAAAAAAGAATGTGAATTAAGAAACATAAACTGTCACTTTATAAGCAAAACATCACACAGGATAGGTCAGAATTTTACATACTTTCAATTAATCATGGAGAATTAGGTTTGGTGGCTTAAAGACCCACTAAGTAACATTTTTACCTTGATATAACCTCTTCTAAGTGCTTGTGATGGTAATCTAAGTGTTTATGAGACGATTGAGGGGTATGTCATCTCTCCCTAGTGTCTCTGGCCGAAAAAACACACTTTGCCCCGGAGGCGGTCTTGTGGCTCTGATCTCGCTCTCGCGGTAAGACGAACGTTACGGCACCCCGATGTAAGGCTATTGGCATCAATAACGGTGTTACCAAGTCTGCATGGCTTGACGTCTGGCTTGTTTTTTATTAATTAGCTTATGAATTTCATGAGTAGCAGGTTGCGGTTTATTGGGTTTGTTTTTGACCATAAAGTCTCTTATTTGGGCAACAACTAAGCAACTATGAACAAGACCTACAAATAGATCCGCCCCTACTGCTCTACAGACAGCAAGTCAGCCCGTGACTCTGGACACTATCATATCTGTCCGCATGCACACATCTCTCTCCATCTCTCTCACCTCCTGCTCGTCCCCCTCCCTCTCCTAAATAATCAAGAGGTAAAACTAGGCCCACCCGCACTGCCTATGCTGGGCTCACAATGAGCATCTTTCCCTCTCTCCGTCTCTCTAAATCAGGGGTGTCCAAACTTTTTGGCACATGGGCCAAAATCGTCAAGTCAGAGGTACTGGAGAGCCACAAAATAAATGAATAAATAAATAATGAATAAATAACCAAAAAATTATGTGAATTTTTTTACCTGCTCTACAAAACATGATCATTTTATTTAAACAAATTAGTCAGAAATTCAGCCACAAAGGGATGTGTAAATGATTATAGGTCCAAAGTTAAGGGTTTTGGTCGTTAGCCTCATCAAAAGATGGTCGTCCAGTTTGCAAATTATTTTGGGCTGGATTTAAAATAAATTAATAAATAAAAAATAATTATTTTTGATCTCAGTACAGGATGTGGGCCACTATGTCTTTAAAAACACTTGCTCTATTTTGCCAATTTTAATAAATGAATTCAAATCAGAATTAAATGCCCCAAAGTCTGCATTTGAGAAAACGTCCTTGGATAGATGTGCTCCTATTTACTATGATTTTAAAGAGAATATAAAAAATTTGATTATTAAAAAATTATCACTTTGTATTTTACCTAACATTTTCAATTGTAAGAAGTTTACCTGTCGATAATAATTTTGCCCTAATCAAAAATGAAAATTTGCCATTTGCATCAGCCACCTTTGCTGGTGGACCAAATCTTTCTTAAAATGGAGTTGGAGGCCGCACAAAATCGCATTTTGTGACAGTGCACTGTAGCTGTGGGATGTGGGGGGCACGCAGAGGGGAGAGCATATGTACGACAGTGCTATTTTCAAAATGTCCTGTAGGAGGAGCACCACTCGAAAATTGTGTGGCTTTAATGCAAACCGCTGGTTCATTATTAAATCATCATACAAAAACACTACTTAATAATAACAATAATAATACATTTTATTTAGAAGCACCTTTCAAAACACTCAAGGTCACTTTACAAACACATAAAACATCACCGATAAAAGTTCAAATCACAGAGAATGAACAGTCTTGAAGAGGTGTGTTTTGAGTTTGGATTTAAACAGATGTAGAGTGTCAAGATTACGGCTGTCAGATGGGAGAGAGTTCCAGAGTTTGGGAGCAGAGCGAGAGAATGGCGACCTGTCCAGGGTGTACCCTGCCTCTCGCCCATTGACAGCTGGAGATAGACACCAGCACCCCTCATGACCCCACAAGGGATACACGTGTATAATGGATGGATGGATGGATGGATGGATGGATGGATGGATTCTGTGCACATTTATTTGTATTGTCTGTAATCTATGCATGCTCAAAATTACACATACCTGCTCCAATATATACACCTCTCAACAAAGATTTTGTGAAATACCCTTGAGTAAGCTACGCCATGTGCTATTTGTTGCTATGAACAACCTGCCGCTATAATGGTGGCTGGACATTTGACCTCTCTTCCTGGCAGGACTGGCAGAACCAATTTAAAATGTTGAGATGGTTGTTTTATAATAAGATGAGTGGTCAGCCAGAGTTATAAGAGAACAAAATGCACACGGTCGAAGTGCACATTGCCACAGAAATTTGACCAAAGCCCCAAAATTAAAGGATGCTACTACCAACGACGACTGGATGTAACCTTCTGATTGAAGGTGAATATGGTCTAATATCCAAATAAGGACAGAAATTCAAAGAAAACATTATTTGAAACTAAAATCTTTAAGAATTTACACATAATGTTAAAAACCATTAAAATTATCAGGTAATTTCACATTTGGTATATTTCTTTAAAAAAAAAACAATCGATGACTTAAAAATATTGCCATTTTATTGCCTTATACTGATAAGTAAAATGTGTATATATATATATATATATATATATATATATATATATATATATATATATATATATATATATATATATATATATATATATAAAGCTTTTAGGATTTTTTGATGTTTAGGGGAAAAAAATAACAAAAACCCTCGGTGACTTAATTCTGAATTCAAGAAATGTCTAAAAAAATATAATATGAATAAATCAAATCTGCTCATGTTTATTAATGGAGGAAGGACTTTTTAAGGACATTTTAACTTACTCAACACAACTTATTTTAATGACTGACATAGAAATTACTGTCATGTTCAGAGATCGTTGGTTGAAAAATCTAAACTAATAAGACAAAATGTAAAAAATTGAAAACTAAAAAATATTGAATGTAACAGGAAATCTGTGGGAATCTTGACTTAAAATGTCTAAATCAATAAAATCTCAAATAAATTTTAAATCAACTTAACCATATAAATAAACAATTATTGAGCCGCTTTGGAGGGTGAAATAATCTTTTAGTAATTCAAAATGAATTAATACACATGTTAAAATTTTTTCATAGGTTACCTTTTAACGTATGTAGCATCTGATTTTTGGCAGATTTTTGGCTGATATTTGTCAGATTTCTGATACTTTTCTAGGTTTTTTTAGGCTAAAAATAACACAACATGCACATATCTGCTGTTCTTATCTTAGAAAATACCATCCAGTTCATTTGTCTTATTATTCCAAACATTAAAATGGAAATACAGGATCAGATCTAATGTCTCACAGGGTTATTTTATATTACAAATTAAAATTAGAGCCAGAGCTTTAACTTGCCTGATAAGCTCACCAGCCCGAGGTGAGCTGATGTGTGGAGGAGCAGAAGGAGGAACCACATCATCGCCAAAGCTCATGACTAGCGACTGAGGAGTGCAGATGATCTGGGCAACTTTATACTGACAAGGAAGTGCCCGCCAAAAATGGATGTGAGCATCAGACGGCCCACCTTTCAACACCTAAACACTGTTTCAAAAGCAAAGAGAATGTATTTAAAAAATAGTGTCATTTATTTTTATCCACAAAAAGTGTGAAGATAAATTTAACAAGATGTTAATGTAATATACTGCGTAGGAATACTAAATGTCAGAACTACGGTACCTAGGCTTCACTGTAATAATAAATGATTTTAGACATCTGAAACTGTAAAAAATCCCAGCCTGTCAAATTATAAAAAGGTTTAACAAATGTGTTGGGGACTGGTTATTCATTAGGTTGTTAATGCCTTCTGGTTCATGAACATTTATAAAGTAGTAAGAACACACCCATTCTAAAATTAATGCAGACTCTATGTTTTAGGAAGATCAAAATCTGCACTTTATTTATTTACCCTGATTAATAAATAGCTCTCTAAAAGACTGCCACTGTTTGAATCCCACAGGCTGCCACTCTGGGTCCCTGAGCAAGGCCCTTAGCCCCAGAATGGTCCCCGGGCATCGTATGGTGGCAGCCCACTGCTCCCTAAGGGATGACTTAAATGCAGGGGACACATTTCAATGAAATCTGCAAAGTGGCAATTACAAATAAATATTATTATTATTATTATTATTATTATTATTATTATTATTATTATTATTATTATTATTGTTGTTGTTTCTTGTATTATTGTAACTTGACCTATTAATGCAGGAAATGTAGCTGACAAAGAAAATCAGCTAATTTCACGTTATTTGTTTTAGATAAAAACAAATGAAATGGCAACCAATCATGATGTAAAATTGTATTCCCTCATCAGTAGGCAATCTCTTTGTTTTTTCTTGAAGGACATGAATAAGATGAGTTTGAGAGTGGATTGTTTGATTATTCCTGTATGTTTGTTTGTTTCACCACATTCAAACGGCAATATTAAAAATGTAAAACATTACCAATTACTAAATTCAGAATAATAAAAAATTATAACTTATTAAAATATAGTCACTTAACTTTATAATTTTATCAATGATTCTTTTTGTTCTGATGAGTTTTCAGCCAATGTCATTATATGGTGATATTTTCTTTTTATTATTTCAGTCTTAAAACAATTAGTTTATTTGTTTAAAATCTGTTTAATAATTGATAATAATAATGAATAATATCATTAGACAATTTGCAATCAGTTGTATCAGTTTGTACTTATTTCAGTTTTTTGTGCTATTTGTGACACTCAACAGACGCCTGTCACAAAATGTGAAGGCTTTTCAACAGAGCAGTGACTACGGCAGCCATCACGGGAGTCAAATGTCAGATTACATCAGGGAAATGTCAAACTATTAATATTCTAAGAGAGGAAAGAATATGTGTGAGGGTTTAGAAAATTATCAACCTGATTCATATCAGAATGCATCAGGAAACTAGAAAGAAAAGTGACAAGAGAAACTTTAAAGCAAGTGAACTCTTTGAGATAAAGCTGTTTGCATCAGATCAGGACTAACCTGAGCACTAATGTAAAATGCTACATGTATCCATTTTGTTGGTTTCAATGCATTTACTGTTTTTCTGCAGCCTAGACATGGAAGCATAATGAATAACTGATCTTATCTTAAATGTTTCTTAACATAAAGGTTGAGGATTCTCTCAAAAGCATAAATTCTTTGTGCTGATCAAGATACCACTTTTCTGATTATTTTCACAACCATCCAGAAAACTTCCATTCAGGTTCTCACTACTGAGTTTAAGTTATTAAAGGTCAGGCTAAAAAAAGGAAGAGCACGTTAGTAGAAAGTCATTCAATCAAACACGGCTTAAACATCCCAACAGCTTGGGGCTCCTCTGATCAGAGCTGCAAAATGATCAAAGCTAATGGAAATTTAATCGACTCAATATAGAGCACTCTCTACACTTATTGGTGCACCCAGTTAAGATGTAACAAGCCTTAAAATAAATGCAGATTTTATTGCTGCTGCATTATCTTCCTGAAATGTTTAGAAGAAGCAACCTTTAATTTATTTTTTCATGGGGAAAACATCATCTGTTAGGTTTTTCTCTTTTTTTACAAGCACCTTTTAAACGTTAAAGCTTTTTCCTATTCTGTCACATTACAGACGCACATTTCAATGTATTCAATTGGGTTGTTTCTGTGATAAGGCAACACAAAGTCGTGCTGAAGTGCTGAAAAGCATGCATGGTTTTCAAGTGTTTTTACTTATAAAAATCTGAAAAGAGTCAAATTCAGATGTATTGAGTCCATTTTGATATGGATGATTAAATACAATCCAGTGCAACTGATTGCCTTCAGAAGAAACCTAATTACGAATACTAAATTTGTGTAATTTACTCTCAGTATGGGTTCTGTTTCTTCCCTCTGAGTTTTTTTTAGAGAACATTAGTGAACACGTCAGACACAATTTTAGAGCAGAGTTGGGTTATGAAAAAATGCCAAAAGCCTAGAACTTCTCAAGCAGCACTGTTCTAGCCATCATTTAAAAATGGCACTACTGCAAACCTACCAGGACATGGCCGTCCACCTCAAGTGACAGTGTATGGAGGACTCAGAGAAGCAGCTAAATGGTGCACAGTATCACTGGAGGAGTTGCAGAGACCCAGAGTTCAGGTTGGGAAATCTGTCGCCAGGACACAGAGTTGCACTGCACTCCATCTTGACTCTACAAAGGAGGCAAGAATGTTGAATTGTTGAAAGGAAGCCATTAGAAGTCCTGTTTACAGTTAACCACAAGCCAAGATGATTTTTTTTCCTTTGCTTTCATGCAAAAGAAGAATGCAAATCTTCCACAAGGATGGGATGCTGGGCGCCGTGGATGCTAGACTCAGGCCAATCCTGGAAAAGGAAACCTGTTGGGGACCGCAAAAGACTTGAGGCTGGGTTCTCTCTGATAAAGCAGGTTCTCCAGACACTTTTCCTCCAAACTGACTGAGGGGGAGCTGTATTTCAAAGACGGGTTAGCTAAAATTATAGCCTCTTTATGTCCAAAGTTGCTTGAGACATTCTCCAATTGACTTGGAGCAGTAATTGGTGGTGCTACAAAGTACTGCCTCAGAGGGGTTGGTGACAGCATACCCATGTTTTCCAGATTTTGATTTGCAAAAAATAAAACAATATATCAATTGTATCACTCTGTATTGATTAGTCACTCAAAATTCCAAGAAAATAAATTAAAGTGTGTGACATGACATGTAAAAAAAAAAAATTGTAGAAGGTATTATACTTTGCGAGGCATCGCAGAGACTATTTAACAGGTGATGTTAAAAATGTGTGTTGGGTTGAAACAGTGCAACAGGTACTACCATCTAGGCTGTTTATGGATCATTACAGTACCGAATGACCCAACGGTGAGTCATTTGTAGTTTAGCTGTAGAGTTTTAATTTAAAATCTCCTCGTATTTCAACTTGTTCATGATGCCTTGCAGTCTAATGAGCTTCCTTTGGAGGAGAAGCAGGTCCACAGTGTCAAAGATCCGTCAGGGGACCCAATAGTGACCAGAAGGTGCGTTTCCACAAAGTCATCATTTGTGAAAACGCACCATGTTGCACATCGAACTTTTGCCTTTGTTTTATTATCCCAAACAATTGGTGAGCATGTAGATGGTATTTAATTGAATGCTATGGAAAATTGTGACCATTAGATTCCACTTTTTTCTGCAGCTCTTTAGCAATTAACTTTGAATATTTCTAAATACCTTTTGACCCAGCTTACTTCCTTCTTCGCTTTACACGGTAGTAAGAGAAGTGAGGTTGCACTCTGGAGTTATTTGTTATGTTGCCAATTGTTTTAAACCTTTTTCCATGTAGTTTGCAGGGGACACGATTAGCAGACATATTCTTGTGGCCATTTCCTGGTTTATGGAGATCAAAACATACCTGCTTACTTAAATGCCATCTTCCCGTATGTTTCCCACTTTGAAGATAAGAGAAATGTGCTTTTGTGTTACACCCCATGGAAACAGGAAGTAAAGCATTGATGTTTAACTTGGATCAATGTGAACTGTAAGATATTACAAAAATACTTACAGTACAGTTATTTGATATAGTAAGATGTATTCAGTTAGCCCGCTCAGAGCTGCTGTCAGTGTTTCAGCCATAAAACAAACTTTTCAACGAGAGCCTCCTGCCTCTGTTCCTGGTGTCCTTTTGACCAGAGTTAAGTTCCAGGAGGGACCTTTTGGGCAGTATTCACATGTCAGATTTGACATCTGAAAATTATGAACAAGCTACGGAGACCCTGTGGTTTTGTGGCTTTAGACTTTCCAATTAACCTGCAAGTTAAGAACAACCCCGCTTAGCTAGAAAAGGTTGAAAAGAATTTCATACAGAAGATTTATTCAGATAACATTCAAAGCTTTAGCTAAAGTTATTCATATTCAGTGATAGTTTAGATTTTTACATTAGGGGTTCTTTTAAGAACCCTTAATTAAGCTGCAGTAAAAAAATAAAAATCTTCTAAAGCAGGGGCATCATATTTCAGGTATATTCAAGTATATTTCAGCAAGGAAATATAATAAAAATAATAAAGATAAAATAAGTATTTTAATAAAATAAAAAAATAAAAAAAATTTTAAGAAGTGTCTTTGCAACAACAGAAAGTTGGCATCCTTCAAACATGTTCTGATTTGCTTTGCAAGTTGCAGAGTACCGTCTGCCCTAGCACTGTTTTCAGTTTAAATAACTGACATATTCCATGCAAATAAAGACCTAATATAAATGTTATATTGATGAATCAATATAGAATATTGAGGTAGAAGTTATTTTAACCTGACAGGAAATAACTTGGTTTATAGCCTGCTCTGAGTTAGTTTAGGATGCAATATAGAGTTGAGATCGTAAGATACTGACTGCACTAAATACAATCTGGATCATCTGTGATCCACAGCCTAGTCAAGGCTCTATACGGTGCAACATGGATGTTTTAACAGCTTGGCATGTTTATGAGTTGGTGAAGGTAAATGAAAAATACACTATAAAATGAAAGATTGAGAATTTAAATACAACTAAACCTCCTTTAAACTCTTTGGAACATGTCTTTGGGTGGGGAAGAACATCCTTATAATAAACTATTTAATGCTGTTTTTTGTGGTGGTGGAAATTCAAGTTGTTATGAAGGGAAAATAATGTGAGATATCCATGTAAACATGTCAAAGCTGAAATGAGGCACATATGTGTGTTGTCAGGCAATAAATTCAGACTTGGTTTCTAGTCAAATGCATTCTCAGGAAAGAATTAATGGGTAGTGTCTAAATTTGCATCCGTATTTAAACATGAATGTATACAAATTAATAATAAAATATTAATTTTTTTTTTGTAAAAAACAGAATAATTTTGTCTTTATTTTTATTCCCTGTTCTGTCAATTTTTAATTTCCAGATTGATCAACTTTTCTATAAATCCTGTAAATCTTAATCAAGACAGAAAAACAGAAGCATTTTGAAATTCTTCCTGTACCTACTTTGTACGACATGTCATACATAACAAAAACATTAAAAATGTCACACCATGACTTCTATTATTCATGATAACTATTCTTTTCATTTGTAGCATATGCTTAAACTTAAAGGGTTATTTCCTTTCCGATTTTTTGATCACACAGAAAAGCTGCAGCTTTGCACTTTTGTGATGCTTTTAAACAAATATTTCATTCCAAATGCAGAGATAATCTGTTTTTACGCTCTGAACACGTGTAACATAGGGTGTATTCTATAAAAATATAGAATAGTAAATAGTTTTCTTTTGCATGAAACTTGAGAAATGGGTTGATTGAGATACTGACGTTCAAATATATGAACCTAATATTTACTGCACAAAAGCTGACATTTGTAATAATCACAAATTCTTCCCTCACCCACCACTTATTAAAAAAAAGGTGATATTTTATAGGTTGGTGTGAGATGCATTATTCTCTGCCGTCTTACTATTGCAGCAGAGCATTCTGGGTGCCTGATTCTCTCAGAGATGTCTTGACCACATGTTTTCTATTTATCAGTGCAGTGATCACAGTTGATGCATAACTGACTCAACCACCAGTATGTGACGGGAGTCGGTTTAGCAGAAACCAAGCCACAAACCCTCTGGCTCGTATGTTTGAAACCAGGTCTTCTATCTTGGCAGGAAACACAGATCTTATACTTGCTTCTTCCTCACAAGCATTCGCAGGAAACATGAAAGTACTCACTCTTCTATGTGTTTATTAGACTTGTTATTTGAATGAAAAAAATAAATGCATGTATGGCTTTTATCTTTTTAACTTCATGTTCATTTCCATCCTTTTTTAAAATGCAGCTTAAAAAGATCTTAAAAGGGCACTCTAATCAGCAGAGAATCTCTCCATTTGATAAAAGCTTATATCAAAAATTTGAAATAGTGTGACATTTACACGTCACGTGTACTAAACCGTACTGTTACAGAAAAGGTTTCCATAAAAACATGACCTATCAAACAAAGAAAAAAAACATTTCAAAATGTTTTGTATTTACTCCCTCGAATAAAACACATTGAGAGTGACTGATTTTTAAAGTGAAATAAAACATCTGACTGCATGATTTTTAACCGCATCTAGCAAAAGTATGGGGGAAGGTATATTTAGTATTGTGCAAAAACATTCAGATAACTGGCAATATAATAAAACTAATTTAAGTAAATATTTCTGATCAGCTTCAAATTCAGTGAAAACACCTGTTAAATAGACATATTATTATATGTAACTATATATATATGTAAATATATATATATATATATATATATATATATATATATATATATATATATATATATATATATATATAGATATTAAAGTTGAGGCTAATGTGTGCATAACCCATTTGATCTAAAGGAAAATAACTGCAGGAGAAATTTTTAAACATGAAGTGTTTTGAAGAAGGAGAAATAATAATAATAATAATAATAATAATAATAATAATAATAATAATAAATAGTGAGAATAGTTGAGTTATCCTTCTGTGTGATATTTCTCCTTGTTTAGTGGCACAATTGTCATAAAAACACATTAAATTGCATTATTTTTTTTTATAAGAGGTTCACTATTGGGATTTTTTTTTTACTCCCCAGGTTAAAAAAAAATAAACTATGAAAAGAAAATATACAAAGAGAATTGCACTGGAGCCTGGATACTTTCTACAGGAGGGACTTTTTAATCCCCGAAAAAAAATTGCCGAATTAATTTCATCTCGCTATGTTCATACTCCCACATGAAAGAAGTCAAAGTTATTCATACAGAACACTTTTTTTGCGATTTTAAAAAAGATTATGTTACACTTCAAAATATACTTTTAAATTGCAACCCAGCCCAGTTAACACACAGGACGATTTTACAATGCTTTCTTTTAGATGCCGATTAAAAGTTTTTCTGTTACAGGAAATCTTGTACAGATAGTGACTGCTTCCCCCACAATAAAAAAACAAAAAAAAAAACAGTCTACAGGTTGTATGCACTTAAATTTTGGACCTTTTAAAATTGGACAAATTCCTTCTAAATGGCATGCTTGTGCCACACTGATCACTGTAATCAAACGTAAAGGCTCATTAGGTGTAAGATCACAACTATGATTAAACTCTCCTTTTTATGATGCACAGAAACGTCGCTGATTTATATATTTCAAAAATATAATTTATGGCTTTAAATAATTATTTAAACTTTTTGTAGTAAAGGATTGGAATGGTTTTTGTAGTTGTTGAAGGAAATGTTCCATAAATGTTTTAATAAAAGGAAAAGCAAATTAAATTGATGGATAATAGTAACATATGAATAAATAAATAAATAAAAAGGTCAACTGACAAAATAAATTGTTAGATAAAGGCAGAAAATGGTTTTGCATAATGTAGGACTTAACTTTTTTATTCTTTTGAAATTGCATTTACAAAAAAAATTTTTTTAGACTTCATAAAGACGCATGTGTATGCTGTGTGTTTGGGTGTGAATCGTGTTAACAGACTCTTAGAGTGATGAGTTTTAAGTCTTACTATGTTGGATCGGCCTGGTTCTCTGATTGTCATTTCAAATGTTTAAAAAGCAATATTCCATACTTATTTTTGTTCTATTTTTATTTTTTTTACAGACTTGTTTCTTTTATGTCGTCTCAGTATTTGGTACAGTATTTGTAATGTTCAAACATGTTTTTATTAGTTTGATTTTTATGATGTTTAATATGAATTCTTTTTTCTGTGGCTGTTTCCATGAAAATACTCTGATTTCCTGTTTTCAAACTAGCTTTTAGTGTTAGGGTTTCCTTTAATTAAAGCTGGAACTATTTTCCCCCAACTACAATCTTTATTAAGTCAAAGTGTTTCCGTGCACCAGCTCTGTGATGGCAGTGACAGCAGTGACTAAATGCATGTGATGTGTTCAGGGTGGAACAGCCCTGTGAGGCTGACAGATTGTGGTTTATGTGAGCTGTGAAAGTTCTTAAGAAAACTGTGAGTTCCTACCATTGGCACCTTCTCTGTCGATAGCTAATTTTCGTCTCAGGGAACCTTCCATCTCAGTAGTGGTATACATCTGCTCACTTTCATACTTATATGTAAATCTTACAGGGATAATGCCGTCCACTTAATGAGGATTTAAGATTTGTTCGTAAAGTTTAAGTAAAATACTCTCACAAGTAAGCATGAAATATTCATACCCCTGGCAGATTTAGGTTTGAAGAACTGTATTTATCTTAACATTCTTCTTCTGACGGGATGTAATATTCTTGTTTTGGAGCGGCCCAGTTAGAATTGGGGCTTGATTCTGGTAAAAATTCAGTGGAGGTAGGTCTAGATTAGGGTGATGGCAAGGAAGCCTTCACGGCTCAAAGACTTAAAGCTCATTGCAAAAGAAAAGAGCAGTTTGGTCTCAGGGGTAAACGTTTTTATAGGTTTACCCCTTAGACCAGCGGTTTCCACCCTGGTCCTCAGGACCCACTGTCCTGCATGTCTCTGCTCCTGAATCAACTGATTGCATGACCTCCTCAGCAGCTATCACTGCTTCAGAGGTGTGTTAATCACCCATTTATTTAGGTCAGGTGGGTGAAGGCAGGGAAACGCCTAAAACATGCAAGACAGTGGATTCTCAGGACCATGGTTGAATACCCCCCCCTTAGAGCACACGTGTCAAACTCGAGGCCCGTGGGCTGAATCCGGCCTGTCATGGCAATTTATCCGGCCTGCAAAAGACATATCATGAAGTACAGGCATATGTAGCCCCTTAAGCCACAAGGTTTTTTTTGAGTAATCTCCACCTGAAATTACAATTATTAAAAAAAGTACAGCTCCTCAACCATAAAATGTAAATGCAAACATTTGGTATGTGTGTGAAGGTGTCATGGTTGGCTTTATGTATTTTGCCCACATGCAGAAGCACACTCGGGAGAAACAGGTGAAGTTTAAAGGTTTTATTTAAGAACCAGGTAACGGGAGGATTCTGCCTCAGCGGAGGCAGCGTCAGGTAACGGTCAGGGAGCAGGAAACCGGGTCGATCACTGGGGAAGAACGAGACAGAGGTTAACTGGGGAAAACGTGGAGAGGAACTGGTCTGACTAAGCTGGATCTGCTGCTGGACGCAACCTTACCACCTGATGGACAGAAGGCCGACCGGGGAGGAAGCAGTGGGGACTCAGCGCTAGCCGTGCGATGGTGGCCACAGGTGTCCGGGAGACCAGTGGGTCGAAGGTGGGGTCGGGTCCGAGCAGCACCGGGGAATCCAGATGTCCAGGACAGCGAGAGGAACCAGGTGACTTTCCGGAGATGGCAGGGTTCCAGGGGAGGGGAACCGACTCAGGAGGAACCAGGAGGTTTGCAGGAGAGACCAACACCAGACGGAAGATGACGATGCTTGGAGCTCCTGCCACGACAGACTTCACAGGGTCACGAGAGAAGAGAGCTGACACGAGGAGGTACCTGGGAGACACAGAGGTGAGTGATTAGTTCCTCTGGGAAACACAGAGAACGAGAGGCCAAGGCTTGTCTGCATACCGGTAACACTCTGGCATCCTCTCGCTGTCTGCGTGGTGTTTAAGTAGTGCCTCCCGATGCCGCTCAACCGCCCGCAGGTGTGTGGGCTCCGCCCACCAGTCAACCCAGAACACCTGTGGAAAGAGTCTGAGGCAGCAGAGCCGGCAGCAAGCTGCACGGCCCTGCTGGCTGAGTCCTGACAGAAGGTAAGGCAATAAAGCATATTTTTTTCCCAGTGGAACCACTATTACAAAAAATCAATATGTCTGATTCAGGTGATTAAACAAAGAAAAGCAGAAATCTCTTTTTTTAGCCTCATCAAAATAAACATTGCATAACATCATAAAAAACCCTTTGAAAATATAGGACAAGCCTCAGACATTATTGATCCATATCTTGGCTATAACTGCAGCAAATCTGGACTGATTTAGCTGAGGCATGTTTGTTCCACAAAGGTTTTAGCGGACAGTGTGCCAGACGGACCTGTGAGCCTGCAGCACAATGTATCCAACGTGCCAAAACTGTATGTGTTTGTCACCTCATAAAAGGGAATCTGGTCAAATAAAAGTGTTGATTTCAATTGTAGGACTCCTGCATCGGACAAGGCCTTTGGTCATAAGATTTACCCTGTGTATCATCAAAATGTGTCATTGTGCTGAATTGTGTCCTTTTGCCTAATAACTTCTTCCAAAGCTTCGAGAGCCGTCAGTTTCTGCGCCACTATAATGATTTACACTACAATGCGCCACTATAATGATTTACATCAAAGAAAAATAAATAGACAGAAATTTGCATAATAACGAGAACTCTGCAGCTCTGCAGAATGCCCCTTGTGCACAAAGACACAGCGACTGGCACATTTGTAAGCTCTGTTATGTACAAACATTATTTGACCAGGAGACATCAGGCAAAGACACGCCATACTTTGTTTGAAAGGTAGGAATGTCTGGTTTCCAGTCGAGATGGTTAAATGGTATAGTGTGTGTTTAAAATGCTGCAGAACCAAAAGTCTTTGTGAATTGCTTTTTTTTGCCGACTTGTTTTGAAAACATAAAAGTTGCCTCCTTAGAGGGATTTAGTGAGAAAATGGGACAGTTTATGACCCACTTTGAAAGCGCGATACCGGCATGGACAAGCTTAGAGCTTTATGCACTGGTACACTATACCAGGACCCTTAAACTTTACCTCTCAGCGTACCTGGACTCTTTACCAGCGTGCAGCACGGGACATTTTCAGGTTGTCCCCAGCACTCTGTATCTCCCACCCTATATATATATATATCTATATATATATATATATATATATATATATATATATATATATATATATATATATATATATATATATATATATATATATACAGGATATAAATATTATTTATAAGTGTATGTATAAGTAAAAAGTAATAGTAGGGGACTATAAAATGTTGTGTATAAATATAAATATGGGTGCTATATGCACAGATTATACAGAATACACAGGAATGTTAGGAGAAGGATTATATATGTATTAGCGGGTTTATAATACAAGATCAATAATGGCAGATAAGATTTACAGAATCTATACAGATTGTATACAAATTGTGCATGTGTGTGAGGGGAACAGTCCATGGTATGTATGTGTGTGTGAGGACAGTCCATATGTTATTGTATGGGAGGATGGGGTGTTACAGTCCTTATAGTTGTGTCAGGAGGCGTTCAGGAGCGTGACAGCTGTGGGAAAGAAGCTGTTCCGGTGCCTGGTGGTTCTGGTCCGTAAGCTCCAGAGGGCAGGAGGGAGAAGAGTGTGTGTGCAGGGTGAGTGAAGTCCTTGGTGATTTTCCCGGCCCTTTTCAGACACCGCTTCCTATAGATGTCCTTGATGGTACGGAGCGGTGCCCCGGCGATGTGCTGGGCAGTTTTCTCCACCTTCTGCAGCGCCTTCCAGTCGGCGACAGAACAGTTCCTGTACCAAACTGTAATACAGTTGGTGAGGATGCTCTCAATGGTGCAGCGGTAGAAGTTCGTGAGGATCTCTGAGGAAAGATGGTTCTTCCTCAGGGTCCTCATGAAGAACAGGCGCTGGTGCGCCTTCTTGATGAGTTTGGAGCAGCTGGTCGTCCAGGTCAGGTCCTCAGAGATGTGGACTCCCAGGAACTTTAAGCTGTCCACACGCTCCACCGCTGTCCCCTTGATGTGGATGGGTGGGTGTAGGTCAGCGTTCCTCCTGAAGTCCACGATGAGCTCCTTGGTCTTCTCTGTGTTCAGCTGCAGGTTGTTTTTGTCGCACCCTCAGTCAGACGGCCCACCTCCTCCCTATAGGGAGCCTCATCATTGTCTCTGATGAGGCCAATCACGGTGGTATCGTCTGCAAACTTGATGATGGTGTTAGAGCCATGGACAGGTCTGCAGTCGTGGGTGAGGAGAGAGTAGAGGAAGGGACTCATCACACAACCCTGTGGCACTCCGGTGTTTATAATGATGGTGGATGAGAAGTGGTTGTCCAGCCGAACATGTTGGGGTCGACCGGTCAGGAAGTTGAGCAACCACTTGCACATGAGTGAACTAATGCCCGAGGTCTGTGAGTTTGGTAATGAGTTGTGATGGGATGACAGTATTAAATGCTGAACTAAAGTCTAAGAACAGAATTCTGGTGTAAGTGTTCTTGCTGTCCAGGTAAGAAAGAGTGCAGTGCTACGGAGACTGCATCCTTTGTGCTCCTGTTGTGCCTGTACGCAAATTGGTGGGGGTCCAGTGTGGGGGGGAGACAGGATCTGAGGTGTGCTAGGACCAGCCGCTCCAAGCACTTAGTGATGATGGGGGTGAGGGCTACCGGGCGGTAGTCATTGAGTCTGGTTGGGTTGGAATTCTTGGGGATTGGGACGATGGAGGTAGGCTTGAAGCAGGTCAGTACCACAGTGCGGGCCAGGGACAGGTTGAAGATGTCCGTCAGCACTCCTGCCAGCTCCCCAGAGCACGCTCTGAGGACACGTCCAGGTATGCCATCAGGAGCCGCAGCCTTATTGGATTTAATCCTGCTCAGAGCCGCTCCTACGTAAGTAGAGAGGAGAGTCAGTGGCTGTTGGTCTAGTGTAGTGGCTGCCTTGGTTGCAGTTGCGGTGTTCCCTCTTTCAAAACGAGCATAGAAGTTGTTAAGCTCGTTGAGGAAGGAGACATCAGAGGAGGCGGGGGAGGTATTGGGGTTCTTGTAGTCTGTGAGAATCTGAAGGCCTTGCCACATACGTCGGGGGTCGGAGTTGGAAAAGTGATCCTCCACCTTCCTTTTGTAGTGGTGTTTGGCCTTCTTGATTCCCCTCTTCAGCTCAGCCCTGGCTGCACTGTAGGTCTGTGCATCCCCTGACCTGAAGGCGGTTTTGCAGGCCTTCATCCAGGGTTTCTGGTTGGGGTACATGGTGATGCGTTTGTGGGTGGTGACACAGTCAATGGTGCTAGAGATGTGGTCGAGTACAGATGAGGCGTACTGATCCAAATCTGTGTGGTGGAAAGTATTCCAATCTGTATTCCTGAACCGGTCCTGGAGCACAGCGTCTGAGCCCTCTGGCCACACCTTTACTGTCCTCACAGTAGGTTACACACGTTGGATGAGTGGTGAGTACCGAGGTGTGAGGAACAGGGAGAGATGGTCTGATTGTCCGATGTGGGGGAGGGGTGTCGCCTTGTAAGTTCCAGCCAGATTGGAGTAGACATGGTCCAGGGTCTTGTCTTCTCTGGTGTGGCAGGAGACATGTTGGTGGAATCTGGGGAGGACTGTCTTCAAGTTGGAGTAGTTGAAGTCACCCGCAACAGTAAAGGCAGCCTCGGGGTGTTTGGTTTGATGTTTGCTAATGGCCGCATAGAGTTCTTTGATGGCTAGCTTTGCATTAGCATCTGGGGGGATGTACACAGCAGTGAGGATAATCGAAGTTAATTCCCTTGGGAGGTAATAAGGTCTGCATTTGACCATTAAAAACTCCACATTCTGTAAGCAGTGACTCTCGGTAGTAGCAGAGTCTGTGCACCAAGCTTTGTTAATATAAATGCACAAACCTCCGCCTCTGGTCTTGCCGGAGTCATTTGCTATCCTGTCGGCTCGGTGTGTGTGGTGTCCGGCTAGCTGGATAGCATTGTCCGGGCAGCTGTTGTTTAGCCATGTTTCAGTGAAAATCATGACATTTGAGTCCATAATCCGTCTGTCATTTGTGATGGATAATCGTAAGATCAGCGCCAGTGCTAGCCATTTGGGGGCACTAAGCAGAAATGTTTTATAGTGCCTACCCCACACACACACACTCACACACACTCACACACACACACACACACACACACACACACACACACACACACACACACACACACACACACACACATGAAAGTGAACAATAACACAATATTTGTCATTGCATTTCTCTTTATATGAAAAATAACCTCTCAATATTAATGTTTTGAAAACAGTTGTAATACATAAGAGGGAACATTTTAATTGTGATAAAACACTAAACTAATTTTAATTTTTACTTCCGTACAGCATGACTGTGTTTTACCTATCTTGGAGGATTGTGAGCAAAGATAACAGATTTTAAGTGGGATTAATATGAGGAAACAAATAAAGTACAATAAATCAAATGCAACAATGGGGAGTGTAATACAGAACTAGGACTCATCTTATAAAGTGCTGTTAGAATGAGACTTATTCTTTGTGCTGTTTTTACATGTTGTATTGTTTGATGCAAACTCATAAAAACATCAATATGGTCCAACTTTCCAGAGAACTGCTGACCCATATGATCATGACAAGTTTTGTTTTCCTGAGGAAGAGTTCCTTAGGAGGAGCTCATCAAAACTAAAAATCCTTAAAGTCTACAGAACTTCTCCACAGACATTAACACCGCTGTTCAGGGTAAATAATTTTTGTTTTCTACTGCTAATATCAAATAACATGCTTTACACATTTTTATTTTTAATATGGTGTTATTATGATTACTATAATTATCATGATTTTTTTATTAGCCAGATTTTTTTTATTGTATTTATTTATTTTATTTTATTGGTGTGATCTTGTTGCAGATATATCAGTGTGCGTGCATTGAGCATCAGCGCTGGGTAAGATAATATTGCTAAAATGGGATGTGTTTGTTGAGACCAGGAGTCTCATTTGTAAAGCAAAACAGGGCCTGAAACGTACGCACATCACTTTGCTGGTGTGCGTGCACACGGTTTTATAAATCAGAATCTTTTTGGCATACGCCATTTTTTTTCTTGGTGTACGTACATTGTTAGTATGAATTCTACACAAAGTTTTATGAATGAGACCCCAGGCCAAATACTGGGAAGAACTATCTTTTGTAGAAGGAAATCGTAAAAGTACTATGCTAATTGAAAATTTAAGTCCATACAGACTTGTCACTTATTTGCGTTTTTAAGTATCCATTATATGTTTATTTTTCTTAACGTTATTTTTCATTTCCATGTTAATGCCATGAGGCTTGAAGTTAATAAAAGTAGCTTCATGATACTTTGAAGTGGGCTCATGTGGATTTGATTTGGAACTGCTTTTGTTCTTCTGTCCTTTGTAATTTCTGCACAATAAAACTACTGATCTATAGATCCATAGATAGACCTAAAAAACATTACCCATGTTTCTGTCCCATATTTTTTATGAAATCAAGGGGAGTAACAATCAACAAGATTTATGTCACTTTATTCT
The DNA here is from genome assembly GCA_037039145.1 of Fundulus diaphanus. Classification (NCBI taxonomy): domain Eukaryota; kingdom Metazoa; phylum Chordata; class Actinopteri; order Cyprinodontiformes; family Fundulidae; genus Fundulus; species Fundulus diaphanus. Next base: position 12,019,756 of record CM073129.1, on the reverse strand, counting down.
CTCCTCAAAGCTTTTTGAAATTAAATGCATGTACCAACATTTACCCAGAACCCACACCCACTCACAGAGACCGGATACACCTACACAAACAGGAACCAGCACACCAAGACCCTGAGAAATGTTTGTCTATTTAGTTTTGAAAGCATCATCATCCTCGTGTGTCCAGACCTCAAAGAGGCCATCTGATTAGTTTTATGAAAAATTATATGGCAATTAATTTGCGGATTAAGGTCAAAAGAGTTTGTAATTAAAGTGATGAGAAACGGGCATAAACCCAAAGATTTATTACATAACATTATACCTTACTGCCTAATTTATTACCAGTTAGATTTAAAACATAAAGCAAATGATACATTAAGTAGAGATTGGAATTGTTGGTTGGAATTTTAACACAAAACACAAATATAAATGCAGGTATGATGTAATGTAGGGACATTAGGGGACTTAATCCCACAGGGTCACCAGGGAGCTGGTACCAATCACAGCAGTCACAGAGAGAGATGACAGGTCTTCAGTCCATGCATGTGCAACGCAGAGATATACAGGACAAATAACCAAGCACAGACACAGTCGCTCCTAAGGCACATTTAGAAGGACTATTCAGACCAGTGGTTCTCAGTCCTGCTCCTTGTCCATGGAGAGGGAGAATATGCTAACTCCATGCAAAAAGACCCCAGGCAGACTTTCTAACAGTAGGAATAATTGGACATAATCCTCTTCTCCTTTCCACTAAAGTACCCAGAAAACGTTGAAAAGAAGGCAAGAAGATATCCCGATGGGTTTGAACCACATCAAGTGGTTCCTTTTGAGGCAGAGGAGCAGAGACTCCAACTCTGAACTCCCCCTGAATGACAGAACCTCTCGGTTTTTCTCCAAATTTGTCAGACATTCCAATGTAAAACTATTTGGATAATAAAACATACATTTTCTGTGCATGTGAGATTTATTTCCTATTTCAGCTGTTCTTTTCCTGTAAAATATTGATAAAGTGAATGATTGATATGTATGTGAAACATTATGAAACAGACTAACATACCTTTAACTTGTAATTTTTTTATGACTTACCACTCTCATGCATTTAAATCATTACTCCAGGTTTTCTTTCTCCAGCAGCTCTGTGAACTCGTACCTTAAGACTTCAGACAGGAAATCTCCTTTTTGTCTTTAACCACTAGATGGCAGAAGAGACCAGCTGATTGGAACTGAACAAACTTCACTTTGCTGAAGACTTCATCGTTATTAAGAAAATGTCAGTGCAAAATGATGAATTCAGAAAGGCTATTAACATGATGAATTTATATTTGAAATGTCTTTCTTTTATTGTTAAAGCCTTTTTTGATTCTGTTTAAGATGTACTTCCTACACCCCATTGTTTAATATCGTTATTTTAAACAACGAATAAACACCACAAGACCTCCTTATTTCTTTAACCTGCTGCTCCAAAAAGCCTTTTCCACATTTACCTCCACAGGCTTGATGTCAGCTTTGTTAAGCGTGGAGAGATAAATAAATCCCAGACACCAAAGCTAAATTGGGATGGATGATGAATTAAGAGATTTCTCCTGATCAAATGCCACCCTTAACAGGGAGCGGAGCCGGCAGACGAGCAGAGCACAGCCTGTGCTCGCCGCTTCTATAAATGAACAGCCTTGCTCTGTGGGGCTCTTTATTAGTCATCTCTGTGTTGCAAAGCAGAGAAAAAAGGCTTTAAACTCACCACACACATCCACACCTCAAAGTGAAACCTGAGCTTGTGTGTGTGTGTGTGTGTGTGTGTGTGTGTGTGTGTGTGTGTGTGTGTGTGTGTCATGTTCTGATGATTTCAAGCAACATCTGCACGATTTCAGATAATGTCATCTGTCCGGTTCAGATATGCTGCTCCAGGTGGGTGGAGGAGGGCGGGTGGAGGTGCAGAGGACTCCACCTGAGTGTTTCTGGTCCTTTACACCTAAAGATGCTCATTCGTGTCACTTCTCTCCACTTGTGTATGCATTTGTGAGCTGTTCACAATCTGATCCGTCTCGGTGAGCAGAACTGGAAATGTATTTGTAAAACAGGATTAACCACCCTGAGGATCTTCATCCTGTCTGTTTTTAGAGCAACAAAAAGCAATTGCAAGAGCTGAAAATAAATATCTTGGTAAATACATTGATTTAAATATTGTTTTTGCAGTGAAGTTCAGTTAGAATTATGAACAAAATCAACCAGAAACTTTACAGTTATTATTCTATTGTATAGCTCCTGGATTCCACGGTGCCTTTTTACAAAAGTGACGCAATCAGCTTTGGAGAATTCATCTTTTTATGTAAAAAAGAAATCCTCCAAAAATGTTGCTGTCATTCAGATCATTTGCTGCCTAACTTCTTTTTGGTGTTTTCTTAACTGAATTTTAGGCTCTCTGTCCTACTCTAATGCATCTTATTGGCAACACGTCTTTCTGTAGAATCAATAGCTACAGAGCTCCAACCTTTATGTGCCCTTCAGAATAGCTCAAGGGCAGTGTTTAGAGAGCTTTAGAGAATGTGGTTCCATAGCTGGGCAGCTGGATCCAGTCCTTACATCACCAAGTGCAATGCCAAGTGTTGGATGATGTGGTGTGATGCATTCCAACACTGAACTCTAGAGCAATGCAGATTCTTTCTCTGGAGTGATAATTCATACCTTTATTTCTGGGGATCCAATGGAGTCTGGTAGTTGCCAGGAGAACAGTGTTTGTCTGACTGCATCATGTCAAGAGTACAAAGGGTGATGTTATATTAAACCCTGTGGATTTTGACTTTGGAGTCACTTTGTTCAAATGAGTGTCAAGGATGATGACAATACGTTTGGCAAGATAAAGTAATTAAAACAATATCAATTTCTTTGAAAAAAAAATGAAAGACAATGTTCCTAAATACCAATGTCTCTCAATCTCCCTCATTCTTTAAGTTTGTATGTGACTAAAAATGTGCCAATTCAAAAAGATAACGGATCATTAACTCAGAAAAAATAACTTTATTCCAGTCCTCCGTGGCTCCACGTCTGTAGCCTAATATTTTTTTCTCCTATCATCTACATTCCTAACTATTCATATTTCATTGACTCATGTTTGCTCTTTTTTGTAGATTTTTATTTAAAGGCCTGTTTCTATCTGTCCTTTGGCACTTTAAGGCCTTCTTTAGCCTAGCTAACCTCTCCTGTTGTTTATTAATGTAATCAGATTGTAGAGAAACTTCGTCAAAGCAACACAAAGTAATGCTCAGTCGTGATGTGAAAGAAAAATGTAAAGAAAAATCCAAAAAGTGCAGGCAACTTTTTTGATCAAGCCCTGCTGAGTCAATGCTTTTTTAGAACTACCTTTGACTGTTATTACAGCTGTGAGTCTTTTGGGCTGTCTCTTCCAGCTTTCCACATCTACAAGATGAAAATCTTGTGCACAATAGCTCAAGGTTGATCAGATCAGAAATCTGTGCAAAACATGTTTTATATCTTTAGTCCTTTCAATTGGATTTTGTTCTGGACTTATCATTCAGTTTAAAGTCTTTTGGAGCCTCTAGTTTACTTTCCGTGTTGTAATTATGTGAGTGAAGTTTATTTATAAAGTGCCTTTCACAACACAAAGTCACAGTGCACCGTACAACATTGAAAACATACATAGTATATGTCAGGACTCAGTCAGCAGAGTCATGCTGTTTTGCTGGCTCTGCCTCTGTCTGCTTTCTTCGCAGGTGTTTCCAGTTGACTGGTGGGCGGGGCACGCACACCAGGGATTGGTTCAGCAGCATCTTGCCGCGCTACAAGAACTGCGTGCGTACAGCAGGTGGACGCCAGAGTGTTATCAGTCGTGGTATGTAGTGATGGCGAGATGAAGCCTCATGAGGCATTGAACCACTCAGCCAACTGGTTCGAGAAAAGGTTCATTTCTTGATGGTTCATGTGCACACAGCACCACCTACTGGCAAGTTGTATAATCACAGCCAGCTGTATCTTAACACGTGTGATGCATTAATTTTTGTCTATTATGGCTCTTGGGAATGACTTCACAGAAGGTGTAGGACGAAATCATTTGTCTACATAAATTTTGTAAACACATGTGTACAATAAAATATTGTTTGAATGTATTCTCTGTGTGTAATTATTCCCAAAATAGGAGTGTCATGTGATATGGCATGTTGTGTAATAATGTTTTTCTGTGACTCTACAAAAATGGCATAGCCTTAATCAGGCAGAGGACAGTGAAAGTGCTTATGGAACTAGGGAGGGGTAATGAATAGGCTGATGCTTGTGTAACTTGGATGATTTCATGCATTTTTATTAAGAAACAACAATTTCTCCACAGTTTTTGGTTTCAAACGATTTCTCTTTTTTGATACTACTTCTCCAGCCTTTGAAAAGACACGCTCACATGGCACAGATGATGCCGGGGTGCATAAATAAATAAGTGCAAGTATGTACAGATTGGGGTACAGTGACCGATGATTAGCCCAGTACTCCAGGGGGTTCTCCAGCCTGCTTATGTTCGCCTCTGAGAGGTAGCGCTGGACCTCTACGGTGGCATCTGCTGAGACATTTGGAGTCCTCTTTGCCTCCATGACACTAGTGTCCAATCTTTGCCAAAGTCTGCTACCTAAATGGAAACCACAGGTCAGGTTAGTAAGTGTTTTAATAGGAATAAGTAATCTCAAAATGTAATACAAAAGATTACCTCCACTGAATTCTTGAGAGGTGGAAGCCTGGGGAATCTCGTGAGTGTTCTCTTCTAGGTTCCGTCGGATTACGGTGGCACACTCTGAAGTCAAGCGCTTCACTGCTTCAGCAGCTTTTGTGTTGCTGAAAAATGCTATAACTTTAAATCGTGGATCCAGGAGTGTAGCCAGCGACAAGATGCTCATTGACTGGAGCATGTGCAGCTTCTCCCTGAGATGTCTGATGAGCTGCTCTCCTATTTGCACTGCTTCTGCAGGTGCCGACTTGGTGTCCTCCTCCTGAAGGGCATTCTCTATCATCTTCAGGAGGGGGATAACTTTTGATGCCGACACGTGTTGTTCTGCCGAGAGCTCCATGGTGGCGTCATAGAAAGGAGAGAGTAACGAAAGGCACGCTACAACAATATCAAACTCACTGGCAGTTAAATAGGGAATGTCAGTGTGCAATCCAGCCAATGCCGCTCCTACTGGCTCCCTCAACTCCAACAGACGGTGCAGCATCAAGTAGGTGCTGTTCCATCTTGTTTCCACCTCCTGCATCAGCTTGGTTGCTTGCATGACCAGCTGAAGCTGCACTTGTGTAAGCTTATCCTTTAAAGATACAGAAGAGTAGGCCATTAAGTCACTGCAGTAGGAGTACAGACAAACTATTAACATTATATATTGGAATAAAATAAAAGAGGATACCTTAGCAGTGGTGCTGCTTCTAAAGTAGCCAACCAGCTTCCTTGCTTTGGCCCGGAGACCAGAGAGCGCAGGTTGGTGGTCAAGCGCCCTCTTCACAATAAGATTGAGGGTGTGAGCAACACAAATGTGGTGGCGAAGCTTCAGCTCTCTCACGCATGCCACCATATTAGGAGCACCATCGGTGACCATGCATGTCACCTTGCCTGAGATTCCCCATTCCTCCATCAGGGAGGCTTTCACACAAGCAATATTTTCAGCAGTGTGAGACTGGGGGAATGCCTGCACTCCCAACAACACCGAGCTCAGCTTTTCATTCTCCTCCACAAAGTGGCATGTCACTGCCAGGTAGGCATCCATGTTGATGGATGTCCACATATCTGATGTAAGGCTAACAGCAGCCACCTTCTCTACTTTAGCCTTAGCGTGCTCCTTAGCAGACTCATATTTGGCCTCCACCATGGCCTTCAGAGCCTAAAGGAAGAGATTATATATATATATATATATATATATATATATATATATATATATATATATATATATATATATATATATATATATATATATATATATATTGCTGAATTGTGACACATACAATAATGTAGTCATTCGTTTCATGTATGGACCCACACATACCTGCCTTGTAGGGAGAACATAATTGGGATCCAGCTTAGACACAAATGTCCTGAATCCTACGTCATCCACAATAGCGAAAGGCTGGGTATCCTTCACTATCATGGAGACTAGAGCTTCATCCAGCTCTGCTTTTCTGGTGGCTGGTTAAAAGGGAATAAATACAGTGTCTGTTACCTATCTTTATTTGCACAACAAGCACACATCAGCATGCAAAAATTGTGAAAGTGTGTTTTTAATATAGTAATGAAATACCTTGGCTGGGTGAAGCTCCAGTTTCATCCCTATTCTCATGCAAGGCACGGTAGTGCCTTAGCATGGATGAGGTGTTATTATTGTACCCCAACTCCTTGGAGCACAATAAACACCTCACCTTTACACAAAATAAGAAACAGTGAAAAATACAGTTCCTCATAAGCAAACCTAATGCATCTGCAAATGTTCAGTTCACCTTACCTTGTTAGGGCTTATCAAATCAAAATGTTCCCACATAGGGGACATCCTCCTCTTTCTCGCCTGCTCCATCCTACTCCTATCCTGTCCTCGCACTCCTAAATCTCCTATCTATCTCTTTCCTAAACTCTCCAAACACCAAACTAACTTTCTCAAACTAAATAACCACTATCCAAACTCTACTATCCAAACTCTATCCACTCTCTCAACTGACCGCAACTCTCCTACAACAACCCACATTTTGAATGGAGCTTGTGGACTTTTTAAAGCCGTCAAACCCCGCGCAACAATCTGAGCCACTTCCCGAAGCAGTCACGTGGTACAGCCGGCCAGCGAGGCTTCGGACGTCATCGTTTTCGGCTCCTCCCCCAAATGAAGCAAGCCTCGATACGCGCATTGCGGAAACGCCCCCTCCATTACTCGACACACGCCTCGAAGCCTCGGCACATAACGTAACATCACTAGTGGTATGACTACAGGCCGCTGTAGTCATACCACGGGAATTGTGGATTCCCAAGAAGAATCTGTGAATCCACAATTGGTCTGTTTGGGCCCTGTAGAGCCCTATGGCGTACATGCCCTGCAGAAACAAGGGGACTTGGAAGTTCAACCTGCTAAATCGACTAGAATACTAAATGTCATCCTATATGCTTTTTAGGAAGTTTGTATATGTTAAAACTTACAAGAAAGTCAACACATTTGCTAAGAATTTCCAGCAGTTACTCATAATAAAGAATAAGAATTTTTTTTCAAACGATAGAAGCTCCATAATTAATTAAACTGTGGTTTAATTACAAGCGCAATATTGGGATAGTAAAGGAGTGCTTGGATATTATTTCATAGGATATTGTGTCTAGCTATTTTACTCTGCATATTGATTAGAAATTTGGCCATTGGACTAGATTCTAACTACCCTTAATGCAATTAGTAAAATAGAATGAAACAATCTTCAAACCACTCCGATGAAATAACTGTATAAGTTGAGATCGAAACATGATAACATATATATATATATATATATATATATATATATATATGTTATCATATATATATGTATATATATATGTTATCATATATATATGTATATATATATATATATGGGCACCACAGCAGCGCAGTGGGTAGCGCTGTTGCCTTGCAGCAAGAAGGTCCTGGGTTCAAGTACACCCCTGGGTCTTTCTGCATGGAGTTTGCATGTTCTCCCTGTGCATGCGTGGGTTCTCTCCGGGTACTCCGGCTTCCTCCCACAGTCCAAAAACATGACTGTTAGGTTAATTGGCTTCTCCAAATTGTCCTTAGGTGTGAATGGTTGTTTGTCCTGTTTGTCTCTCTGTGTTGCCCTGCGACAGACTGGCAACCTGTCCAGGGTGTACCCCGCCTCTCGCCCAGTGAACACTGGAGATAGGCACCAGCACCCCCCGCGACCCCATGAGGGATTAAGCGCTTTGGAAAATGGATGGATGGATATATATATATATTTATTGTTTTCTCTCATTTAAATATTTCAAGACTTCCTCAAAATAATTTCAGTATCAGAAAAAAGATAGCCTGAGCAAATACAAAATGACAGGACAACTAAACTTATTAAGGTAAAAAAGCTATCCAAAGCATCCTGGCCCTATGTAAACAACAACAAATTCTGGAAGCCATAATTTATACTCACCATCCATACACATGCCTGGTTGCTGCTTGATCGATGGAATCTAGAGATCATTTAAACAGAACTTGACAACATGAGGCAGGCTAAAAGACCTCAAAAACAACACATAATGAAAAACTACTCCAGGAAGGCATCCCCAACTCATCCATGAGATCATAAGAGAACCCAGAACCACACATCTAAAGCTCTACAGGCTTGGCTTGCTTCATTTAACGTCAGTGTTCACAATACAACAATAGGAAAAAGACAGGACACAAAAACAGCATCTTTGGGAGAATCCCAGGGACATAATTCAGCAGTGACCAAAACGAACACAAACACTATTTTACAAACAAGTATTTCAATGATCCCCAAGACCTTTGGGTAAATATTCAGAGAACTAATTGAACAAAAGTGGAACTTTTTGGAAAATGTGCATCCATTGCATCTGGCTTAAAACCAACATAATTTGGAAAACAGAGTATTGTGTCGAGAGTCAAACATTCTGGACGTGTGATGCTCCCTACCAGAAAATACTATCTGCGGAGCCATCAGTTTAAGGCCTTAAGCTTATACCCACGTATGTTATGCAAGCACGCCATCAAGTAAACCTCTGATCGCTTCCGGAAAAAAAAAGATTTAATGTGGCCTAGTCAAAGCCAAGATGCTGTGGTATGACCTTAATTATTCTGTTAAGGCTTAAAAATGTGGTTGAATTAGAACTCTTCTGCAAAGACGAGTCGGCTAAAATTCCTCCACAAATGTTGTAAAACAGATGCTTGACGTAGTCATTGCTGTCAAGGGTGGAACAACTAGTTACTAGGTTTAGGCGGGCAATAATATTTTATTGCAGGACCAGGTTAGTTTGAATAGGGGTTTTCCCCTTACTAAATTAAGTCATCAAAAGTAATTTCTAGGGTGGGGAAAATACCTCTTAGAATAATGTAGCCTGTTCTATAATCATTAATGCACATAAGCTTCTTTATACACACAAATACAGGGTCCACCTACACGTGCTTCTTATCAGGCATATGATCTTAGCTTCATGCTCGTATGAGTCGATTGGGTAAAAAAAACAGCCAGGCTCTTTATCACAGAGAGGTTAAAAATAACCTCATGATATTGTGGGTTGCAGAGAAAAATGACTGCATGTTTTGGATGAAAGAATTTCACACAACGCCAACATGTTCATGAGACCCAGAGTCATGATTCCAATTGTGTTTCCTTTTTTTTCTTGTCTTTTTTTGTCAGTTTGGGTGAAAATAATAAGGCTGCGATGGCCAGACAGCAACAGATGTCAGTGCTCATGCGTCCCACGAGAAAAAAACCCTCATTATTCCTGTCCATGAGGATTTAAAAAACAGAATCCAGACTAGACACTGCAGTGATGCTTTTCTATTCTTTTTTTTTTTTTGTACATGACATCGTTAGCTGCAATCTAAACTCATACCCAGCCTCAGTCCCACCTTTCCTTTCCTGTATTTTCCATCTTCTGGTTCCCTGCTGAGACGTTAATAAGCATCTTCACCAACATGTTTATCATCACCGGCACACAACATTAATGGAATAACACCAATTATAAATCTGTGTTGCAGCAGACACCAGGGAGCAGCAAGGTGAGACTGGTAATAGGATGACCATTAATCTTTGATCACTAATTAACAGGAGCCATCACTGTACACTTGGAATGTTGTATCTGATTGGAGCTCACATAAACTTCCTCTCTTCCTCACTGTTCCTCATTTCAATGAATCCTAAAACATCACAAAAAGTGTCTGATAGTAGCATTCATCAGATTAATCTCCTTACTCAAAGTTATTTAACCAAACAATGTCACAAATGTTAATTCAAAGATATTTCCTGGCCTTTATTTACTTTAATTCTAACCCTGCAAGCCAGTTTTAGTATGACTTACTTTCACCTTTTATTTTTTATAGCTGAATGTTGACCCCTGTTGTTCAAGAAGACAGTTTAAAAGAAAACAGCAAATGACTTTTAAAATATAACCCGTCCATTGTCTATACCCGCTTGTTCATGCATGGTCATGTGGGGCCTGGTGCTTATCTCTAGTGGTCAGTGGGAGAGAGGCGGGGTACACCTCACACAGGTCGGCAGTCCAACAGCTAAAATAATATGAGAAAACAGAAAGACAACAACTGATGGGTCTTGAAACCTAATTCTGAGTTTATGCTGTTGGAATAGGAGAATAGAAGTTAGGCATTTGTAACAAAAATGGGTCAAAAACTGCTAATCTAGTTTTTGGTTTAGTTAATTTGTTGGTTGTTGGTTTTGGTGATCACTATAGAATAAGACTGTTGACATTAACGGTTCAACTCTCGGAGGTTATAATGGTTCCTTTTCTGTAGCAGAAGGAGGTCATTTCCCTATGAATTCACAGAAAAATGACGAAATTCTCAGAAAGCTGCAATCCTACAACTTTTGGAAACATCCCTTCTCTAACAAACCTGAATCAAATGGATGGCTTGTTACCAGACCTCTGCAGAGTTGAATCTTTGTGCAGTAATACAGGAAGTGACAAAAAAAACTACACCTCCCAGCATTCATTGTAGTTCTGATGTCACCGATCAGGGTTATATAAGAGGTGGGGCCACTAATTCCACTTCCTCTCCAGCTGTCAACTCGGCAGAGTATCTCAGAGCAGAGCTCACAGACTTGGCAGGTTTTATTCACTCTCCTCTTTTTAACCATCAAAGTTTTAGAAAGCCTTAAGGATATTTCTGTTTGTGTATTCATCAGAGCTCATTACTTCCTGACCAAAAGAACTTGGATTAGCAGTCTGCCATCCAAAGTTATTGAATCTGAACATAGATTCTCCAAAAATATGGTATTTCCTCCCTTTTAAAGTAGGCATGCACCGATCCACATTTTTCCACTTCTGCTCCGAATCCTATACTTGAATTTGGATTTCTGTCTGGTCCTCCATACGTTTGTTTATTTTGTTTCTTGTACTATCAACCAATCACAGCTCTTAGAAGACAGCGTCACATCCAGCAACAGGGTCAACCACACCTCCTCACTAAGATAAAAAATTCTGTCGTCTTCTTACTCAGAGTTGCTCTCAGCAACTATCTGATTCACTCTGAAGCTGAGGCTTCAGAGTGAATCATGATAAATGTTGTCCAAATAGTGCAGTCAGTAAGGAAGGAGGTAGGAAAGGAGCTTGTAAGCTTCCTCTCCCTGCTAGTTTTGGCTAGGAACCCTGCAACATCCCTTATCGGTGCTAAGAAGCCTTAAGGTATCCCACAATCCTTTGCGTGACATGACATAAAGCACAGCCCTCTCACGGAACTCAACGAAAATGTCCAGAGAGAAGAGAGCACGTACTTTGTAGTTTATTTTCAGAATGCTGAAAGCCCAGATTTGACTTGCATCATCCATGTGCGTTTCTGTCTCGCAATGACGTCGGAGGTAAAGGCTATCCGAAATCGGCACAGCGGTCCAAAGCTCCTTTCCTCCCCATGATAGAGTTTTTACTTTTGACTGCATGAAAAGGTTGCGCAACAGTGCTCGTATTCACAAAGATTCCTAAGATTAAAAGTAGCTCTTAGTGATGTCATTTTAGGAAAAATCTTTTTTTTCAAATTCTAAGATTTTTCTCAGTAAGATAAAAGTTATTCACAAAGCATCTCAAGCCTTAAGAGAGCTCCTAAAGTGATAAAATGTTAGGAGTATTGAGGAGGACTTTAAATGAGCCTAAGAGTGCCTTAAGATGGTGGAAACAGAGAGAGCTGATTGGCTGATCCACCACCTAAACAGTGGAGGAAATGAGCACATAAACTTCCTTAACAATCATACGATTTTTAATATGTATATAGATATAATATTTAGATAAGATAAACTTTATCAACCCCATAGGGGATTTCAGCGACAGGTTGAACTTGTGACTCTAACGTTATTTTATTGAATATAAATAAGAAAAATGTTGGTAAATAAAATAAAAAGTGGAGAAATTTACAGAGAATATACATAAAAGAGGTGAGAAAGTATTTTCTGTATTGCATGATAATGTCAGTAGCCAAATGGTCATCAAGAAGTTCACTTGTATGATGCCATCTCCCCGCTTTTGATTGCTGTACGCAGCGCTTCACTTTGCAGGCTGCCTGCACAGAGAATAAGGCGCATCTGCAGCTATACAATACAAAGTCCGCCTATTTGCAGCAAGATCCAGGGACCAATTTAACTTTAAACACTCCTCTACCCAGAAATGACTGGACAGATTCGCTGCAGTTCTTTTTTCTTTTTCTTTTTTTTTCCATTTCATATCGGTCATTTTGCCAAATGCCACTGCTTTATACAAGCAGGCAATCCCAGTAAAATGCTGACAGGTGTAGTGTGCATTAATATCAAAAAAGTAAGTAAGTAAAATTTATTTATATAGCACTTTTCTCAGATAAAAATCACAAAGTGCTTCACAGTAAAATACAAATACAAAAAACAGTATACAAAGCAATACATAAACAACATTATAAAACAAGATGGAAAACATACAAACAAAACCGTAAAAACCACACATCTAATTAAAAGCCTGCTTGAATAGCAGCGTCTTTAGTTGCTTTTTAAAAGAAGCAACAGAGTTCAAACAACGTAAAGAGAGAGGCAAAACATTCCACAGCCTCGGAGCCACTGCCTGGAATGAGCGATCCCCTCTAGTTTTAAAATAAGTGCGTGGGACCACTAACAATGATTGGCCCAGTGACCTCAGACTATGGGTCGGAGTATGGAGCTGTATCAGCTCAGAAATGTAGGGAGGAGCTAGACCATGCAGGGCTCTAAAAGTAAGGACAAGAATTTTAAACTGGATTCTATACCAGTGCAAAGCTGCTAATACTGGGGTAATGTGTTCTCTTTTGTTTATGAGTTAAAAGCCTTGCAGCAGAGTTCTGGACAACCTGAAGACAGTTTAGCTCCTTCTTGGCCAAACATGTAAAAAGACTATTGCAATAGTCCAACCATGAGGAAATGAAAGCATTAATAATCATTTCCAACTCACCCTTTGACACCAATGGTCTTAATTTGGAGATATTTCTTAGTTGGAAATAACAGTTTCTAACTAATTTTTTGGAGTGGTTCTCCAAGGACATCGCTGTATGAAACACAACACCTAAACTCCCTCAGATAAAGCAAATTGCTTTATCTGAGGGAGCTTACATTCAGGTTTCCGTTTTCTCTGAATTTAGAAGCAAGAAGTTGTCACTTAACCACTGTTTAATACTAGCCAGACAGTTAGTTAAGGAAGAAAATGTATGAAATTCAGTGTCCTTAAATGAGCAATAAAGTTGAATATCGTCCGCATGCAGATGGTAAGATATGTCACTGAATTTACTAATTATTTGACCAAGTGGAAGTATGTACAAAAGGAACAAGATGGGTCCCAAAACAGAACCCTGAGGTACCCCACATGACAACTGCGTTGTTTCCGACAAATAGATAAGGAACTGAATTGACTGGTGAGTGAACATAAAAAGCAAATCAAAATAATGATGAGGATCTAAATAAGGTGATTCATAACATTTTGACGCTGTGTGACATTCAATACATTTTGCTAGTTTTTATCATCATGAGACCCATTTCTTAATCCAGTCAAATTTCTCTCCTCTGATCATTAGGAATGCAAATGTATTTTTTTTCTTGTACTATCAACCAATCACAGCTTCAATCCCAGGGTCAAACCTAGCAACGGGGTCAACCACTAAGATAAAAATCTTTGTTGTTTCCTTACTCAGAATCGCTCCTAGCAACTATCTGAATCACTCGTTAGCTAGACTCCTACCAGGCCAGCTGACAGCTTTGCTAGGGCCCGGGACAACACAGTCTTTTTGGGTCTCTACACCTGCGCCACCGCACACACACACACACACACACACACACACACACACACACACACACACACACACACACACACACACACACACACACACACACACATACACACACACACACACCAAAAAAAAGTCAACTTAACTGTATACTTCATTCTCCTATGCCTTTTATTTTATTCTATTTAATAATCTGTTGTTTACAGAAATATTTTTTGTCCTCCAAACAAGTCTTAGATGACTTCACTTCATAAATGTGGTTAGACCCTCTGAATCTGCTGGCAGTTCATTTACCATCTCTGAGAAAGGCTTCCTTTTTGCCGCTGAACGCACAACATTCATTCGATCAGAATCAGTCATTTTTGTTGGCCATAACGCGGAATCATTGAAATTAACGGTGTGATCCATCTCTGAGCCACTATGCTCAGACTCTCCGATTGGGCAGCAAGCCCCTCCACCTGCACTGTCTATGTTATCGCTAGGGATGGCTCTCTCTACCTCCTTCTCTTTTCTTTTCTGTGCGCCGGACTTCTGAAAACCTGACATTCATAAATTTGCAGCGAAACAAACTTTAAAAGTTGCAGCCAGCCGTTGTCCTAATGGTCAAACCATTTTTTGTTGGGGTGTGGGGAGTTCTAATGGCCCCTTATTTAAAGAAAACATATTACATATACCTAATGCATATATATTTAGTTACTCTAATATTAAATATTTTTCACACAAATATTTTCTGAAAAATTACTTCTGCCAGTATTTTAATGGTCATAGTGCCAGCTTTGGGCCCCCCCCCCCTCTGTCCTGGGACAATTGACCCGTTTGTCCCCCCCGGTCAGCGGGCGTGCTCCTAGGTAGGAATTTGTAGGCTAAGGTAGGAGCTCTCTAAGAGGACTCTGAGAATCTCTGTGAATATGGGCACTAATACTTTTAGATATTCCAAGATCCAGACTCAGAGAAGTAGAAGGGATTGTGCTTTGCTGTTGCAGGACTGTTGACATCACTGTATAAATTAAATCATATAGTTGATATTGCTGCATATGTAAATTATTTTTTCATTAAAAAAAAACTTCAGCTCTTTATAGGGGGTTGTTTTGTGAGGCTAGATTTCATTTCTCAGTAAAAAGGTTGGGTACGGTACTGATATGTGGCTCTACCTGGTTGACTTCACTCTGATTGGCTAAAACCATATTTGGGAAACTGGTCAAACACGCAACCCACACAGCCCTGCCCCTTCCAGCCACACCTCTCTTCTCGATGCAACACTTCACAAATCTATTATTATGGTATTATGGCTAGTTGAAGTATTTGTGTTGCAGGATGTCGGACAGGCGAGGCCAAACTGACCAAAGGCTTTAACCTGGCGGCGCGAGTCATCATCCACACAGTGGGACCGAAGTACAAAGCCAAATACAGGACCGTGGCAGAAAGCTCGCTGCCAGCTGCAGCTGTGCAACGTAAGAGTTAGTGGTTTAGCTGGTCAGTCAGTCAACTTGATTTTTCAGTTACAATCACACCTTCCTGACATTTGACAGCATTTAGAAATTAAATAAACTTAGGGGTAATGACAACGTTGTGGTCGCCACCTTCAGTGTTGTTACAGAAGTCTTTTTTTTCCAAATCAGCCTGTTCGAAATCCCGACTTGAATTCACCCATGTTCTGTCATATTTTAAGAAGAAAGACTCTGAATGAGAGCAACCACGGAGACAGACAGTTAGTTAAAGGCATACTATGCAAAATTTTTCAGTTAATTAATGTGTTCCATACCGTTTTGGATGATTAAATGAGTCATTTCAGGTTGAACAAAGGTTTTCTCGGCCGCCTTGGTGGTCTGTGGGGGAAATACCGCACTTGCAATTGCAGGAGCCCTCGGCCCGCACCCACAGGCTCAGAATCTCGTGCAAGATTGCGAGAGTCGGTCTTGCTTTATGGCGAGAACTGCTACACGCCCCCAGTAAAAGGCATGCTCGTTGCTAGCGCAGTGGCGATATCTGTGCAGTTATCATGGCGGAACCAGCGATAAAACAGCGAAAGCCCATGTCGGAGCAGGCAAGAAAGAGGAAAAGGGCTCTGGACAGAAAGAGGAGTCGTACACGGGTGAACATCGGGCAAGCTTTTTCCCGAATGGCGAGAGCTAAAAGAAAAAGAAGGCTGCAAGGCTGACGCGGACCTCGCGTTTCTGCTGATGCGATTGTAAGTAACATTGTAGGGTTTCCCTCATGCTACCGCCTCCCAACATTCCAAAAAAAAAAAAAAAAAACTAACTCGATATGCGCGCAAAGCTTGTCTCCCCCTGCTCCGCCGGTCGCGCAAAGCTTGTCTGTCCCCGCTCCGCCGGTCGTCCGGTAAGCAAATTCCTAGGGGAAACACTGCATTGGAATGGTTTCTCTCTCTCTCTGTGTGCATGTTCATACTTTCACTGTGTTAGTCATTGTTTGTACTGCCGTTTTTTCGACTTTTGTATTCGTTGCGTTCGCCTGTCTGCTAAGCTCAAAACAACCGCGCCTGGCTTGACGGAGAAACCAGTAGAACAGCTGAACATATTTACGACAGTGCACTTTTACTTTCGCCCTCTGGGGGGAGCCTCACTGGAAAATCAACCCCGGTTGCATAGTATACCTTTAAAGAGTTTATTGACAGGCTGCGGACTGAACTAAAACGGTGCTTTCTGAACTGTTGGCCGGCTGATAAGATCAAGGACAATGGCCTCTGGAGAGCGTTCACAGAAATATAAACACTTTCACCCAAACAGACACATATAACTGATGCTCACAAAAACAGATGAACTTACACACGACTAGTCTCAAATGTTTACCTTCTGCTATATGTGTCTCGTCTTATTTGTGCTTCTCGTGCATGAGGTTTTTTTTTGTCAGATATCTCACACTGTACCGTGAGAGGATAGGGTGTGTCTTATTTGGCTTTTTTTTCCCTCTTCTCCCCTATTGTGGCATTCTATCCTTCCACAGATTCAATGGCAGCGCCCTATGGGCACAGTGGTGTCCTTAGCAGCATGGCCTCAGTAAATCGTCCCCACCCCCTGAAATGTTTGTGTTGTATGTGATGGCGGTTGTACTGAAACAGTAATTTCCCTCTGGTATTATTAAAGTATTTCTGATTCTGATTTAGGAGTTCATTGGTAGAACAAATGGCTTAATCTTCTGAACTGATTCCAGTCGTGGGCCGGTTACTGGTACCAAGGTATGAAAAGTGGAAGTATGCTGCTTTTTAATGAATGTCAGAGAAGAGGCCAGAGTGAGTGGAATTTTCTCTGGCTGCATGAAGCAGAATAACGAAACACTGCTCTTCCCACGGATTGTGGTAACAAAGGACTCAAGCGGCAACAGGAGATCGGCAGGCGCATTGTAGATCAGACCAGAACATGAAGGGCGCCAAGGAATCCAGGGAGGACAACAGACGACCCCACAATGTGGGAACAGAAAACACAGACTTAAATACAACTGCGGTGAAAGGAGCTACATGGAAAACAGGTGGCTGTAATTAACAGGTCTTTAATGTATTTTAGTGCTAAGCCATTCAGTGATTTATAAACTAACAAAAGTATTTTAAAGTCTATTCTCCTAGCTACAGGGAGCCAGTGTAAAGACTTTAGAACTGGGGTGATGTGCTCTACCGTCCTGGATTCAGTGAGAATGCGAGCAGCAGCTTTCTAGATCAGCTGCAGCTGTCTGATTTTTTTTGGGCAGACCTGTGAAGACACAATTGCAGTAATCACTGCAACTAAAGATAAACACATGTTTGAGTATCTCTAGATCTCGTTGGAACATCAATCCTTTAATCCTGGAAATGTTCTTCAGGTGATAGAAGGCTGACTTTGTGACTGTCTTTATGTGTCCTTGAAGGTTCAGGTCTGAATCCATCACAACACCCAGATTTCAGCCCTGATCACCAGTTTGTAGTTTTAATAACTGAAGCCACGTGCTAACTGAAACTTACTTTGGCCATGAACCCTGTCATCAAGACTCGATGCAATCTGCTGGGTTTCCTCAGATAGGAAACTTTTTGACCAATCTGTCTATATGAGTTGTTTGATTTTGACTTTGTAAAGTGCCTTGAGATGACGTCTTGTAACTTGGCGCTATATAAATAAAATTGTATTGAAATTGAATTGGCATAGATTGCATGTACAAGATTAATTCAATTCAATTCAATTCAGTCTCTAACAGTAGAATGGGAGGCAGATCCTTTAGCTATCAGGCTCCTCTCCTGTGGAACCAACTCCCAGTTTTGGTCCGTGAAGCAGACACCCTGTCTACTTTTAAGACTAATCTTAAAACCTTCCTTCTTGACAAAGCTTATAACTAGAGTGGCTCATGTTACTCTGAGCTACCTTTATAGTTTTACTGCTATAGGCTTAGGCTACTGGAGGACATCAGGATCTAATTTTCTCACTCTATAGAGTTCTACTGTTCTTCAATTATGCATTACGTGTTGTCATTTCTGCTTTAACTTTCTGGTCTCTCTCTTTTATCTTCATAGTAGGTACATCTGGTCTGGCGTTCTGTTAACTGTGACATCATCCAAAGAAGACGGCTCACCCGCTATTACCATCTAATGTAGAACAGATTACTGAATCAATGTGTGCTTCTGTGCTTGTTTGTCTCTCTTGTTGTGTCTCTGCTCTGTCTTCTGTAACCCCCAGTCGGTCGAGGCAGATGACCGTTCATACTGAGCCCGGTTCTGCCGGAGGTTTTTCCTTCCCGTTAATGGGGAGTTTTTCTTCCCACTGTCGCTTCATGCTTGCTCAGTATGAGGGATTGCAGCAAAGCCGCAATGCAGACGACTCTCCCTGTGGCTCTACGCTTCTCCAGGAGTGAATGCTACTTGTCGGGACATTGATGGAATCAACTGGTTTCCTTATATAGGAACATTTTTGACCAATCTGTATAATCTGACCCAATCTGTATAATATGATTGAATTTAACTTTGTAAAGTGCCTTGAGATGACATGTTTCATGAATTGGCGCTATATAAATAAAATTGAATTGAATTAATCAGTGCTCTGATATATGATGGAGCTTGATTATTAAGGGCTTTATACGTTAGAAGAAGAATTTTAAATTCTATTCTTGATTTAACAGGAAGCCAATGAAGGGAAGCTAAAATCATCTAACATTAGCTCTAGTGTCTGTTCTTACATAATATTACTTAATATTAAGCACTGAGATCCCAGTGTGGGCTTGCTGCAGCAACAAAACCAACCAATATGGCCCCCTCCTCCCTTAATATAGGATGGAGGAGGTGATCACGTTACTCACTGTCTCCTCTGCATCTGTGCTAGCAAATATACACAAATCAGTGTTACCAGTCTCTGCAAGAAATTATGGAATGGAAAAGGTGGTTATTAAAATTTTTACTTTATTGGATCTTTTTTTTGTAATTAGATTACACAAATGAATGCTTAGAGGTACAGCTTTGATGTCATGCTAAGACAAATAGAGGCTTATTATGGGTAAATCGGGTTTGTTTTAATTGTAAAAGACTATTTATGAAGGTAGAGCTCATCGGACTCATTAAACCCTTTAATATTACCTCCCTTTTCTCTCAAAGTAAACATGTTTTGCTGAAGCCTTTATCTGCAGCCAAACTTTTGCTCTGACAACAAAGTGATTTTCGTCCTAATTACTGTGCAGCCAATTAGTTGCTGTTAAGAGACTAAAAAGCTTTCTAATGATGCAGCAAACAGTGCATTATGTCCCTCATTGCACCATAAAGTCAGCGGCTGCTTCCTGAGGACTGCAGGTGGTATTTAATATGACACATATTCAACGTGACAGGTGGTTCCCCTGCGAGTTTGAAGAAGAGAGAAGATTAATTTGGAGAAGCTGTTGACCATGGAGTCACCATGCAGTTCCTCCCACTGTGAGAGAAGAAACGCGCTTCAGATTTTTGTCTCACTCTATAGGAGTGCTTCCTTCATGCAGCGTTTTTGAAGCGGCTTTTGATGTCAGCTTCATCTATAATGGATCAGATGGCATTTCCCTGATGACAGCACCCAACGCTCCTTTTTCAGTGACAGGCTTGCAAATGGTCACATGGAACAGACAAATTTCATCATCGATGCTCCTTCTCCCTCCGAGTTGAGTCAGACAGGGCGGGAAAAAAAAAAACATAAGCTATATGGAATCGGATAACAACTCAAAATACTTTATTAGAGAACAGAATTCATTGTGGAGGCACAACCTCACATTTAGTATAGGCACTGACTGAACTACTGCACTGGACTCACAGCCTCACCTCGATCTGAAAACCAGACCTTGCCAGCCACATGGATGCTGGCTACAGCTACACGTACAACATGTCTTCACCAAATCAATCAAAACACACGGATCACTCAAAGCGAATGAGGTCATAGTTTACATGTCAGTCAAAGGCTAATTACATGGAAAATCTCTAGCATTTCCTATTTAATAAGAATGAACTATGCTTTAATACAGTGACTCATGTTTATTGATGGGAGCTGTTTTACTCTGGTGTTAAACTAAATGTTAATATAAAGATCCTCAGCGTGCCCAAATTAATCTAGCTTTGGCCTAAATTTCAAAAGCAATTCTGTCAATGATTTTAAAAACCACACTGTTCTGAGCCAATATAATGCATTCAATATATTCAATACACAAAAGTGTTAATGCATGTTGGGAGAAGCACTGATACCACTGGTACAACCAAAAGTGTTTTTCAAAGTCTGCTGGTGGATTTAATCTTTTTCTGGTAGCCTGAAGGTTTCATACTTACAATTATATTCCAATCACAGAAGCAAAACATCTTTGTTTTGAGCATGGCTAGGTATAAGGTGAACTGAAAGTATAATTTAAATCCTCAGAATCAGGCTTTAGATATTTGTTTTGACACAACTTGTTTGAATACATTTACCACATTTAACCATTTCAATTTAGCTTACTGCTTTTAGGAGTTCATTGGTAGAACAAATGTCTTCTGAACTGATTCCAGGCGTGGGCTGGTTACTGGTACCAAGGTATGAAAAGTTACAGTTCAAAACCTGCCAATATTCAAGCTATAATCATGGTAGTGTCATACCATTCCTTTGCTATAAAGTGCTTTTTAATGAGTGTCAGAGAAGAGGCCAGAGTGAGTGGAATTTTCTCTGGCTGCATGAAGCAGAATAATGAAACACTGCTCTTCCCACAGATTGTGGTAACAAAGGACTCAAGCGGCAACAGGAGTTCGGCAGGCGCATTGTAGATGAATATATTTACGAGAGAACACCAGAAAATGAAGGGCGCCCAGGAATCCAGGGAGGACAACAGACAACCCCACAATGTGGAAACACGGACTTAAATACAACTGAGGTGAAATGAGCTACATGGAAAACAGGTGGGTGTAATTAACAAACAGGTGTGGCTCATGACAGATCATGTCTCGCTGTGTATCGCTTATTAGCTGGCTGAAAGAAAGCTATTGCATTTTTTCTAAGCTTATTAGAAAGATAAATAGTTCTGGAAATCTCTCCTTTCATAGTCATAAATCATATCCTCAAAGAATATCATTTGTATAAATGTAGAAATATGCTGAATTGGTGCTGTGGGAATTACTATCATATAGAACCTTTACATTGTAATTAAACTTCTACTATGGCTGGTCGCAGGACCTTTCTGGTTAGGTAAATAGCTGTTAAAAAAAATCTTTGTTTAAGGCTAGAAGTGTGACGTATGCTTTCAAGTTCAACTTGTAAAGACTGTTTAAATATAACTTACACTGATGGGTAAATCAAGATGGTCCTTTAAGACCAGGTTTAAGTTTAAAAATGTTATGTCTGCATTTTTTATGCTTTTTTTCTTTAACTATTATCAAGCAACCTTCACAATCTAGTAAGTAAAAAGTATGGCCAAGACTCTAGCTCCATCTTTTCTGGTGCTGCAGCTTTATTGCATTAATTGTCTGCCAGTAATTAGTATTTGCCTTCTGTGTTTATTTTATGATTTTTGGTGAACAACTGTGCATTTATATTTTCACATATGGGATGTGTTCAGCTCATATGCACTCCCCTTTGTTTGTATATTAATTCCTGTTCATCTGATGTAAGGTTTGCCAACAAAGTCCTAGAGCAAAAAAAAATAATACTATCTTCCTAACATTGCTCATCACCCATGATATTTAAAACCTGATGAGAAATGTTAATTAATTTACACTTCCAAACCAAACGTTGTTGGCTGACTGGTTTCCTAAAAGCAAAAACAAAACAAAAATTATATTTTTGATGGCCCTATAATTTCTTTGGTAGCAAATTCTGATTTGATTCATTAAAAAAGGTAATTTTATGTTACCACTTTTTCCAATACTATTTTATTTTTTTTTTACTACTGTGTTCCTGTCATATGTATACTGCGAAACCAATTTGTCCTTGTAGATTTAGTCACCCAAGCTAGATCTCTCTCCCTGAGGTAGCTTTTCTGAGGAACAAAACTGGGCATTTAAACAGGTGATTGTGTCACAAAGTGCTGGCCAACGATGACCCTAACGACTCCCCATTGCTAAGGGGTGGACCTGTTTCGGTTTAATTTGCATGTTATCTAAGCCATAACAAGCCCTTTTTGGGCAATAATATAAAGCTTGGAACTCCACACTACTCCAGACATTTGAAAGCTTTCTGGATGGGAAGTGAAACGTCTTCAAACGTCGGAAAAAAGTTCAGTTGTTTTGTTTTTTAACTGAATGTTGCTATGATCATATGCAGTAACAGGAGAGTGGTATCAATATTCTCATTTGTATTTGATGCTGATCATTCTCTTTCTAACACCCCCTTTTATATCGGAGGAAGGTCATGCTGTAGTTATGTAAAAATGGGGGCTTTTCGTAGGGTTCAGGGGTGCATTAAGAGCACTGTTAAGAACATTGAGGTCCTCAGGACTTGATAAACTGCTATACAAGTACAGGCAAGGATGGATTACGGACCGGGCCAGTGGGGCCGGTGCCCAGGGGCCCTCTGGGGCCAGGGGCCCCGAGACCAAAACTGTTTCAACATATACGATACAATACATTGTTATTTCATAGGGCGTCTGATGAAAACAGGGATTGAGTGGGGCCCTCTGACATTTGGCTACCAAGGGCCCTTTGAGGGTTGGGGGGGGGGGTACTTCCTACCAGGGCCCTCTGACTAACCACAGGCGCTTAGGGTGCTTTTAGCGGGCTCCACAGCTGGCCCTGCTAGTCAGCCGTGGGCCCTGATGAAAGCACCCTCACCCTGGAACGTTGGTAAGAGTGGATGTGGTTGTGGAAGGGCCCTTGCCCTGCTTTTGGGCCCCTTTTGAAAATGGATGAGGGATGGGGGTGGAGGATATTTTCAGCAGGCCCTATGACTACCAGGGCCCCTAGCCCTGCTTTTGCCTTATGACAATGGATGGTGTGGTGGGCCTCCGACTGATTTCGAGGGCCCCTACCAGGGGCCTCTGACTTACCACATGGCCCGGGTAAGGGTGCTTTTAGCGGGCCCCACATGGATCCCAGCTAGTATGCTTAAAAGAAGTGGACTCTAGCTCGATCCACATGTAGTGTCATCGCTAATTGTAACTGCACGGATCTCAGCATGGATCTCAGACATGTCGTCAATGACAAGACTTCAAATAACAAATGTGTCACTTGTGATGTGTTAATTGTAAAATGAGACCTGTGTTTTACCATAGTAACAACCGGGGCTAAAAAAGGGGGAGAAACAAAGTGCTCTACCAAGTGTGATGTGTAATAAATTGGAGTAAAGAGAGAGCAACGGTCTTAAACTCTGGCATGAATGCAAAAGTGCAGTTTCATACAGATCCGAATTACAAGCAAATTCTTCCCAGTAGCACAATTTTAATTTGGAGACAGATGATGAAACAACAAGTGGTTTTATTGTAGTAGCTGTGGCTGCGTATGTGTGTTTGTAACCCTGATATTATGTTTATTGGAAAACATGTTTTATTCAGCTTGTTATTCAATGATTTTTTTCCTTATTTCCTCACAATTTGGACCTAACATGTTTCATAAGCCTGCTGTAAAACACTCACACTTAATATGTAATATAGCCAACTCAATACCTTCCCTGGGTGGGAAGAAGACAAATGGATCATACAAGATTTAATGCAGCCACAATGATTTCAGGTAGGACAATATGGTTTCCTTTGTCATATGCCCGCCGTGGCCGCACTAGTTAGCAATAAAGTCTCTAGAAATATGATTTTGACTGCGTCCGGTAGTGTGTGTCGTTATATCTTAGGTTAGATTTCATAGCTTCATAGCTTTCATAACTTGTCTCTCTGACAAGCTAAGGCACACTTTTTACAACTTGTCTCTCTGACAAGCTAACGCACGCCTACCTTCCAACAACATTTTAGGCTACACGGTGCACTTCAGCTAACACCCCACATCTAAACCTTAGCAAGTTGTTAATTTCATTGAACATATTGACAGTGTTTCTGATTGCGCTTAGTTTCAACAATTTAATTCTCTTTGCATTTTTGAATCTACATCGTTTGAGATCGTGTGCATATAGCTGCACCTAGTATTTCTGCTAGGTTTCATTCAACTCTGGCTACTCCGTTGCGACACGAGTGGCTTAATGTGCCACGACCAGGCTAGCTATAATTGTCCGGAAAGACGTAAAGCGACAAACCGCTTCAATTTATTCACAATCCACAATAGCATGGTTTGTAAACATTTTATTTATTTTTTTTGGGGGGGGGGGGGGGGGGGGGCTGGGTGAATTCTTTGCCCAGGGGCCCAGACTACCCTTAATCCGTCCCTGAGTACAGGCCATTTACTCTATGCTCCCTATTAAGTGTTATAGTTTTTGGAGGGTTTTGAATGTCTATAAAACCAGCGTATCAGGTTTGTGGTTGGAGCATGGGGGAGCATTTCCATGTTCAATGGTGTGGCTTTGTTGTTCAGAATTTTAAATCAGGAATTGACATGCCTGGTGTAATGCCTGGGATCCAACCTTAACATACCCACAACATGTCTGCTCTGCTTCTGGGGAGTTTTTGTGGTGCTTATGGTGGCGTACCTGCTAACTGCACTCTATCCTGCTCCCCCTCTCGCTCCACAGCTAATAGGATTTAATGCAACTACTAAACTGCACCCCCCACACTCCATTAAACACAGCATCACTCCCAACTGTCCATCATGTGCCATTTGGACAAAAATAGCCATTTTCCTCATTATGGTCAGGCCTGTTTGACAAAGAAGCAAGAAGGGTGTATGCGGGGGAGAGACTAACACTTTACTATTAGATGAATTATACTTTATAGCTGTTAGCTGCTAGACAGATTATATTTACTGTAGCAGTGACCTCTCAAAATATGAAAATACTGCTGCAAGGTCAAAACGGATGGTGGAGGGCCAGAAAATTTCCCATGGCCTATATAGAGAGACAACGTTATGTACCATGACCGTGAGCAAAAACAATATCCTTGCCATCATCACGTAGTGCACAGAAGAAGTGAGTTATGCCAGGAAGCATCCTTATCTTGAGAAATTTGGGAGCAAAATCATTAGAACATTCTGCCGGCTGGGTTAGAGAGCAGGAGATCACAGACACGTGGGATATAGCGGGAAAAGGTTATTTGGGGATGACCAAGAACGTGTCGTAAATGGCTTCACCTTGAAGGAGGTTTTCCAAATCCACCACAACTTGACCACTTTCTAACAGGCCGTAGCGTCCGTCATCCTATAAGAAGGGAGAATGAAGAATCCTCCATTGTAGCATAATGTCCAGAATCAACTTGTTTCACTGTGAACTGAATAGGAGTATTAAACCAGTAGCAGTGAGTTGTGAGGTTTGTGTACTGCCACCTTTAGATGTAAATGTTGCAGAGATGAAAATTAAGGAGATAAAGCTATAACGGTCTAACCTGACCCTAGCCAGATTGATATCGCTCCGCCTAGCTTCACTCACATCCAACTGGGACCTCTCCCATAGAGAGTGATTTCTCCAACCAATTTTATTGTCCAGCCAATCAGGACGCAGGGCTGGAGTTTCATAGATGTGACGTAGTGGAGAAGCGACCGTGAGACTGTTTTGATTCAGACAATGGCGGCTCGCATCGAGGAAGCAAGCGTTAACATTGATGCTGCTATTTCTTCCGTGTTGTCCAATCTACCTAGTATTGTTTCATGAAAAGAACATCAGAGAACGGCTCTGAAGGCTTTTGTTGGTGGAAATGTTGTTTTCGCCCTTCTCCCGACCGGATTTGGCAAGTTTTGTTTTCCGGGGCGCGCCCGTGGCGGACGGACGCTCCCGTGGCGGAGCGGTTAGCGCGAACCATATTAGGAGGCCTTTAGTCCTCAATGCGGTCGGCCTGGGATCGACTCCGACCCGTGGCGCTTTGCCGCCTGTCTTCCCCCCTCTTCCTGTCAGCTCACTGTCAATGAAACGCGTGCCACTAGAGCCGCAAACACATTTTAAAAAAAGTTTTGTTTTTTCCTGCGTCGCTCTCACAGCGTCACGGGTTAGCTTCGGTGTGAGTGGTTGAAATAGCACGTCGATAAAGATGACAGACAAGTGGCTTATCCAATCATATGCAAGGATTTTTGATAAGGCCCAGCCTTCAAAAAAGGCCATTCCTATGGAGAGGTCCCAGATGGATGTGAGTGGAGCTAGGCGGAGCGAAATACATCTGGCTAGGGTCAGGTTAATAACGGCCTCCTTGATATAAAAAACTCTGGCCAAAGGACGAGTACCAGGTGATCATGTCTTTAATTCTTCTCCTATTGTTTCAAAGTCCGCTTTGTTTCGTTATTCAGCTCAGGAACATGTTTTCACGTTCATTGTCATCACTAAAAACAAGATTTATTGAACTGCTGTGCAGATATGTTCTGTCTGTGGGTATAGATTGTTCAGGATGGGTCAAGCTACAAATCTTATCTCAAGCATGTATTTCTCTTATTAAACCTCAATGACAGCACTGGGCTGTACAATGCTTCTCCCAGGGCCACAAGGGTTCCCCAATCTCTGAAATAGTTTTTTAACAATCTGATCTTCATGTGGAAAATGAGTGGTGTGCATTTAAAAATTTAAATTAGTGTTCTAAATATATTCTGTGACTTAAAAGGATCTTACTGAAACTGATTGTCCTGTTGAAAATAAATGAATATACATCAGTGTGAGGGATTCACAGATGAATTTGTCTCATATTAGCTTGGTTCACATCTGGTTCCAGCTGCTGTTGGGGTCAGCTGTTTTAGGTGCATAGTTTCTGTGTATGGTTAGTCTCACTGAAGGAGGGTTGACATGTTTTTTTTTTTTTGATCGTGTAAATCAGAGGGGTAAAAGAAAAACTTAACCTGCTTAACATTGCCAAGGAAAAATGCAGCTGCTGATACACCTCCCCATAGGCCATCTGAACATAGTCTTTTCCTTTCACTATAACACTTGCTATTCATTTTTGAAGTTCCTCAAGCCTCCCAAAAAAAAAATTTTTTACACACAGAGCACATGGAAATCCACTGAGACCACAAAGCAGTTTTCATCAGGTTTCCTACCATTACTGTAGGGAAACAGCACAGTACAATGAGAAAATAATAATAATAAAAAAAACAAGGATACTCAGTTGTCTGTACAAACCGGGCTCAAATTTAACATGAAGCAGTGTAATGACAGATGACACTTATGGCTCTACAACTGTGCAGCATCCTGTTTCCATCACAGAAAAAAATGCTATACTCTTGTTGAAATTAATTTTCTAAAACCCACTGAAATAAAATGAAAATACAGACAGTAATTTCTTGTCATAGAGATAAACCTTTCCAGATTATGTTCTCGGTTCCACAGTGCCAGTAACAGTGCCGTGTGTAGATAATAATTCTTGAAAACATTTTCCCATTGTGTCACTTCACAATTACAATTGTCACTGTACTTTATTGGGATTTTATGTGACAGACCAACACAAAGTAGTTCATTGTGAACTAAAGATAAGATCATACATACATCAACTTTTGAAGTATGAAAAAAATGGAAAATGTCTATTTGGAGTCAGTCCCCTTTATGCTGAGATCCATAAATAAAATATGGTACAATTACCTTCAGTAGCTAATTACTAAATAGATTCAGGGATTGTCCATTTTAATGTCAGTACAAATCCATGTGTTTTGTGAAGGTTTTATTGGTTTGTTAGAGAACATTAGGGATCAAACAGCATGGACCAAGGAACAGATAAGGTCAGGGAGAAACTTGTGGAGGTAATTTACCAGGGTTATGGTTACAGTGAAACATGGCAACAGCAGCATCATTATGTGGAGATGCTTATCTTCAGCAGAGATATGGAAGCTGTCAGGTCAATACTGGAATAAAATCTGTCAGAGGCTACTAAAGCACTGATTTATGGTGAATAGAAATGCATACTCCTTTCACTTCGCATCCATCTATCACATTAAATCCCAATGACGTGAACTAAAGTTGTGGTAGTAATGTGACAAAAAGGCAGAAACGTTCGAAGAGTGCAAGTACTGTATCTTTCAATTCATACATTTTAATGTTTGCAGTCTTTTCTACTTGGTTCCACACATCTTATTCTCTCTAGGAGTTTAACACAATCTATTCAATAAGGGAAAATAGAACAATTAGACACCATTAGACTGTGTTTATACATCTGTGAAAAATAGATTCATCTGATTGCACAAATGCATTTTAAGAAGACACAACCAGTTACAAATACTTTGGGGGGGAGGGACCCAGTCCAGATCTGGGCAACACCACGGAACGTTAGTCACCTCACAACCTCAATCCACAACACAAACAGCTGGAGGGCGACATATGGAGTATGAACATAAACGACTAGGAAATAAATTGGATGGTGACTTATTCAGATCACATGTTCATCACAAAGATTTTTTTTGTCTTCAAGAACTAAAAAAAAAAAAAAAAACTAAACAAAACAGGAACACAGGGAGATGATATGCTAATTTAAGTGAAAGATGTTTATGCTACCAGCAGGTATGGATTATTCCTCGGTACCCAGGAAATGGACATAAAGTTGCCCACACTGGAGTTATGGAACAAAGAAAATTTTAACCTTTCCCGTCTTTGAGAATTGTGTTATCAGAACCTGAGTCTTTGGGCCTTATTGTTGAGAGCCAAGGCACAAAACGTGCCCACATCAAAAACAGGACCGTGAATGGGTCTTGGACATGACGAGGTGTGACGTATCTATGGATCTGAGAGGTAATGATACACAAGGCAACTTTTCTGGGAGCAATGAAAGTCTCGTCAGTGCCCAAGATGAGCAAAATGTGTTCGCAGCCACTGTCAGTAGTGTGTTGTTCTGTACAGCATTAAAAACAGGTGCGATAAATGTAGGGCATGTGTTTGTAAAATTGCCCTCTGCCTCAGGTTCTGCAGATTTATCAAACTAAAAACATTTCATCATTTTAATGCTCTGGTTGTTGTAAGCTGGTGCACCCATACGACACTCTGATTTGGCTTTCAACATTCCCGTTAGCTTGTGCGTCATTCGCCCCGTGGCCCTCTAAAAACGCTGCAGCATGTAATTAGCTGCTACCTGCACTGAAGCATCCTGCTCTTTTGTTCTCCATCTCAACCTGCCGTCAGAAGAGAGATTTCACCCCGATTAGCAAACAACCTGGAACACGCGTCACATCAGGAGCCGGCGAGGCAGACCTGAGAGGCGCGTTTTCAACTGGAAACACATTCCACATTTGTAGACCATCATCTCAGTGCAGCAGGCTGATCCTGACAGGGTAAGAGAAGGAGAGGCAGAGAGGAATGGCTTTAAAAGCTGTACGCCACCAACATGAGAGAGCGGGCTCTGGCAAAGCTCCAGAACTTCACGCGGACTCAGGGTGCGGTGTAAAAATGGATCAGAAAGCTGGACAGACACAGTTGCAGAGTCCCTGCAAAAGAGGTTGTGTGCATCCTGCAGACAGCTCATGGTGTGTGTAGATTTGCATTCATACGCCAACGCAGAAGCATAACAACAGCCACGCACCCATGAGCTGACACAATGACACAGATGTACATACATTTTGAATGTATGCACTCTTAGAAACAGCGTGAGTGAGCCGAAGCTGCACACTTTAATGTTTTCTATTTTAATGCTTGCGTGCAGCGATGATGTACAGAGGATGGGCTGCTTTGAACTCTGTTTGAGCTCAAATACATCCTGCAGGTTCTGTTTTTATTACACTGCCTCTCCTCCAGGAGAGCAGACACAAAGATAGCTGGTTAAACATCTCCCAAGCTAATAGAATATTCAAATCTGTGCGGCATAAAGACTTTAGTTCAATTTTTTGTCAGAATCCTGCTGCATAAACTCACACTGAAGATTTTTTTTTCTAAAAAAAAAAAAAAAATCTAGTCTACTCCCAAACAACTGCTATAAAATAAATGTAACTGACTAGATTTTTTAATACTTTGCTTTTTTAAATTGATCAGTGTGTCTTCTAACGCCTTGATGCTCATATAAAAAGTTGTTTTTTTGTTCTCTAGCAGCTGCTAAATTAAAGGCATTTTAGTAAAACATATCCAATAGATATAAATCTAAGTATGATAGAAATTAGCAACATTAGGAATAATTGGGCATAATGCTAATTAAAAAAAAGGATTTCTGTTTCCAGTTTGTAGATTATTCCGTAAATGATGTTACTGATAAACAGGGTTTTGAAATTAAATTCGACAAACAATTTTGTACAATTCATTCTGCCTGATCATCACAGTATTTTAAATGCATTGCAATCCTGTTAAACCTCAACCACATGTTAATCACACTCTGACCACCAGAACTAAGTAAAGTGTTTCTAAACTGATCAGTAATTCATAAATAGCAGATTTTGTCCTTCCTGTTTTAGGTAAGCCTGTAGCCTACTCCAACACACCTGAAATAAATAGCTGATTTATCTCCCCAGCCTGACACTCGTTCTGCAGGAGCCTCCCAATGACCAGTCCTTGCAAATCAGGGGTGTTTAAGCAGAAAAACATATCAAATTCAAACATGCAGGACCTCAATGATCACCACTTATCTAAGAATAGTGCTGTTCTATTCACAAAAGGTCATTTAAAATTGCAAACAGCGTAGGTGTCAATAAATGTAGCAAAGGTGATTTTGTTTAAACAAAAAAAAAAAAATATATATATATATATATATATATATATATATATTTGGTTAAAAAAATCAGAGTGCGATTAAGCCTATTCTATAAAAGGTACATTTATTTTTACAGACCTTTACCAGCTGTAAATTATTCGTGTCTGTGGTTTAAAATAAACCCTTTGAATTAACTTTGATCGTAACGCAGCCATCCCATGCTGTGATCCCGTGCTTTGATGACCAGCCGTGTTTGTTCTGAAAATCAAAGCACCAGCTTTAAATTTGTCCTTTCCACATTTTAAATGAAAGTGAAGCTGCTAAGGTTGGCCATCAAACTTAAAAAAACAAAGGACAGGAAATGTTGCTATCTGTTGGCTTTAAACCTTAGCATGGTTGTTTTTAAAATTTGGATTGTAATTTAGATTAGCTGATATTTAAAGGCCCAGTCTCCCCTTCCACCTGGATTCCACTTAAGAATCAGGTCCTGTGCCACGGGTTCAGGAGCTCGCAGTGTCTTAGCTCTTCCTAGAGCTGCACTCTCCTGCATATATATGAGTTATTCCTGATATCTACTGCAGCATATATCACTTATAGTTTATTTCTGCTTTTTCCCCAAGCATAATGTCCAGTTAGTTAGCCACCAGTCCTACAGAATCTTAGTCCTGTCATTTTCTGAAATTCTGGTGCTGGTCCCAGCCAGATGTCACTCAGGAACCTCTGGTCCATTCCTCACACATTCCTGTACACCATTCTTGCCAGTTGGTTATGGCATTCAGCATAAACTTTGCCTTGGTCCTATCTGAATGCTGACCCAAGGTTTTATTGCTCTTTGCCTGTTTCATTGTGCTGCCATGAAGAGGCTCGCCTTATCTCACCACCTGTAGCCAGGTTGGGGCTCCAGTTAGAAAAATTGAACTCAACTAGACCCCTGAAGGTACTCAGCGGTATCAAAATGATAGCAGTAGATCCTTCAAGTCCTATATATATTCCATGGATCAGACTTATGTGTCCGGCACATCCTATGGAAGCTCAACTGGACTGAGATCTGGGGAATCTAGAGGCCAGATCAGCACCTATAACTTGTTGTTGGGAGCCTCAAAACATTCAGTTACTTTAATTAATTTTATTCTTATGGCGCTGATTCACAACACGTCGTCTCAAGCCACTTTACAAAACCAACAGATCCTATTTCTGTAAGAAATATATAGTCAATTAAATCTAATCGTGTAGGCAGATTCAAAGTCATACATTCCATGTTGATCGTGGTTCTAGCTCAATGCAATCAAGTCCAGCTTTTTTATTCTAATTGATAAAAACAAGTTTCTTTCTCCGGGTGGCAGCAAACACTCCTGGATGATCATTAACAGTTTAAAATCAATTGCTTTGAATGATTGAATTTGCAGCAATCCCTCATACTGAGCACACGTAGAGAGACAGTGGAAAGAAAATGTTCCCTTTATAGCAGGAATACACCTCCAGCAGAACCAGCTGTCTATACATGTCTACCATGACCAACTAAGGATCACTGATCCTTTTTTGTGGCATCCAGTTCAGATGCTTAGGTACCCATTGTTGCTGATGGTGGCAGTGGAAAGGAGTCTGGACCAGCATTACCTTCTCTGTCATTTTAAGCTATGTCAGCTCATCTATTGGATCAGACCAAACAGATCTTTCCTCCTTCACCACTTGCTTCAGTGAGCCTTTGATCACTGTGCCTTCCTTGAATCACTTTTGATATATACCAACCACCTACAGATGGGTAACACCCCACACAAGCTGCAGTTTAGAAGATGCTCTGACCCAGTTGTCTAATCATCCCTTTTATGTCAGTCTAGCTTGGATCCTTATGCTTGCTATTATTCTCTGGTTCTAATACATGAACTGTGGGGAGAAATCCTTCAATTGGTTCCAAATATAGCTCACCCCTTAAAGGTACTATGATGAAGGAATAATCAACAAATGACTTCACCAGTAGTCATAAAGCCATGCCTGATAAGATTTTACAGTTTTGTAATCCTACTATGTTTCTCTTCTCTTAATCAGGATTCTCTTCCTGAGGTCTTTAAGCAGTGAGGAACCTCTATCCTGCACAGATTTAAAAGACCGTTGGGGGATGATTTGTGAATTTAAACTGTGTAGTTGAATTACAGGAATGTGACTTGACTGACGGCCATTCTTCCTGGCTTTGTGATCAAAATCTCCAACACCCACACTGTTCACTATCCGTTCAGCACCACAGAACTCATAGGGGCAGGTTGCAGAATGTTTAATCACTAAAGAGTCATAGTTTCCCCAGGAGTAGCCACCAGTTCCCACAAACATCACTGCAAATGAGTTGTGATGTTGCACGTCGTCTGCTGTATGTAGAGAAAGGCAGGTGCTGCCACGTACGCCTGAGTTTTGCCTGTAACTAGTTCAGCCTTCAAGTAGCTAATTTATTCCTTTATTTTTCTGTGCTGAGGATTATTTTAACGTAACAAGCTCTCAGTGGAAGACTGGGGCATTGCAACATGAATTAAATCCCCCACAGCCCGATAAAGTTGGGCAAACATATTGAGTCTTTCAATATCATGTTATTTTAAGCCTTACCCGCTTTTGCTATAAGTAGCTCAGTTAATATGAGTAAATCTGAATGTGCAAGGCACAAGTCTGCAGATTTAAGAGGTAAAATTTCGCTATTTCTGCATTTCCTCTCTTAGGATCTTATGTAAAAAGTGGGGTGGGTTTGGAAACCTTGCAGTTTACTTTAACAAATAATGACAGGACAGAGTAATTTACCCCCCAAAAAAGAGGGCTTTACTAAAAATAATGGATGGTGAGAGATGTGCAGGTGGGTGATCTGATTTTGTCAAGCATTTATGTTGTATTGAACGTAAACCTGCTTTTAGTATCTATCTACTGTACCAGTGCCATAATGTGGTTTTATCTTGGGTAAGCCTCAGTGGGGTATCAGGAGATTTAGTCACAGGGGAAGTTAAAATGAAATGGAAGCTGTCCTCGGGTCTCAACTGAGTTTCATTAAATATGTTAAATAAATAGCAAATCAACTTGAGTATGTGGTGAAATGAATCAGAAAGCATGCATTCAGGCCTCCTTCCCTGCATGATCTGCAGTGTAAACGTGGATTTTTTGTGGATGCATACATGACGACTCTGTCGCCCCTACCTAACCTGTCTAATTGGTTGCAGCACCAGAAATAACTGACTGTCAGCTGGTATCTCATCTGAGCTCTCCAACAGCTATAGATGTCTGACCCTGTTTGTCAGTTTGACCACCAAACGGGCAAGAAAAACATATGAGTTGGACGATCCAGTGAACCGAACGAGCGGGCGTTTAATGTTAAGACAGAAATCTTTTAATGAGGGCCAGAGGCAGCTCTCCCTTCATGCAATGTCTCTAAAAGATCCAATCATTTTATTTCTGACATGAAATGATTTCAGACTGTTTGAATGTCAGAGATTAATATTGTCTCAAGGGGGCACACTGGTCAAGCAGATAAGTGGACATGGCTCAAGCTTTATTTCATGTTAGATTGTTCAATGGAAGCATTCTCTTTGTATTCTCTGATTAAAACCAGAAGCTCAAATAAGCTTTCATTCCCAAGTCTCTTTGTTCTAACATAACCCCCTAATAAACTGACAAATTCAATTAAGTTTTCTCCAGGCAGCGATGAACTGCGGTAAATTTCACCAAAAGAGCTAAACTGACTCCAGCTGTGATGGAAACAAGAATGTTTTTAACCTTTTATTTGATATTGACTCAGCTTAACGCCCTGCTCACGTTAAATGTGGTGCTGGTTGCGGTCCTTATCCAGTTCCGACTCACACTGCTCCTGGGCCAACTGCGACTCCAGTTGTGGAAACAGCGCTGGTGAGAACAGAGGTTCATGCAGTCCTTCCTGTTGCTGTCCCTCATAAATGATTAAAATATTTCATGGGAAAACGCTGAAGATGTGACACTTTGATACAGTGTAGTGACGGTACAGCAGTGGCATCTAAAGGCAGTCCTCAGGGGCCGGTGTCCTGCATGTTTTAGGTGTACCACTGAACCTAATGAGGTCTTAATCAGCGGGCCTCTGCAGACCTTGATGACGGATGGACAGATAGAGAATGTAAATCCTTCATTTGGATCAGATACTTTGGAGCAAGGAGAGATCTGAATCATGCAGGATACCGGCCCTCCAGGACTGGACTTGGACATGCCTGCTGCACAGCTTGAATTAACAGTGTAGATTTGCTGTCACAGCCATTAATGTCTAACTGCTGGCAACAAAAGTTAGCACACAACTAAGTGTCCAAATTGTGCTCAAAGCATCAATATTTTGTGCGGCCATCATTATTTATTTATTATTCATACAGCTCATCTTGGCCTCATCAGATCATTGGTTCCAGTAATCTATGACCTCAGTCTGCTGGTCTTCAGCAAACTGCGGGTTTTCTTGAGCATCATCTACAGAAGAGGCTTCTTTCGGGGATGCAGAGTGCAGCGTATGGTCTTAGCACTGACAGGCCGACTCCCTCACCCTTTCAGCCTCTGCAGCAACACTGGCAACACTCATACGTCTAGTTTCATAAGCCAGCCTCTGCATATGAGACTGAAAACATGCACTCAGCTTCTCTGGTCAACCATGGCGACTGTGTGGAACCTGTCTTGTTGAACTGCTGTATGAGCTTCGCCACCGTGCTGCAGCTCAGTTTCAGGGTATCGGCTATCTTTTATGGTTTGGCCATCTTTTTTTTTTCAGATCCTCAGAGAGCTCTTTGCCATGAGACCCCATGTTGAACTCCCAGTGACCAGCCTGAGCGCGTGAAAGCGATACCACCATATTAAACACACCTGCTCCCAATTCACAGCTGAGACCTTGTAACACTAACGAGTCACATGACACCAGGGAGGGGAAATGGCCAGTTGGGTACAATTTAGACATTTTCACATAGAGTGTACTCACTTGTCAGTGGCTGTATTGAGTTATTTTGAGGGGAAAGGAAATTTACACAGCGGTAAACATGTATCCCTGCTGATTTTGTTGTTGTTGTTTTCTTGTGAATAGTCTGTTGGTGGTTTTTATTCAGAAATATACATCTTGCAAACGTTTTTAAAAAAACACCCCATTCAGTTGCACACTTTCTTGAGGATGATGTTTTTAGTGACTAATAACTGTACAGAATTTCTTCTTATGTTCTTTGCTGCTGATACACCTGAACTTTCCCACTATGGCGCAATGACAGAGCTTTCAATTGTACTCGTTTAGCTTTACACATACTACTTTACATTTTATCAAAGTATCTTATCTTCAGTGTTTTCCCATGAAACAATATAATAAAACATTTACAAAAATGTGAGTGGCATACTGACTTTTTTGTGAGTGGTGTAGAGACTTTATCTCTGGGAAACGCTGCAGATAGAAACCAGCCCACTCTCCCACCCTGTAAATGCGACCAACAAGAGGGTATAAACAGTGGATGGATGGATCTATAGGAAATCTCTCAGGATAACTATGACTTTTTAAGATAATGCTTAATGTGGGGATGTTATAAAGTCATGGTAAAAGGTAAGTGAACCTTATTTCGACTTCAGAATTATATGTCTTAGAACTTACTTATCAGGGCTGGTCTTTACAAACCTAAGTAGTACACAACATGATGGACACTGTCTCTTTTTCTGTACCAAAGTTGAAACTAAACCATCGATAGCTTGAAAAAGCCCCTTAAGCTGAAATACCTTGAAGTAGTCCAAAGCTCAGATCATAAAACTGCTACCACCTTGCTGGTTGGTATTGCATGGTCCCACATTGTTAAGAATTTGCTGAGTCCTAAATGTTTTCAATATATGGATAATGTTTCTCACTGTAGGATTATGGGCGTTAAATTGTTTGGAGATGTCCTTATAAGTCCTGTAGGATAAATGCGCAACAAAAATCACTCCTCTGAAGTGACTGCAGATGTCTTATCCTCAAAGGATACAGCTGTGTCACAAAGGAAAAACTGACAAAACTCCTGCTTTTATTGAGTTTAAAACCTTTAGTGATGTGCATTTCATTTGCAGGAACTGACTGCTGCTTTTACTCTTAAATCCTAAAAAATCATCAGTGATGTACTAAGTTTTTTTATGATGATATCTGTAGAAAACTCTTTTTTGGACCTCTAAAACACATGCATTTAATTAGGTAATACCTGCAGTAGAGTGTGACACCTGTCTAAGTGTTTTCCTCAACAACAACAAAAAATATTTAATGACTGAGAATATTATATAAGTATTCCACAAGAAATACCCTAAATTTTACAGATTGTATGATTTTGTCCTAATCCCTGTTTTTAAACTCTAGTATGGTTACGTTTAAACATGAACATCGATCATCTGGCTGACATCGACCTGATGTTTGCAAAAAAGTGAAGTGTCATAATTCAAGAGAAAAAGCCTGTCATGTGACAGGAAGCCGATTTCCCAGGATGCTTCAGTGCAGCAGGTAACTCTACATTCAGTTCACGAGCAAAATCCACCCTGCACTGCAGTGTGAGTGATGGCTAGAGCCCAGTGACTGACTGGTGTGGCGCAGAGATGGAGAGATGTGAGGCAAAGCAAAGTGCTGACAAGTTTACCCACAATCAGCGTTTCAATCAAGGAAATTGAGATTGTGCGGAAGAAGGGCCCGTGTTGGAGAAAGTGGATGTTTTCCTGACTGGGAGGCCTTTAACTTGCTTCTGGTGTGAAGGCATGTAAAGGAAACTGCTGCAGACGCAGCTGTAGTGGTTGTCAGCAGCGCTAGTGCTCACATGTACACTTACAACATTCTTACAGAACAAAGAACCACAACAGACATCCCCACTCTCTGAGTGCCGCCATCTACAACTCAAACAAGTGCCGCTTCTAAGGCTATAGAAAAGAGTCAGAGCGAGCTGTTGCTGCAGCCGCAGAGCGCTAGGGAGAGGTTCAGATATGGCCCTATGTTCCTTTAGAATCCAGAAATGTACCCTGCTTTTATTCTGAAAAAAATGCTCAACAGTCTAAAGCCGTGCCGTTTCTTCAGAAACCAGGTTTGTGTCATGTTTGTGGTTTGGCTCATTTTTCTTTCCCTCTGATTTCTCCAGAGAAAAAAAAGCTGTCAGTTTTCTGTTTGTGCCAGTCACAGCAATCTGCTTCAGCGTCCAGCTCTGAAACCCTCATCCCAGAAACACTAGTTAAACACCACAAGAGGTCTTTGACATTCCAGTGTGAAAGTGGAGTTGATTGTTGAGCATCAAAGTAAGACAGTATCTGAGTGCGATCCAGCTCTTCTGTGTGTTTTAGAGTTTCTGCTCAGACATGAAGAAAACATTGGTGCCAGTTTGCATTCCTGCCAGCGCTTAGGATCGGGGCTTGCTTCACACTGTTTCCTGTAAACAGAGGGCTTCCACAGCGTCACTGGGTCCCTGGGCAACTCCTCCAATCACAAAGAGGATGTTGGCTGTCTGCAGCAGAGCAGAAGAGCATCGCGCGGTGGGCATGGGGGCCACGTACTCCCAGCGCCGCTTCACTGGGTTGTAGCTCTCCACTGAGCCTAACGGAGATGGCTCATTACCTGCAAAACAGAATAAAACAGCAGAATGATGCTGGTTATGTTGCAATGTCAGAATCAAGCCTCATTTTAGTGAGGGAAAAAAATGGGGGTATTATTGTGATATAATCCAGAATAAACTCCTGTCTGAAAATGCAGTTAAGAGTGTCAATCATTTCCTTGCTTTTTGCGTGCTGGCTCCTCCTCCTCATAATTATAGTACCTTGTAAAAGTATTTATACTCTGCAAATCTTTTCACATTTTAACACAAACGATAAAATCCATTATATTTTATTTGACATCTATAAGACATTTTCTTAGCAATAGTAAAGGAAAAATATTGTTTTTCAAAAGCTCTAGCTATTTTGGAAGAGTTGCATGAAGAACAAAGATGTTAAAAAATGCCCGAGTCTCGTTTGCGATGCACCAAAAAACAATGCAGCAAAGGTGCTCAAGTTGGATACACTGAAAGCTGAACTTTTTGGTCCTACACGCAAAATGTTATTTGTTCCAAACTAAGCTCCCCTCTGTGAAACACAGTGATGGAAGGATAGTTTTCTTCAGCCAGAACAGGGAAGTTGGTCACAGGGGGTGGATAGTGGTGACTGACATACTGCAGTACTGGAAACAACCTGTTGAAGGCTTGGGTGGAGGTTTACCCTCCATCAGGACAACATCCCAAAACATGCAGCCGAAGCATCAATTTAATGGTTTAGATGGTTCTCAACTACAAACTGTGGTACCTGGACTTCCTTTGGTGCTTCTACAGGAAATGTTGGTATCTATTAGCTATTTAAGAGGTCAATATGAAGCAAAACATCTAGGGCCCTAACAGCCAAAAAGAGGAGTAGTTCAGGCAAGTTCTTTGCTTCAAGCAGATGTTACTAAGAGGTGACGTGGCTGAAGTTAAAAGCTGGATCTAACAATAACATCAAAACTGATTAAAAGCTTTTATGGTTTCAAGTTAGAAAAATCAGCAGGATTTACCTGATTTAGTACATTGGCTGTACTAAAATTTTCTCCTCATAACTTATTGATACTTTGTGTTGAACCTGTATTAGATTACTACATTAGGAACTGAACATTTCTGAGGAGCGTCGTCATGGAGCGCAGAATGCTTTTGTTCTGGCGTCCAAGCATACACACCCACTGGTTTTATTTCCACGTGTGATTGTTATATTACAGCTAACACAGCAGGTTATTAAAAGAATAAAAATAATTTGAAAAGAACCATCAAACTCACTGCTGCTCTAAATATTCCCAAAGAAGTGTCTCCATCCATCATTATGCTGGGTGAAGTCCCTGGCTGTCCTGAAAGCTTTCCCTGTGGTCAAAATATCCCTGTGTGGGTGGGTGCTCATCAAGCTATTTAGTCCTCTCTGGGTCATTGTTGAAATCTTGATACAACGGAGGGACGACAAACGCCTCTCAGCACTGACAGTGGACAGATGGTGTAGAAAAACTCAACAGCTTGTGCACCTCTGGCGGTAGACTTTTTGCCACAGGAGTGCCATTCATTGTCGATGCTGTTGTTGGACCTCCCGGTGAAACTTTAATGTTAATGAAGCTAACAAAGTAGCAGTCATAAGGAGCGCCTGGTGGTTAGCATTTATGTGGGAAAACCTTTGTTAACACAAAATGACACAACCAGCCATTATGCTTATTTTATTGCCCTCTCATTGGAGAAAGATCCTGCTGCTGCCTTAGAATACTGCACATTTGGAAAAAAAACATCAAAGAGCTCCATTTTATTTGTATATAAAATTTTATTTTACATGTATGATGATCAAAAGGCTCCATGGTCCTTGAGTGTTGTGCAAGCTATGAATAACTACCAATAGAACAATAGATACAAACAAAGACTCCTCTGTATTAGAAAATCAAACTGTAACAATAATATCCTACGTTTTGTGTCTTACTGGACAAACAAATATACACATATTATATTGTATTCATGAAAATAAAAAGTAGGAGTGTCAAGAACTCTTATGTAACAAACAAAATGTATATACGCCATTCTTTACTTTTCCTTTTCATCCTATTTTTTCTGAATCCTCCTTTCTACCCATCCACATTTTGGTGCATCCAGCTGTCAGCAGAATTCAGCAACAGCGATACCATGGCTGCCCCACTGTTCCTTCTGTGGCAGGGAAGAACCACCCACAAGGCAGCAGTTTGGGGATGACGTCAAGCAAAGATAGGCTGTTTAAAGCCTGGATAATTAGCTAGATTTTTTTGCCCTGATCTTCCCCTTCCACATGTCCCGATTATCGGAATGGCTCTTAAGGTAATCTTAAGAGATATTCCTGCCCTGTGTAGTGTGTTAAGAGTGATCTAGTCCACTCAGTTGTATGTGGGGTCCGCTCCGACCTCAAATTGGGATATTCAACATGTTGGATTCTCTTAGCCCGATAACCTAGTGTGTGTTGCGTTCCCCGAGGACAAACGAGCACGCGGCATGTGGACTGTGATGTGTAGCTAATCAGACAGCGAGGTGAGGGAAACCCTGGAAAAAAAAAAAAAAAAAAACATAACTCACCTCTATATCATAGTGTCGCAAACGTAGAGCCCCTGTTGGCTCTGTCTCCACTCCTTTATCCAACACCTTTTAATGTTTTTTTCTCATTTAAACTTAGTCTACATACTATCGCCATTAGTCTTCCTTGTCCATGCTCATTTACTCTGAACTCATGTTTAAACTTTGGGGGTTTAGCAAGATTTCCGATCTGATATCCAAATAATCCTGGATGAAATCTGTTTGCGTGTGTTGTTTTGTGCTTGTTGTCTGACCGGACACCACACACTGTACGAGCAAACCTGTTACAGCTACAATTTTATATCGTCGACCAATTAAACTGAGATGGCGCTGCGGACGACCGCCTCAGTACTTCGCTCGCTCGTTTTCTGTGTATTTTTCTGTTGTTTCCTGCTTCCACACTGCAGCCACTTTTACCAGAGAGCAATGCCTAAACATAAGGACAGTTTCTTTCCATCTTTTATTGAACCAGAGAGCTCCTCCGACATCCCGGTTGGAAGTGCAGCAGCTTTCTGTGGGATCTACGCAAGACACAGACGAGGTAAACGGGCAGGGAAAATAGCCAAACGCAGTCCACTCCCATCCATCCATCTGGTCAATGTCCGCTCCTGGTGCTCCTTCTCTGCACTAATACTTTCATATCAATGAATACTGGTGCTCAGATGTTACGCTGCTACAGAAATCCTGCAGACCTCACCGAGATTCACTCTCTATTAACTTTAAACCCATTTACTCACAGAGGGAGTTCTCGTTTATCGTGGTTGGTGCTTAAATCTCTCTCTCTTCAGCGTGGAGCGGCCTGACATTCATAATAAAACACAGACCCCCACCTCTGTTATCACAGCCTGTAGAGGTGGCTACTCTTATTTATGGCCAGTGTACGCTCATCAGATACATAAAAAACAGATCGTACCTTACATTGGATCAAGTTTCTTCGAAGATGCCATCTTTTACTTGGCCAGCAAGATCAAGATCAAGTTAATGTGCAAGGCCTCCCCAATGTAACTGGGGGAGAGATGCGGGCGAAGAAAAGGAAATGCTGCTGCACCTAGAGTTTTGTAGGTCTTTGACATCAGGAGGATTTCAGCTGTCACTCCTCCTTCCTGGCAGCAGTCATGAAAATGGCTTCATACTATGCATTCTGGGATGCAAAGTTTTTCAATGCATTTCAGTCCTTGTTTCAGCCAATAGCTGGGCCCAACAGGAGACTTCACGAAAGCTTGTAGTCCCATTAAACCGTATGAACTGAAAGCAACATAGTTACAAAAGTAGACATTCTAAAAGCAAAATAAGATGGAAATGGTGGACACAGTGAGCAAAAGAGCACATTTTTAATGATCACACTAAAATGGTATGTTATTTAAAAAAAATCTCACATAGTAAAGTATTTAAAGCTCGCAGTAACCTCAGACTGGTTTTACACTAAATTTTGTAGGGGAACCTATCAGGTGATGAGAGCCTGGGGTTCTCTAGTTATCTGTTACTATGGCAGATCTTCATTATCCATGCAACTAACAAAGTTTTAAAGATCCCTCAACATAATGAGTTAGTTTTTCCATCAGCAGCCTCTAAAAACTGAACTGACTTTTCTTGTGGGGCAAGAGTGACACACTAAGGAATGAACTTAACTCAGTGACACGAGTCCTGAAAACTGATAAGGACACCACATCCTGGCACTGGATCCCACAGAGACAGCTTCCTTTGTCACAGCACAGACACCCATCCACACAGACTTTACCAGATGCCACTGCTGTTCTATTACTTTATATGGAAAATATTACGCACCATTTAGTCTTAACTTGGTATAAAGACATTAAAATCCCACATTTTTAGACATTTCCAAATTGTGTGATTTCTACCCATTTGTATTTTGAGCAGTATTGATCCATTTTATACAAATATCAGTCAACGTTCAGTTTGAATGGAGACACAAATTTGAATAAATTTTTTAATTAAAAACTTAAAAAAAAACCTATAATAACACCTTATCTTCTGTTTTGTATTTTTTTTCTTTTGCATCAATTTTAAATGTGGATACAATAGAAGAGAAAGAGTTCAGTTGTGGAAGATGGGCTGTCAGCTGTCAGGGTGCACAATCGGCAGGAAAACATCTCCAAACCTGCACATTGTGATTGTCGCCACAAGATATTTTTAACCTTAAAAACAACAGGCAAGAGGATTTCAGGCTCCTGGAGAAAAGCCAAGTTGTTGTCTCTAAAGGCAAGAAGAACTAACTGAATTTGGTGCAAGGAAGAAACAACAGAGAGAAACTGACATGTAATTGGCAGCAAAGGCTTTTTGATGAATTTGGAAAACAGACTGGCCCAGCCACATTGCCAGTGTTCCAGCGAAATTCTCTTCCCATCAACCTGTGCACTGTGTGGGCAGGCCAAACGTCTGTCACTTATTTCCAACCTTATCTCACCTGTGGATGT
This sequence comes from Fundulus diaphanus, assembly GCA_037039145.1. Lineage (NCBI taxonomy): Eukaryota > Metazoa > Chordata > Actinopteri > Cyprinodontiformes > Fundulidae > Fundulus > Fundulus diaphanus. The sequence goes on along the minus strand of CM073129.1, from coordinate 11,976,271 downwards.
TTCAGTTTGTTGAAGTTCAAGGTAAGGCTTGTCTAGTTTACTTCATATGTCTTTATATGTCTGTTTGTCCTTATTTTTGCTTTGACTATATGACCCGGTTTTTGGTTTGACAGCCATGTTTTCAATTCTGTAACAGCCTAAAAAATATCTCCCATTCCATTCTCCATCTCTCAGACCAAATGTGCATCCCTGTAAGATGTTAGCCAAACAAGTCCAGTCCATGGAAACCTGATGATCTTAAACAGAGGCATGGGACCAGATTACGCAGCAGATCTGTACTGACTCAATAGGGAACTTTTTGTGTCAAAAGCAGGATCTATACAGCATCAGCATAACAGTAATAATAATACAACTGAGATACAAGTGGATGCTCTTATAATGGGCTGGGTTTAGGATCCCCAAGACAAGCTGAAATGCTCTGTATTTAAATCTATTGCATACTTTTTTGTCACATTCTTGAAAATGTCTGTTCTGATCTTCTCCTTCTTTTCCCCTCTCCTTTCTCTATTCCCCTCATATTAGTAGCAATGCGCACTGTTATTATACATCAGGCAGACCTAAGTTGTTGCTGTTTCCATGGAGACCCACATCACAGCCAGTCCCCAAATTATGTGGCCTGGTTAGTGTGTGTGTGTGTGCATGTGTCTGTTAAAGAGAGACTATGATAATCATTTTGTTGGAAGAACAAAGTGGCGGAGCCTTTTCAAAGTAATCCGGGCCTGCTCCGCCATCATCTCCTTTATCGTTTTTCATGAAGACACTCTCTCTCGAGGACACGCACACAAAGAAATACCTTGCCACAGGATGCTCAAAGCCTTTGATTCTCGACCCACAGACGTCATTTCAATTCACGGCTCGTTTCTTCTACTTTTACCTTTTTTCTCCATATTCGTCACTGCTGTAGCCACCTCGTGTATTGTTTTAATTTACTGCTTATAGCTTTATTGTGCTTCCTGTTTACCTTTCCCTTTGCAAAGTCAGCCACCACCTACTTGATTTCCTGCACCTATTTTTGTTTCTGTCTTAACCTTCCACTTCTCATTTCTCCTGTTTTGTTTAGTTTTACCTTTATTTTCCTTCTGTCTCTCACACAATTGTCTTTTTTTTGTCTGTCACCTCTCCAACATTCAGCCACTGCTGCATTGTTCTCTTCTTTTATTTTGTTCTTTGCCTTTTCAGAAAATACCATTATACTTTCAATTCGCTTGTGCACCCCCACAATATAAACAAGCTCCATATAAACACAGTTAAATTAGGACAGAAGAACAGCAAAACCAACCTTTAGTTTTAAAATACATGACAGTCTTTGACTCAGTTTCTTGAGGTAATCCTTTGTGTTCTTTGAGGATTCTTGCCATATCCCTCTGTTGATTGGTGTCCTTATTTTACCAGTTTTATCACTGCTCCCTCTTTCTTCTACACTGGATAAGCAAAGCTGATTGCATTAAAAACACTCAGGAGCATTCCGCCTATCAGGTCAAGCAGATGGAAGCAATTTACACCTATTTTTAGACCAGGTTTTAGATGTTTTCTCTTTCCTCACAAACACAAAGTGATTAATTAATTTATTTTCACTTTCTTGTTATAGTTTTAATTAATTAAATCACTAAACATTTATGGGTGTTCGTCAATCTTATTTAGCTTGACTCTGTTGACACAAATGGTTTAAAATGAATGCTAAACAGGCACCACCTGATTAGCAAGATTCTGGGTATCATCCTCGATAGCACACTGTCGTTCACCTTTGACATCAGTAACATCACCCGGTCTGCATATTTTTATTTATGGAATATTAATCGTCTTCATCAATTCCTTTCCCTTCACTGTTCATTCTACCACTACTGTAACTCTCTTCTCTTTGCTCTTTCTAAAAAAAGGTCCTCCGTAAGCTACAAGCGGAACAACAGATGAAAGAGTGAATTATTGCACTGGCGTTCTCAAAAAGCAAGCACTACACATAAATATAGAATAAACACAACTTATTTCTACACACAGGATTAAATAAAATCCATCCATCCATTTTCTAACACGCTTATCCCTATTGGGGTCGCAAGGGGTGCTGGTGCCTATCTCCAGTGTTCAATGGGCGAGAGGCGGGGTACACCCTGGACAGGTCGCCAGTCTTTTGCAGGGCAACACAGAGAAAAACAACCATTCACGCACACACTCACACCTAAGGAGAATTACTTAACCTAACAGTCATGTTTTTGGATTGTGGGAGGAAGCTGGAGAACCCGGAGAGAACCCAAACTCCATGCAGAAAGACCCAGGGCAAGTGTAGGACTCAAACCCAGGACCTTCTTGCTGCAAGGCAACAGCGCTACCCACTGTTTCCACATATATCTGTAAAAGAACCGGTTGCTCTCAGTGAATTGCAGCATGGTACCATGGTAGGATGCCACCCATGCAAACGTTCAGTTGTGCTCAACTGTTAGAAATATTAAAACAGAGTGAATCATTTGGGAATGACAACTTCGCCACCAAGTGACAAGCCAGGTAAAATCATAGAGAGAGTCTGGGATCCTAAGGCTCATGGTGCAAAGAGGTCACTTTCACTCTGCTATTTGACGCAAGGATTTGGTCAGAACAGTGTGCAGAGAGCTTCAGCAAAATGAAATTCCATGGCCCAGTAGCGGCATCCAAGCCATACATCGCCAGTGCAGTGTAAAGCATCAGATGAATTGATGTAAACCACAGCAGCACTGGACACTAAGAAGTGAGGAATCTTGCTTCACTGTCTGGTACTGCAACAGAGACTGAGTTTGGTAGTTTTCAGGAGAACAGCACACGACCTACTGCACTGTCTCAAATTTAACATTTAGTCAGGACAGGATGACTATGTGGGGCTATTCTTCAGGAGTTAGGCCCCTTAGATCCAGTTAAAAGAACTCTTATTGCCTCAGTATACCTAGACATTTTGGGCAATTTTATATTTTCAACTTTGTGAGAACAGTTTGGGGATGGTCTTTTTTGTTTGAAAATGACAAAGCAGCAGTGGACTAAATAAGTTATATAAAGACATGAATGAGCAAGTTTGGTCTGCAAGAACTTTACTTGCCAACACAGAGTCCTGACCTCAATCTGACAGAACACCTGTGTGTATAAATTAGAGCAAAACACTAAACTAGGCCTTTTCCACAACACCAGTGCAAAACTCCCAAATGCTCTCCTGCAAGAATGGTCAAAAACTCCTAAAAGTGGACTGGTAAAGCTTGCAGAAAGCCTCCCACAAATACACAAATAGAATTTTCACAGCCCGTCATGATGAGATGCATGAAAACATGTATCTGTCATAACCAGCCTTGACATGGTGAATTTTACAATGCCACGCAAGAATAACAAGGAATGACTCTGAAGTTAACCACTGATAAAGAATGTGCCAACATCTTAGAAACAGAGAGATGGATTTAGGGTTCTTGGTGACAAGAACAAGTTAACACATATTCTGCCTCTTATCTTGTCAATTTGCTCACAGTTCAGGTTTGTTTAGTATCCCAATGTAAAAGACTTGAAATGACACAAGAAGGAAAGGCTGGGGCTGTGATATTAACGGTGAAAGAATTGGGAAAACTTTTTGAGAAGAGAGAAGAAGTCTGAATTATTGGACAGGGGCCACATGTGCATGTGCAGTTTGTTCATGTCTGGAGGAATTATAAGTGGATCAGGAAAAAAAGACTGACAACGTCTTGTATGTTGGCTTGCTTCTACAGACAATGCAAATTTACTAATTAAAGGTTTCAGCCAAACACACAATTGTATCTCTAGTCCACCCAGAACATCCCAGACAAACTGGCATGTAATCCTAACTTACATGCATCAATCACGTTGTCACTCATAGTTAAAACATTGTCAAGTAGATGTGTTAACAGGGACGGAAAAACACTCGTTTGCAAGTTATCCTTGTGGTGTAAACAGGGCCTGAGCTCTAACCAATTACAAGAAGCACTGTAAAATATGTTTGTTGATTCGCTGCTCACTACAACAATTTTGGCCACCAACAAAATGTATTAATTATCATTAATTTATATTGTGAATGTGTTAAATCAATGTGAAGCTTTCTTTTTACCATATCCTCTACAATGTGTTTGAATTACAATACGTTTTTTAGTAATGCTTTTATCATGACACGCATGTAATTCCTCTTTTATATTTTTATGTTAACATTGCATAGAATAGAATAATCTCTCACTCACTCACTCACTCACTCACTCACTCACTCACTCACTCACTCACTCACTCACTCACTCACTATCTCACGGACTTCCTTTCATTTTCAATCCTCTCTATGGCCTAGAGAGGATTGAAAGAGGAGTATATACCTAAACCTAACCTAAATCTAAACCTAACCCAGGGGTGTCAAACATAGGGCCCGCGGGCCGGTTCACAATTTAGTCCGGCCCGGTGGCTAAATGCATTATCATTATTCAACAATGATTTATTTATTTATTTATTTCCCCCCCCCCCCCCCCCCCCCCCCCAGTGTCCTGTCTGGCAATGTGGCAATAAGAGTTGTTGTCTTAATGCCAAAAAGAGCTCATCAGATTTGACTTTCACCAGTGGAGCAGTACGGCTTTTGCCATAGTGCTCCGCTTGATTTATGAATGTGAATAGTTTTATTATGATTCATGCGGGGAATATCTCAAATGATATGGACACTACAATGGGAAAGTAGGAGAGGAAAGGAAGAACAAGAAGAAAAAAAGAAAAGGTGAATGAAAGAGGAGATAAAAGGAAGAGAATGATAAAACAATTATTTAAAAAAACATGTACTTCGTTTAATTGAAAATCTGCAGTTCCTATATTGCCCACGAGGGGCGCTGTGTTTTAATCAGCAGATGGTAGCACTTAGCTTCAGATGTGGAAAATTGATTTTAAATCATTTCTTCATTTTTATCTGTTTGAAGTATTTTGTCATGCAGGACAGTGTTTTTAAGTTCCAAAAAATGTGAATAAATGTTTTTCAACATTGTACAATCACTGTGATCAGTTGTTATGCATAATGCACAAGTAAATGTTTAACTGAGTAAAAGTATTGTTGAAATTGCACATACTTTTCTTAAAAACGCTGAGGTTATTCATAATATATTGTGTAAAAGTGAAATTCATTTAATATAAAAATCAACAACAAGTCCACTTTTATTAGTTATATTTAATCTTGCAATGAGTTTACTCGTGTGGCCCTCTTGAGATCAGATTAAGCTGAATGCGGCCCCTAAACAAAAATGAGTTTGACACCCCTGGTCTAACCCCTAGCCCAGTAAAAAAGTGAGGACAAAAAAAAGGTTCTCACACGCACGCACACGCACGCACACACACGCACGTGCGCACATGCACACACACGCACAAACACACGCACGCGCACACACACACACACACACACACACACACACACACACACACAGAGGACAGTCTAACAAATATACCTGTAGAATCTCACGTTTTCTCTGACTCTTTCACAAAAGCATTTGTTCCGGATTCCATTTTCAGAGAGACTCATCTGTCTCTCTTGTCAATACAAGACTGACGTTTAACTCAAACACTCATGCACACACATCCACTATGAACGGCTGTCGGGCCAAATTATTGATCGTCACTCTGAGCTCCAAGAATAGAAGAGGCTGCTGGGGTGCATTGGGGCTTCATGTGAATGTGCTAAAATCAAACTGACAGAGGTTCCAATCAATATGAAACACAGCTGAAGCTGTAATATTCTTTGAGGGTTAGTAATATACAAAACTGTGGGTGAAGCATTGTAAAGGCTTAAAATGATCTCTGTTGCAATTACACTCACTTTTTTTGTATAATTTCAGAAAAAATAATGAAATTGCTCTTTTTTCAAGAAAAAAAATTCACAGAAATTCAGCAAAAAAAAAATCCTGGAGTTCTGAAACTTCTTCAAGGGGACAAATCAACACAGTGTAGCAAAACAGTGTGGCTCTGTGGAAAGAGTAGTTGTTTTGTGGGTTTGATTTCAAGTTAAAGGTGGAGTTGACGATTCTTCGGGAAATGTCCAATCCCTTTTTGTATAACTCTGCATCTATGTGCAAGACCATCCTACCTGCTCTTCTGCTCCCCAGGTCGATCGCGTGAAAATAATCTCACAAATCCATTTTTAGCATCTTGCGACTCTCGGTCATTTTTAAAATATACGGTGAGAGCAGCGGAGCTACAATGAAGCTAACCATATACATAAGGACTAAAGGTGTCCATGCGCAGTCAGCATGCAGAAATTAACAAGGAACGAGCACGTACACTGGGGTTATGTGAGCACATCACCATGACTGGCATGTCGGACAACCAATAGCTAAGGTGATCTCCCCAGAACTCGAAGCCAAAAAAGATCATCTACTTTACCTTTAAGTGTCATGACTTTGGGGATAGGGTGGAGGAGACTAACCTGACAAAAGCCAGCTGTATGTTGCTCCGCCTAGCTCCACTCACATACATCTGGGACACCGCCGGTAGAGAGTGATTTCTCCAACCAAATTTATGGTCTGGCCAATCAGGACGCAGGGCTGGAGTTTCATAGATGTGACGTAGTGGAGACGCGACCATGACGTGAGACTGTTTTGATAGCAATGGCGGCTCATTGAGGAAGCAAGCGTTAACATCGATGCTGCTATTTCTTCCGTGTTGTCCAATCTACCTAATATTGTTTCATTAAAAGAACATCAGAGAACGCCTCTGAAGGCTTTTGTTGGTGGAAACGATGTTTTCGCCCTTCTCCTGACCGCATTTGGCAAGTTTTGTTTTCCGGGGCGCGTCCGCGGCGGACGCGGAAGCGCCCCGGAGCGGTTAGCGGTTAGCGCTAACTATGTTAGGAGGCCTTTAGTCCTCAACGCGGTCGCCCCGGAATCGACTCTGACCCGCGGCGCTTTGCCGCCTCTCTTCCCCCCTCTTCCTGTCAGCTCACTGTCAATAAAACGCGTGCCACTAGAGCCGCAAACACATTATTATTATTATTTTTTTTTTTTTCTGCGTCGCTATCATCAGCGTCACGGGTTAGCTTCGGTGTGAGTGGTTGAAATAGCACGTCAATAAAGATGACAGACAAGTGGCTTATCCAATCATATGCAAGAATTTTTAATAAGGCCCAGCCTTCTGTAAAGGCAATTCCTATGGACAAAAAGAAAAGCTAAAAATAAATAAAACAGCAGTAAAAGAAAATAAAACACTAATGGTGATTGATATCAGTGTGCCACTGTTAAACTGTTATCAACAACGAAAATGATAAATGAACAGAAAGATGTGAGGTTTGTCACCAAAGAGTAAAAAAGTCACTGAAGGAAATAAGATTTATGTCCAGAAAAGCCAACTAGAACCACCAACAATAAGTGAACAGATAAATACAAGGTTCCAATGAGTTAGGGGAAGCAGTCATTTACTGTGGATGATTGGTTGACAGTGGGTTCAGCGATAAGAACTCAATCTGCACTGGCTAAGGAGATGTTGCTGAAATATTTTCCTTTTTTTCTTTTTGTGCAATAATATTGAAACACATTATTATTACATTGCCATCGAGTTCAACGCACTCCAGTTCAAACTGCAACGGTTTAACTCATTGCTGTTTTGGTGGACAGTTGATGGTGAAGGTTGATGTCAGTTAATACAGATGAATGAAGAGGACCCCTTATCTTTAAGGTTAGTTTTAGCCAAACCCTAGTTTGGCCCTAGTTAGCTCAACACAGGCTTATTTTCTGAGGCGTATCAAATAAAACTACAAAGAAATACATTCATGTGACGCTCTGCTTCTCACTGAGCAGCTTTTATGCATTTCCTGTCAGTGTTTTTAGTCAAAGAGGATGATACCATGACAGTAAATATGAAAATGAGGAGCTAGACATAGAGATACTGACCCAGACCCCCAGCTACGATGACTCTTCCTCCAAGGCATCCTGCCACAAAGTCCGCTCTTTTTTCCCTCATCCTGGATGTTCGGCTGGGCTTGATCCAAACACCTGCAACAAGAGGAAGAGCAGGAAATACTGTTGGTCACATCAGCATAAACCATATTTATATTCAGGTCTGTTTAAAAAATCTCTCATTTGGATGACTAAAAGAGGTTATGGAAATCTTCCTTCCTTCCTTTTGTATCTTCGCGCCCTTAACTCTATCTCTACTAGGCAATTCTTAATTCCAAGAATTAAGAGTATTTGTAGGCTCCAACACAACCGCATGATCAGTCAAGTTGTCATGGATTTGTTTTCCAAGCACATCCACATTTTTACATTGTACCATCTAGTCATGCTAAAAACAAAACCAACTGTCTTTCGCTTATATGGTTTTATACATCAAGACATGATAAAACTCACACAGTCTTAAGGCTAGTGTAGCTTTAACCCTAATGATTGACTTGCGAGGGTCCATATATTAAAAAAATCTAACCTTAAGCATTCAAATGCACTGAATGCACACAACAGGTTCTACATTGTCATGCATTTATTAGAAAAATGAGGCTGGGCTGAGTGATGTGGCAAAAATTTCACATCACCATTTTTACTAAAATCAGAATCAGGGTTTTATCATACAATCAAACTACTAATGTTTTTTAACAAATTATTACATATGATGATATTTGTACAAAAGACTTGCTTAAGGCATTGTCTCAGATTGGTTTCCTGCTAAAAAAAAAAGCCAACCACAATTCCCAGGTAAAGTGTTTTCTCAGACTTAGAAGTTAAAGCAAAAAGAGGAAAAAATACACATTTTGTCTCAGTCAGGGCATATAACAACAAGGTAAAAAGCGCATATTGGACACTAATACATTATGTCTGTTTTGGCAGATTACCCGTTCGTTCTAATCCTTTATAAATAATATTGTCCTTTTTCCAACTGCTAGATGAGGCCACACTTACGGCAGGTACCAGGACAATGTGGAATCCTGGCTGTGCATCATCACAGACAGAAATTTCTTAACATTTTATTCAACGCAAGGCATTCAAATCATTAAACCAATCCCAGCCACAGCCTGTTTACTCTGTGAGGATGTCAGGGGGAGGCTGCAGTACCTTACGTGTCTGCAACAGTGAAAGAGCTGTGTACGTCTCTACAGTGTTTTACTGCCAGGAAACCTGCTGGACCTGTCATGTAGGGCATATCTGGATGTCTGCTGATCCACTGTTCTTATATGAGCGCTGATGATACGTTGCTGTCAATAGATATTTACTCCCTTCAGATTTCTTCTGCTTTTATTTTTTATGTCACCCTTAAGTCTTGTAGATCATTAAATACATTTAATAATTGATAGGGATTACCAGAGTAAATTCAGAATGCAGTTTTCAGATCAATATTTCTTTTGCTATGCGAAAAGAGCTATCCAATTCAATCTGGCTCACGTGAAAAAATTTAATTCTCCTCCTTGTTAAATCATGAATTATGTATGATAAACCGCATGTTTTAACAGCTGAGTTCAATTTCAAGAGCCACACCCAGGATTAGTGCCGGATCTGTGGGATCAATACTTCACAAAAAACCCAACATCAATCAATTATCAGTTCTGGGATAGTGCTGCTCAAGGTGAGAGGATGTTGGAATGACTGTTACTTTCATTCTGCTTTGTCCTTTTTGAAAACTTGAATTCCTCCTTGTCTGGCTGAAACATTGTTGTTTTTGGACAATTATTCTGGCTTGTTTTGGACAGCTTGAACGATTTTTACTGATGCTTTTTTTAAGTTTTGGACATTTGTTATTATGATACATAACCATAGCAACAAAGTGGTTTTCTACAACCAGCAGCAGCTGATTAACACATCAAAAGCTCAAATACCTCACTACAGCAAAAAATCCCAGATGAGTTGAAAAAGAGGCGCAAATGGATGCAGACACAACACGCCAATGCATTTGTAGTACTAATATGTGAGGATCTTAATCACGTCTCACTCTGCACTTTCAACAGTTTGTCTTGAGGCTACAGACTGGGATCCAGACTGGGATCCAATGTGCTAGTCACATGAAAAGGACATCAATCCCTGTGTGTGAGCAACTAGATAAACTTCTTTGTGGTATCAGGGGAACCTGAAGGATTTTATCGGAGGGTATGCACAAGATAACCTCTGCACCTGACCCTCACAAACACAACCCCAATGTGCAACATGAGTGCGTGGCACACAAAAACAGCAACGTCACACCACGCACCTGACAGTCAGGTCCTGACCCACAGATACTGTATATGCCACATGAGTGCAATGCACATGGCACAGACAAACACCGCACCTGATGCGACACATAAATTATAATGCCGGTGGACCTGATATTCAGCCAAACAGAGTTACGTTTATTGTGAGGATGAGTAGTGGCAGGTGAGGCAGGCAAGCAGAACCAGACTTGATGAGTAATGGCTAAAGGTGCAGGCAGGCAGGGATGGGCAGGGGACCAGAAGATGCAGGTAGTGACAGACTGATCAGGTGCAGGCCGATGTGGAACCAGGAACCACCAGAAAGGGCAGAGCGAGCGGCTGGAACTCAGGGGAAACAGGCAGACCTGTGGAGCACGCAGACTCAGGCAGCTTTCATCAGAGAGGGGAAGCAGAAGAGTCCAGCTGGCTGAGCACACAGGAACTGGTAGAGTCAAAGCACATCACACAAGAGAAGATGTTCTGGCAGTGAGTGGATGAGGGAGGCAGGTATATGTAGGCAGGTGATCAGGTGACCAGAGTTGACACTCTGGTCACCTGATCACCTGCCTGCTAACAGCAGGTGGAGCTGATCTGAGCTGATTGACTGGAGACTAGTGACTGAGGTGTGGACAGAGTTGATTGGGTGGTAACAGATGACTATTGGCTGAGGGGAGTGGAAACTAACCCGCCTCTCACCCATTGCACGCTGGAGATAGGCACCAGCACCCCTCGGACCCCATGAGGGATAAACGAGTAAGAAAATGGATGGATGGATGGATGGAGTGGAAACTAATTAGTTCAGAACAAAGCAAACAAAAACCTAAATCATGACAGTATCAGAGCAATAAAATGAGCAATACTTAATGAAAAGTATGATTAATATCGGAGAGAGAGAGTGACCTTTGATGACTTTGTAGCTTTTAGAAATCCAAAAACTGTGAATTGTAGTATAAAATGGTTAAGTAGGGAGAAGACCATCTTCACTTAGCATTACTTTTATATTGCATGCAAACCATGAAATTGCTGCCTCATTTTCAGAGACTATCAAATAGCTCTTTTAACTTATAGACGAGGGGGGAATATAAGTAGTTTCAGTTTTTATTGCCTGTCTTTACCCTGCTGCTAAAATCTTGGACATTGTAGAAAAATATTAAATAACTACAAAAAGAATCACTAGAGAGAGACAGAGACAGCGGATGCATTTTGCACAACAAGATCTGCCTCGGGTGCTCCCCAGCACTCTGCTCCTTTCCTTTTCTCTGGTTTGAAACCCCTAACAGATTAAATTTCTATATTTGGACTATGACACCAGGTGATGCATTGCTTTTCCCACTGCTCCTGGTCTCCTATGCTAAACAAGTTAGGGAAGGAGTTGGGGATGTTAGTTTACACAAATGCAATAAAACACTGCGATATTATTTGAAATAATGCTGTATAGGGTCACAAGTGGGTACACTCATAAGAATATCACATTGTGTACATATTGTCTTTGTTTGGGGTAGACCCTTGTTGAGGCAGCCTACATGTAATACATTTATTTTTCCACTAAACCTGAGGAAACACTACATGACTTTCACAGTCTGCAGAGATTTATCAAATACTTGAAATTCACATCAACTGACTGGTTTCAGCAGATTTTTGTTTAATGACCGAATGACTGACGATCACTCGCTTAACTGGATCTGCTGAGGGATCAAAGACCACAGGAATTATCAAACCAACTAAAGCTGACTGAACACATCAAACTGGTGAAGGCCACAGTCTGGAGAGAGCCAGTATTCCAGTAGGTGGCGATAAAAGAAGATATTCAGAATTGGCAACACAATAATTCTCTCCCACTCCCCCATAAAATTAAAGTGGGATAATTTAAAGTAGTTCAAGTTTGTCCCAAAAGTGAAATTCTCAAATTAAAGTTGGATAGTACTGACTGGATTATCTCATACTCATGTTAAGAATTTGGAATATTTATTTTATTCAAGGTTGTTTGTTTTGGAATGACATTCTAAAAATGTTGCTTTTTCTATCTTAACCAGCAACAATTTAATGTTTGGACTGGATCGCATGAAATAAAAATCTGAATTTATAATAAAAACCTTGATTCTAATGGGAATGAAACCTTTTAGTATCAGGAGTTTTCAAGTTGAATTGAAAATATTTTATTCCAAATTGTAAATTCTTTAAATTAACCCCAATATAAAGCGTCTCATTTTAATAACTACTGACAGTTGGTAATGTAAGAGCATTTTTACCTTTATGTTCAATTTGAAATGTTTGGTTTGCTTTACAAATGGCCTTCATCTTTTACTGTAGTTGATCTTAAATATCTAAGGGTCTTTCTGTCTCTCACTTTTTTTGCCTGTTTTTTATCATGACATGATTGTAATAAGTTGGCTCCTATAACCATCAAATACTAATCAGGGACATCACATTGCATCTACTGTTATTTATTTGAGTGGAAGCTGAAAAACCTTTAAGTGCAGTATAAACTGATGCTACACTGCCTTTAAAAAGTATATACACCGATAAAAAATGTTAATATAAACTCAAAGTTCAAAATATGTATTCAACTGGAATTTTGTGTCATATACATAGTGCATAGTTATGAAGTGGAAGGGAAATAAGAATCAATTTTAATCCCCAAGTTGCTTCATACAACAAGGAACTTAACTTTGGTCCCACTTTGCTCTCATTGAAGATATTTAAAGTACAATATGCAAAAAAGAAATATAAATGTTTTTCTTGTAATGGTGGCAGAAAACAGAACAAACATTATAAAAAAACACAAAAAACAAGAGAAAAAGAGGGCAATCCTGGACCAAAATCTTTCAGAGGCTGGAAAAAACTGCAGGAAACCAGCCCTGAACATATAGAAATCGAAAGGTTTGAATAAAGGCATAGTTGGGTTGTTGGTGTGAAAGTTGGTGTTCACAGACTCATAGTCCAATCCTAGTGAGCTTGAGCCATTTTGCTAAAAAAGAATGAGTAAAAATGTTAGTTTCATTTAATTCATGATAAGGTCAACAGCATTTAGTATGCTTTGAAAAACATGGCAGCATTTAAGTAGGTTTTTATCCTATATCTGTTTTTGTCTAACCAAGTGTGAAATAAAAGGCTTCTGCTCAGTCCTTTTGTCACAAAATTGTCACTTCCACTTCCACATATACAGAGCTGGTGACCTATTTAGTTTAAAGTCTAACATAAGTCATTTACACTGGGTATTTATATTACTGATCTCTATTTCTAGCCATTATCCACTCCTCAAGTATTGCAGACTCGTGTGGAAAGTGACTTGGAACTGAATACATTAATTTCTTAGAACGTCTAAGACAATTTTAGGCTCTCCAGCACGGAGCCACTCAGGCAGACTTGGATGACCTCCAAAGTGTTAAAGTGCTAAATCCAAAGAGCACTTTAACGGAGCAGTGGAGGACACTGCAGCTATGTCTGCTGGGAGAAGCATTGTGTTAACTGACGTGCCAGTGAAGATATCTTACTTGGGATTGTGTGGCTAACAGGCTTACCTGAGAGCAGGTTTCTCACTGCAAATATGGTTTCTTTTTGAGAGAACATAGTTAAAGTTTATGAAAAGTGAAATTGTTTTCATTTTTAGAATCCAAGATTCAGTTCAAAATCAGATCAGAATCAGAATCAGACATACTTTAATAATCCCAGAGGGAAATTACTTTTGTTACACGCTCCAGATGTGATAGTGACGTTGTGCAATAACAGTGCAAAGAATGAATAATAAATGTCAATTACGGGTGGTGGGGGGAGGGGGGGGTCTGAGGGAGGCGTTGTAAGATTGATGACCACAGGCAGGAATGATTTCCTGTGGCGCTCTACGGTGCATCTGGGTAAGAGGAGTCTTCTGCTGAAGGAGCTCCTCTGCTGGGCCAGTGTGTCGTGGAGAGGGTGTGAGACATTGTCCAAGATGGACTGGAGCCTGGACAGCATCCTCCTCTCTGCCACGGTTGTCAGAGTGTCCAGCTCCTCCCTCACAACATCACCGGCCCTCCTGATCAGTTTGTTCAGTCTGTTGTTGTCAGCAACCCTCAGCCCGCTGCCCCAGCATGAGACAGCAAAGAAGATCGTACTGGCAACAACAGACTCATAAAACATCCTCAGCATCGTCCCACAGATGTTAAAGGACCTCAGCCTCCTCAGGAAAAAGGGCTTTGGCCCTTTTTGTAGACCCCCTCGGTGTTTCTAGTCCAGTCCAGCTTATTGTTAAAGTACACTCCCAGGTACTTATTCTCCTCCACAGTGTCAACAGGGACCCCCTGGATGGAAACAGGGGTCACAGGTGTTTTTGCCCTCCTCAGATCGACTATTAGCTCCTGAGTCTTTGTCACGTTGAGCTGCAGATGGTTCAGCTCACTCCAAATTACAAAGTTGCCCATCACAGTCCTATATTCACTCTCAAGGCAAGGCAAGGCAAATTTATTTATATAGCACAATTCAGTACAGAGACAATGCAAAGTGCTTTACATGATTAAAATATAGGAATAAAAGCAAGTAGGGATAGAATGTAGAAAAAAAGTAATTTTAAAACAGTTTAACTTGAACATTGAACATTTTAAAACAGTTTTCAATGCAGCCAAGTATTGCTGATTCATCAGAAAACTTCTGAAGGTGGCAGGACTCAGTGCAATAGTTGAAGTCTGAGGTGAAGAGGGTGAAGAGGAAGGGGGAGAGGACAGTCCCCTGAGGGGCCCCAGTGTTGCTGACCATCCTGTCAGACACACAGTTCTGTAGGCGTACATGCTGTGGTCTACCCGTCAGGTAATCAACAATCCAGGACACGATGGGGGCCTCCACCTACATCGCCGTGATCTTCTCACCCAGTAGAGCCGGACGGATGGTGTTGAAGGCACTGGAGAAATCAAAGAACATGATTCTCACAGTGCTCGCCGGCTTTTCCAGATAAGTGTAGACTCTGTTCAGCAGGAAGATGATGATGTCCTCAACTCCCAGGCGGGGCTGGTAGAAGAACTGTAGTGGGTCGGTGAAGGGCCTGACCATGGGCCTTAGCTGCTCCAGGACTAGCCTCTCAAAGGTCTTCATGATGTGGGATGTCAGTGCCACCGGTCTGTAGTCCTGGGGGCCGCTAGGACGCGACGCGACGTCTTTGGCACAGGAACGAGGCAGGACGTCTTCCACAGCACGGGGACTCTCTGGAGGTGCAGGCTCAGGCTGAAGACTCTGGAGGTGCAGGCTCAGGCTTAAGACTCTGGATTTTAGGTTTAATTGTTTTATTTTGAAAACTGATACGCAAAATGAAGCAATGACGTAGCAGATGTAATGCGAGGCCTCGTTTGTTGTTGATCACGTGATTTTCCTCAATATGACACAAGCTCCGAAGCGGGACTTCGTCTGACACGGCCCCTTTTTACTCGATACACGCCTCGAAGCCCGGCTTCAGATGTCCCATCATTACTTCATAGCACTGAAACAGCTAATGATATTCTCATGGCCTCAGATAATGGACTTGTGTCTGTACTTGTCCTGTTAGAACTCAGTGCTGCATTTAATACAGTTGATCACAATATTCTCATAGAAAGACTTATTGTAGGGATTAAGGAGAAAGCATTAGGCTGATTTAAATCTTATCGGTCTGACAGATTCCAGTCTGTTCATGTTAATAATAAATCTTATTCAAACTCTAGAGCATGGGTTAAAGCAAAAATAATCAGTTTGACTGAAAATTTTTTCAAGTCAGCCCATATATTCCCGGGCCGTGGACATCATGCCACATCAGTTACCTCACTTGCTTATTGTGCAAAGTCAACATTAACCAAATCTGGTAGGTCTACAATATCCATTGACCATTCCTGTATCTCTCCCAACTTTCAGCTTCAGAGCCTTGGCGTCATCCTGGACAGCCTCTCATCCTCTCCTTCACTTTCCACATCATCACCTGGTTAACTTTCATCTATGCAGCATCAAGTTCTTCCTTCACACTTTGGCCAAACTGGTTCACAGTCCACTCACCACAACATCACAATAATCAGTCTCTTTTTCCTATTATTGCACAGCAAATAATTATCACAAATCATGAGTTTATGAAAAAGGCATTATATAACTTTTTTGAAGTCTAATAAAACGGTTATATTTTAGCCCTGTGACTCGCAACCTGTCCAGGCAGGTTGTAATCTGTGTCCCCGCCTAGGAAGAGCCACCTGCCCCCCCCCCCCCCCCCCCATTACCCTGTTTCCCCATCAGATAGGGCTTGACGTCACACCTGTCCGGAAAAGCAGGTATAGAAAATCCATGGATGGACGGGATGTTACATTTTTGAAAAGTTTGATACAATTGCTCAAAGTTTATCAGAAAAGAACATAACTTGCTTTTTAAGATGAACACTTTAATTAGAAAAATGTTATTAAACTTTGCATAAAGTTAAATATTGCTGTAGGTAATCTTGGCTGCTGTAGCTTGTCTCTCTGGCAGGTGATTTTGGGTTGAATAAAATGAGTCCATAGAACCACAGGAGGCTTTCTCAGCTGGTTCTAGTGCGACTTGGTTCTACAGTGTCGCTTCACATCGCGCTCCACTCTGTTTAAAAATTAAAAATAACTTCATAAAAGCTTTCTGAGAATCACCTTTCTCTGGCCTCACCCAGTTAGAACCCGTTCTCCAGTCCATATTGTAGCTGCAGTTTATTTTTTTATTTATTGATGTAGTTTCCTTAATAATCTGCATTCATCAAAATCCTTGTGATTTTATTTAATGAGTGTCCTGGTGAGCAGCTGCTCCTGAGGCGGAGCTGCTGCTTATTGACTGACAGCCGATGCAGCTCTGCCTTCTTTGTTACAGAAAAGCGCAGGTGGAATTTTTTTACTTTTTCTGAATCAGACCCATTGAAATGCGGGACACTGTTTCACATTCCGACCGTTCTTAAAAAAAAAGAAAAGAAAAAGCGCATCATGCCAAATTAGCCTGAGCTAGCACGTAACTCTTCGAGTTTTAAATAAAACGTAATAGCGAATCATGAGGAGATCCCTGTTTGGTTTATCAGCTAAGTTACTGGCAGCGAGGGAATACATGCTGACAGGTGACGTGGCCACAGGTGTAAATAATTCATTAATTAACTGCAGGAGCAGCGACAGACACACTTACCGATGACGCTGTTGTCAGCTGTTCATTCCGGTGAACTTTCTGACCTGCTGGTTTGCATAAATCCAAAAAAAACTTTGACCACCGCTACTTTCATTCATGCCATCTGAGGGCACTTTAAAATGCTCTCCCAAAAGTTAAAATGATGAAACACCGATAAAACTCAGATTGGCAGATGTCCGCTTCACAAAGACCCGCCCTACTCTCTTTCTGATTGGCTAATGTCCCGGCTCTGCCAGGTTTCATTGGATGAAAGCAGCTTAAGTTTAATACCTTGCATAAAAAGTCTAGACGGAACTTTTTGCGCTCTGTGACGAATTAATATATATATATATATATATATATATATATATATATATATATATATACACTTCCTATTGATAAAATTATCAGACAGCATGGGATGAATTTCCACTGTTATGCTGATGACACTATATTTATACATAAAGCCTGATGAATCCAATCAATTACTTCAACTACAGGCATGTCTTGATGACATCAAAACATAGACGACTTTAAATTCCCTGCTTTTAAATTCTGACAAGACAGAAGTTGTAATCTTTGGACCAGAGTCCTCAAAAAATAAACTTCTTAATCAGACACTTAATCTAGATTAAATTGGCCTCTGGTAATAAAGTAAAAAACCTTGGTGTTATGTTTGACCAAGACATGTCATTTAAATCCCAGGTTTCCAGGGTTTCCTATATTACCTCCGGAATATTTCCAAAATTAGAAATATTTTGTCCAGGAGTGATGCTGACAAACTAGTCCACACATTTGTTACTTCAAAGCTGGACTATTGTAATTCTCTGCTATCAGGAAGTCCACAAAATTCAGTTTGAAGCCTCCAGCTGATCCAATATGCTGCAGCAAGAGTTCTGATGAAAATCAACAAGAGGGATCATATTTCTCCTATTTTAGCTTCCCTTCATTGGCTTCCTGTTAAATCAAGAATAGAATTTAAAATTCTCTTTCTCAAGCTCCACCATACATCAGAGATCTGATTACCCCGTATGTTCCTAACAGAGCACTTCGCTCTCAGACTGCAGGTCTGCTGGTGGTTCCTAGAGTCTCTAAAAGTAGAATGGGAGGCAGATCCTTTAGCTATCAGGCTCCTCTCCTGTGGAACCAACTCCCAGTTTTGGTCCGTGAGGCAGACACCCTGTCCACTTTTAAGACTAATCTTAAAACCTTCCTTTTTGACAAAGCTTATAACTAGAGTGGCTCATGTTACCCTGAGCTACCTCTATAGTTATGCTGCTATAGGCTTAGGCTACTGGAGGACATCAGGGCCTATTTTTCTCACTCTACTGATTTCTACTGTTCTCCAGTTTTGCATTGTATTACATTGAAATGACTGTTGTCATTTCAGCTTTTAACTTTTTGTTCTCTCTCTTTTTTCTTCATAGTAGGTACACGTGGTCTGGCGTTCTGTTAACTGTGACATGATCCAGGGAAGACAGATCACCACTATTACCATCTAATGTAGAACAGATTACTGGATCAATGTGTGCTTCTGTGCTTTTCTGTCTGTCTTGTTGTGTCTCTGCTCTGTCTTCTGTAACCCCTAGTCAGTTGAGGCAGATGCCCGTTCATACTGAGCCCGGTTCTGCTGGAGGTTTTTCCTTCCCGCTAATGGGTGGTTTTTCTTTCCACTGTCGCTTCATGCTTGCTCAGTATGAGGGATGGACAATGCAGACGACTCTCCCTGTAGCTCTATGCTTCTCCAGGAGTGAATGCTGCTTGTCGGGACTTTGAAGCAATCAACTGGTTCCCTTATATATGAAATTTTGACCAATCTGTATAATATGATTGATTTGACTTTGTAAAGTGCCTCGAGATGACATGTTTCATGAATTGGCGCTATATAAATAAAATTGAATTGAAATTGAATTGAATTGAACAATGCAGACGCCTGTCCACTGTGGCTCTATGCTCTTTCATGAGGAGTGAATGCTGTTTGTCAAGACTCGATACGATCTACTGGGTTTGCTTAGATATGAAACTTTTTGACCAATCTGTGTGATTTGATTGAATTTGATGTTGTAAAGTAACCTGAGGTGACATGTGTTGTGAATTGGCGCTAAATAATTAAAATTGAATTGAACTGAATTGAAGTTGAAAGTGTATGCAGTGGTGGAGTTGGGAATGAAAATACACCAGCTTAGCTTTAAAATAGACACAGACACACAGGCCAACATGATACAAGCGGATATGTTCCCACAGACATTTAGAAATGTACAGCCATATCCAACTGGCAGTAAGCTCAACGCATATAGTGGACAGACATGTAAAACAAAGGGGTCCTGCAAATTATTATGCAGATACAAAGAGGTGTCTGATTTATTGGATTTTGATGTAATCTGTGCCAATGCTTCCCTTACTTCGTTCTTGGCATGCAGGCATGCCAAGACTTAAACATAGTCAAACAGATACACACTGTTGATGCATGAACCAAAAAACATGCAGACATTTACAAGGAATTTGCTGATGTGCTTGAAGACACCTTCGACTCAAACCATCAGTAGCCCCTGTTATGTATAGCCAACGCCTTCCGCAACCGTTTAAAGGCCGAACTGAATAAGATGGTGAAAGTAAACACAAAGTCTCAGGCTCAGAATATGTCTTGATCCACGGCCTCTAAACTAAATTATCCAGAGACCACATTACCCTCTCCTGACCTTGGATGACTGGCTGGAGCACAACACTTTAGCGTATTGGATGCCAAGTCAGATTATTGGGCAATGAAACTCATCATCCATTTTGATCAACTTTAACATATAATTTCACTATCATAATATATAATATAAAATACATAATTTCAAGAGTCTTCCATTCAGGATCATCTCAGCTCATGATGAGTTCCAGAGGAGGATGGATGAAGCCTATGAAAGACTCTCAGGTGTGATTGCCATTGTTGATGACATCTTAGAGTATGCTCACAGTAAACAGGAGCACAACATGAACATTTGTGGAGTTCTGGAGAGAACCCGAGAAAAAGGTACAAAACTGATCATAGAAAAAAGTTTTGTGAACCTGAGATTAATTACTTCAGTCATGCTTTGACACATGAATATGTCTGACCTGACCCCAGCAAAGTTGAGGCAATCAGGGACATACCACCCCCTCAGAACAAGTCGAAGCTAGAAATGATTCTGGGCATAATGGCTGCACCATGGCTGTTGATCGTGACTGCACCTCTCATATCTCTTGAAAGAGGGACAGAAGTTCATATGAAACTCAAACCAAGATGCTGCATTCCAACTAGTGAAGGACCCCCTCATAAAGGAAATTTGTCAAGTATGCACCTACTTTGATCCCATGAAAGGTGTGAAACTGGAAGTCGATGCATCTAAATGCAAGTTAGGTGCGGTTCTGCTACAGCTTGAGAAAGCAGTAGCCTACGCATCCATCGCTCTAAATGAGACTGAAGTAAACTATGCCCAAATAGCGCCAGAACTTTTTGCAGTGCTCTTCGGGTGAAAAAGCTGTCACCAAAACCTGTATTGACGTCAAGTTGTTGTCGAATTGAACCACTGGAGTCGATCATGTGCACCCCCTGGCAGTTGCACCACCCTACAGTGCATGATATTAAAGCTTCAGAGGTACTACATCACTGTCACACACAAGCGAAGTAAACATATTCCTGTTGTACATACCTTATCCAGACATTCTTTTGCATGTCAGGACCAATGCTCCCCCTAATTTTTCATGTATCTGACCATTCATTGGACCTCTATGAGCAACATCACACGTGCACACTGAGGTTATACCAGTATTACGCCTGTCCAAAACCTAATAATATAACAAGTAACATGGCTTACAAAAAGAATCAAATTACAACAAAACTTTCTTTTAGATTACTTAGTTTAGATACAACTGATTTAACCCGATTACATGAAAAGGACACAAATCTTTTTTTATGAGCTGTATAGTATGTTCTATGTCAGAGTAGGGGTCTTGCTAAGGAAGAACTGAGACATGTACATCTTTCAGGGTTCAAAATGTATTGCCATTAAATTATTTACATTTTGTGCAATGAGATTTAGCACAAGCATGTGATAATGTGCAACCTCTCTTCTGTCAGTCTGCTCCAGGGCAGCTGTGGCTACAATGTAGCTCACCACCATCGGGGTGTGAATGGGTGAATGACTGCAGTGTAAAGCACTTTGGGGTCTTCGGACTTGATAAAGCACCATACAAGTATAAGCCGTTTACCAAGCCATCTATATATATAGGCCTATATAGCTGTAGTCCTCAGGCATGTGCTCATAAAATAAGAAATGTATAAACAGAGCTGCTTTTCAAAAACGGAGGTAGTACATGAAGGCAGGGCAGAATGCAGCAGAACCCATGCACTGAAAAGGATTCAAACTGCAGCTGATAATGCCAGTTGAGCAACAATGCTCCTGAAACCAACAGCAGGTGTAGCGCTCCAAACCAACCAAATTGGTGGAAAAACGGCACTTACAATCTCTGATAAGCCGATCCCAAAAACACAGCCACACAAACAGCTGACATGCAGCAGGAGTAACAAAGATGCACACCTGCCCAACTATAAAGGCGTCTGCTCCAACAATCAATCAGTGGTGCGCTCCGATCAGTACCTAGCGCACACAGAGCGGAACCGTGCAACACCTTCTCACCAGAATTGCAAAATGTTACAAAATAACTTGGTTTATGATTAGTATTTTGTTTACAGTTCAGCTTGGATTTTATTTTCTGCGCTGCATAGATTTGCTGTGCGCGCTGAATCCAGATGCAGTACGTGATGGCGCATGCATGCAGTTTCGAAGGAACAGTGGTCAGGACCACGGTTTTCTTCTCAACATACCACCACACATTAAGAGCTGAAATGTGGTCATGCATAAATGCTGGGCACTTAGGAATGAGAAATGCAAGCAGAGAGTGAGAGATGTTCTATTTGGTTGAAAATGGGGAAACATATCATCACATGGGTGTCACAGTATGGTTCTGTTTTAGTTTGGTTGTTAGGCTTATGAGGACTTTTTCTGTTTATTCTGTCACGATTTATGTTTTAGTTTGTCACAGTTTGGTTTTGGTTCTGTCTTGCACTTTGCTTTACTCAGTTTATCAGTTTAACTCCCTGTTCACTCCCCAGTCAGTTCAGTCATCTGCCCAGACCATTCCCACCTGTTTTCCCTAATTAAGTTTCAACTCAGCTCACCTGTTCACTTGCCTTTATATACCTGCTTCACTGAGTCACTCACTGCCAGATCGTCATGTCACCTCCTTGCATCTCACTCGTGATTCTGCCACCGTGTTTTTCTGTGTGTCTCTGTGCTCCACCAGCTTGGACTCAATACCAGTGACATCTGCATCTCCTGGTTTGTTTTTTGCCTTTTTTCATTAAAGCACCTTTTTTACATAACTCTGTGTCCGGCTGAATTTTGGGTTCGCCAGCAACAACCGTTACAATGGGTAGGATCCTGCAGGAAGCCGGAGCACCGGAGCTCTGTCCCAAAAGAGCCAGTGTTGCTAAATCCAATCCTGGACCAGTCTTGGCAAGTTTTGGCCCCAGATTTATTCACATGGAACAAAAAAGTGTGGATCACTATAGCAGATATCTTGATGTGGAGAAAAACCCAACCTTACATCATCATTGGCCATCAACAAACTGAAAGCCACATTTTTTCAGGTTTGGAATTCTGCAGACAGCTTTCAGCAACAATGGACCAGGTTACAGCTCACAAGAGTTCAAGGATTTTGCAAAATGTACCCAAAGGGTAACGGTCTGGCAGAGAGGACTGGTAAAACCATCAAAGCTCTCATGGAAAAAGCACACACTCATATCAGTTTACTGGAGTATAGATACATGTCAGCAGATGGACTTAAGTCACTAACACAACTATTAATAAGTAGGAGGCTGCGCTCCATCCTACCATCCACCAGCAAGCGGCTAAAACCAGAGGTGGTACATCAGAGTGCTATCCGTAACCAGAGACAACTGTCAGAAACGGCAGAAGCCATATTACGACAATGGCATGGTTCGAAGAATGCTAGCGGGAGCTACCCTGTAAGCTCCACGTGTTTCCAAAACACTGTGAAAATGCATTAAGTAACCTTCTTAATAACCCATTTAACTCTCCCTATTATTTCTCTGCCAAACCTGTCAGCGCCTCTGTGAGTTTGGTTCATTTTGGGCATCCAAGGGAAAGCAATACCGCAGGAAAAGCAGCGGGCATGCGGCTCTGCGCCTAACACTGTCGGAGCAGGCCGCTCCGAGGTCCTACATAGAGTCGAGCCCCCGGCATGCGAAACTCAGCCCTGCAGTGGGCGACTCCCGATCAGCCCCTCGTCTCAGCTTGGCCTGGTGAGGAAAGGAGACCACTCCGCGCCGTCCCGCGTCAGCTTTCCTGCAACAGCTGACAAAAATAAAGCTGGTTTGGCATAGACGGATTCTTTCACTTCGGCGTTTGGTTAAGCAGAAGTGAGACTGCAGACTTAACTCTGATTCGACCGGCAGTTCTCTGATGCCAGTCAGGTCCTCCGCTCCGCAGAGGACAACGAGAATTCCCCCCTTTGTCGTTCCAGGGGCAACGGGAAAATGAGTTTCACAGAAAGCACATTTTTCTCAGCTTGTGAGTCTTTGAGCCCCATGCGGCCCGCAGGGCTGGCTGGTCCCCCAACGTGGACCCTCTCCTTGAGAGTCCCCAGGCAAGAAGTAAAGATAAGTGAGGTGAAGCCTGGCCTCATAGCAGGGCGCCCTGCTGTGAGAGGCTGTCTCTTTGTGGATGTGTGAAATTCCTTTGCTTACAACCCATCGTGATTTCTCCTCAGGTTACATATTGTTCCCAATTCAATCTGATTTTTGCCCATGGTCTGATGGCACAACAGTACAATAAATGCATAATCGGATTTATAGGCATGCATTCCAACATATCCCTTTGTTATGGTTAACGGTTCGTTGACAATGCCGGCATAACTTAATTTGATCTGAGTTAAGACTGATCTTGCTGAGTAATTAGCTGTGTTCAGACTGTCTGGCTAATATCTTACAAACATGTTTATCTGTTAAAAAAAAGGGGATGTAAAATCCAGCACATGCCAAGAGAGTGGACATACATGACGTATTTGACATTGGAGTTGTATAAAAGCAGTTCCAAGACTTACTAAATAAAAGATGAACGCATGGCCTACCTCTCTTATTACGCTTATTAGATGCTTATTAGATGCATCCACAAGACAAGTGTGATTAGACCGATTCTACCAATTAGTGTGACTATAACATAAAAGTATGATACTTCCAACCCATGTTCAGAACTGAAGAAACCTTTGGGATGAAAAGTAAAATGTCTTCAAGGAACAAGTCAAGTGTGGTTACCTTGCATTTAAGCACTTGTGCTGATTGTACTGTCTTAGATGACTGATAATTTATACCGGGTGTAAGTTGGACAAGTAACATTAAGAAGTGAAACATTGTGTTCTAAAAAAATAGATTTTATTTTCAAAAGATGTCCATCACATGCAAAAGCTTAACAAAATTGAAAGATTTGATTTCCCATCAGCAGGAAAGCTCTTGATTAGAGAAAAGGAGAGGGAAGACATTATTTCAGGATAAAATAAATGGATTGTGTGCTTGCTGGAGGAACTAACGCAGCTGCACTGCAGCTAAATGTTAATCTTTGTGTCAGAGGAGAGATGGCAGAGCCACCCGCAGCTCGCTAATAGATATGCTGGCTGCAACGGATCAGCTATTCAGCCGTAAGAAATGGAAAGGCCAGATAGCATGCAAATATGGTCCAGATATTTGTGAGGAAAGGGTAGGAAGCTTTCAAACAAGCAACCTTGTACCCTGTGTTGTTCTCATCTTGTCCATGATTTCTGTAGATAAATTGGCAAAAGTAAAAATGACTGCTGTTAGCTAATTTTCTCAGCTATCTTCCACACACATCAGCATTTGTAGATGGTGAGATATATTCATTATGTTTAAGTTGTGTTATTTTAGCCATGTAATAGTACAACACATAATAGTCCAGTGCCTTGAGTGGTCAGTATGACTGGAAAAGCGCTATATATAAGTTCAGCCCATTTACCATGTAAAACACCATTAAATGAGTAAGCACTGAACAGTCCAGTTCCGGGATCATCTGTGTCATTTTTGCGAATGATACAGATGTGGTGATTTGTATTTGTGACTTGATTTTTTCTTTTATGTTTCAGTTGTATATCATTTGTACCTTCAGTGCACAGGTTTGGCCTCAAGCCAAACCAATGACTGCTGATGTTCCACTTCTCTGTTACTGCCTCCTTCCTGACTAAAAAGCCCACTAGTGTCACTGTTACAGCAGTTCTTCAGATGTTGTTGCATTCTGGACGCAGTGATGTTAAAGTACTTGTTATTAGCACCCCCTTGGGGTAGCAGCAATGTTACAGTATGATGGAGACAAGATTTAAATGAGATCATAAATGAAAATGTATCCTAATTGCACGAGGCAATGGCAGGTGATGCTTGGACAATTGGTGCCCATCTCTAATGGCTACCTGTTTTGTGTATAAAGGTAATCATTGCTATCACAAGAACATTTTGATTTTGATTTAACTACAATTAAATTAACTTAGAGTAACATTTACGTTGTTAATTGTGAATTCTAAGTCTTTTAATAAGTTCAGATGTTGAACATTGGTTTTAAGTTCCAATGTTCTGAATGTTTATTGCTTGTAAAAATGTCCCTGATGTCATCCTTACTCAGGGGTCTGTATCATAAACATCAATTGTACCATTGTTGCACTGACATGAAATGCTTGCTTTGTTACTCCTTGTCTCCTCTTTGCGCCATCTTCCTGCTAGGGATCCAGAAACTATTCTTTGGCCAAAATTCAAAACGATTTATTTGATCCTCAAGCCCACCTAGTTCATGAGAGAAGGCTTACTAAGGAACAGCAAGGCAGCCTTTGTAGAAGCCTCAGTACACCCCAGTGAAAACAATCAAATTATTGGGTTATTGCATTAAAAAAGCATCATGAATTAGATGTGAAAATGTTATTGAAAAAGCAATAAATCCCACTTATCAAAGTGATTCACCCATCAGGGGTAAACATGGCCTGGGTTAATTTATTTGGACTTAAACAAGCCATGGTATTGTGTATGAGTTCCTGATCAGAGCAGTAACAATAACATCCAGTATTGTCCATTACTTTGGAGATCATATGAAATATATGCTTGATCCATTTTTCATGCAAGATATCAAGTTCCAGATTGCTAAATTACGTGTCTGTTGCATAGGTTGGTGGTCTAATAAGTATGATGATAGGAAAATATGTGAAGAGTGAAACAGGGGTCTCCCTGTTGTATGTCAGGCATTGTTTAGTCAATTAGTTAATTTGGGTGTTATTGGTGGTGTTATTAAATGGCTATTAGGCATAGATCGATCTGTTTAGTTCAATTCTCTGGAACAGTTTTAAGCCATGTCTTTCTTCCAAGCAGCAAGCTTTCCTTCAAGTCCTTTCCACTTTGTTCCCAGGTTCAAAATGGAAGCAGGAATAGAGATGTCAATGTTGGTTATGCAACAGCAGCTGGGTGAGTAAAACATCAAAACTGGGCAAATTTGTCTTTCTATTCATTTATTTTTTTCTGAAGTTTGTGAATTTACAAAAACAAAAACTGCAATTATTTAATTTTATTTTATTTATTTTTTGCAAATAAAATTGTGAAGAGTGTTCACAAGAGACACACCTTTGGCTGCATTTACAGCCATGGTCTTTTGGAGTGTCTCCATCAGCTTTGCACCCCGAGAAGGATTATTTTGCAAATTCCTTGCAAAACAGCTTGAGCCCAGTCAAATTGTTGCCACAGATTCTTATTGGGATTTAGGTCTGGACTTTGACTGGGCCACTCTAACACCTAAATATAATTAGGTCTGTATCATTTCATGGTAGCTCTAGTGAATGTTTATCCCTGTTGTCCCTCTAGAAGGGAAAAATTTACTGCGGTATCTATACAACAGATTTCCTTCCAGGATTACCATAAATTTAGCTCCAGGATCTTTCCATGGTGGTAGCTACCAAGTGCCTGTTGAAAAATAGCACCCTCACACCATGATGCTAACACCAGCATATATTGTGTGGATGAGGTTAACGTGCCAACCATTTTACAAGAAGTCCAGAGCCCATGTAGCCCTACATGTTTGCTGTGCTCCCCTATATGATGGCAAACTGCCAACAGGAGGCTAGATTTGTGGAGTACAACTAATAATTGTCCCGTGGACAGTTTTCAGCATGCTCTGAGATATTCAAAGCTTGGGATACAGCTTAAGACTTAACCCTGCTTTAAACCTCTCTCCTTCTCCCTATTCCTTGCTCTTCATAATGCTCTTTGTTCACTAATGCTCTCTAACAAACATTCACAGAACAACTGCTTATATACTGATATTAAATTACTGACCAATAGACTCTATTGGTCAGTAATTTAATAACAAGGGCACAATAGATTTAATAATAGATTTAATAACAAGGGCACATTTTGAAGGCAGGTGGATGGCACGGGATTTTATTATGGATTACAGAGCAAGGGGGCTAAATGCAAGATACATATTTAGATTTTTATTGGTAAAAATAAAATTGAGGGCGCGTTTCGGTGGCGTAGTGGTTAGCGTGCACGACCCATGTACGGAGTCCTCGATGCAGCCGACCCAGGTTCGACTCCTTACTCTTATCACATAAAATCCATATACACTAAAGTTAATGGTTTACAATTTGAAAACATTAAAGGCCTATATCCAGGATATTTTTAAAGACAATTATATCTAAGTGTATAAATCTAATTATAACAATGTTGATTAATCTTTCAAATGTGTTAAAGAGGAAGAAATAAAACAAATAATTTCATTTTCTGCTGTGGTACCCACTGACCTGCCTTTATGAAAGTAAACTGAGCTCAAGAGACGCTTTGTGTTTATTGACGAAGAGGTCCCCCGGTGTCTGTGTGCATTCTCACCTCCACTGCTTCTCACAGAGCTTGTCAAGCAGAAAGCAGCCCAAAGACGGAGCAAACCATTCTCCCATGAAAAAGAGTACAGGCTGCTGTGCAACATTTTTCTCTGCTGCTTTAACCTACAACAAGGAAAGATGAGCTACTTCAAGGAGAAAAGGCTGCTGCTTGTCAGCACGAATTATTAATTCTATCACTTGATCCAAATCCGAAGTTTGGAGAGAGCAATGAGGCAATGATTTATGTTGGCTGACATTACCCCTTGTTTCTGTTGGGCCAACTGGCTGCCGGGCCGGCTCTCACACAAACCGTCTGTGGTGGTGCATGCAAGCAGCTGATTTGAGTGACATGTGGGGCAGATACATGTCTGCTGGACCCAGCTGGAGGAGAGGAGAGAGTGTTTATTTAAAGCTCAGAATCAATCCTGTTCCTTCTCCTGTTTTGCCCTCCCAGGCCTCCCATGACCATGCTGAAGAATATGACCTGCAGACACCTTTAGAATGCCATAGAAAATTAAAGCAGCATCACTCACACACACGCATACACATTTTTGTGAAAAGGTATTTGCCTCTGTCAGATTTCTTCTGTTTTTTTTTCCATTTTAGACTCAGACTTAGACTTAGACAGACTTTATTGTCATTTAACTGTGCGTTCACAGTGTACATTTGAGCAGAATTTCATTGCAAGTCTCAGAGTAAAAACATAAGACAAAAGAGAAACATTATAAATATGAGTATTTGTCATGAATGTAGCGGAAAACAAAAAAAATATATGTACAGGAAAGTTGTCTGTAAAATGAAATGAATAGTGCAAGTATTTAACAGCAGGATGTAGTGCAGCAATGGTAAGGACATAATGCAGATATTACAGTTAGTGCAATAGAGTTCACAGTGTACATGTAAAGTTACTAGTTTTGCATGTATGGAAGGGAGGGAGTATTGGGAGTTTAGCAATAATTGGGAGTTGGAATTAAGCTGTTGTGGAATTTGGTTGATCTGCATTTGAAGCTGCTGAACCCCTTGCCAGGGGGCAGCAGGGTGAGCAGTCCATGATGGGGGTGGGAGGGCTCTTTTTGTCAGCGAACAGGCACAAGAGCACTGACTAGATGGGGACGGCAGACAGAATGAAGGACAGATAATACTCACGGTGGGAGAACCGGAGATTGTGATATAAAGGAACAATGTCTGAGCAATGCAAAGGTAGGTGGAACCTCTATTCAAAGCCGATCCCCATAGTCACCTGACCACTACATGACACTTTTATGGTTGTCTGAGCCCTGGCCAGGCAGTATCTGTGAGCAGTCTCATGGATGGAGGGAACCGCTGTCCTGAAAATCCTCTCCATTGCCCTGACCACTTTCCAGTCTGAGGCATCACAGGCCCCAAACCAGTCAGCGATGTAGCTGGTCAGTATGATCTCTATTGTCCCTCTGTAGAAAGTGGTGAGGATGGCTGGATGGAGGTTTACTCTCCTCATCCATTGCAGAAAATGCAGACATGGCTTTGCTCTCTTCAAAAGAGCAGAGGTGTGAACGGAATATCCTGTATCCTTTGCACTTCGCACATCTAATCCTGAACTTCCTGGGTCATTAGGGTGAAGAAGCAATGTGCTTAGTACGCAGCCCTGGGGGGAGCCGGTGCTTTTGTGACACTTGCATCTTTCACATCCAAGTTTTGATGTTAAAAAAACAACAGGATTTATTTATTTTTAAATGCCGCTGTTTAAGGGAAAAATGCTATTACCCCCAAAACCAGATAAGTGGTTGTGTCACCCTTGGCAACAATTGCCAACAGTTTTTGAGAACAGGTAATGAGTTTTCACATCACTGTGGAGGAAATTGGCTCCTTCCATTTTGAAGAATAGTTTAGAATTAGCCACAAAGGAGGGTTTTTGTAGCATCCTAATCTGATTTAATCCAAACAGTGATTAAGAATTCTTAAAAGCTTCATCTTGTGTTTGTAACCTTTAAGAGGTAGATTTACTGGTGCGTTTCAGATCATGTCATTATTTTTTGAACAAATGTGAGATGGTTCTTTGTCTTGTTTTTGGTCACCATTGGTTTTCCCCTTGGAACTCTTCCATGAATACCATTTTTGCCCGGTCTCTGTTTTCTGGTGCTATTTTTCCAACCAAGAAGAAAGACTCTTTCCTTGAGTGCGATGTAGCTTCTCATGTGGGGTCACCATAGAGATGCTGCAGCATGTACAGTACAAAAAAAAACAGTTGCTGTCGCTGTGCAGATTAGGTGCTAAAAGAGCCACTTTCAACAGAAATGATCGCGCTCACATCCTCACTTGTTTCTGTTGTTTACTGGGCAGGGGAGACATGGAGGGTCGTACCTCCTGGTGGGGGCAGCTAATGACATGTCATGGCAGCTCCTTTTCCAGGACAGGCAGGCCCATTGCTCAGAGAGCGGAATTCATGAGGATTACTAAGACATGCATAAATCAAGTAAAATGGCACATAGGGCAAGATTTTGATAAAGGAATACTATCATAACATAACATAGTTGAAAGTTCAAAAAAGTTGATTTTGCATGATAATATAGGCCCTTAAACTTAGACTAATTTTGGGGAGCGGCCATTTGTGGCACGGCTCACTATAGTTTCCTAATTTCTTTATTTGTGTAAATGATGGCTCTCATTGTGTTTTGCTGTAACTCTTTCCAAAGTGATAGATGTCATTTGATTTGATTTTTCTTCTCTTCCAAAATCCCTTTAGATCCGGTCATCATGTGTTACTATTTGAGATCTTTTAGGCTGCTTCATGTTGTTAGACAGGTTCCATTTAAGTGACTTCATGTTGCTGTGAGAGTTGAAGCTGTTTTTTCATAGAATGTCAATAATTTAGTTTGTGATTCAATTAGGGGTTTTCACGTAAAGTGGTTGGTCTAGATATTTTTTTCTCTTTAATAAAAAAAATCTAAACTGCAATTTGTTTCAACATCTGAAATATGTGAGATGCACAAAAGTCAAAAACTGGAGACAGAAAAATACACTGTGTACAAATAAACCCTAAAAAAGAAAAAATTCCACATACACATTTGCTTTCTAACAGACAGATAAGTAAGTTTTAATATACATGAAGGTAAAATTACTAATGCAAAGCTCAAATCCATCTCAGAGATTAGCCAGAGTTACTGCCACTAAAAAGCTATTCCCAAATGCAATCACAAGGGAGAATTTGGAAATTGTAAGGAAGGGGGAAAAAAGCAGAAATGACACCAGGACCCTTCCAGGAAATCACCTTTGATAGGTAGATCTCGAATAACCAAAACCTACAGTCAAACTTCTACACTGAATGGAATCAGCCAATAAACAGGCCAGTGCGGCCAGCATACAACTTCATTTAGCTTTAGTTAGTGTAACCACAGTCCTACTCCCTTGAAGAGGATGAAACATTTAATCCCCATTGGTTGATAAACTATGGAACTGTATAATATGTTTAGAAAGTCCCTACAGACCCTAAAGTCTACCACTGCTGAACTCTTTGCTTTATACTGCTGTCTGGGCTGCAGTAACTGGACTTTGGCCTGATAATCTCTGAGGTTTGGTACTACTTGTTCTTTCACTGCTCTTTCTCTCTAAACATACCACCAAGTAACTGAAATAAGGAGACACATATCAAGCACATCAGTTTGTTGTTGATGAATAAAAAATTCAAAGATCACAAGTTCATATTCTAACATGATCTCAGGTGGATTTAGAATTGCCAACCTCACCAGCCACTGCAGAATCTTCACTGAATGCAACTCAGTGAGGTTGGGATAATTCAGTCTAACTAAATTTCAGGTAAAACAAGGGGTCAATGCAAAGTTAAAGCTAATACAAATAGAAGAAGAAAAATTTTATAAAATGCTGTCTGTTTGTGAAAATCTGAACAGATTATGCATTCATCGATAAACAATCAAATTCTAAGATGTGCAACGTCGTAGAAGCATTGAACACTGGGGGAGAGATAAAGGGGATTTTATTTAACTGATCACTGTTTAATGGCTTTAAAAGTAGATAACTTTTAATCAAGGACTTCAGGTTAAGGTTACAAGGGTGACGAAGAACTAGAATTGGCTACTAGCACTGGGGATAATTGAACTAAACAGGACACAGGTGTGGGCCAATCAAAGGGTAACACAAATGGCTGAAAGGCAATTTAGGAAGAGGAACTAGAAGGGCGTGAAAAACAGTAACTGAAAGCATACACAATAACAGAAAACATTTACGATCCCATGAACTAAACTAATAAATAATCAAAAGCACCTAGGGATCGTGACAGTATGAAGACCAATGAACACAGCAGACAGGTTTAGGATAGAGTGTAGAGCAGAGTTGTGGTGTAAAACAATATGCCAGGTTTTGAACATCTCACATAGCTCTATTCAGAACCTCATCTGAAAATTGTATGAGTGTGCTTAAACTTCAAGTCTACCAAAACATGGCCGTCCACCCAAACTGACAAGCCAGACAAACAGACCGTTATTTAGGGAACCAGCCAAGAGGTCCATGGTAACTCTGGAGGAGCTTCAGAGACACACAGATCAGGTACAACAATCTATTGACAGGACAGGCATTAGTAAAGCAGACCCCACATCTGGCTTTTCTAGAACAGCGGCAAGAAGAAAGTCAATCCTGAGAGAAAGTCATAAGATGTCTTATTTTGCAGACTGTTTTCTTGCCCGTCAGACTGTTTTTAGGTGGGTGTTAAACAGCATTTACATTTCTCTCCTGTTTGCTGCCAAGCAAGTAATTGCTGACACGTCAAAAGCAGCCTACGTCTTGTCACAATGCCCTTTCTAATGAAGCTGGTTTCCCACCTGCCTGTGCATTTCGGAGCAGATTTATCATCCAGCATGGCAGCAAGCAGATGCAGATCCCCTGGACCGTACAGGGACAACAACAGCGAACACAGTGTGGAGGCTGATGTCGCTCAGGTATGGATGCAGAGGCTGGAAAAACCTGGCAGTGATTAACACTGCTCTTCCATCTACAAAAAAAAAAAGCACAGAGTCTAGTCATGGGCTAGTCTGAATGCTGTAATGACAACCTGTGGCTTAGGAGGTCAGGAGATAATTTAAAATTGTACTCCCTCAAAGATTATGCCTCTGTCATGGTTTGTCTCTGTGAAGCAAGGTAGTGACAGGATCATTGAACGAAGATGTTTTTATTCAGCAAGGAGAAGAAGGCTGGTCACTGCACATTAACCTGACAACATCTCCATGGTGAAACAGGGTGGTGGCGGCATAATGCTGTGGTTGTTGTTCTTCAGCAGGGAAAGGGAAGCTGGACAGAGTTGATGGGAAGTTGGATGGAGCTACAGGGTATAACCCAGTTACAAAACAATGGTTTAGATCAAAGCATATTCATGTTCGAGTGGCCCAGTCAAAGTCCAGACTTACATCTATGGATCTGACATAAGGCTTCTTAACTGCTTTCCACAGACTGATATTTAGACATTTTGATGTAATTTTAGAGAAATATGTTTCTGATAACCTGACTCAGGAAAGCAGAATACGGATCAATCATCATATATGTATGTTTATTTATATATATATATATATATATATATATATATATATATATATATATATATATATATATATACTCTAGCCTGTGTTGGTCTACCGTGTTAGATTCTAATAAAACTAAATGTGGTCTGTGGCTTCACAAAATGCAAAAAGTTCAAGAGGTATGATTGCTTCATCAAAGCACTGTATCAGCAGCGCAGATATGCAGAAGCAAATTCACATGTAGAGTAAGAACAAAACATCACATCCACAACAAAAATGATACAGTGGAGCAATAACAACATAGCACATGAAAATCCTATTACCAGAACACCCTCTAAATTTCCCCACTCCTCCACTCCAGCATGAACGTCACATCTACCACAGGTACGTCACGAGTAATGACGTTCCACAAGATTAATTTCATTGCCTCATTGAAGGGCTTCTAGATAACCCAGCATACATGGCAAATGAGAGCCGATGTGATGCGAGCCTTACAGGTCTGCCTCTATTTAAACACATCCTAATGCAATTCTGTTTAGGAATTCACATAAAAAGCAAAATCTCATTAAAGTCATCCTGACATATGAGTCACATTACGAGAATGCAATTCCGCATTATCTCACGGACTAAGTCATATGTTCTCATTACAGGCTCCAGCATTCTACCCATCACAGCTCTGAACTTTAAAACATCGGCCAACGTGTTTGCAGAGTGAAGAGAAAGTGTTTGGATTATATCAGAGGTGTTAGAAACCAGGTTAATCACTGTCAGGAGGGTTTTTCTGCCTCTGCATCCATGACTGGGCAGCGTCAGCCTTCACACTGTGTACGCTGTTGTTGCCCCTGCACGGTCCAGGAGATCTGCATCTGCTTGCTGACATGCTGCATGATAGATCTGCCCTGAAATGCACAGGCAGGTGGGAGACCAGCTTCGTCAGTTGGATGTGAAAAGACGTGGGCTGCTTTTGATGTGTCAGCAATCATTTGGTCGGCAACAAACGAGAGGGAAAAGTAAATGTTAAACACCCAACTAAAAGCAGACTGAATGCCATGAAAACAAGCATTCCTACGCCAGGTCAGAGGTCAGTCAGACTGCTGCTCGACTATAATCTGAATGGACATGAATGTGATCTCAACACAATAAAAGGATTCTCATAAAGCCGAAAATCAATTAGCAAAACTGATTAAGAGCTCATGAAGCGATCCGTATTTATTTGCTCTGTGTTGGTGCGGTAGAGCAAAAAACAACTGGAACGTTGTTAGAAGTTAGAAGAACACCGAGGAGTCATCTCCAGTATGAGGATGAGGAGGAGGTTAGCTGTAAAGATCAATAAGCTCTGAGGGTGTTTTTTACCCCTTTGACCTTCTTTCTGTTCAGTTGTGATAGATGCAAACGCAGCAGCTGGAAACTGCTGCTTTCTGCTGAAATGCACATTCCAAGTGAATAACTTAGAAAGAGACTGATCAATATTCAAAAGGCTGCACTCAGGGGAACGGCACATGACTGCAGTATGAATAGTCTTCATCAGCTGCCTCTTTTCTATTAGCCACATTCTTATTTTCTGTACATTCCCCAACAATGATAATGCTGCCATTCACAGAACCACTGCAGGAGAATCTTTTGATGACTTTGATCATTTCAAATAGAGGGCCGCTCCTGAAGACTCTGTGGTGGCACCAGGCATTTTCTGTGGAGCAGTGTGTTGGAGCAGCAGCTTATCTGCAGCTGAGAGGAAGTGGTTAGATAAGCTCATCAGGAAGGCCAGCTCTGTCCAGGGATGTCCCCTCGACCCAGTGCAGATGGTGGGAGACAGAAGGACACCATTGTTGGACAGTGTGTCCATTAAGCTGTTGGAGAGCGGGAGAGCTCCTGACTGCTACTTCCTAGATGCACAAAGGAGCGTTATCACAGGTCCTTCCTCCCAGCAGGTGTTCCACTTTATAACATCACTGCTCAACCAACTCAATAAGTGTTTACGTCCCTGCTGATATTCAAACTGTTTTTTCTTCATTTGTTGCAAATAGGCTGTTGTTTTTATATGTACAAATATGCATGGGTGTTTTGTAAATTTTTAAAATCACACATATCTGATTTATTGTGATTATGCTATTTTCAACAACTGTATAGCATTAATTTTCTTTTGTTGTAAATTTGCCCTTATTATTTGTCTCTTTTTCTATTTTTTTTGTTTTACATTTTTACTTTTATGGGAATGTGCATGCTTTACTTTGCCTTTAACTTTACTGCTAGCAGGCTTAAATTTCCCCACTGAGGGACAGCAAGTGATATTTCTAAAGTATTTGAAAATATTTTTTCAGGTGTGTGGTAAAACAGTAGCAAGAACATCCCACATAGAAAGGCTGATAGTCCTTGATTCAGACATCTGGGGTTCAATTCCTGGCCTTATATTTGCTGCATGTCTTCCCCTTTTTCTACCTGCCATAATTTTGTCAGATTAGTTTCAATAAAGGCCACAAGCACCAAAAAATCCTAACAACATAAAAATGAGTCCATGACCAGAATCGTCGTATTTCCCTGGTTCTAATCTGTAGTCAGCCAGTAGGAAACTAAAAATGTAATCCCTTTTTTCCAATATGCGAACAAATCAAACCTTACTGCTAAATGGTTGGGCTACCAACAGCATTCTTTGGTAAAGAGGTTGTAATTGGGGAAGAACACTGAAAGTCAGCTGCTTTTAGTATTAGGGTTTAAAAAAATCAAGTCAGTCAACAATGAGATGAGAGAAGCTTTTAGAAAGGAAATAAAGACATGGCATTTTCCCAGCCTTTTAAATGAAAGGCCCACAACTAAACATTCCAGCAAAGTTGCTCTGTTTTATCCAATAGAAAAGTCAAACTATGTCATGGAACATGCCAGATTAGGAAATGGTTAAAGCTAAAAGAAATATACGAAGAGACTAATGTTTAAAGTAACTTATGCTAACCATGCTAACTGGGCTAGTTGTGCTAATTGTACTGATCCTTCTGACAGCTCATAGAGAATGGAAACAGTTTTAAAAAATCATTCTCTCTCTCTCTCCTACTTGTGTGACACTGTAGGCAGGAATTGTGGGCCCCATTAAAAAAAAGATCAAAATTCTTCTAAAAGCTCATAGAAATATATACAATTGTCTTATATGTATTATCGCATATTTGGACTCTAATATAAGCGACTATAAACACGAGTAAAGTGTTCCGCTTCTGCTGTTTCACTATTTTTAACTCTGCAGTGAATCACACTCTACAAGCTGCTAGTTAAGCCTTAAACCTCTTTTCTCTTTCACCGTCTTTTCTTGGTTAATAGGTTTTCTTTTCGATCTTCCAGCGCAACACAAAGTCTCAACAAATCTCTTTGCTGTCACAATGGCTTTATCTGTCATTTGTATCTATCCAGTTGTATTCTGCAGCCAAATGTAAAGCACACAAGCTGCATGCATAATCACATTTACTCCACAGGGCATAAACACACAGACAGACACACTCATGATTTTACAACATGAGGCAGTTGCTGCAGTGCAGATGTGATGAAGAGTGCTCTACCATCGATTAAGTGGATCGATGCTCTAATCCGCACCCTCACAAGCCTCATGAGGATGGAGAGGATGGGAACGTTTGCAGCCGAAAGGACTAGGGATTGTTTTATTTTTTTATTTTTTGCGTTCGCTGTGATAGGAGTACATGATCATCACTTTCATTAGGCACAGGTGAGTCGCTTGGCTTTACAGACGGCTCTACAGGAGGTGGGAAGAGAGCTGCTCAAACTCAAATGTTTACCTGCTGGATGAGGGTGGATATTACCTGGCTCATCTTGGACTAACTGATTATTATGGCTCAGACTGATCCAGCAGGGCTTAAAAGGGTCCCTTCAGACCAGAATAGAAAAGGAAGGCAAATACAGGCTGCAAGGCCCTATAGGGTCTGCTAATGAGCATCTTCGGTTTCTAAGTAATCCTATAAATATTCATGGTCTGTGGGTGTCGATTGTGCTACATGGTATAGGAACCTTTCATCTTTGCGCATGTGGACTGTGGAGTTAATGCAACAAACTGTGGGCAACATTTCACCCGCAGGTGAAATGTTGCTTTCTATCATTCTTAAGTCATATTTATCAAGACTTATTGTATCAAGCAACAAAACAATGAGATCACAGAGAGAAGCTGCTTAAATTAACATCTTATTACCTTGGTTAGAATGTGGGGTCATGTCATCATCTAAATATCAGTTTACCAGTCACTGCAACACCATAACAATTTGCATTTAGCATTTTTATGGGAACTGTTTATTTCTTTTCTCTAGAGTTCAAGGCAATAAATTTACTCTTATATGTTCTGGTCTTGTTTATGCAATTGAAAGAAATGCATTAATGATGACTGACCTGAGACAGGAAGTAAACTAACTCACTTAACGTCCTTAGATTGTAGCTGTCAGGGATTTCCGAGCAGGTTAGTCATGAATCACGTGCTCTATTAAGAAGCCAGTGTTTCAACATGTCACTTCTTGAAGAGCACGCTGAGAGTTCAAAAATAGGCTGTTGATGCCTTGTGGAAAAAAAATATCTGAAATAGAATTTGAAAATGGAGAATTAATCAAAGAGGACATTCTCTTCCAAGGCTTCGACCAAGAACCACCTTCCATTGCAATTTCAGCAGCAAGCCTTTTGGGGCATTTCTCTAACAGCATTACACCTAAAGAATGGCATTTTACCTATTACTTTTAATAGTTTAAGCTCAGTCAGATTGGATGGAGAGCGTATATGTAAGGCTATTTTCATGTCTTGCCAGAGATTCTTAACTGAAATGAAAGGGATGAATATGCTTTTATCTCAACTGTTCCATTGTAGCCATGGCTGTATGTTTAGAGGCATTGTCCTTCTGAAAGATGAACATCAGCCCCAGTCTCAGGTTTTCCTTCCATGTTTGTCCTGTATTTCTGCTCCATTTATCTCCCCATCAAGTCTGGCCAGCTTCCCTAGTGTAGAAGAACCTCCCCAGAGCATGATGCTCCCTTCACCATGTTTCACAACGGGGACGGTCTGTTTGAGGTCTGGGGATTTGAAGTTGTTGGATACATTTGGTCTAATGAATCAAGATGCAGAAATGAACAAAACT
Organism: Fundulus diaphanus; assembly: GCA_037039145.1. Taxonomy (NCBI): domain Eukaryota; kingdom Metazoa; phylum Chordata; class Actinopteri; order Cyprinodontiformes; family Fundulidae; genus Fundulus; species Fundulus diaphanus. The sequence continues at coordinate 11,937,480 of CM073129.1, read as the reverse complement.
GAACTGAATCAAATGACAAATGTGAAAACTCAATCATGCTAATGTTAATTATTTACTTAATTTTGATCAATGCCAAAGGCAAAACTCAAAAGCATAAAAGTTTATGACAAACACATAACTAAGTTATATGGATATGGTCAGCACCCTCTGCACAAAACGGAAAACTAGTTGGACAAAAAGACAATTGCAGGGTGTGTAACGATATGGTAAAATAATCTGAAACATGACAAATCTGGAGACTCATGTTATCTACAAGTAAAGGAAAAACAGCTGATGACATCCTGCTCCTCTGAGCCACAAAAGTCATGGCATAAAAGATCACAGGTAGGATAGCGCTAACATGTGACGCATGGACAGTCATTGCCAATCAATTGTACCTCACCATATTTGCTTATTTGATGTGTTGCATGAGAGTGACATGGTTTTTACAGTTTACAGGTTTTACACGTGCAGCGATTAAATTCTATTTAATCGCTGCACGCGCAAAAGTTGTGTTTGTGTTCTAATTGTCTATGTCTCATAAACTCAACCATTTATGTGATTTATTGATCATAGATAAGGTATTTTAAAACTGCAGAAATGTCTCCAGCGACGATGACTCACCCATTTCGTCCTCGCTTCTACCTTTTCTTCCTTTGAAAAACAGCAATTCACAGCTTGTCTTTGTGCGGTATGAAAGGAGCGATAACAGCACACGCTGGGAAGACAGACATCTCCAAGAGAGCAAAACTTTTAAAACTGCAGGGGACGAGAAGTGAGTATGAAAAAAAAGTCTATCCAATATCTAAACATCGAGATCTCAGAGCACTGAGGGAGCTCTTTCAAGTCAGGGTGTAAACATGACAGGGATGATTCAGACAGGGGGAAAGAGTTCTGTGGTCAAAACGTCCACCAACAGTGAGTGGGGTTTGAGTCATCACTGCAGACCCCTCTGCTCCCCCCAGTGTGGATGAAATTCTCTGATTTAGGTACACTGTAATGTTTCTGCGGGCAACTCTTTAATAGAGAGCGATGCAATCAGCAGGCTGCCTTGAACATTTTACTGAAAAGTCTGTGCAATCACAACATAATACCAGTGTTAGGTCTGGCTGAATAATAAGAGTGAAGCTTTTTGTTTTGAGACCACCGTGAATTTTAAAATGCTGCCAAGCTTAAGACTGTTTCTCTTTCCTCCTTCTGCAATCATCTTGCTTATTCGCTCAAATGATGGTTCTTTCTGTCCCTTCATACATCCTGAAATGATTTCAGGTCTTCTGGTTACGGCCACAAAATTCAACGTAATTAATCGGGATTTGATGTGATAGACTAACACAAACCAGAGCATAACTGTGAAGTGGAAGGATGAAGAATACATAGTTATGAAAAAAAAAGAAAAGAAACTATTAAAACCAGAACATGTATCATCCATTTGTGTTTGGTCCCACTGAGTCAAAATCTTTTTCTGCTATTATGTCTGCTTCCTCTTTGCAAAGTTCAGACTCAATTTCAAAGGTCACTCTCCGTCAGATTGAATGGAAAGCATCTGTGAAGAGCTGCAATTGGATTTTGATCTAGACTTGGACTGGGCCATTCTAACCTGAGTCCCCTTTGATGTATTCTATTGTAGCTTTGGCTGCATGTTTGGTATCACTGGCCTGGGAGAAGGTAACCCTCTGCATCATTTTAAAATCTTTTGGAGCATCAGAAAGGTCTTCTTGCAGGACTGTCCTGTATTTAGTTCCAACTATCTTCTCATCAAATCTGAGCAGCATCCCGACAGCATGATGCTGTCACCCCCAGGTTGCATTTGATCACTAATATTCTCTAAAAAAACAACAACTCAGAGGCCTTCACAGAACAGCCAAACAAAGGTGGACTTTATTCACTAGCTTGGTAACTTATGTTGCAGTGTTGCTCACTTTTCAGATTTAGTTTGATCCATATTGTGTTGGTCTATCACATAAAATCCCCATAACATATACTTATGGTGGAGGTCGTAACAAGAAAAATGTGAAAAAGTTAACAGTATGAGTATTTTTCCAAGGCACTGTTTATGTACTTCACCTCTTGAAACCCCTAAAGACTGCATTGACGAGCAAAGCTCTTGATGTGCGTCAGTCACTCTGTGAGACACAACCAACATTACGGGACTGCAGGTTATGTCTACAGCCTTTCAGCCTGTTGTGTTCACGTGTTTGTTGATTGAAAAGGTGGCCAAATAATTTGGTCGGAAAGAGTCTGAGCCCTAGCCTCCTCTGTACTTTTACATACTCTCATATCATTCTTTTGTGGGAGTTTTCTATTTCACAAGATCTCACTCTTTTGTAACTTCTACATTTAGCTAGCCGGTTTACCCCTTCAGATCAAACTCAAACACGCACAATCAGATGTGCTTCTAAAAATGTCCTGCCCAACTGTGTTTCTAAAGGGCACCAGATTTACAGAACGTATTTGGAAAACTTGCATGGAATAACTGGCTTTGATTTGTGTTTCCTAGCTAAGAACACGGTTTCTGACGTACGTGGTGATGAACTCATTCTGCATGAGTGGTAAGTCCCCACTGACCTTCTGGCTCTTTTGTTTTCTCATTAAGGGAAATCGGATCCTTTGTCATTAAGGTTCCTAATCGTTGAGTGTGCTCTGCATTTACATTTAGCAGACTTGCTTTCTTTGACTGTGTTCTTTGTGCATGCTGTAATCTTTCTCACTCTGCCCTAATGTGAAAAGCTAGAGTTTGTCCTCGTCTATCTAGCCCTGTTGCCCATTTTTATTCTCTGTTCAATTAAAGCACACCAGGGGCTACACGGTGGCACAGTTGCTAGCACTCTGCCTTGCAGTTAGAATGTCCAGAGTTCAAAGCCCATCCTGGGGTCTTTCTATGTGGGGGTTTGCATGTTCTGCCTGTGCATTTGTGGGGAGTATCTGGGTTCCTTCTGCAATACAAAAACATGACTTTTATATTAATCGGTTTCTCTGAATTGATCTCAGGAATTCATGTATGCAAGCATGGTTGTTTGTTAATAAAACGCCCATCAGAGAGTATACTTCCTTAAAACACAGAGGAAGGCCAGACTGCTGGAGTCCTTCTACCGAACAGTGGTAGGATGTGTAATAACAGACTGCTTAACTGTCTTGTTTGAGAACTTTTCAGCAGCTGACAGAGCAGCTCTCCAGGGGATGGTTAAAACTGCTCAGGATATCACTGGTCCTCTTCTGCCCCCTCTAGAGTATATTCACCAGTCTTGATGTCACACTACAGCGTGCAATATTGTAAAATACTTTACACACCACTTTCCCCATTTCTTCACCCTGCTACCCTCTGGCAGATGTTACAGGTCTCTAAAGACACGTACTGCTAGACTCAGGAACAGTCTTTACCCAACAGCCATCACTGAACTGAAATCTGCCCACCCCTACAAAAATTATATAACCAGCACCCCTGGAAACTGAATGCAAAAGTCACTTTAAAATTGTCACAGTTGACAAGTCATCTTATATTATCTTCATAGCCTTCTACTTTTTTAAAAACATATTTTTTAAATCTGTTCAATCTGTTTTTATTGTATATTTTAATAAGGTGTCTATGTGTGAGTATGTGCGGTGAGAAAATGAATAATGCAACAACAGTGGAGCAGAGCTATAAGTGGAAAAACTCAGGACTACACATCTCTCTTTAATATGGGTAATCACCTTTTGAGACAGGTCTGTAAGGTTTTATAGTAGACTGGGTTGACAATAAATTAGCCTGACCAACAGTAAGCACAATATTGAAAGTCAGTTTTGTGTTCAAAAGTGGGTTTTATGTCAGACACCAGTCAGTCAGAAGAGCTATCTATTCCTTTCCAACACAGTTAAGGATTTCTCTAATCCACAGAGTATAGGAAGATCTCCACTTGAGCAAAAATATGCCGGCTAGCTATGAAAATGATAAGAAATAAAAGCTATGAAGCCTGCACTATGTGAACAGGCATTATAATAATACAGGCATTCAAATTAGATTTGACAACGCTCCCAGTAATCCTTAAAAGGATGAAACGATTTCCTTCCAGAAAGAATTTAAAACAAGACAAGATCCAAACTAAAGTACAGTTGCCGTATTATTTTGTTGACTAAATGGTGCTGCCGTCACCACATTTACCGTTTCACTTTGCAGTTTTGGTTATGACTGACTTTATCTAGGCAAAGGGTGGAAATGTAATTTCATTGTTGGGTGGGACAATAAACAGAGAGACACAGAGATCTTCAAAGAAAAAACGCAAGTCAAATCAAATCTCTCTGAACTCTGCAATTCTTTTCTACTTTTTTATCAAATTTTTCTTGAGTGATTTTTGATATTTTTGTACAACAAGTTTTTTTAACTTCTAACTGAAAGGATTACCGACCTAAAAGGACTGGATGGGTTTTGAAAGAGCTGATATTTGATGGATCTTCACCAGCCTTGGCCTTCCTCCCTCTGAGTGATTTTGCCTGAGTGGATCACCTGGCTAGGTCTTTGGCCTCTTTAATCTACAATAATCCACAAAAACAGGTACTCATGTCACGAAGTAACAGTAAGAAATCACTTCACAATGAAGAAGACTATGTCACTATGGATGTTTTGAAAGACATGTTGGAAGAACAAAAGAAGTTTTACACTGGCATGCTTGATAGGCAAGAATCAAGCTTCCTGTCTTTCACAAAAACAATGCTGGATTCTGTAAACACTAGAATTGATGGGATTATTAAAGATGTGCAGGAGGTGAAGACCAGCCTTCAGTTCTCCCAAGCTCAAATTGATGATTTTAGGGCAATGGAGATGAAGGTGGTCTCATTTGAATCTCAACTGCAGCAACTGTCCTCACTGTGCTGTCCTCATTCACTCTGAAGTGAATGATATTGCCTCAAAAATTGATTTCCTTGATAATCAGAGTTGCAGAAATAATTTGATAATCGATGGCTTAACTCAGGATAGTACATTCAAATCTTGGCCAGACTCTGAGAAGAAAGTGAGGGAATTTTTCAATGAAAAGCTTAAAATTGATTTGAAATCTATTGAAATTGAAAGAGCTCACCGTATTGGAAACTTCAAACAGCAAACAACAGCAAAACCAAGACCAATTGTTGTAAAATTTCTACGCTACAAGGACAAAGAACTCATTCTCACAAAGGCGAAAGCTCATCTAAAAAACACTGGTGTCTATGTCAATGAAGATTTTTCAGATCGAATAAGGAAGAAGAGGACCGAGCTGCTTCCAGCTATGAAACAGGCCTGAGAGAGGGGAAACTTTGCTGTTATTAGCTATGATCGTCTCATAGTAAAACCCCGTCAACAACACCAGATGGCAACAACCAGTGAAATATAAATCACTCCTCTCATTGTATGTATGATGATTTCTCCTGATCCAGACCAAGACAATATTCTTCAACAGAATTATTTTGGTTCTACTGAATACTATTGTGAAAGTACTTTTAAAAATTTGATAAACTCTCTTAGTACTAGAAATGAATTTCTTTTCTTCATATTAATGTTCGTAGTTTGTCCAAAAACTTTGAGAGTTTATCTACTTGTCTTGAAATTCTAAATTATACTTTTAATGTGATAGGGCTAACGGAAACATGGCTGACTGACACTTCAGCTGAGAATTTTCATCTAGAAGATTACAAACATATCTTCAGATGTAGAGAGGGAAGGGTGGGTGGAGGGGTTTCTCTACTTATCAATTCCAATCTACATTATACAGAAAGACGTGACATTTAAGTGTTTTAATTCTTCCTCAGAAGTAGTAGCAGTAGAAACTAATTCAGTAATTATTTTATTCATCTATAGACCACCCAATTGTGACCTTTCTGCATTTATTACCGACATCTCAAATGCTCTGGATATTATTTCCAGTGAAAGGAATTGCTCAGTATGAGGGATTGCAGCAAAGCCATGTACAATGCAGACGACTCTCCCTGTGGCTCTACGCTTCTCCAGGAGTGAATGCTGCTTGTCGGGACTTTGATGCAATCAACTGGTTTCCTTATATAGGACATTTTGACCAATCTGTATAATCTGACCCAATCTGTATAATATGATTGAACTTGATTTTGTAAAGTGCCTTGAGATGACATGTTTCATGATTTGGCGCTATATAAATAAAATTGAATTGAATTGAATTGAATTGAAAGGAATAACTGTTACATAATGGGTGACTTTAACATTAATATTGGAAATAGTCAGGGAAATATGTTAATCAAAGAATTTGGACACAATGTATTCTTATAGTTTTAATCCTACAATTTCTGTCCCCACCAGAGTAACTAATACATCAGCAACTTATATAGATAACATTTTTACTAATGTGTATAACAAGACAATGAAACCCAGTGTACTGTGTATTGATGTGGCCGATCACTGTCCCATATTTTTGATCACTGTTAAGGAGAGCAGAAATTGTCCCTCCTTACAAAACAAAAGATATAGACGAACTTTCAGTGAAAGAAATTTTATAAATTTCAGACAAGCGGTAAGTCAGTTAACATGGAGTGAAATCTATCAAACAGTAGATACTCAGAAGGCTTTTTCATTGTTTATAAAAAATGTTACTCAGGTTTATAACTCATGTTTTCCTCTTCAGCCAGTGCCTCCGAAATACAAAATGTCCAAACCGTGGATAACTCCAGCTATCATAAAGTCGCTGAAAAACAAAAATAGATTATATAAGAACTACAGTCTTTGTCCTGCCCCATTTAATCTGTTGCAATTTAAAAAATATAGAAATAGGCTAAATCATGTCATAAGAGGAGCAAAAATCCACTATTGCAATAGAAAATTAGTCGAACAAAAAAACAATACATCTTCCTTGTGGAGAACCATTAATTGTATTCTTAACAAAAAACATTGTAAAAAGCAGTTACCAAATGAATTTAAGATAAACGACTCTATTGTCTCAGATCCGCAACAAATTGCCAAAAGATTTAATGCCTTTTTTCTGATGTAGGTCCAACACTAGCTTCTAATATTCCATCTAGTCAGTTTGGACCACTAGATTATATGAATGCTTCAACTTTTGAGGAATTGAGCCTCACTTCTGTTACCGAGGTTGAAATCAGAGATGTAATTATCAATTTAAAAGACTGTTCATCAGGACATGATTTGATTGACAGTAAAATATTAAAAGACATTTATCCTGATATCATTAAACCTTTAATCTATATTTCTAACCTTTCTCTAAACGAAGGAATTGTGCCTGTAGTTAAAAATAGCTAAAATTACACCAGTTTATAAAGAAGATGACCCTGCTATTTTTAACAATTATAGACCAATTTCAGTGTTACCAGTCTTGTCCAAAGTTCTTGAAAAACTGGTTTACACAAGATTAATTCAACATTTGGATAAAAATAATATTCTATATGCACACCAGTATGGTTTTAGGAAGCAACACTCTACGTATATGGCACTTGTCCAATTTTTGACTGAAATATACAAAGCAAAAGACAGAAAAGAAAACACTGTAGGTATTTTTCTGGATCTTTCAAAAGCATTTGATACTGTTAACCATACTATTCTGTTAAAAAAACTTTCACATTATGGTATTCGAAATAAGTCACTACTCTGGTTCACTAGTTACCTTTCATACTGGTATCAAATTGTAGCAAATTATAGAAATGACTCCTCTGCTGCTCAGATGGCACTGCTGTGTCTATTTGTGGGTGTTACAGTGCCTTGCAAAAGTGTTCACCCCCCTTGGCGTTTTATCTATTTTGGTTCATTCCAACCTGTAATGCAATTTTTGTTTAATCTTATTTTATGTGATGGTTCTGCATGACAACAAAATATGAGAAAATAATTTCAAAAAATACAAAACTGAAAATTGTCACATGTATATCTATCTGCCCCCTTTGCTACGTCTTGACTTTTTGTTTAACTGTATAGTTTCTCAAATTGTTATTAAAACACCTTAAGTTTGTTGTTAAGGCGCTGTTATAACTGCTATAATAAACTGGCGGTTATCAACACACCAGCTAATGGAGGCACATGTCTGCAAGGGTTGTTTTTTTTATTGTGAGTTCAGATATTTACCTTGTGCCAGTATTAACACTGATCACGTTCTACAAAGAATCATGCAGCGTAAATAACACTCTACATTTAATTTTCTGCCTGTGTTTATTGAGATATTAGAGTGTAGCCTCATCCTCCAGGAAAGATGACACGTTCTGTACATGCCTTATTACGGCCCAGGCTACACCAGAGCATATGGCACTGCATAATGAACTGCATCCTCCATCCTGAGAAGCTCCGACGGAGTCGACCGCAGCTGCAAATCTCTGCCGCAATGACTGAGGAAGCTTTCTGCCATGATTTCAGTGTAATTTTATAGTTTGCCAATCCTCCTCACTATTTCCACACATCATCCCAGCACTGCTCTCATCCTCCTGGCAGAAGACAAGCGAGCACATAAACAGGGAATTCTGCACACACAAACACAAGCACATGCCGTCATCACCAGCACTCCCAAGGGTCTATTTATGGGCTTCGTGTGACAGCGTGTCCAACTAGATAATAGTCGGAAGAGCAAGCTGATCCTTTAATCATCATCTTAGTTAACATATACGCCTCCGTTGCAGTGAAACAGCTTCATACTTCACATAATTACAGCAGCTTGCAGCACCTGTCAGTTGGAACACCAGCCTAATATTTATGAAAATATCACCTCCCAATCAATCAGTTTTGGAACAGATACACCTGCAGCGTTGCATGCTTGCTGACATGGTACGTGGAGACTAAAACCTGTAAGTTAATAAGTGAATTTACCTGCTGCATTTAAATTTCAAATGTTCTTTTCCCACACAAGTATGACCGCCTTGGTTGATAGAACCTATAATCTGCATGGGCTGACAGAAGGAAGGTGATTGAGAAACTGAGTGGTGGTGAGGAAGTGGCAGCAATTGAGGAGGACAATTGAGAGCAAGACATCCTCTGATGGCTTCTCTGTGTTTGTTATATTGACTTTAGCTCAGAATTTCCTTCTTAATCGACAGGCACTAAAAGTAAGGGAAAAAAAGCGTTAACAGCAGCTGAGCTCTTTGTCTAATTATCAATGTCAGCACAGCAGATGCGGAAGGCATGTGGTCATAAAAAATGCCATTAGCAGCAGAAATCCCTGCCCGTTTCTTTCTAAGTAAATAAGATACAAGAACTCTTGAGATTTCTATTTCATTGACACTAAATGTGGCTAGCAAGCAAATATTAAAGGTTTAGTTCAGCATTTTGAAAGACCGTATGCTGACCAAGAACTCATGACTTTTCTGAGTGAAATTCAGTGAAGACGTACGGATCAGAATACTCTGTAATTTTCTGATCTTAGGTTTTAGCTAATTGCAATTTTCTTCAATGAGATGTGATTTAAGAGAATCTGAGCGCAGCACTGATAATATCTATACCTTTAGCCTTTGCATATGGTTAGAAATTGTGTGAGAGCACTGTTAACCTAAAAGAGGATTTGCCTAACATTTTAAAACAAAAACAAAATTATTACAGAAAAAACATTTTACAATACTATTTATTATAACATTAGCAAGGTTACTGTGGCTAAAAATGTGGATGCACATTTTTAAGTGCCATGTGTGCACATTGTGTATTCCAATAATCCAGTAATATACATTTCTCACCTAGGCTGCATACCTGAACAGGCTGCAACCTCATTCTTCCCAATTCTTCCTTTGCCAAGTCTGCATGGATCGGATATTGAAAAAGAAAAAGTTGATGTCTCCAAAACCTCTGCTTGTGTAGGAAAGGTGTAAATGCAAAATAAAAAGTTACTTCAACTAACTAGGTGGTACTTAGGAAGGGTGCAAAGAGTTTTATTGTGTTTTTGCACTGAAGTTATATTAGTGCAAAGTTCTTGTACAAATTTAAATCTCTAGTTATTCTTAAAAAAACAAATATGTTGTTCTGCGCAAGTAACCCAGTTAATTATCATCAAACTATATCAAATCTATATTTACTCCAAAAGCAGTCATTATGATTTATGAAAGTGCCACTGTATCTTTTTTTTAGCTTTTAGTAACTGATACTGTATCTTCCCCACAGAAATGACTCACTGACAGTCACCACCAGAACATCCATTAACCCTGCCTGCCTCTGTATTTCTCTGCAGCACTCACTGCTGACGTGGAGGGTATTTAAATGCAAAGTGACTTCAGTTTTTCAGTAAATATAGAAAAGGAACAGGTAATGAACCGGATCAGTGTTTGTACGGCCTTCCAGGGTCACAACCTCTATTAAAGGGCCAAACGCGCACAGCATCATCTTTGAGATTCACCAAAATAGCCGTGAGTCACCAAATTTCCCTGATTAAATCACACATGAAGATGAGTTTATTCGCATGGCTTATTACTTTTTGCTCTGTGTCACCGCAGTTTTCACATGAGTAGGAAACTGCACTTGTGAATTCTGCTTTGATGGCTTACCTCTTGGTACTTTTATCTGTGGTGACTCTGCTTTCAAGATCTATAATCTCAGCATGTCAGTCACAGCAATGCTGCCCCAGTACATCAACAAGAAAACACTCAGAGGAACATAAATGAAAAAGGGATTGACAGAGATAAAAAGGAGTAAATCCCAAGCAACAAAAGGGATTCACCAAGAAATGAAATGCTCCTTCTAAAGATCAGCCAAACACCCAAAACGGAAAAATGACACAAGTGAGGAGCAACATTCTCATGCTCTGATTGTAAAATAATTGAAGTCATAGATACTTGAAGTGTTGGCCTAGTGGTTAGAGCAGCGCGCTTGCACTCAGAGAAGGATGCAAGTACCCGGTTCGATCCCCACAGCCTGCACTCTGGGTCCCTGAGCAAGACCCTTAACCCCCGATTGCTCCCCAGGCGCCGCACATGGCAGCCCACTGCTCCCCAAGGGTGATGGGTTAAAAGCAGAGAACACATTTCGTTGTAATGTATGTTTCAATGACAATAAAGATGATATTACTATTATTTATTACTATTACTTGAATATGCATGGTTTTTATATAGCCTACCCAATAAAGGTCATCACTTGGTTTTACCTAAATACCCCCTTCACACTACTGCACATCAACCTATCATTTTAATGCTGTTAGAAGTCACTGACTCACAACCTTCATGTTTTTGAATTTAGAGGGTAATGCCTCCCATGGAGTCTTTGGACGTGACAAGAAATTCCACAACACGAGTGCTGCAGTCCTAATATATCATGTATACATGTGCACCACGGCTACAACAGTAACACAATTGTGAGTTACAGGTCACAGGTATGGCCCAATAATTGTCATTTAGTCTTACACTATGCTGAGCGGATGTTTCACTCATCTCAGGATGCTTCATACATGAAATTTAAAGTGAAACTGAGAGTATCACTTAATGTCTAAATATTTCATCCGACCACTAAGGACTCCCTATTTTCAGCATATCCGTTAATACAAAAGGAAAAGTGAGACATTGATGTCATTGACAAGTAACAACCAGTCATGACTCTGCAGAACACTATGAACCCCACTGTTCTATCTATACATGAATTATTCAGAATATGAGGGCATCAAAAGCAAAAAAACAACATACTTCAAAGACACAACAGGACTTAATATTTTACAAAATTCCATTCATTTATTCCCATTTAGACATGTCTTGTGTATTCTTCAAAACATTAGCATACATAGCAAGATTGCACACAGTGTGAACGCAGCTTATGAAAAGTGCAATGTTGGTCAGAGGTTTACATATACTCACCATGGGTTTAAAAACATGTAATTTTGGCTGTCAATAGCTTATTTGATCTGTTTTCTGGGTGGAGGGATTACACCCTCAAGAAACAAGAATTAATGCTGAAATTTGGAATTCGTTGTGGAATTTCTCTAATCTACACAGGGTCTAGACGTCCGCAATATGCTTCTGGTCAGACTCTTTCCTGGATATTTGATCACTATTCATGGAAAAATTGGTAACACTCATCTAAATTGGTTGTTAAACCTGATATTGACAGTGAGCTGACAGGAAGAGGGGGGAAGACAGGCGGCAAAGCGCCGCGGGTCGGAGTCGATCCCGGGCCGACCGCGTTGAGGAATAAAGGCCTCCTAATATGGTTCGCGCTAACCGCTAACCGCTCCGGGGCGCTTCCGCGTCCGCCGCGGACGCGACCCGGAAAACAAAACTTGCCAAATCCGGTCGGGAGAAGGGCGAAAACATGGTTTCCACCAACAAAAGCCTTCAGAGCCGTTCTCTGATGTTCTTTTAATGAAACAATATTAGGTAGATTGGACAACACGGAAGAAATAGCAGCATCAATGTTAACGCTTGCTTCCTCGATGAGCCGCCATTGCTATCAAAACAGTCTCACGTCATGGTCGCGTCTCCACTACGTCACATCTATGAAACTCCAGCCCTGCGTCCTGATTGGCCAGACCATAAAATTGGTTGGAGAAATCACTTTCTATCGGCGGTGTCCCAGATGTATGTGAGTGGAGCTGGCTGTTGTCAGGTTAGCATCCTGCTGCCACGCAAGAAACTTCCGTTTGAGTTAAACCAGTTGGCCACTTGTTGAGATGCATGAAGGTTGAACCACAAAACAAATCTTTTAAAATTTACTTTGGATTTATCAGATGAATGGGAGCATGATTACAAGACTATAGTATTCATCAAAGCCAAAAAAACAACACCTGTGGAACATCAGGAAAGTGTCGTTGTTTTTTTCAGAATGAATAATTATAGACTTATCATTATACAAGCGAGGAGCAGTTGTGTTTTGAATGCTACTGAAATGGGCCTTGGAGCAGATGGCATGGTGGTTCAAAAAGCAAAGATCCTCCAGTTTTCATTGTAATATCCTTTGGGTTCATGTTCTAAAATTCCAAATTGTAAAAAAGCTCTAAATGAAAGATTTATCATAATAAAAGCAGGTCCAAATCTCTGAAGTGTTTTGTGTAACCCTTTAAATTATCCACAACTCATTAACTTCAGCCTTATGAAAGGAGTGTTTACCTGATTCGGTCCCCTCTGACCAGGAATGCTTGTCTTCCTCAGAGGAACAAACATCAGTCATTGTCCTGAATAGGAATTATTCTTTTATTATGAGAGCAAAATAGATTTGGGTGTCCATTTATAAACTCATTCATGATGGAATGAATAAATGAGTTTCACTGAAAGCTAATCATTGATTATTTTATTCAGGTTTCAACAGAAGACATTCCATCATGGCTTGCTGCTAGTACAGAATACTGCTGCTGTCAGAGTGATGCCAGGTGTGAGAAATGGTGTAACTAAAGTTTTAGCCTCACTCCTCTCCACTTCTTGTTCACTATGCTTTGTAAGATTTTGTTGATTGTTTATAAAGCTCTGTATTGGCTGAGTCCTGTTAAAGGATTCCTTTAGTCTGCCATCCTCCATTAAGATGGCTTAGGTCTGACAACCAGACTCTCTTGTAAACACAAGAACACGATGCCCACGTTGTTACTGTGGCTAGACTCACTCTGGGACACAATTTACTCATGAAGACACAGAGCACCTTGTTTTTTTTAAATAATTTTTTATAATTTTTAGTGGAGTCTGCCATCTTGATGTACCTCTGTTTTCTTTCTTATTTTGTCTTGTAAATCAATATATATAATTCAATTTAATGGGACAGTGTGTAACTAAGTTGGATTTTAATTAGCAAAAATCAAGTATTGTTTTTATATATACATATTCTGGCATAGTTTAATAACCTCACATCTCATAACTTAGAATTACCGTATTTTTGGATTATTAGGCACACCTAAAATCCTTAAATTTTCTCTAAAATTGATGGTGCACCTTATAATCCGGTGCTTACCGTACTTGTTACGGTAAGTAGGCTACTACTTTGGTTAGCAATGAAGCCACTCCGCTCAATGGATATTCGGAGCATTATGGTACACTGTGTCACTACCTGATCAGACCACTGAGCTGTCTACAAGACTGCCTGATTTAATGTCTAAACTAGAAGTGCATTCATGTAAGGAAGCCCACACCCAGCGTACGAGCTAGCAACAATAAACCTAGTAAGTTAATTCAATATAAAAGTTACGTTTATTTTGGTCTTATGTCAGAAACAGGGCAGTGTAGTCCAACTACTCTGTCCTCCCGACAGAGACGGATTACTCTCTCTCTCAGGAGAGGCCTGTGTATGCGGAGGGGTGCAGTGATATTACACACTTGGGAAGAATATTTAATGCACCTTATAATCTGGTGTGGCTTATGGTCCAAAAAATACAGTAGTAGTTTATAATACATAGGTGTCGGTGCACCCACTGGGAGGCGTCATGTTGTGTCTCTATTTCTGATTTCAGCAGCCGAAAGGGGCCAAACTGTCAGTCATATGCGTTTCCCTATCTGTTTTCCATATGAAGTTGCACTGTCGGTAAATGGGTCATTTTGTTAAGGTCTCTCTCCCTGACGCCTCTCTGTCCCTGTGTGGGAGAGAGACGAAGGGTTTGTATGTACAGTACACAGAGGGATATCGGCCGGCCCGTTCACTGTCTGTAGCACAGCAGCAACACCAGCAGGGTCTCTTCAATCGTGTTTATAGTCGCTTATTTTAGACCCCAAATAAACGACTGCACGTTCAGAAATGAGCCCCAAAAAACACGAGTCACGGAACTTACGAGCGACTTTAGAAAAAAACAAGCGGACTTGACAACAGTGTCAAAAACCATTTCACATGATTAACGTAGCTATTAGCAGCAGCTAATACATGGAGGACATGTTTACATTATCTCACTTATACTCCGAGGCTTTTGTTGTAGCTATTACGGCAAAGTCGTTTGTAATTCATTTAGCGCACAACTAGATGTTGCACCAGTGTGGAAATCATACACACTGGGGCTTTAACTTGGTTTTACATTATTTATACAAATTTATATTTTATTTTTTACCTTGTTGGTGTATTGTTTTAGTAATGTATTATTTAAAATTGCATCATTTTGCTGTACAGCACTTTGGTCCATCTTCTGCTTTTTTTTATTTCCTTTATAAAACAGAAAAAAGAATGACACTGATGTCACTCCTCTCACAAATGTAATTAGAAAATAAATTATTTTGTTACTTTTTTGTCTAATGTAAAATTCTATGCATCCCTCAAAAAGGAATGTACAGAAAATAAATTGGATACGAAACTGTGCAACCTAAATTACCTGTACCAATTTAAAAATGTCATCATTATTAAGTTGTTCCATATCTACAGAGCATGGATAAAACTGTACTTTTAGGTCATTAATTTACTAATTCACAAATGTAAACAACTCCAACAGATTGTACTGTATACAGTAACTGGCCATTTGATTAGGAATACCTTGTCAATTGCTTGTGAACACAAACAGTGAATCAGCCAATCACATGGCTGCAACACAACAGCCTTAGTTACTTTGAATGTATCATGGTTTTTGTGCCAGATGGCCTAGACGGAGCTAGTGGGAGGGTTACTGGTGCCTATCTCCAGCTGTCAATGGGCGAGAGGCGGGGTACACCCTGGACAGGTCGGCAGTCTATCGCAGAGCAACACAGAGACAGACAGGACAAATAACCATTCACACCTAAGGAGAATTTAGAGAGGCCAATTAACCTAACAGTCATGTTTTTGGACTGTGGGAGGAAGCCGGAGTACCCAGAGAGAACCCACCCATGCACAGGGATAACATGCAAACTCCATGCAGAAAGACCCAGGGTTGGAGTCAAACCCAGAACCTTCTTGCTGCAAGGCAACAGCGCTACTCACTACACCACTGTGCAGCCGTCCTCTCAATAGTCTCCCTATATTTGTTCTGCAGACATCTTTGATGAGCAAGAAATACCTAGCATGATTTTTTTCAGCAATGACAATAGCAACAATATGAAAATCTAAAGTCATCCTGATGTCAACAGACAAATATTTTACGCCTGTAATTATTCAGTTGAACATCCATGGTGAAAGTGCCGATATCTGTCCAGAAAAGCTGTCTTTTGTTCATCTAAATGTGTCTGTATAATAGAATCAACTTTACGTCAACCATTTGTACATAGACCATCTGTACACAAATTTGATCATATTATTTTATTTACTATTGAGACATTAATATGCGTCAGTTCTGTGTTCATGAAACGTGTCAAAAAAACTGATTCATGCAGTAAATGTACTCAACAGAAACCAGATTAATTTCTGAATTTAGGTGAACATTTTTAGTGCAGCAATAATAATGTTTGCAGAAAAGGCATCCTAATTTTGGATTCCATAACAGAAAAGGTTAAGTACGCTCAGGCAGCGTGAAAATGTCAACGTGTTACAATGTGTAGCAACCAGATTACAGGTCACTGGTCTCCAGTAGGCCAATTATTTAAAAACTTCTCAGGATTGTCGGAGGAACCATTGGAAAAGTGTTGCATGTAAATAAAAACCTTCTGGGAACATCTTGCAGTGATCACTAGGGCTGTGCTTGTGTGAACTTCAGATGACTATCATAAAATATTTAAATTGAGTAGAAAAAGCTAATGAGTATGAGTGAAGTCATTAAAACGAAACCAGCACTTTGCAGAGCTATTTGCATCACATAGGATTGGGCACATTCATTGCACCGTTTGGATAATGA
Source organism: Fundulus diaphanus (assembly GCA_037039145.1). NCBI lineage: Eukaryota > Metazoa > Chordata > Actinopteri > Cyprinodontiformes > Fundulidae > Fundulus > Fundulus diaphanus. Next base: position 11,920,927 of record CM073129.1, on the reverse strand, counting down.
GTGATAATATGGCAATGTTAAATTAACATTGAGCAGTGCGGTAATGGCAGCTATACACTCTTGTAGAGAGTGACAAAATACAAAAGTTGGACAAAAATGGTGGCTGCTGTCTTTTTCAAATGTATTTCTCCAGTAAGCTGTGTCTGTTTATGATATGAGAGATGGCTCTTTGCCCAGGATCCTACACCATCACGGCCACTTGCAAGAACACAAAGAAAATCTGTTGGTGGTGAATCCTGAATGCTTATTAGCAGTCACTCAGTGATTGGGAATTGGGATCAACTGTGAGGTGCTTAGTGTACTCACTGAAAGAAAATAATGCTGTATACGAGGTTTAGTATGAGCGGTTTAGTTCAGTCATTCCCTCAGCACAATTATGCAACAAATCTGATCTCAAGAAACTTCACAGGACTAACCAATTTGATAATGTCCGTCCGTCCGTCCGTCCGTCTTCTTCCGCTTGTCCGGGGTCGGGTCGCGGGGGTAGCAGCTTCCAGGCGTCCAGGAGGCATCCTGACCAGATGCCCGAGCCACCTCAACTGGCTCCTCTCGATGTGGAGGAGCAGCGGCTCTACTCTGAGTCCTCCCCGGATGACTGAGCTCCTCACCCTATCTCTAAGGGAGAGCCCAGACACACTACGGAGAAAACTCATTTCAGCCGCTTGTATCCGGGATCTCATTCTTTCGGACACAACCCAAAGCTCGTGACCATAGATGAGGGTAGGAACGTAGATCGACCGGTAAATCGAGAGCTTCGCCTTTTGGCTCAGCTCTCTCTTCACCACAACGGATCGGTACAGCGCCCGCTTCACAGCAGACGCTGCACCAATCCGCCTGTCGATCTCCCGCTCCATCTTCCCCTCATTCGTGAACAAGAGCCCAAGATACTTGAACTCCTCCACTAGGGGCAGCACATCCTCCCCAACCCAGAGAAGGTACTCTACCCTTTTTTCGGTTCAAGACCATGGTCTCGGATTTGGAGGCACTGATTTTCATCCCGGCCGCTTCGCACTCGGCTGCGAACCGCTCCAGTAAGAGCTGTAGATCATGCCCTGATGAAGCCAATAGGACCACGTCATCCGCGAATAGCAGAGACGCAATCCTAAGGCCACCAAAACGGATCCCCTCAACACCTTGGCTGCGCCTAGAAATTCTGTCCATAAAAGTTATGAACAGAATCGGTGACAAAGGGCAACCTTGGCGGAGTCCAACTCTCACTGGAAACGAGTCCGACTTACTGCCAGCAATGCGGACCAGACTCTGACACCGGTCGTACAGAGACCTGACAGCCCTTATTAAAGGGTCCTGTACTCCATACTCCCGGAGTACCCCCCACAGGATCCCTCGGGGGACACGGTCGAATGCCTTCTCCAGATCCACAAAGCACATGTAGACTGGTTGGGAAAACTCCCATGCCCCCTCCAGAATCCTGCTGAGGGTATAGAGCGGGTCCAGTGTTCCACGGCCAGGACGAAAACCACACTGCTCTTCCTGAATCCGAGATTCAACTATCCGACGGACCCTCCTTTCCAGAACCCCTGAATAGACCTTACCAGGGAGGCTTAAGAGTGTGATTCCTCTGTAGTTGGAACACACCCTCCGGTCCCCCTTTTTAAATAGGGGGACCACCACCCCAGTCTGCCAATCCAGGGGAACTGCCCCCGATGTCCAAGCAATGCTGCAGAGCCGCGTTAACCAACACAGCCCCACAACATCCAGAGCCTTAAGGTACTAAGGGCGAATCTCATCCACCCCCGGGGCCTTGCCACCGAGGAGCTTTTTAAAGGGGAAGTCCGGTCAACAAGGAAAAATCAGGGTATCATTAGCTATAACTAAAACTAATACATTTGTGGTTATTTAATGAACTTATCTTTAATCAATAAGAAAATAAAAACATAAATTGTCGTCTGAATCACTGTGTATGGGGGCTGACATGACTGCCCAAATATGGGCAGTAAGGGGCGTTTGACATCACATCCTGCGACGTGGAAGAGCGGAAGCGGCGACAGTATTTCTCTCCGCTTTCCATGCAAAGTCAATAGGAGCCGTTCTACACAGCTGCGATCATCAATAATTATTTCGGATTTCCAGAGGACTTCACCGCTGACATTCCCAAGAGCTATTGCTGAAGCAACAATGCCCACGTGCATGGCCATCGGATGTTCCAACACAACTGGTAAAAGAGGAAAAAACATTGCTTATTTCAACACAGTCACTTCAGCGATCTCTCCTCCGCTCTGTGTGTGTGTGTGTGTGTGTGTGTGTGTGTGTGTGTGTGTGTGCGCGCTCAGCTGCAGCGCCGGTGCAAAGCCGTGATCAGCCCAGCATGTGCTGGAATGCTCTTATATTTTAATACTTATACTATAATAATCAGCTAACTTAAGTCACTTCAGCGATCTCTCCTCCGCTGTGTGTCTGTGTGTGTGTGCGCGCGCTCTGCTGCAAACTGAAACTGAAACCCCGTCTGTTAGATGCAAAGCCGTGCTGCGCGGAGCGCGCACACACACACACACACACACACACGCGTGTATAGATATATACTGTAGGACCCGACTGAGTTTGATCTTGGAAAATAGTGCGCCGTGACAAACAGAGCGTTGAAACTTGCTCAACATCGGGTCCGCCGAGTGACGTAAAAAAATGGGAGGTGACAGTACTATTCTTGACCAAGATGGATTCCTCAACATAAACATGATTAAATGAGAATTATTATTAATTAAAAAAAACTTATAATTTTTTGCACAGTATGTAGTAGTTTTATATTTAAAGTACTTTCAGCAGTTTGAATTCTGATTTTGACCGGACTTCTCCTTTAACAACCTCGGCAACCTCAGCACCAGAGATGGGAGAACCCGACCCAGAGTCCTCAGGCTCTGCTTCCGCAATGGAAGACGTGTTGGTGGGATTAAGGAGGTCTTCGAAGTATTCCGCCCACCGAAACCCGACGTCCCGAGTCGAGGTCAGCAGCACACCACCCCCACTATAAACAGTGTTGGTACTGCACTGCTTCCCCCTCCTGAGATGCCGGATAGTGGACCAGAATCGCTTCGAAGCCGTATGGAAGTCTTTCTCCATGGCCTCTCCGAACTCTTCCCACGCCCGAGTTTTTGCCTCGGCGACCAGCCGAGTCGCCTGCCGCTTCGACTGCCGGTACACATCAGCTGTTTCCGGAGTCCCACAGGCCAAAAAAGCCCGGTAGGACTCCTTCTTCAGCTTGACGGCTTCCCTCACCGCTGGTGTACACCAGCGGGTTCGAGGGTTGCCGCCGCGAAATGCACCGACAACCTTGCGGCCACAGCTCCGACTAGCCGCCTCAACAATAGAGGCGCGGAACATGGTCCATTCAGACTCAATGTCCCCCGCCTCCCTCGGGACGTGTTTAAAGTTCTCCCGGAGGTGGGAGTTAAAGCTCCGTCTCACAGGGGACTCTGCCAGACGTTCCCAGCAAACCCTCACAGTACGTTTGGGCCTGTCCGGTCGGACCGGCTTCCTCCCCCGCCATCGGAGCCAACTCACCACCAGGTAGTGGTCGGTGGAGAGCTCCGCCCCTCTCTTCACCCGAGTGTCCAAGACATGCGGCCGCAGATCAGATGAAACGACAACAAAGTCGATCATTGAACTGCGACCTAGGGTGACCTGGTGCCAAGAGCACATATGGACACCCTTATGCTTGAACATGGTGTTTGTGATGGACAATCCATGACGAGCACAGAAGTCCAACAACAAAACACCACTCGAGTTCACATCAGGTGGGCCATTCCTCCCAACCACGCCCCTCCAGGTCCCACTGTCATTGCCCACGTGAGCGTTGAAGTCCCCCAGCAAAACGAGGGAGTCCCCAGGAGGGGCACTCTCCAGTACCCCTTCCAAGGACTCCAAAAAGGGTGGGTAATCTGAACTGCTGTTTGGCGCATAAGCGCAAACAACAGTCAGAACCCATCCCCCCACACGAATGCGAAGGGAGGCTACCCTCTCGTTCACCGGGGAAAACCCCAACGTGCAGGCACCGAGATGAGGGGCAACAAGTATGCCCATCCCAGCTCGGCGCCTCTCACCAGGGGCAACTCCAGAGTGGAAGAATGTCCAGCCCCTCTCAAGGAGACTGGTTCCAGAGCCAGAGCGGTCGGAACCTCTCAACCTTGCGCACAAGCTCAGGCTCCTTCCCCACCAGAGAGGTTACATTCCACGTCCCAAGAGCCAGCTTCTGCAGCAGAGGATCGGAACACCAAGGTCCCCGCCCTCTACTGCTACCCGTTGCACAATGCACCCGACCCCTTTGGCCCCTCCGACAGGTGGTGAGCCCATCGGAAGGGGGACCCATGTCGCCTCTTCGGGCTGAGCCCGGCCGGGCTCCATGGGCAAAAGCCCGGCCACCAGACGCTCGCCAACGTGCCCCACCTCCAGGCCTGGCTCCAGAGTGGGGCCCCGGTGACCCACGTCTGGGTATTTTCGATTTGATAATGCAGAGTCCGAATTGATTCCAGTTGCAATACAAGTCACTATCTACAATTCAGAATATAATGGCAATTAGACAAAATCTATCCAGCAACGAATGACGTCATTTTGATCTCTCAGCCTTGTCTTGGAGAGTCTCCCAGCATGTTCTCGACACAATGTCTGGCCAGAACCTCTCTCTCAAAGGGTGTCCTACTACTGTGCTGTAATTGGACAGGATTTAGATGGCCATGTTTAAGTTAAGGAAACAGAAGTGTCTCACACATCTGTGGAACTGCAGTCGCGCAGTCCCGCAGTTCAACTCTGGTTGTTTAAGCGATCAAACATGCTAATTCCGCTCACTTGCAGCATTTACTCTATAAATTATCCAAGCGGGACAGTCCCACCCTTGTAGCACTGCACGTCTTCAATGTTCGCAGTATTTACAAATAGCGGCAGAGCACAACGTGAGCTATTGTGTGTCTGCTTCTCAACTTTCAGCTCTCTATGCCCCCCTCCCCCCGCCAGATCTGACGTGACATGGGGCGGACTTCTGCAGCTGAGCGTCTCATGCACTATGTATAAACAGAGCCAAAACTATCCTTTGTCTTTTCCCCCTCCCGAGAAAAAAAACGTTGTTCTCGTGGAGTATGTAACAAGCTTCAGTATGAGCAGCCATCTTCTCTGACTGATGGGTCTTTGAGTAGATAGAGAATAATCAGAAAAACACAAAACAATAATCCTGGAAGACTTTCTTTGGGAAAGAGATGTGTGCAACAACAAAAAATAAAAGCATACTCACATATTGTACATGTACGATAGCAGTAATATAACACAAGGGGCTCATAAAAGGTGGTCGAAAAAACAACTAAACTAGACAATTATTTTTGTTATAGGTGATTGAGAATGGTATGTTTCAAAGAAAAATAAGCTACCTTCTCTTAAATGAACCTGTAATTGAGCATAATATAATAAAAATTACTTATTGTTAGAATAGTGTTAGAATACAGTTAAATATACCTTGATCCAGATCAAACTCTTCTGTGGTGCTGACAAAGTGAGGTCGGGAGTAGAAATTATGCGGCCCCGGCTGCTGGAGCCCACCTAGGCTGAACAGGCTTCGCTCATTTGTAGCGCAGCAGGAGAAAGCCCTCCGGCTGGGGATGCATGGGTACCGAGTCCAGCTCTTCATCTCCAGGTCGAAAGCCTCCAGTGCCGTCACTGGCATCTTTCCCTGACGACCACCTGGAGGAGGAAAAAGAATTGCACAACACATTTTTAATATTAGAGTTTTGGAGGCTTACAGATATTTTCAGTGCTCTAAAAAAGTATTCCCTATATTTTCTGTCACCTTATATGTTTTAGATCATCGCACAAATTTCAATACAAAGATCACCTGATTCAATACAAACTGCAGTTTTCAATTGATTATTTCATTACTAAGGGGAAAAAATATCCAAGCCAGCCTGGCCCTATGTGAAAACTAATTGCCCCCTTTAACCCAACACCTGGTCCCTTGGTGGCAACAGCTCCCATAAAGTGTTTTAGCAATAACTGGTCATTAGACTTTTACATTGCTGTGGAGAAATTTTGGATTTTGGACTGAGAGAACCAATGGTTTGAAAGAGGGATGAAAGAGAAAAGCCATCACTAAACAGAGGGGGAGGATTGCACTTCCAACTCCCCAGTGTTTACAGCTCGGTCCTCCAACAAATCCCAAAGAGATTAAATCAGCAGTCTCATCATGATTCAGGGGACCAATCACTCCACTCACACCAAACAATAGCTTCTAACGACCCAGGAGACGGATGGGTCATTGATTTGCATCTGACTTTGAATGCTGAGGACCTCCATGTGAATAAAAACAACAGCGCTCCAATTGCAGGTTGCACAAGTGTGAGCCACCAGAATTGACAAAAGACTCCTGGATAGTGTCATGATTTTTCTATGATGAACCAAGAAAGGACACCATACACACGGGACTATTTACTGAGAGTTTATTGACAGGAAGATGAGAAATGGATGATGAAACCAGAAAGGCAGGACAGGACTGGAACCGGGGTGTAGCTGTGAGGAGGAGCTGACGGACCGGAGAGAGTTCCTGATGGCACGACTGCTGGAGCACAGAGGAGGCAGGAAACACAGCGGCTGGCAGAGGCCTCACTGAAGCTCAGAGTAGGCAGGATAATCCAGCAGTCAACAGAGGCCTATTTAAGGCACAGAGGAGGCAGGATAATCTAGCAGCAGACGGAGGCCTCACTATGAGCAGAGAGGTGGCAGGTAAATCCAGCAGTTAACAGGCCTTACTTGAAGCAGAGAGGTGGCAGGTTCATTCAGCAACTGAATCACAGATGAGGCAGGTAAATCCAGCATCTAGACTGAGGGAGGCTTATACGGGGAGGCTGGCAGGTGGAGTGAGTTCTGACTAATTAATGTCCAACAGGTGTGACTGATTGCAGAGGGAGAGAAGGGTAAGCTGAGTGAGAAGAGGAGGAGGAACTGAAAACTAACAAAAAAGGCCAGACTAAAACTAAACCATGACAGATAGGTGTCGAAATGTTTTCAGAACAATTTAGCAAAAGTCTGGTTGCCTCAGAATTAAGCCTGTTTGCTGTTGTGATGACCCAGATGACAGAATTTTGTACAGGTAGTGATGGTGAGATGAAGCCTCATGAGGCATTGAACCACTTGAGCCAACTGGTTCGAGAAAGGGTTCATTTCTTGATGCTTCATGTGCACACGAAACCACCTACTGGCCAGGTGTATAATCACAGCCAGCTGTATCTTAACACGTGTGATGCATTGAAGTTTTGTCTATTATGACTCTTGGGAATGACTTCACAAAAGGTGTAGGACGAAATAATTTGTCTACATAAATTTTGTATACACATGTGTATAATAAAACATTGTTTGAATGTATTCTCTGTGTGTAATTATTCCCAAAATAGTAGTGACGTGATATGGCATGGTGTGTAATAATGTTTTTTTGGGACTCTAGAAAAATGGCATGGGCTTAATCAGGCAGAGGACAATGAAAGTGCTTGTGGAACTAGGCAGGGGGTAGTGAATAGGCTAATGCTTGTGTAACTTGGATGATTTCATGCATTTTTATTAAGAAACAACAATTTCTCCACAGTTTTTGGTTTTAAATGATTTCTCTTTTTTGATACTACTTCTCCAGCCTTTGAAAAGACACGCTCACATGGCACAGATGATGCCGGGGTGCATAAATAAATAAGTGCAAGTATATACAGATTGGGGTACTGTGACCAATGATTAGCCCAGTACTATACGGTCCCACAGTTTCCCCTCAGCAGCAACACTGAAGCACACAGAGGTTCCCGCTGCGTCTTTACGCACGATCCAGCTGCTGATGTCTCCTCTCTTTTCAGCTCAATGCAATTCTAGACAGTAACAGTTTATAACCTATATCACCTTTCACAGCAACAGGTTTCTCATCTCAGTCGACCAGACAAATCTCTATTGCTCTCCTCAGTGCGCTCTGGGCGGTGAGGTGGGAGGATTTTACCCGATGGTGCGCTGCGTGCGAGGGATAAACAGGGGGGAAATGCATAAATAAAAACTGTAAATGGCTCCTATACAGTGATCATAGGAGCTGACCGGTCTGAGATCAACCTCCTGATGTTACAAGTTCTTTAAAATGACTCTTAAAAGGGCGCACCCAAATTACAAGTAACGTAATTTTGCGCACCTGAAAAAAGCGCAAGGCAGCAGCGCACCGAAGCGCCACGGTTCTGTTTTGTTTAAAACAAAAGATCATGAAACACAGCCATAACTCTCCTAGTGACTTTAATTGGCACACTTTGCTACGGGTGTGAGGACATTAAACGTAGTGATTCACGTTTTGAATGGTGAACGGTGATAAAAGCCCCTGGGTTCGAGGGAAAGGAGGGGGGAGACAAATGACTAAAAAACAAAAATGGAAAAAATCTGTAAGTTGGCAAATACTTTTATACAGCACAATATCAGTTCAAAGCTAAAGAAACTGGATGAATTTAATTTAAGCATTGAAATAAAATAAAGGATCATGTAAAAACAGGTAAAGTATAGTAATAACGTATCATAAAGTCGTGGATATGCCTTACATGAAATTGAATATAACCTCCAAGGAAGTTGGCTTTTACATGAGTAACAATGTAGGGAAAATTTGACAATTTCTGCCATTGTTACTGCTGGAAATTTCACTCCTTATCTTCTTCCACTGTCACATAGTTTCAGTGGCATTTATATCAAAATCTACCAAGCGTGCAGACCAGCTCTGAGACCACATTTCTTTTTGGACTGAAGAGCAAAGCGCAGCAGCAGGGTGCTCCCCTAGGATGAGTTATTTACTTCGACAAATCATAACTTAACCTTGAAATATACAGCTACAAAGGGAAGGTAAAATAGTAATAGAGCATTGAGTGAACAGGATGCATTCTAGTGAACGAGAAGGGAGGAGAAGCACTGAGGAAAAGTGATAGAAGGTAAAAAAAAACACGCAAAAAGATGCAGTTGCTAGGGGTTACATGATAAGAGAAAGATCAATGAAGATAAGAGAAAGCAAAACACAGCAAAAAGGGAGGCAAATGGGAAAGTGACAAAAGACTGTGGAAAGAAGTGACTGAAAGAGGAGAATGTGGAGGAGTGAAAGAAGAAAGTGGAAGAGGGTCAGCTGGAGTGGGCAGGATAACATGGAGATCGATAGTGATAGTGAGACAAAGAGTCGAACTGAGTGGGAAGCATTAGTGTGAGAGAAAGAGATTCTAACCAAAAAGATCGGTTGAATGTAATACTGTGGATGGTTTTCTGTGAGAATCAGTAAGTTATTTGGATTGTAAAGGAATATTTTCCATCAAGACATCTGAACTGCTCGCAAAAAAATCCATATACCTTTAACTTTTTTCATGGATTTTGGGGAATTTTATGTGACTGGCCAACATAAAGTACACTTTGCAACACCTCTAGAACAACAACACAATCAGTCCATTAATCAATCAATCACTCAATGATTACTCATATAGTGCTTTACAATATCCAAAAGGTGACCAAAGAGCTTAACAGCAAAAACTGAAGGTAGCTCATTCCACATCCTGGGAACAGCGATGTCAAAAGAACTATGACCCCAGCCATAGTTTTACTTCACACAGGCAGCTCAGCAGAGGACAAGATGTTCCTCTTTCAGCGGTTTTCGCTGTCAAATAGATCATCAGCTTAAAATTGAATAGACAGATTGTGTTTAGCCATAACTGATCCTACAGGCAACATGTCCGAAAGAAAAACAGAATAAGGCCAAGAATGGTAGCTTGGGGCATCCCACAGGAGAGGGATACACAGGCTGAAAAATCAAAACCAACCATAATACTGGTTTGCTAAATACGACCCAAACTAATTCAGGACAGTACCATGAATACCCACATAATTCTCCAAGAAAGAAATTAGTACTCCATGGTCCACGTTATCAAAAGCTGCATCAGCACAACAGGAGATTTAGCACCTGACTCCAGAATGACATCATTGGGAGATTTTAAAAGAGCAGGGAGTATGTATGGTGTCGAGATGTGAACCCTGACATGAATGTTTCGAGAATTGAGATTTCCTATAGAAAGAATTGCTGTATTGTAGAAAAACAACTATTTCCAAAACCTTAGAAAGGAAGGACAGATGCTAGATTAGCCTGGAGTTGGATAAAACTGAGGGGTCTAGGAGATATTTTTTAAGAAACGGCCAGACTACACCATGTTTAAAATCTGGGTCAGACCCTAAAGTCAAATTTTAAATTGGCCCAACACTAGGGATGACGTCTTTAAGCATCCTTGCAGGAACAGTATCTAATGAACAGTTTGTAAGTGTCCCCTGTTGAATCAGTTCAATAAGAAAAGACAGAGAAACAAGTACAAACATTTTGCGTGTCTGATGCCTCTTTGTGAAGAAATAAATGAAAGGAATTTCACAACGTGTGCTGTATCTGTTGGAAATAATTCAGGGATTTAAATAGTTGATGCTTTTAAATAACATACTAGGTGAATGACGGTTGATGGAAATGAGGGAAGAGAGACATGACGTTTCTAATTTTGCACGGACTTCTGCCATTTTGTCACTGTCACACAACATACCCAAAGAGGCATGCACTTTATCCATCTTCCACTTTTGTTCCACTTGTCTACACAGTTGCCTTAGGGAGTGTGTGATGTCATTTAGCCATGGTTCTGAATCGGACCTGGTGAGTTGGTGTTGAAAAGTAACAACAGAGTTCAAAATCTGTGAACATGGAGAGTTGAAAAAAGCGAAGGGATGATATCTGGCCATGGAGAAATCAGTCCACTTGAAGCCAAAAAAAAAAAATCCACTATAAGAGGCAGCAAAATCTCCAGCTGTTGAGGAAGTGATGATGTGGCGGCAGTGGGTTGGGAGATGGGACATCCCTGCAGACAAAGGAGCTGAGAATTCAAAGATGTTGAATAATCAGGTATCAGAATCAGAAATACTTTAATAATCCCAGGGGGACATTATTTTCATTACACGCTCCAGATATGCATGTATATATAAATATCTATAGATATAGATATATATATAGATATATAGATATAGATATAGAGATAGATATATATAGATATAGGTATATACAAATCTGAAAATATAGTGATAATGATAATTTGCAAAAGAGTGCAAAAGAATGAATAATGTCAATGATTTTGAGTCAGCATTACAGAGGGGGGGTCTGATGACCACAGGCAGGAATGATTTCCTGTGGCGCTCTGTGATGCATCTGGGTAAGAGGAGTCTTCTGCTGAAGGAGCTCCTCTGCTGGGCCAGTGTGTCATGGAGAGGGTGTGAGACATTGTCCAAGATGGACTGGAGCCTGGACAGCATCCTCCTCTCTGCCACGGTCTTCAGAGTGTCCAGCTCCTCCCTCACAACATCACCGGCCCTCCTGATCAGTTTATTCAGTCTGTTGTTGTCAGCAACCCTCAGCCCGCTGCCCCAGCATGTCACAGCAAAGCAGATCGTACTGGCAACAACAGACTCATAAAACATCCTCAGCATCGTCCGACAGATGTTGAAAGGCCTCAGCCTCCTCAGGAAAAAGAGTCGGCTTTGGCCCTTTTTGTAGACCGCCTCGGTGTTTCTAGTCCAGTACAAAGTGTGCCAGAAATCATCTGTTAAGCCAACAACTGATTGGATTAAATCAGATTTCTTTTAAAATCATCAATGGGGTTATTGTCTGGACAACAACCATGAATATTGAAGTCACAACAAATTCAGGTTTTATCATACATTGGGACAGTATCTGTCGGAAACACAAAAAACTCCTAAATGAGAGCCTTACTGAATCATTGTGAGTAATAAACTGCAGTTCAAAGGTAGTGTAGTGATTTTCAATGTTTTCCACCAGCACTTAGATCAGTGTGGGAGAATAACCAGCTTGGGGGTGGGGGTATTCCTCCTCTCTTTCTGCTACTTATGAAAAAGTCTGTTAGTCTATCAGTTTCACAATTGATAGAGCGAACTGATCAGCAAGAATTAGGCCAGAAGCTTGATGATGGCCATAGAAGTGAGTTGATTCTCTGCAACTTTTTATGGAACATTTGACCAACATAATGGGTGTATGTATGTATATCTCTTCAAGGTATCCAAATTTTAGTTTAGAAAAACACTGCAGTTATATATTGTAAATTAAATCAGAATGAGAATCAAGTTTAATCGCCAAGTAGTTTTGCACAGGAATTTGACTTGGTGTTGATGGTGCAGACAAAAAATAAAAATACAGTAAAATAAAAAGGATATATATACAGAAGCTATATACACTCAGTAAACTGTGCGTTAATGTAACGCAGAAGCTTGTAAATCCTGAATGGGGGAGAGAGGCAGTGTCCAGTTTCACGGGCGGCTCTTGGCCTTGTTCTTAAGTCCGGTAGCAGATGGGAAGAAACTGTTCTTGTGGCGTGACGTTTTGGTCCTGATTGACCGCAGCCTCCTGCCAGAGGGAAGTGACTGAATTAATCTGTGACTGGGGTGCGAGGGATCAGCCACAATCTTCCCTGCACGCCTCAGAGTCCTGGAGGCGAACAGGTCCTGGAGAGATGGAAGGTTGCAGACAATCACCTTTTCTGCAGACCTGATGACACGCTGCAGTCTGCCCTTGTCCTTAGCGGTGGCACCAGCGTACCAGATGGTGATGGAGGAGGTGAGGATGGACTCAATGATGGAGGAGTAGAACTGCACCATCATTGTCCTTGGCAGGTTGAATTTCTTCAGCTGCCGTAGGAAGTACATCCTCTGCTGGGCTAAAGGAGCTACAAGTAAGATATTTACTGTAAAATCAATCTAAATCATTCTCATTTGTTGCCCAGGATAGAGGTAACATTCTCTATAAACAATGTCTTAGTCAAGTTTTTCTCCTTTCTAACCTAGAGGCACGGTCCGGAACTACTTCAGTTCAGCATGTAGCCCGTGTTTACGTCCTGGTTCCTGATCCAATCATATTAAAGTTCCCAGGGTTCCCAAAACATCCATCCATCCATCCATTTTCTGACCCGCTTAATCCCTCATGGGGTCACAGGGGTTGCTGGTGCCTATCTCCAGCATTCACTGGGCGAGAGGCGGGGTACACCCTGGACAGGTCGCCAGTCTGTCGCAGGGTTCCCAAAACAGAGCGCAGCATTTGCTATTTTATCTTGGCAACAGAGCAGCAGCCTGCAAACATGGAAGCCAGTAAGAGAAGCGGACCAGAAATGGAACAAGAATACACTATCATTTACCTATCCTCCCCTTCCCTGTGTGTAATGCCGAAAGCTAATGAATTATTTATTTCATTATTTCTCCTGGACAGAACCAGACAGTCGACTGTATCTAAGGAAATCTCCATGGCTTATGAGTCACTGTTAGTTTAACAGCTGAAATTCCAACGTTGCTATAAAATATTAGGTATATTTTTTGTTATTTCATTACCTTTAAATATTAAGAACTGATGTCATGTACATTGGTTATAAGATCATGAATAGTATCATGTGTTGCACAAGCTCAGTAAGTTGATTCTTGAATTATTGGCAATCTTTTTGGAGGCTACACATTGGCTGACCATCATCCCTGACCTGGTTGCTAAGAACCATTCATGTGACTTTTATCCACATGTCATCTCACAGTGTGAAGCCTGATGTGTTATGTCAAGTACCACTAAGTTACTGAAAACCCATGAAATTTACACCAGGGGTGGTTCAGATACCCACTGATCCTAAAACACCGCCGACAGGAACAGCAGCTGAAGAAGCAGCAGGAGTGTACAGGGCAGGATAAACTTTACAGCAAATGATCTGAAGTCGCATTAACACAACTTGACAGAGGAGGGGACAGAGAGCTAAATAGAGAAAGCAAAGGAGACATTTCGATCAGGATTTGGAGTTATGAAATTGGCAGCATAAATGTCCCCATAGATTTGTAGATAATGAGATTAGATCATCTGTGTACCAGATTTGTGTGAGTCATGACTCTGCGACTGCACTTGAAACCTTTAGCCATCTTTCTCTGCCTCGTAACTTGCCCTGCATCATTAATTCCAGTGTGCCTAAGATTGATTAGCTTTCTGAACTCATTTCTCTGTAGACTATTTTAGAAAAGAAGTCCCAACTGGACTGGTGATGCAGACACAGTGCTGTCAACCAGTTTATTCTGCATAAACTGAAACCCAGCGCAGGGAACTTCATTTAATATGTTGTAAAACCCGCCGCATTGCTGTCAAGAGTAAAGATGAGTTAAGCCTTGGACAGTTTCAACAGGCACATAAAAAGGTTTTGTCTTTGTAGTGTCACACTGTAAGATTTCTGTTTGAAGCCAAAGAGGGCAGAAAAAATGGACAAAAGGTTTGCCAGGTAGCATCCTGAGTGTGTAACAGTTAAAGAGCAAAGAAGTCTCAAGGTATTGTTGAGGAAAATATCTTAGTTGTTATATTAATCAGGCATTTGTATGGAAGTAATGAGGAATGCCCCTTCAGGGCAAAATAAACATGCAGCTTGGGTTTATGGTTGAGAGGTCATTTGGCTCGACCCCTGATAGCCGTACTGCTTGGGAACCTTGGCTGTGTCTGCGCCCACACATCCCCCGAACCAAGCAGGAGGGGCAGTCAGCCTATTAAAAGGATGTCTTTGCGAACCTTTGATTAGACAAAAACTGCAATGCCAGGGAGAAGCACGTAGATAACAATGGTAATGTAACTTTTGTCTCCTTTGGAATTCCAATTAATGCATATTTTAATGTTTGCCTCTGATCAATGTTTTCTCCTTACTGCCAAATCTTAAACCGGGGTAAGACGGGCCTTCAGAGATAAGCAGGAGCAGGCCGGTATTAATATCTACAATTTGGTCAGCCGTGACCTGGATTTGACAGTAAGTGGAGGAATCTTTTGAATTTGGGCACGAAGGAGTAATCGTTTACAGCACCACAGGGTCGACCCAAAAAAGATAAGGAGATTTTTGATTCTCCATTGGCTGTAAATCAGACATAGGCTAAATCAAGTGGTGCTGTGTATGACAAACTCTCTTTTCAAAATATCAGGGGTTAAACAGAGCAACTAGTATGAGAAGATTGAATGGAATTTATGTTGAAACCGAGGAAGGGTTGAATGGGATTTATGTTTAAGTCTACGTCAAAAATTAAAAAAACATAAAAATTACAAAATATAAGTAAAGAAAATTAAAAAGATAAAAACAAAGACAAAAAATATGACCGAAGGATTGGCCACACGCAAACCAGGCTGACGAGACTGGTGACTTTAAGGCTGAGGGCCTCTTGAGAATTAGGGACGCTCATAAAGAAGCAGGGAACAGGTACGGTTAAGATATGTTAACATCCTTAAAAGTTGAGACTAAGACAGCTAAGATTCTTAAATTGATGAAGCTGTAAGATAAGGGAAGAAGAAAAAAAAGGGATCCCAGAGAGATCATTTAAATTGTCTCTTAGCTTCCAAAAACGGGGTTTTCGGAGGCACGGCAGTTAGATCAGAAGGTTTATTAAAAGAAATAGAGTTTCCGCCGAACGGAAAAGGCACAAGGTCTTTCCTTGCGCACGAGCTGTCTGTCTTTATATGTTGTGTTTGTCATGTCCTGTCCAACTTTTTGTCTCGGTTAAAATGGGATCCATTGTGTGAAAGAGAAGACTGCTTGAGTCCGCTGCTCTTAAAAGTGTGGGTGCCTCTGTGTGTATTTCTGTGTGTATATGTCCCCAAGGGGATGATAATCTTCCTGCACCTCTTGGCTTTTCAGTGGAAAACTACTGTGTCGAGTTGAGTGTAGCTTGGAGGAGTAGGTAAAAAGTGTTAATTATGGAGCGCGAAGTTGGAAATCATTGGGAAAAAAGGTTGATGCATTAATGACGTTTGTTGAAGCGCAGGAAAAGTTTGAACGGAGAAAAATGATTTGAAGTATGAACAGCACCTGGTGGGAGAGTTTCATTGGAGAAAAACAGCTGGGTGACGGTGAGTTTTGGAGCAAATTTTTATTTTAAACCATACCCTAAAAGTCAGAAAGAGGTTAGAAGTTGGGAAAAGTTGTTGGAAATTTGGGAGAGCATTAAACATTTGTTTGAGACATTTGAGAAAAAAAGAAAGGAAGATACCTTTTGTAAGAGCATAATTTTAATTAGTGTCATCTATTGCAAAATAGCATATTAAAATGCCTAAATGAGCTTTTACACTTTCAGAAATAAATATAATTTGCGATTAAATGGTGATTAAAATTGTTTCATTGTTTGATAGCCCTAGTTAGATATAATACACCAGACTTAAATCTGGCTTATTAAAAGAAAGTAGGAAACAGCCCACTAATAGCTTCTGCTTATTTTAGGTCTGGTTAGGTTCAAAAGGTAAAATGGAGCCTAATTGTGTTTGGCAAAAGGACAATGCTGCTGATTTGATAGATTTTGGTAACCCTGCATCTAGTTATGAGTTAGTTTTGGAGTTACCCTCAAATGAAGCAGCTGATGTTAAGGAATCTATGACAAATGTTAATGGCTTGCATCGTTTTACTATAGATACTGATATTGCAGAGCGACAGAAATTAGTAGGAACAGACAGTTCGGATCCCAAAGTGTTCATAATATGCAACCACATTCTTAAAGTCCCACCAAAATGCCGATACCCTTGTTACAAAATAATTTAGGAGCAGAGGAATTTGTTCCTTATTCATTTTGTGATGTGCAACTCCTGGTGGATAAACTTCCCAGCATTGCTGCTGGTGGTCGATCGTGGCTGGCTGAATTACATCATTTGACTAAAGGCACAAAACTGGCCCTGGGTGATTTTAGAGCCATTTTAGGATGCTGTGTTTTGGATTCGGCTGCAGCTTATATTGAAAATGTTGCTCAAACGTTCCATATGCCTGATGAAACTTTATTGTCTTTAGTAATTTCTTCTTTGGAAGATGCAGTTACACAGCATTTTCCCTTATCCACTTCAGCAGAGCTTCCTAAGTTTGATTGGGACCCACAACAGCAACCGAAGAAATACTTAGATCAGGCCGCAGAAGAATGGATCAAACACACAGGTGTGGATCCCAAAACAAATCGTTCCAATTTGGGTGAATTATTTAGGGAAGTAGTGTTAAAAAGTGTACCCTCTTCAGTATCTCAGCTGATGAACTTAAATCCTGATATGAATGGTTGTGAATACGCTCGCTGGGAAAAACATTTGGTACACTATTTGCATGTGGCTCAAAGGGAGGAGAGAAAGACAAAGCAAGAGGTAGAGGAATTACAAGTTCAATTACTAAAATTACAGCTACTGGAAGCAAAACGGAAAGTGAGTAAGAGAAAGCAAAATATTGAACATGTGAATGTATCAGCAGTTACATCTCATGGTGCTCCAACCCTGACGGTCCCACCTCAGTCTAGTTTACTCCAAGGAGGGGGTTTGCCTGCTCCTGTTTTCTATTGCCCATCTAATTACAGGTCTGTTTGTCCTGGACATGGAGGCAGATGGCAGTATGGTGGTCAGTATGAGCATGGGCAAAGAAGCACAGGACCGAAAGGACGAGGCAGATATTGCAGAACTTTACGAACACCTGTCGACATTTGCTACAACTGTGATCACGCTGGACATTGGGCAAGGGACTGTGTAGCTCCACTGGCAGGTCAGCCTGGCATGGTGCCACCGAATCCTAACATGGCCCCACCTCCAAAAGGTCAGTACCCCAGCAAGGGGATAACGCTCCCCATGAACAATGTTTACACACCCTGGGAAGGATGGCATGAACTTTCAGCACATACCGGAGCCACATATTCCATCAGATTCTGAGTTGTGGACTGAGACTTTGTCACTGAGATGCTCCTCAGAGAAATAACAGCGTCTGCCGTTGCAACACGTGGGGGAAGGGTTGCTGACATCTATTGGGACTGTGAACAGAATTCGCAGCATCTGGTGTTCTCTCAGTGTTCCAGCCATGAAAGCCTTGAATGCAAAGTCTAAGTTCGCACCTGTCTTCATCTGATCTGCCATATGCCAATCTGATCTATGACAGGAACCACACAGACTGGTAACAAGAATCTTTATGGTAAAACACAGACAGTCACTACTGGGACTATGTATCTGGAGGTTGGTACTGCTGAACAACTTTAATGGGATGTGATCTGGATGGCATGTCTCCTCATATTTCTCTTTCTCTCCATGTTTTGAGCACCAGGCAAATGGATCAGGGGAATGGTTAAACGTCTCCTTCAGCCAACTGGTTGAGCACCTACCAGCGTACAGGTTTGCTGTTTTGAAAATATACTAATATCTATTAAAATTTTCTGTTATGTAACTGATAAGTTCCTTTTAAACATGAGTTTTTGATTCTATTATCGCCAGCAACGTACTGATCATCTTTAAGTAGCAGAAGGTGTACTTTGAAGTCACAACTATGAGCAGGAAATCCACTGTGGTGGGAATACTTTCACGTGCTCCAGTTACATTTGGGGTCACTGTTGAATTGTCTCTCTGGGTTAACTAGTGCAGCCATAAATCAGAGCAGGGGGTTTACTATCAGCTCGCCTTTTTTGCGGTGGCATTTTTATGATACTGGGCCTCACCCTGGAATGCACAGATGTGGCCTGAGTTAAACATTCTGTTTTTAAACAAAATACTATTCATTACCAGTGGTACACATGTATAGATTTGACAAATATGTTATGCTATTTCTCATTAGCTAAAGAATATTGGAATTTTTCAATTTTACATATAAAAGTTGCCAGCTACGATATACCAGACAGCCATCAAGATTTGCTATATTACCAGGCCGTTGAGTTAGCTTTGGGACATCTTCATCAACATGGTTTTAAGGTTAGTACAGATAAATTGTAAATTGCTAGAAAACGTGTCTTTCCTGGGCTGTGTTATTTCCGCAGGAATATCCAGTATTTACTCTGGTCACAAATAGATCATTCTCACAAAGCTGAATTGCTGCATGTGACAGAGTCTAACAAGCTGCAGTAGTCACTACATTGAGGGACTTCTTGAAGATATCAGGTATGATAAAATTTAATAATGTTTTTATTTGAGGATACGAGGAAGTGTTTTTTCCTACTTCACCAAAGATTAGCCTTTGCAGCTAAACTGACTCCCCTTGACGACTTTCTACTGTTCTCTGTTGATGTTTCTGTAACAAAACTAGTTTTGTTTCCGAAAAGGGGGAGCAACAATAGTGTTAATGTACAGATCAGTAAATGTTAGATAAAA
The DNA here is from genome assembly GCA_037039145.1 of Fundulus diaphanus. NCBI lineage: Eukaryota > Metazoa > Chordata > Actinopteri > Cyprinodontiformes > Fundulidae > Fundulus > Fundulus diaphanus. The sequence goes on along the minus strand of CM073129.1, from coordinate 11,901,789 downwards.
TAGAAAAACAGATGGCAACATAATGCAGATAAGTCTGATTCTATTAGTGTGAGCAGCTGGTGTCTATGATGGAAAAGGTGAGACCAGAATTGAAAGCTAGTTCTGTTGAAGGCCCCCAGGTAAGGTAGTAATTTAGAATGATGGTTGTTATTTCAGATAGTATAGTTAATGATTGAAAGCCATATATATCGTGTTGGAATTAACTGGATCAGGATTTGTAACAAGTGAATGTGTATATGGATCCAGTATGTGTTGGAAAAACAGTGCATGTCAAATGTTGTTAAAGGGTGAGTGCAGGATTTTTGACATGAGGATGTCATCTATTGAAGGGGAACTGAGAGAGTAATTGATTGCAAGAAGAGTGAAGGTGGAGCAGAGCAGCTTCAGAGGTGCGTTGGAGTAGAACAGGTGCTGTAAAACGACATGATGGTGTTTCCTCCAGGATTAAAATGGTGTTTCCTCCAGGATTAAAACAGGAACTTTTTCTGAAGCACCTGGAGTAGGACATCTGGGGTTGAGTAGAGGTTACAGAATTTAATGCAATGGTGACATAACAGTTAGATCCGGCATGTTGAAATGTTTTGTGTAAAGTGGTGCGATGCGTGGTCACTTTAATTAATGGAAGGTGGTAAGGATTAATTAGAATCTGAAAAAACAATTGGCTAAAATCTGTGCACAGACTAAATTAATATGGGGTAAAGCTTTGATGTTTTGTTTCTTGCTGGGGTGTCAAATCGGAGTGTTCAGTTACTTCCACTACAGGATGCATTCTCTATGACTGAAAGGAGTTTTTCGGGGGGCACGTCGACTGCCAGGATTCCCAGGTAACTCGCAAAATTTGACGTATGAAGATTGTCTTGTAGTTACAGATTGTATAGGAGACATAAACCAGGATATAAGAAGATCCCAAGGAATGTGAGGGAGGTTGCACCACCCCCAGACATCGACTAAGTGTGCTCTAAGGTGTTGGAGCCATGATTTAGGGTGCTTGACCAGATTGCAGAGCTGGTGCGTCCCAGACACAGAGAGGGTTCAAGGGAACATCACCGGAGCAGGTTTCGGGTCAGAATCCCGGACTAGAGGGGCTTTCAACTACCGCCCACCTGCACCAACTGGTGACAGGGCAGCTCAATGCGCAGAGCCACTCAGGAGAGGCAGCAGGATTATTATTTCATTTTCGTTTTTTATTTTGAAATAAAATGATTAACATGCAGCTGTATGGAGATCGCGGTTGGGACAAATGCCTCTATAACCCATTATCTTTAAGGGCAAGAAGGAGACATCTAAGAGAAAGAAGACGACATCATGACAACAACTGAACACATTGTAAAAAAAATATATAATTTTGTAATCACTGCATTTGTCTTATAAGTTCCATATTCCTAAGTTGTTAACTACCAGTAATGTTAGGATCTTGGTTGTGCATTGCATGATAATTTGGTCTTTATTCTGTGGTTTGATCGGATTGTAGTACTTTCGCAGGTTATATTTATTTCTAAAGAACATCCGTGTTAATCTGGTTTAAGACTCCTATAGTCATATTCAGTCATTATATGGTGGAGCATACATTTAGTAGGAAATCTTTCAGTTTGGGAAATAAGACCTCCTCTTCGGTTATAAGATTAACAGTTTCTTGGTACTGCACATATATAATGGGATAACACATCACGGATGAAGGTGCTTTCTTTTATTGGTTCTAGTATGTTTTAGGATTCAGATAGGCTCAGTAGCTTTTCAGTTTCTAAGTTGGGATATCTTACTTTTAAGGGAAGAATTCGAACTTCATTTGGTGTAAACACGTATGTATAGTAATTCAGAATCAGAATCAGAAATACTTTAAAAATCCCAGAGGGAAATTACTGTTCAATTAATTTGGGTTGTAGGTTTCTGTTCTGTTATGGTTTTAGTACTCATCAACAGAGGGGAGTGTGGATTAGGAAATTCCACCTTATCATTTGCGCCTTGTTTGAGGGGTCCAAGAAATTACATTAGTTCTATCTTAGTTATTGGTTTGATCTGTTGGATCAAAACAGAGGGAATTGTTGAGGAAAATATCTTAGTTGTTATATTAATCAGGCATTTGTATGGAAGTAATGCGGAATGCCCCTTCAGGACAAAATAAACATGCAACTTGGGTTTATGGTTGAGAGGTCATTTGGCTCGACCCCTGATAGCCGTACTGCTTGGGAACCTTGGCTGTGTCTGCGCCCACACATCCCCCGAACTAAGCAGGAGGGGCAGTCAGCCTATTAAAAGGATGTCTTTGCGAACCTTTGATTAGACAAAACCTGCAATGCCAGGGAGAAGCACGTAGATAACAATGTTAATGTAACTTTTGTCTCCTTTGGAATTCCAATTAATTAAATATGCATATTTCAATGTTTGCCTCTGATCAATGTTTTCTCCTGTCAAATCTTAAACCGGGGTAAGACGGGCCTTCAGAGATAAGCAGGAGCAGGCCGGTATTAATATCTACAGTATATTTTTACATTGTAAGGAATAGAGATGTTCACAAGTCCTTTTCTCCAACCATAAGTAATGTCTTGTCCGCCAGTATCACAGAATTACACTGCATGGCTCTAGGTAATGAGTTCAAATGATTCTCCTAAGGCCTACTTTACCTGCTGAACATTAAACAACTTTGTCTCTTTTAGGAAATAGAGTTTAATGTGTAAAACGACAGTTTTTGCACATTTAACTGCAATGAATTGTTTTTAAAAATGAATTAGCTGTAAAAGAACACATTGATTTTCAAAGAAAAGTAGTACAAAAAGGTTTGTTCCAGTTATTGTTACATGTGTGAATAAATCAACCAGGAAGTGTCAGGGTTCTCTGTGTTGTCCTGCTCTAACTCTGCTCCTCAGGTGTGTCTAGTTGGCTGAGGGGGAGTGGTCCACACCTGCAGCTTGTTACAGACGGCTTCCTCTGGCTTCTTAAGCAGAGTTCTGACAGATGGAAGACGCCAGAGCCTTAAACCAGTCGTGGTACGACATGGCCTCTGACCAAGCTCTTGGAAACCTGCTCGTGAGTTTTTTCTACATTCAACTTTGACTAATTTGCGTCTCCTGTTTTTGTCATAGTTATGGTGCTGATAGCACTCACCCGTCTTGACGTCCCGTCCGAAGAATCTCCTCCAGAATCACAAGGCTCAGATTTTGCTCTGGCGCTCCCCCTCTTGCTCCCTGGAAGTTACCCAGCCGGGCTTGAGGTCCCCTTCCCGGATTCTGGTGGTCCCGCTTCAACTCTGGTCATCTGTCACTCAACCCAGCGGAGGCTCGCTCCGGATCCCTCGTCAGCCGCTGCTGCCGCCCTCCAGCCTCTAGCCGCCTATTCCATCTCGAGCAGGCTCACAGGGTTCCCTCGGCACTCCTTTCCCCCTGGTTAGGTCCGCCCTGGCTAATGGTAAGCAGAGCACGTTCTGACCTATTTGAGGGTTCTAGCCATCAATCTAATTATCCCGTTCTCTTGCAGTCCCTCCCGCTTCGATGTTCAGACCTCTCTGCGAAGATTCCTTGTTTCGCTCTTGTAATTTGCACATCTCTCAAATAAATTACTTAAAACCATCCTTTGTCACCTGTTCGTATCTGCATGTGGGCAAAACATCTGAAATCCATGACAGAAGAGGTTTTATTTTGAAGAACCAGAATTGTCTCTGCAGCAACACTAGCTTAATGGAATGAAATTAACAGATTGGAGGCAGCGCTGAGTCAATCGGCCATTTAAACAACTAATTTTCCCTGCTATTTGGTCCAGATTCATTTATTATGCTTTACATATTCACAACCCTGAGCACCCTTTTCACATAATAGCGCTTAGACTTAGACTCAGACTTAGACAACTTTATTTGTCATTTTGTATGCACAGAGTGCGTACAGAGTGCGTACAGAGTGCGTAGCAATGTAACAACACTCAGTTTTCTTCAGATCAATGCAGTCCACTACAGGAGATTCCCCTTCCTTCCAAAGGCCATCACAATCTCTAATGAGTTTCTGAAGAAATTGGGATAATTATAGTTCCTTCAATACCATAATTTCTCTTTGGGATTAAACAAACCACTTTTGAAATAAATTGAATTGAATCTCCAAGAAGTCTGTTGCACAGCATTGGCTGTTTTGGTGAGGAACAGAGATGAATATTTATGAAAATGAAGAAAAAATAATGTAGTTTAAAACTTCACACATGCACTTTTATCTAGACTTTTCTTATTGCAATAGGTTGAATTTAAAGATTTATGCAGGCAGAAAGGAAATAGATTATTTAGTTTGAGCAGGCTGGAAAACCTACACTAAAGCGTTACAAGACGTCTGTTAGGTTGGAACAAATTGCAGCGATGTTGGTGGGAAACAACCTGTGGCAGACGGCACCGTTTCACACCCAAAACTTTTGGGTACAAAATTACAAAAGTCGCAGAAATTCAAAATGCCGAACGTGCAAAAATGACCCACACTTGTGCAAAAGTAAGATAAGTTTACCTTGTTCTGATGTGACCCAATACATATTTATTACAGAATTTAGTTTGAGAGTAATCCATGTGGTCGCCATAATGATGCAACAACAAATATGAAAAAAAATCACTTTGATCTATTAAGAGCTCACAGTCCTTTGGTTGATAAATAAAACACACAACTGTGGCTTACTTCCTATCAGTCATTACTCAAATAATCCACAGTTACTGGTTTATATCAACCCACGGTTAAATCAGAGAAAAACGATTAGGAAACTGGATTTCCAGACCTCGAGCCTAAGTCAGTGTAGATATAAGTAATATTTCCTTTAAAGCTGACGAAGATGTTTAAGTTAACATGCGAGCTGAACCCACACACGCTTGGTCACACAAAGTTGTGGCTGCCTGTCCAATAAGGTTCATCTCCATCACCTACGCCGCCAAAGGTCTTCAAGTGTATCCCTCCCAAATGGAAGCACTCCTAGGTGCCAGCACTATCTGGTGGTAAGATTATAAGAATAATTTTTGCTCCTTTCTTCTTGTGCATATTCTGTTACATATACGGTAGAATTCACTGTCTTCTTAAACTCCTGAAAAGTTTGCCAGGACCCTGATCGTCCACAACCAGGCTTTTTTAATGTACAGAGAGAAAGCTACAGGCCAAAATAGTGATAGTTAAGATTTTACCCAGTGTGAAAGAGCAAGCACAGCTCTCTAAAATAAAGACGATAAAAGAAAGTTTAGTACGAAAACTGGACATCGGTCACTTAATAGAAATAGCTTCTTTTTCTTATCGGCAGGGCAGCCTTCAGCAGAAGTCCACCCCTTCGTGTGGTTACTGTACAACAATTTTGAGTTTCCTTCAACCTAAGAAACACAATTTCCTCTTTCTACTACTCAGTTTCACAGCTCCGAAAGCGCCAGACAGATAAAATCAGAACTGAAAGGCTTTTGCTGCAGCAACAGTCACACATCCTAGTTTTCCAGCCGGTGTGTATAACCTCTGGATAAAGACAAACCCGAAAGCACATGATAAAATGATCGAATTTGACAAACTTTAAAAACTAGAAACACTGGTGAAAGAACGGGGCATTCAGTGAATCTCGGGGTTTCAGATTGTCGCATGGTTGGTCCAAAACATCCATGGGCAGATGGTGATTTATTTTCCATTACTCAATTAGCAACAACAGAAAAACAAATAGCAAAATATAGGCAGAAATCTTTTCTAGCATTGTGTTGCAAAAACCTTTCTTTAAGATGAGTTGCCATGAAAAGTTTGAGGGATTTCTCAGGGAAACCAGCTGCATCTCTCTAATTTGATGTTCCTTCAAGAAATAATGTTTTATTAAATTGTTCTACATCACGTTTTAACAGCATACTGTTGTTTGTATACAGATACTCGTAACCCTCAGGTGGAGAAAGTTACATGCACTTCATTTGCCAAACTCAACAGCAAATGTTGTTCCTAGTGTTGCTAGATTTAGTTAAACCACCATAAGAACTGTAGCAAGTGACTGTTGGAGTTTTATCTTACCCATCATGTAGATTCTGTTTCCTATCACGAAGGGCGTGGCTCCGTAGCGCGGCGTAGGCATGGAGGTCGTTGCCTGCCACTGATCCTTCTCTGCTTCGTAGACTTTTACAAAAGCCTGGGGCGTTGTGTCTGCTCCCATACCCCCCAGGGCGTACACCTTCCCGTCTGCAGAGAGACACCCGAGAGAGATACGATGTTTGTTAAAAGCTTCATTAGACCTTGATATTATTTACAGGGTTAGTTAAAACCATCCATCCATTTTTCATCACCTCTTAACTGTAAGCCGGCAGTAAAAGCCTGAGGCAAAGGTCTCTACATCTGAAATGTTGCAGAGTCTATTTTTCAAGTAAAAATAGTTGATGGATAAATATTAGATTACAGACAGAGGGACTGAGATGGAATTTGAACAGGGCATAAAGTCTGAAAAATAAATAATTTTCCATACGGCAATTTGTTTGTTCCATACTCCTCCAGACATGGAAATCACTACATTTGTATGAACCTGGAATTCCACACTTTTGCTAACGGTATAGAAACCCAGAGAGAGACAACCATGCACAGTCTCATCCAACGGTAATTTAGGGTAGCCAACTAAACTCTGATACATATTTTTGAACTGTGAGCAGAAGCCAGTGTCTGAAGAATGCATTCACCAGGAAAACACGCAGGTTCCACACAGAAAGAGTCCAGCGAAGATTGGAACCCAGAACCCCTCACCCTGAGGCAACAACCAAACACTACTCCCGTGTACAGCGACAAAAAAAAAAAAACAGGAACGAACTTTTTTTTAGTCATCTTTTAACTTGAGGTAAACGGCTAAAAATTGCCCAGCTGCAGATAGCTGCAGAAACTGATGCATCGCTGCACCCTTCGGTGCCGTCAATACTGCTCTGGCTCCAATATCTGCTTCCTGTCTCTCAGTCATCCACACAATCTGCATTATTTATCTCATGCGTCTGAGAAATGACCTGTGGGAAAGGTTTTTCACAAGGACACGAACACGAGGATGCGAACATCTTCAGCTACCGCAGTGCCATTAGAATACAGGAAGGAGGTGGGGGAAACGGGGAGAAAACTGCTGAGCAAGCCAACGTGGTGCTCCTGCTGAAACACTGCAGGGCGAGGAAGAGAGGAGAGAAGAACGGTTAAACAGAAGAAGAGGGATCAAATATAAAGTATAAGAAGCTTAAAGGAAAATAACAGAATTGATGAAAGGATTGTATCAATAAACCATTAGCACTCCGAAAGTTGAAACAAAACAAATGTGGTAAAGAACAAGAAAAGACCCATGGTTCTTTAAGGGAGAACCGCTGCTTTCCAATGACACCAGACTCAGCTTTCTATCACTTGTAATTCCTGAGATACGAACCAAAATTGGGACCAAACACAAACCCCACGCATCTTTGGAAATAAATAAAATAAAAACTTCTCATGTTTGAAGCTTCAGAACTCTGTCAGTTTTAGGAGGGGTCAAATATAAAGTGTAAGGAGCATAAAGGAAAAGAACAGAATTGATGAAATGATTGTATTAATAAACCATTAGCACTCAGAAAGTTGTACCAAAACAAATGTGGTACAGAACAAGAGTGAGAAAAGAGAAACCAAGAGGAAAAACGAGGAGTGAATTGGAAGGAGTCTTAGTCACTCAGACAGATGATGGATACTCTGAGCTGTGACTTAAACTGTGAAGAACAAAGCAAAAATAAATCTGTCTCCCAGGATGCAGCAATCTGCACGTACTTCTGCTCTCAGGACTGTGTAAATCCAATTTTACTGTTGCACATAAACCAAATGATGCAGAAAGAACACTCATAGCATGAAGTATGGCATAATAAATGCATCTGGAGAGGAGCTGTAAGACAGGATAATCACATCCCTGCAGAGTTTTTAAGCACTACCACTAAATTAGCTGTGAATGCAGTTCTGAAAAGCCCCCGAGCAAAGGAGGCAACCTTGAACCCGGCACGTGAACTTCAGCCAGGGGTGGCTGAAACTCAGAAGAAAAAATGGATAAGGGTATAATGCAATCCCATCAGGTGAGGTAGCCCCAGGGAGGCGAACAGGAAGGGATCACCACCAGAGCCCAGCTCAGTACATGACCTACAGCTGGCCCGACATGTCCCTGAGCGTCACAGGCCGCCAGCCTGGAACTAACACAAAGACAGCTTAGCCTCTCCCTCCCACCCCGCGGCTGCCAACTAAAACAGGGTAGGGCTGGGCAATAAATCGAATTAATTAATTAACATGAATTTACAACTTATTAAGATTACATTTTTGGAAAATGTGGAGTTTATTTTGCAAATGGACTCATTGGACTTCCATGAAGGCAATAGCATGCAATACTGAATATATGTTTAGGAAAATATGTTATATTGTAAAGAGGAAACTTTTTTACCGTAAGATGAGGCACTTCAATTTATTCATTTACAATTTTTTGACTTAATTTGAAGTTACACAAGTGCAATGAAGCCTTTCCTTACCTCCTTCTGTAATACATTGTTGTTATATTTTCATTCCTTACAATGGCAGGGCCTGCCATCTTATTAACAAGCATGTTTCACAGCATGCACTTTAAATTCAGGTAACTCCCAGGTGAAATGCTTGAAATAAAAATATGTTTTTAAAAGGATTTCTTTAATTTCCTTTTGTGGAGGGAAAAAAATTAATGAATGGGATTTGGTATAACAAAACCGGAGAGACAGCACAAAAACACACACTTGTGCCAACAGCAGCCTTTGGTCATGACGTAGTAATACCTCAGGAGCTGTCACACCACGAGATCAAAGGGGAACAAAATGAACCAAAAGATGGTGTGAGGGATTGCACCATATCAGGAGTCAACATCAAAACAGCTCTTTCACAAGGGTCAGCTCTGAAAACCCAGCTGGGCTCTCCCACATGAGGCCAGACACCAGTCCAGAGTTTTTTTCTCTCTTCTGTTTCATTTTGAAACCCTCACTCTTATACAGTCCAATCCAGATTTTGTAAAACATGCCCTGTGTTTTTTTTTTTTTTTTTTTTTTTTTATAGTTATTTTCAGTCTCTGTTTAGATTTAGAAAGTAAAACTTATCAATATCAAGTCCCTTCAGAAAGTATTCACACCTGTTCACTTTTTCCACAGTTTGCACATTACAGGCTTACTCTAAAACTGAACTTCAGCATAGAGGAAAATCAACACAAAGTAGCCCAAACTGAGAAAGTGAAAAAAAGTTTCCCACCATTTTTTGTAAGTTAATTAAAACAAAAGAATACTCAAAAATAAAACCAATTACACCCATAGTTTAATACTTTCTTAAAGTTCCTTTAGCAACAATTCTATTTTCCACTCTTCCTGGGTATGTCTCTTCAGCTCCTCTCAAACTCAGACAGGTTGGACCAGCATCCACAGCAGACAGACTTTTAGATCTTTCTAGAGGTGCTCGGTTGGACAGAAGTCCAGGGTCTGCCTGGGACACTCAGACATTCATAGCCTGCTCCTGAAGTCACTCACTTCTTATCTTGACTGAGCTTTGAGTTATTGTTGTGTCAAATATGTTTGGTGGTGTGCATTAGCACTGGTTGATCTTCTGGATGGTTCTTCTATCTCCATTAGGAGACACTGGAACCTGGCTTAAGTAATCACCAGGTTCTTGGTCATCTCTGTGCCCAAGGCTCTTGTTCACTGATTACTGGTTTTGGTTTGGCAGACAAATCGAATGGAGGGCCTGCTAGTTCCAGATCTCTTTCATTTCCACCCCCAGCTGTTAGAAATCTCCTTCCCCACATTGGAGCCTTGACACAATCTGGTCTTGGAAGTGTATAGAAACTTGTGCTTGTTTTGTGCCCTGACATGAAACTATAGAGACCTTAGAAAGGCAAATCCTGTTCTACTGAATATGCCAGAGCTGGATTCTAACCAAGCCACAGAAAAATCTCAATGATGACCAGTAGAAATCAGAGCCACCTGAACTCTCTTCCATGTGTCATAACACGTGTCTGAAATCATGTTTTTACTTCATTATGGGCTTTTTTAAGTAGATTTTTTTCTTAAAGACAACGTCTTTTAAAACTGCTGTTCTGTGATGTCCACATTTTGTTGTGAGAGCAGGAAAAAAAGAGCATTAGTCTAAACGGGGCCAATCTTCCATAATTAAGTGAAATAAGCTTTATTTTTCATGACCATCGTCACCAAGGTAAACTCCATGGCAACAAGAGTGTGATAAACAAGCTGTTAATTCGGGTGGCTGCGTGGCACATCGGTGCATGCTAAATAGAATTCATCACAACTCAAGTTCTGACCTTGTGTCTCATTCTAGAGGGGAAAAAAATAAAAAAACAAGACAAAGAAGGATTTTTAAGCACAGAAATATACTCATCCGTCTCCATAGTGATCCGAGGGTTCAGTGAAAACAATGACACAAAAATGCAAATGTACAAATAACATCAGAAGGACAGATGTAATGTCTGAATATTATATCAACCTAGCTCCTGTTACTGGTTCGTGCAATTGCTCTGCAGCTTTTAATCATGTACAGAACACCTTTTGAGAGACTGCTCATCGTCTGTGTCTAGCCCATGTTATGTCTTGGTTCCTTTTCCCAATCATCTTTTTCCTCTTTTCCTTGCTTCCTTCTGCACATTCATTTCTACTCCTCTTTCATCACTCCCCATCACCTTCTTCACTCATTCCATTTAATTGACTGCTTCAGATGTCCCCTTTCACCCTCCTTTTCTTTTGCTGATCATTTGATCATTTTATCTGCTGCTTGCTTATCTCGTTCTTTGATGCAACTCATCTATTTTCTTCCCCCTTCATTCTGCCCTGGATGTTAAAAATGTTGAAGAGAGAGTAGCCACGTGAAAACGCAAACACCTTTAAAGTATTTTATTTGTATAGTCTTAATCTATCATAAATTAGTATCGCTTTTGAGAGTACAAACCTCAGTTTCCACTCACATTAATTTATTTCCCCCAGTTCATAAAATTTTTCTGCATCTGTTCTGATAGCTAATATCTTTGTTAAAAGGATGCATCACTTGCCTCACTGCAAAAGTCTTCATGTCCCATGAACTTTTCCACATTTTATTCCATTACGACTACAAATATAGAAAAAAATTTAATGTTTCCAGAAAATATTTTACAAATAAATATCTGAAAAATGTGGCATATGCATTTGCATTTATCCTCCTTTAATATGACACTGTTAAATAAATGTTGATGCTAAATCTCATTATAAGTCCAGCTGCTTCGTAAAGGCCTCAGAGGTTATTAGCAAACAAACAGTATCACCAAAAGCCCTACAACACAACGCCTATATGTATTAACCCTTCGCAGTGTCTTTTACTGAAAGTTTCTACTTTTTATTGTAAAAAAAAAAAAAAGTCAGAGATGCAGTTGAGCCCAACATTATTCATACTTCTGGTGGATTTAAATAAATAAAAATAATTCATTCAACCAATAGCTTCATTTCTGATAAGAAATGAGATAGCCTTCTCTCAAAGAAGAATCAATTTTCATTTACATCTTCATTATAAAATGGCATGGCTAAAACAATTCATGTAATTAATGGGTGAAAAGGTTGACTTTTCAAATTCTTCTTTTAACTGACAAGAAACATTTTCCACTGCTATTCTGATGATTTATCTTTGGTGATGAGCACCAAGGTAAGAGGTTGCAGGGCATCCTTACAATCACCCTAATCTTTAGCTCCATTCACGGCTTGTCTGTCAAATTCAAGGCCACTCAAGAAACAACTGTTTTCACTTCTAAACCCCCTCCTGGAGCTTCAAATATGTATTTTTGTTTGTTTAGTTTTGGGTATTTATTATTATTATTTTATGGGTGGGTAATCAAGGTTCAGAAAGTAAAAAGCCTATGGATATTAGTTCCAGCCATTTGCATTTCGAGCTCCTCTAACATTTAAGATAAAACCACCTGGTTAAGTGAACGGGATCAAGAACAACCAGGGCATATATATATATATATATATATATATATATATATATATATATATAACCCACCTCTGCCTAATATCCTTTAATTGGGGCAAACAAGTGGTACTAATGTTTTTGCATGTTAGTTTAAAAAACATTTCTTCAAAGGTTATACGTAAAATCTTAGGTAAATGTGTATTATTGATATAAAGTAAAGAGCAGAAAATTCTTGAAAGTCATGGTTGTTTATTTATTTATTTGTTCAAAAAGCTGAAATGACAGACTACGTAGTTCTGAGATTTAAACCTGACATTCTTTGTATGTAACAGACCAACACAACATATAACTAAATAAATAAATAATTATTTTTAGCATATTGCCATAACATTATGACTAAAAGGACCGAAATGCATCACTGGAGGACACTGTTTCTGATGCAGTACAGACATTTAACAACAAACTAAAACACAAAAAAAATCAGCGGTGCAAACACTTGACCTGAAACAGATTGAAGAAGCTTTTATAGCCGTCTGGAAGCAAAAATGATAACAGACTAGAACAGAAAAAGTAACCTGAAAGGGCCAGGTAGATCACAGCCAGGCCTGAGAGCAAACAGCGAGAAACAAGGAGGACAGGTAGAGGAAAAACACAGGAGAGAACCCTCATAGCAAAACACGGGTGTGCTGACAGCTGAGGGGTGTCAGGTGTAAATTCTGAAAGAAACAGAAACAGAGAATCTCAAGAGAGGGAATCGCTAAACTACTCTATCAAATAAAATTAGCAAAAAAAAAAAAAAACTGAAACTGATTTAAGTAAACCAAAGAACCCTAACATTGTGACAACAGTGACATAATTTGGACTTTCTGTAACATTTTAACTTGTGTTATTGTCCTTAAATCTCTCCTACATTCTATTTGTTAGTTTTATAAATCATGGCTTCAGTAGCAACCTTTTCTGTGTCACAGAACCAGATTGAATACCAGCAGAGAGCAAAATCAAAACCTACAGCAGGTTCTGTGTCACATCTTGCCTCGGCTGTAGGGTTCTGCATTTCTTTCCACTAAAGCTATTCATTCTGTCCTGGTGTTGGCCGAGTGCTGAACAGCTTTCTGTTACCATTGAAAGCTCAGTAGAGATAAGCGGTACTGCTCCCTCTCCATTTTTCATTAACGGGACAAAGGTTTGCAAGATGATGCATGATGCTGTTTTTAGATGTTTCCCAAGAATGGAGCATTTTGTGAAGAGATCTGCAGGTATCGTTATGCCTGAAATGGATGTGCAGCAACACTGTGGGGCTCTTTAGTGAAAAGTAAAGTGGGGCCACAATAACACTGCAGGTCTACATTCTTAATCTAGGTTTTTTTGCTTAAGTCCAAAATTTTCTTTTTGCATGGTTCACATCTATTTTAAAAGTGAGAACATGTCATATTTGTAAAGTGAGCCACATGTGCCCCGAGGTGTCAAATGTATTCACACTTATTACTCAGGTAGAAGTATAGATACAAGGGTTTAAAAACAATTCTGTGGAAGTTGAAGTGTCAACTTGAGCTTGTTAAGCACGTACAAACATACCAGTGTGAAAAGACTAAAAGTAAAAGTAATTTAAGAGAAAAAAAAATACTATTAAGTAAAACTAAAAAAAAAAACTTAGGGGTGCTGTGGTCCACTCCCCCGTGCCCAGAGACATTTAGGCTATGAGAGCTGGAACCAAAAAAAAACAGATGAAACAGAAGTAACAAGGTTATTTTCAAAATTTAAGAAGTAGAAAGTATAGATAATTGCAAGAAAATGTAAGGAGTAGCATTAAAAAGTCGGCTAAAAAATAAATAATTACTCCAGTAAATATAGATGAGATACTTAAGTGAGGTAACACAGTATTGATATTTGCCCTGCATGCACCGAAGAAGAGCATTTGTTAGTTTGTGTATCAATTCTGAAGTTGAAACTGGTCACAGAAATGATTCCATGCCTGTAATGATTAGATCTGGGAACCTGAAACACAGAGTATGTTTTAATGGGTTTACAGAGAAAAATGGAGTAGATTACAGGCAGGAGATGGCAACAGCAACATGAGCTGGTTGATGGCAGGCTGCACAAGTGAAGATGACAGAAACCGGCTGACAGGTGGTAAGAGCAACATTGACTGACCAGGTGATGGTAGTGAACGGGCATGAGAGAATAGTCCAGACTTGACCAGAATATGCTGGCCAACGGCTCACCGGTGCGGGCAAAGCTAGCAGCAGGACTACACAGGAACTCAGAGCAGACCCGATGAGCACACAGGCGCTGGAAATACTTTTACAGTGATGGCAGGTCATTAGCAGAAAACCCAGGGTCTGGCTGGCTGAGCACATGAGATCTGGGAGGCATCGCACAACGAGATGTTCTGGCAGAGTGTCTGTGGTATAAAGTATAGGTATATGTATAAGTAGACAGAGTAACAGGTAAGCTGGCTTGAGTCTGATTAACAGGTGTAACTAATCAGCATGGACATTATATATGTAGACACCTCATTATGTGCTGGAGTGCATCGTGTGTCGCCGCCATCTTGGATGGGTCTCTCCTACTAAAGGCTGGCATAGCAGCTGATGGGAATAAACGCAGAGGGAGCAACTTTGGCCATATTTTCTGCAGCTTGGGGTTGCAATAACCGGGGATAACTACTGAAAGTAGATCACGTGGTGCAGATCACTATTTTGGCCGGAGACTGGTTCTGAAGATGAGTTTTACTTGGTGAGGACAATGCAGAAACCCAACAGATGTTTATTAATTTGTTATTGCTGTATTTCACAAACTAAGACTGAATCATATTGCCAAATTAAGTACCCCGAAATCACGGAGGATCAGCACATACAAGAAGCTGTGCAAAGCAATTCTTTTCCAAGGGTCTTAGGCTCCAGCCCTATTTGCAAGCAGGGTAGTGTAAGACACTGGAATGACCTGGAAATTTTAAAGAACACTTCTCCAGGCCTTTAAAAAACTGTGTGCACAGCATGCAAAAATATGAAGAAATTATTGTTGGTGTGTAGAGAAGGCTCAGGATTGTACGTGTGTGACAGAAATAAATTTAAATGAACAATCCAACTTCTTTCTTTATTAAAATATTAAATGTATTAATTTGTTAAATTTATTAATATGTTATACATGTCTCTTTGTTTAAGAGCATTCCAAAAAAGTAAAAAACAAAACAACTGGACTATTTTTCGAAGTTTGAAGACGTTTCATTTCCTATCCCGGAAGCTTTCTCAATTCAAAAAGTCTGGAGTAATGTGGAGTTTCAAGCTTTATAGTACTGCCCAACGAAGGCCTTGTAATGGCTTAGATAACATGCAAATTGAACTGATACAGGTCCACCCCCTTAGTAATGGGGAGTCGTTAAAGTCATTGTATGCCTACAGATTGAACCGAAACTGGTCCACTCCTCTGCAATGGAGAGTCGTTAGGGTCGTTATTGGCCTGGTTTACAGGAACAATGTTTTGATCATCCGTATTGAGGGTGAGGATTGAGGTGATGATTGGCCAGAATTAACCCTATAGCCGTATTATAAGTTTTTGAGAGTTGGAACCTAAGTCCTCCTCCTCTGTTTAAGGTTTTTTTTCTCTCTTAACGTAGATGGCTTCCTTCAGTTTTTACTTTTTTGGAATGACCATGACCTGGATGACTGATAATCTTCACCATCATATTTGTTTAAGAGCGTAAAACAAAGTATTTCAGAATGAAAGCACATATTTATTTACGTAAATATATGAATAGAGCAGAGGCTGAGTAGAGTGCAGCAGTGAATGGGGAAAACAGCTAACCAGTCCAGCAAAACATGAACAAAACGCCCAAATCGTGAGAATACCATGTTGTCATCAGATATGATGCAGCGTCTGTAAATGCTGTCTAATGTGGCATCTGCTGCTGAGCTGTACTCAATGTTTTACTGGACCGGACTGTTGGATGCATCAGTTACTGTTTGATGTCTGTAACACATCTCTAAGCCATGACACCACCAATACGTGCCATTTAGGTGCTAAAGAAATCCAATTAAATGAAGAATTTTTTAAATTATATTCCCCTGCCAATGAAGGTCTGCCCGTGTATCGGATGTGGTCAAATTGGATCCCCTGGGTGCTTCAAAAGTTGCATAGCTGTTTTGCTCGGTGAGTACTGCTTCTAATCAGAACCTTAGCTGGGACAAATCTGCCTATAATGGCAGCGTGATGGTTCGTGCTAGTGCAGTGACAAAGCACTGCGACTGCAACCTTTAAAGGCCACTTCATTCTTCCAAATGAACCTCCATCAATAGCACATCAATAAGCTCTGGACCCGCTGTTAGCTGATGTCAGCAGCTACTTACTGCAGGCGGAGATCAGGCACATCAAGTTAGATGATTATTCTCTTTGTTTTATTTTTGTTGTTTTGTCTGGTCCTCAATTTTAGGTTAATTGATTTTCTGTTGCTTTCAGATTTTTGCATGTTGAGTTACAGAATCCATGTTCGTCTTTGTATTTTACTGCTGCAGCACACCAATAGTTCATCCATCTATACATTATAAGACTCCAGCCAGGAAAACTTCAAAAATCTACATTTCCATTTCTTTTAACACTTATGTTGATACTTGCTCAGCTCAGAAAATGTTTTTTTCAGATTATAATTTGACCCTAGAGTGTTATTCTGCTCCTCAGAGACATGTACAGTAAATGGCTTTTCAGAAGTTTGATAGTTTGTTTAGAAGTCAGATAGCATTTAAGTTAGAAAGTGTCCTACTTTCTGACTTCACTGAACCATACTGATCTTTCCTGACAGAATGATTTATCCTCACCTAATAGGCCAGAGGTGCATGTCCTTATCAACAACTCGATACTTTGAAAAACAGGCTGAAAAACATTCTATTCCAGGGTTTTGCTAAAAAATAAAGATTGATAAGGAAGCCAACTAAAAAATAAAAGGGTTCTGCAGAGTGAACATCCGGTTCAACTGATGTTAAAGGAGGTCGCTAGGGCTGACAGTAGAAGGCTAAAACATGGTTGAAACACAGGTCTGGGTTTAGAGGGATTTGTTGGCTTCATAAAACTTTAGGCTGGATGTGAAAATTCAAAGAAATTCCTGCCTGGATTCCATTACGCTGAATTTTTTTTCCCCAAACATGTCTCATGAACAGAGAATTCAGCAATATGGGGCGTGTTGTCCGTCATGTTACCACACCCCAACAACTAGTCTGTTCTGTGGAATAACTTTCTCTATGATGTCTCTAAGTTATGTTCATGGCATTCAGAAGTTGGATTGCTCTAAGAGTAAATTTTTTCCTGTTAAACCACAATGTTAAATCTGCTAAACACACAGAGGATGAACTATGGAAGCTGAACTATTTAGCAAGATTGACTGATGTTCCATCATAGCCTGGCTACCGTATTCTGGAAACATATTCTTAGTTATAATTAAATGACCTCAGGAAATGAAATACACATCCTTGTTTACGTTCTCACTGAGCTGAGGGGGAAATGCAAATCAGGCTCACTTAAAGTTAGAGAAGGAATAAATTAAGACAATAATTCCTACAATTCAGTTACATTTAGAGTATAATTTGTGTGCATATATATTGCGGCACATTGATTGAAAAGGAAGGTCATGCAAATTTGTCAGAAATTTATTTTGTGCGTTAAATTCAATTCTTTGTTAATCGATAAAAATATTTTTTTGGGTTAAGAAATCTTTCTGTAGTGAATGAACAGAAATCTCTCTAGAAATGAAAAGGATTATGACATTTATTCATTTATGCCTCCATTGTCTTTACCTACTCATTCTTCAAGGGTTATGGGGGTCTGATTACCGTTAATGTAAGCTGGAACACATTTTTCATTCAATATAGGGTCAGGGAGAAGAATAAACTGTCCACAACCAGACGCTATTATGGGCTTATTGGTCAAGCACACACTCACAGACTGGTCAATAGCAAATGAACAGTTTATATGGCAGCAATTACAGCACCCTCTTTAAGTAAGGGTGAGGGTAAATCAATACTTCTGTCAAAAAGAAAACTCAACTCGAGGACCAAAGGATCACGCCGTTCAAAGATCTGATGCCGTTGTGGCGAAGATAAAGATAAATAACCGCTGAACACAGAACAAGCTGGCCTACCACTTTAGATTCACAGCAGCGGCAGCACAAAGCTAAAAGCAGCTTCCTTTTCATCTAATGGAGACACACACCTTCACTGACAGACGGATACATACGGCGCATTAACACATAACACAGGTAAATACTGTTTCAGTTCAGAGGTTTATACATTAAATATACCGGATGCTTATCTGTGAGTTTTGATGACATATCAACAAAGAAACACAAGTGTGATTATTTTTGCGTTTGCAGCATCAGCAACCTGCCAGCAAAGCCAAGAATGCTTGTGACAGTTTTGACCTAATTACTCTAATACTGACAACAACAAAAATCTAATAAAAAAACAGACCGGTTCCAAACAATGTCGTATAAAAATCAAGGCTGCTATTTGAAAGAGGGTTCTGTTTAATTAACTTCATATTATAACAAGCAAGGCCTTAACAGATGGTTCATGACTCATTTTAATATATTTTGGCAGCTCAAACTTCAATATATTTTAATGAAACTGTATATGACAGAGCAAGACAAAGTAGTGCAGGATTATGAGGTGGATGGAAGACAGTACAGGGTTTTCAACATTTTTTACAAACATAAGCTGGAAAGTGTAGCCTATGGAGATCCACTTTTCACTGCAGCTGCAAGATTTTTAGGGTATATTATCTCTATCAGCTCTGCACACCTAGAAACAGAGACTATGTCTATTCCTTTGGGCAAAAGTTTTCAAGATTAGTCAGATTGGATGTAGAGTATCTGGAAACATCAGTCTTGCTAGAGACTCTAAATTGGATTTAAGTCTGGACTTTGACTGGACCACTCTAGCACATAAATATGCTTTGATTTAAACCATCTCATTGTAGCTCTGGGTATATGATTGGGTCGTTGTTCTGCTGGAAGGAGAACGTCTGCTCCAGCCTCAAGTCTTTTGCTTCCTCTGTCCTTCCTTTGCTTCCTCTACCTGGTTTTATTCCTGTATTGTCTAAATGTTTAGCTCCATTCATCGTTCCATCACTTCTAATCAACTTTGTCACCCCTTCTGGAGAAAAGTGTCACGACAGCATGATGCTGCGAACGCCATATATTACCATGGATGTGATGTATTTGGGGTGTAATGCGTGATGTTAGTTTAACTTTGCACTTCACATATTGTCAGTGGCTAAAAAGTTCAGTTTTGGTTTAATTTGACCAGAGCACCTTCCACATATTTGCTGTGTTCCCTACATGCACTGTAACAAACAGCAAACAACCTCTTGAGGCTTTTTGCCAATAATGACTTTCTGCTTGACACTCTTCCATTAGGGCTGGATTTGTGGAGTGCACAACCAGCTGTAGTTCTGGAAACCGATTCTCCCACCGGAGCCATGGATCTTTGCAACTCTTTCAGTGTTACAATTGGCCTCATGACATCCTCTCTGCTTAATGTGCTTTGTGCTCTACCTGACCACCATGTCTTGGTAGGTTTGCAGATGTGCCATTCTCTTTTCATTTTCAGAAGATGGTTTGAACAGAGCTCTACAGGAAATCTAAAGCGTGAGATATTGTTGTGTAATTCAATTCAATTTAGAAAATAGGATAGGTAATAAAGCCTGGAAATACAAATAAATGATGTTTCCCCATTCATATTTCCTCTCCCATACTACTCCAGATGTGGACCATTTTCCAAAGAGTAAAACTGTCCTAAAGTTTAGAGCTGCTGTGTGAAAAAAAACACCAAGAATATTAAATAGCCTGTCTTATCGTCTCCACGTGATAAAATTATCCAAAAACAGAGCTAGTGCTGGCAAGAAAAGAACTAAAACAAAAGAGGAAGCTCTGCAGAGTCTTACACAAACAAACATTAAGTTGTAATTTGGTCTCTTCTGAACTAATCAACCCACAGGAAGCTGTTCATTTCCTGACCTCTCACTTTCATTCACCGCTGTGATGCTGCTCTCCTTTAATTAACTCAGAAAAAACTGCAACTTACACCTCTCCTGTTACTGTTCCCGTTGCCTGACATTCAAACATCCTCCTGAAACAATTGATTCATAAGACGTCGCAGCGGAACTGCCCTCGAAGAGCCACAGCGCTACTAAGGCAGACACTCAACATCGTAATTACAGTATCTCCCTGCAGCTCCGTGGCTCATTAGTTTTTTGCCCCTCTCGTCAGGTGGGTACCTGGCAGCACCGACTGAGCCTCTGCCCTTTCTTACACTTTGGGCTGTGATTTAGACAATCAAGCGCTCAGGTAATTAGGTTTTGATTTGGCGCCCAGCAAAGCAGTCAATCTCCAGTTCAGGCGGAGCAGAGATCACATTGGGACTGACTGGAAGTCATAGTGCTGGCAAAGAGAAGCTGTTCATTATTGGCAGCATAAAGACAGAGACAGTAGCAGCTAGAGAACGAATAAGAACGACATTTTATAATTACTTAGTTCACAGGCAGTACCATCTGTGTTATTAAGTTCATTTATCAGGAAATATTTCATTCCTTGGTGCATTCCTGCTGGGTTTACAAGCGCCAGTGACTTTCACATACTTGAACTTTTTCACGTTTTCTTCACTCATAAAGAAAATGATTATTGATTTTATTGAGATTTCATGTGGTAAAAGAAATAAAATGAAAAAAAAATATTTTGAGGCGGAAGAATACGATAAATGATTTCCATTTTCTAAAATTAAAATCCAAAAAGCATGCCATGCATTGCTATTCAGCTCATTGTACTCTGATGCCTCTCAATAAAATCCACTGCAGCTGATTCCCTTCAGAAGTCGGGTCAACGTGTGTGTATTTTAATCTCAGAATTAGTCCAGCTGTTTTTTGAAGGCCTCAGAGGTTTGTTATGGAATAGTAGGGAACAAAAAGCATCGGGAAGACCAAGGGGCGCAGCAGACAGGTCAGGGATAAAACTAAGGAGGCGTTAAGGTTGGGTTATAGAACAATATCCCAAGCTTCTCACAAAGATCAATTTAGTACAACATTTGGAGATACAAAGAGTATGAAATAACTCCAACCAACTAATGACTGTTACACAGAGGGAGATTTTTGGCCTTCGTAGACAAAAGACGAGGACTGTGGGTAAATCGTAGAGATATCTTTGGTCATGGCTCTAAATATGCGGTCTTACGTCACACAGTGAGACAAGAACAGCCATTGTTAGAGCATTCATTAAAACTCATTACTAAATGGCAGTCATGTTTAGAAACATATGTACCATTGTAAGTTTTCTAGGGCTTCACACAAGTAGACACAAATCTAACACCTCTAATAAGAGCTTCTCTGTGATGTACGCGTCACTAAAATATAGTAAAGACTGTGGAATTATTGCCCAAAAATAGGATGATCACCTGTTCTTTATATCCTTGGGTTGAACATTTCACATTGGCAGCGCTCTTCTGTTTTGGCCCGTTGCCATGACGGTTTAATTTAACAACAGGGATTTGTTAAAGTCCCACCGAGTTCAGGCAAGGCAACCAAGTTTCAACTTTTGAATAAAACAACTATAAAAGTAGACAAGTTTAACATCTATTTTTTATGCAACCAAACTGCCAGTATCAGATTCATCACATCTAATGTCACAACATAAAAGCAATGACTACCAAACACCACGAAGCACCAGAATAAAAATGCAACCAAAACAAGATTTTCAAGACAAGAGGAGAAAAAGAGGTTCACTCACAAAATTATTTAACACATTTTTTGAACATCCTGCAGAGACCTGCACAACATGTTTGCATAAATTATCCAATCAGAACCCTGAAAAATTCAAAGTGCCCTGACAGCATGTTCTAAATCCAAAATGCTGCTCTATGCTATAAAACCTGATATCATTTCCTTAAGAGTATGCATAAAATGAGTAGCTGCAACCCAACTGATATAACAGCCACTTTAAAGTCACAACGTAGTGATCAATTTGAGCTGTCAAGTGATAAAGTCCATGTTCTTAAAGAAAAATTAGCGGGTATTGATTGCTGTAACGCTTTCTTCTCGGTGTGTAAACCCATCCAGAACATTCAATTTCCTCATGCATGTCCTGACCTTCCCCACTGTGCAGTGACATTTGGCTCACGGCATATACTGCATACGAATTCACTTGATGGCACTGATGGTGAGCACAAAATTCCTGATAAAGACACAGAAAAAGACTCAGCACTATAGACAAACTCACTGAGCAAAGCCTGGGAAAGAAAAAAAATTAAATAATGAAGCTTTTTCACTAATAAAAGATGCCATTAAAATGTTCCTTTGTCCAAAGTATTGGGTTTTGAATGGCACAAATGGAGCGGTCTGAATGCCTGCTAAAAAGGATGCTGCAGGGAGTTTGTGGCAAAAAAATGCTCAATCAGCCTTCCCTGACTAAATAAGTACCTTAATTAAGCCCAATTTAACTATGTCAGGGCTCTGTGCTGGAGTATTGTTACAGACTGTTCCTTTAGGGCCAAACACGTTTAGGCTTTTCTCTCACAATCAGGTTCAGGACCTTTCTAGGGTAGCAGACACCCGGAGGCCAAAATAATGAAATGAAGCCGATGCACAAAATGTGAATCCATACAGTAACTCTAATGACCACTGTAGGCAAGTTCTAAAAGGAACCAATCAGTATCAACTAACGTGTTAAAAAGCAGAATGTTTCCTCCTCCTCTACAGTTCATTTTCATGATCATGACGCATAAAGAGTTTTTAGCTAACTAGTTCATTCGTACCACAAAATGATCTCTGCTGGATGGTGTCTCTGAAAAACCAATCTGAAGCAAGCAAACATTTAAGTATCTGTGGAAGAAACACAGGCGTAATTTCCTGACAAAGAACAATAAACTCAAGTCTGACTTGTAGATTTTTGTTCCAGTCAAAGGTCCAGTTACACTTAAATCAAAGGAAGTTGGGTAAATAACTCATTTTGGCCACAGATTGTAACATTGATTCAACAATAAACCGACTTGCAGCTCTTTGGCTCTTGCCCTCCACAAGGAAAAGACTATCAGCAGTAGTTTGCCAGCTGTTTTTTATGTCTTAAGGGACTAACCTTTGATTTGCTCCCTACCTCAGTCTCCAGGGTAAATAATCAGTGGTCTCTATGGCCTTTTTTGGGATTAGAGTTATCTGGTCTCTGTCTAAATTGATCTAGCCAATAGGTTCAGGTTCTGGCAACTACTGATCTGTATTTATGCTAAATGAAGATTGTAGAGAGTTTACTGGTAGAGGTAGGATCTCATCTGGCAATAACTTTTCAACAACACCAACCAAAGAAGTTGTGTGCCATACTTAACAGGTTATTATTTGCATCAACCTCTGAATAGCCCGTTTCCCAGATTAGACGGACCCTTGAGGATCATCTGACTGCTCTATTTGCACTAAGACGTGTGCAGTTTCTGCTTTGTACTGTATCAAAATTAAATCTTACTAATACATCATCTGGTCAAGGATTAAAATTATGATCTGAATTGGGCTAAAATATTAGACCCGCTCTTCCTCAACAGTAATTTGTACCTGGAAAGAGTTGCTTTGAATGTACGGTGGTTCCTTGGTCTGATTCCCCATGGACACATGCAGAAAGCAGATGGTAGTCTTCTCCTGCGTACTTAACTTGGTGAGCAGGAGAGAGCCCTGGTGGTATTCAAATGAGCAAGGTAGGGTAAAAGAAAGGACTGCAATATTTGCACACAGAAAAATAATAAATTAGAAAAAGGAAACTTCTAGAAAATAAAACATACTCAAATCAACATAATCATCCAGCAAATCCACAGGACTGTCCGAATTATTAACATGTTTACTGGCCTTGTAGATGCATACTGTTATGGGCACCTACACCGATGCTCTCTGAAGACTCTGAAAATACACCACACACGGCTAAAGGAGGAGAAAACGACCACTGTGCCTGCTGCAAAACACCCCATAATGAGGCATGACTGAAAGGGATTCATTGACTGGAGTAGCTCCCAGGTCATCTCACCCATAGGACGGCGGCTACAAACATGTTTTAGGGACATATTTTTTTTTGCACTCCATTTCCCAGTCATTGTTTTAAAGCTTTGATCACATTTTGCTGTTGTCGTTCTCAAATATAATTCTATTTTCAATGAAAATGCAGAAATAGTTGGTTAATGTTGTCTTATGGAGTCCTAATGAACTGGACTCACAGTTCTATTTGCACTGATCACACAGGGTAAATTAATTTGGAATTTAATTTATTAGAATTTGTCAAAATATTATTTTTATTGGTTTTATTGCTAATGAATAAAGATATAGAAAGTACTGTGACTTGAAAAAATATGAATGTATGTGGCTATTCATCTGAATCATGTTTTGCCATGTTAGAACCAGAGACCTTTGTGTATTTAATTGGACTTTTTTGAACTCAACATTCTAGCAGTAAAATACAGTGGTAGCAGCACCATACTGTGGGGATGATTATATTCAGTAGCTACAGGGATACTGGTCAAAGTTGATGGTATATAGATAGAGCTAAATAGATGGAAACAATTAGAGGCAACACTAAAGATTGGGTCAGAGGGTCACCTTCACCCTAAACATGCAACCCAAACTACGGTGGGATGGTTTACAGACGATCCATGTGTCAAGGATGGTCCAGTCAAAGATCAGACATAATTCAAATTTAGAATCTGAGGAAAAACTTGAAAGTCTGATTGGATGCACAGTTCCAGTATATGTGAAAAGAAAAAAAATTTAAAGTTTGAAAAATGATGTCTTGTGTCGGCATGTTATGTATAATTTGTGTGCATTCTGAGCCGGTGTCTCACCAAAATTTAATTATGGTAACACATAAAGACAATAGAGTGCCTTCTTCGAGTCGGGGAGGATGTCCTCTCCCAAGTGGAGGAGTTTAAGTATCTCAGGGTTTTCTTCACAAATGAGGGAAAGGTGGAACAGGAGAGCCATAGCAGTGAAGCGGGAGCTGTACAGGTCCGTTGTGGTGAAGAGAGAGCTGAGTCAAAAGGCAAAGCTCTCCATTTACTGGTCGATCTACGTTCCCACCCTCATCTATAGCCATAAGATTTAGGTCGAGATCGGCAATACAAGCGGCCGAAATGAGTTTTCTCCGTAGTGTGTCTGGGCTCTCCCTTAGAGATAGGGTGAGGAGCTCGGTCATCCGCAGGGGATTCAGAGTAGAGCCACTGCTTCTCCACGTCGAGAGGAGCCAGTTGAGGTGGCTCGGGCATCTGGTTAGGATGCCTCCTGGACGCCTCCCTGGTGAGGTGTTAGGGAACGGTGTCTGTGTTTTGATGGGCGATTAACATGCCACAAAAAAATTGTCGCCGTTATGGTCTAACAAAGTTAACGCGTCAATAACGCGTTAAAGCTGACAGCCCTGGACATTACAGATTCTTGATTCTTCATTTTTGATGTAAAGAGAAACTATGTTTGAGCTATTTGGCATAAAAAATGGGAAAAAACTTTCAGTCCTCCAAATGTTCCAAGGTGTTAGAAACATATACCAAAAAACTTCCGTGTAGTCTACATGGTGAAGCCTCAGAGCGTAGTCACCTCCCCAGCAAAAAAACATTTTGTAAGTTCTAAGAGCTTTGCTCTTTTTCTCTTACTCACGTACAATAGACTTCCTTCTATGTAGAAATAACCAGTGAGTCATGTGCCATTTGTTAACAAAAGAAACTGTTGAAAAGATGAGAGACAAACCAAGGTCACTGAAGCTGTGATTTCAGTTCAATCCCATTCTTCTTTAGCAGTCCTAAATACCTCGAAGACCATTTCCAGCTAAATGGACGTCTGTGATTGTGACAGCTTCTCTCCGCAGTCTCCTTCCATATCCACTGGCTCCAGTTACTACATCTCTCTGCAGGATGCCCTAATCACTTATTCTCTACAGCTGCTGTTGTATTGACAATAATGAATGCCTGTGTTTGTTTCAGGCCCTTTTAACTTATGCCCTGTGCAGACAATGGCATAATTGATTCTGCTGCCGAAAACTGACACATATTGTATGTGGGAGACAACTCTGATGTCATGCTGTAAATTTATGAATTATATGCGTTGTCAGTCATAGAATGCTTTTATCCCTCTCGTGTGTTCATGTCCTAAATGCTAGGAAAAAATAAAGCTTTTGCTCAGTGATTATTGATGTCCTTGAACATAATGTCAGAAATGGTCCTTGTAGTTAATAACTGATGTATATATGCAGGTGCATGATTGAGGTAAAACTGCACTCAGTACTAAATGGGATCCTCAGCTGAAGAGGAGGTGAAGCAGCAGCTGGAGGGCCATGTATGAGAGAATCCGTCTGTGTGAGCGTACACGTATGAGGACCCGGGAAATGCGTGGGTGCCCGCGTGCCACAAAGATGCAGGAAAGTGCATTTTCCGTGTGATGATGATGATCAGACCTAGAGACAAGGCAGCTGTGATGTTCCGCAGGCATGCCATTGTTTGTCAAACACAAGGTAGCTGACATTAACCTAAAGTGACAGCTCAGTGACACACAGCTCAGGCTACTGCAGTGGCACACACACACAAACACACAAACACACACACACACACACACACACACACACACACACACACACACACACACACACACGTTGTCCAGACTGTATTTATCTTCCTGTTTCACGTACAGACATGCCTATTTCTCCGTTCTCTGATCTGGCTCCTTCTGCAGAAATGACAGGCCTGATTGTGTTGTGCTTCCAGAGCTAAGGCGGCTGATGACAGGGCGGCAACGCACCAAACCTTTGCTTTCAAGCGATTCAAACGCGGTGACAAAGTGACATCATTACCCATCATTCTGCGGGAGTCAACGTCGCCACAAACATGCTGCGACAGCCAGTTTGCTCTGGCTGCAGAACAAACATTCTCTCTGAGGATTATCGAGGCGGTTATCTACTGCTGCCTCGAGCTGTGTTGTTCAAGTCCACAAGAACTAGTTCAAAGATCAGTTTGTGTAGATAAAATAATATTTTATCTTCATAAATCATCATCAAAAAAATGTACAGATAAATACACGTCCTAAGCATCTGATGGCCAGGGAGGGGCACTGTTGTCTTGCTCCAGAGGTCATTGGTCGGGAGGTCGTCCTAATACTTTTTGGAAGGAAAACGACTGAATTTTCCACTTTGACTATATTATCAGTATCTCTGTGTATACACATAAGAATGGCTGTTACAACACCAACTGGTAGGATGTCAACTCCAGAATCTCTTTGTGTTTAAAACAATATTCTACTTAACGGCCAACTTTCACACACACTGTGTGACATCGCCCCTGTTCCTAAAATAATAAATGCTCCCGGCAGGAAGGCTAGCAGATTACAGTTTTTATAGAGGGATCAGAAACAACTATCAGCAAGTCAAAGCTCTACAAAACCTCAATAAGGCATCTGAAGGAGAGTTTTACATGTTTACTATAAAACATTGTTTAATTTTATTTTATTTCAAGAAAACTAAATGGGGTGTTGAAATGTTAAGTCCTTAAGGTCTGTTGTCTTTGCTTGGTTTTAAACATAGCCTGATATACCTAATTGTACAATTTTGTAGGTTAAAAAGATTTTCTATGTGAAACAGACATAATTAGAAAATAATTTCCATCTTTACATTGTATTTTGTTCATTCTAATTAATTTCAATGTAACACTTTTAAAACAGCATGACTGTTGGGATTACATTTTTGTAGTTTAAATGTTGACACTTTTTACATGTCATCCCTGGACATAATTTTATTGATCACTTTGTACACTTTGCACTGGAAATTATTTCCATTGCGTATCATCTTCAGAACATATATTCCCACATTTATTTAGTCTTTTCTAAACTCTTTACCTGTTTCTTTGTCTAGTATGTCTCTTACTTTCTCACAGTTTTCGGTCCAAACATTATTCTTGTATTATTTAGTTTTTAACAAAAGTTTGTGGGCTTCTAAATCATTGACAGTGATTTTAAATTGGGTGCTAAACAAAGAAAATTTAAATACTTTATAATCTAATTTATTCATGAGGTGGATGACATTAGAACCCTGCCCACCAGCCAAGAGTCACCACTATCTAATGTGGCATCTGTGATGATTCACATTTAATCCCAAATTAATGAGTGTTTCAGAGTTGCATCCAGACTGAATGGTTATGTAACGTGCTTGACTGCTTCAAGGAAAATAAAATGAGGCCCACTTAAAGCAAGGTCATAAGATTTCATGACATCATTACAGCAGACGTGAAGCAGAAAGAAGCTGTCTTTCTGGAGACAGGCAGGAGTGTTAGCATAATGGATGTGGTTCTGGGTGGACTGGTTGTCCTTCAGCTGGAAGGTTGGTACATTGAAAGGTCTTTGGGCAAGACACTAAGAAAAACTGAAATATATACATCACGTAGAGCTAGCATTCAATTTTTGGCTCCCATCTGACCCAAACACCTTCTTCCACATCTTTGCTGTTTCTTCAAAATTGCTCATAGCAAGCTGCAACCATGACTCACTCTCTACAACAAACCTTTTCTTTTTTCCACTCTTCCACAAAGGCTTGACAACTGAAATGCACGGCAAATAGTTGACCTGTTGACGAATAGTTGGCCTGTTGAGTTAAGTGAGCTTTGGTTTCTGCAGCTGCTCTTGAGACCAGCTCCCCAAAGCCATTTTTCTTTTCAGAATTTTACCTCAAAATAACACACCTAAATCTAATCATGTTTTATTCAGCAATTACAAACTCCATTTAAACAATCTTGGTTTAAAATTAGATCATCTGTGGATACCAAATTTGCTACGTTTAAACAAAGGGAACATAGAGTAATGAACCTAGAAAAAAATAAGTTCAAATCGTCCCGTGATGCTGGGGTCTGTTGGGGTTAAGAGGTTTAAAACTGTTGTAGTTCACTGATAGATCATTAGATCAAGTTTGTAGTCCAACTTATGTTGAGCTGCCGGTACTTTTCCCCTACGTTCCTCTGTATGTTGTCTTTCCCTATGTTCTGTACATATTCAGCACTTTGAAATGTCTTGTTACTGAAATGTGCTAGACAGTACAAATAAACTTGCACTGTCTGAATCTTCTCTACCAAGCCTCAGAGGCCCTCACAGGACTGCTGGATTTACACTGAGATGATCGAATAACACACAAATGGATGTTTATTTATCAATTAGGGACCTCTGAAAGCCTTTGGCTGTGAGGGATTTTATTTAGGGTTATTAGAGTAAAGGGGGTTTAATACAGTTGCGCATCACATTTGTTAGAATATTTGTATTCATAAAAGCTTAGAAAACCATATT
The DNA here is from genome assembly GCA_037039145.1 of Fundulus diaphanus. NCBI lineage: Eukaryota > Metazoa > Chordata > Actinopteri > Cyprinodontiformes > Fundulidae > Fundulus > Fundulus diaphanus. The sequence continues at coordinate 11,872,597 of CM073129.1, read as the reverse complement.
GTTTTTCTTCCACGTCCCATTTCTTTTGCACTTATGTTTTGAGTCATCGTGTAATATTTACATACAAGACATTGAAATTTGTGATTGTGGTGTACTATTGGAAGGCTCTGTATAAGTACAATCTACTAGCATGAGTACAAATTGGTTTGATTTTTGTTGAAGGACAGAAGAAAAGAAAAGCAGATTACGACTGACTTCCAGAAAGTAGATAAAAACTTGCCGTCTTGGAAAATGTTTACTATAGACCATCCTTTTGCAAAGTGTTTTTAATCCACTGTGCCTGGCACGGTTGCCTGCTCTGCTGCTGTGCTCTGGAAAGTGTAATCTATAGTAAAATCTGTGCAAAGGTGTGTTTTGATGGCATTGTTAGGCAATCTTCCACGGAGGATTTCTGAACAGCGCCAGCAGTACAACCAACAGCAAGATGCAAGATCCTTTCCACAACACATCCCAAACACACACTGATAACCCAAGGGACCCACACTGAAGCAGATGGAAAGACAATTTCCATCAGATTGAAATAAAATAAGATGTTTTATCCAAACACAGAGGCAAATTTAAAGGTTAGTCAGGATTTACGTGCACTAACTTTATGTTTCTGCTTAAATCTAGATGCTCCGCACACTACATCAACTAGCAAAACAGTTCAAATGTCTCCCTGTGAGAGTTCAGAGTCGCAGTCTTTTTTCCTCCCCTCCAATTGGAATTAATTAGGCTGGACCTTTATGCAAATTCAGAGCTGTCAAAATGAGGGGTCTCTTTAAACTTCCCATGCTGATACCAGTGTGTGGGAGGAGAAATTAATGAGCCCAGGAAACGGCCTTCCTCTCTCTGGACTTGGCAAAAATTATTCTAAAACTTGTCTAGAAGTTAAGGCAACTACAGGATCTTAGAAAGTTAACCTGGAGGACAAAGAGATATAAAATATTGAACTGAGAGAATTTAGACAGAGGAGGAACTAAATGTTGCCATGCTAACAGGTTTCTAAAAATAATGCTTGAAAAACAATTACCAGGGACAAAAAAATGACTCTAAATAAGAGTGTAGCAATGGAACATGTAAAATTAAAATGCAAAGAAATATAGTTCTCATCAAAGTAAAAGCCCTTTGCTGTAAGCATGTCACATGCATGTGTCCAGTAAAGTAAGTGGTGGCCAACAATATGATCCCCGGATGACGAGGGCTAAAATATTGGCACCCAGGTGCTTCTCATCACAGCTAAACTAAGAGGCTATTTCAGTAGAATAATTATTCTGCACTGAGCTGGATAACTACACTGAACAGAGCTGCATTGAATCATGGGTAAAAACCTTCATTGCGTTACTTGAAACAAAAAACGGAGCATTATGAACCATGTAGAATTAGTCAAGCTAAAAACCCACAGTATATGGACTGAACTCTGGACTGAATTATTCAACACTGATAACAAATTCTGGAATTTGTGGAACCTTTAACATATTTTTGAAAATGTATACAAAGCAACATGTTGGATAGCTCACTGAATAACTGCTCACACTGGAAAGCTTCTTGTGATAGTGCCCCAAACAAGCATATGTTGTAACTACGCAACGATAACCAGGTGGTTTGGTCTGTTAACAGAAGTGCAACGCAAAAGTGAACCAAAACTAATAAAGATATGATGTTTTACAGCATTCTCTGCCCAACTGAACAAACTCCCTCAGTCTACCTTCTTGTGAACGGAGTCAGCTGTTTTTTGAATCAGCGCAAAAAAAAAACATGAAACAACGGTCATCATCTTTACGCAAATATCACAATCAAACTTACATCTTATTGGCAAATTCAATAAAACAAAATGATACATTTTGTTTTCAAGTATACATAAATGGTGAAAAAAAAAACTTTTTATCCATTGCTGGTTTTGCTGTGAATGTTTCAGCACCGTAGCCAACTTCATTGACCCTCAGTTGGTCCCCAAGAACTGCTGTTCTTAACCAGGGCACGTGTTAGAACCTGTTACTTACTGGGTCCGTGAAAGAACCGGTTTGCTTTTCCAACCCCCAAGAGACCAGTTGGAGCTACGTCATTATGTCATTATTGATATACCCCTGAGTTTGAGACACATTCTAAAGAAGAATGGGCAAAAACATCAGTTTCCAGATGAGCAAAGAGACATACCCCAAAAGACTTCCTGCTCTGCACTTTTAAGAGTTTTCTCTTGGAAACCATATGTTGTTCTTCTTTCACTTGACAATCATCTTCCCCTGTGTGTTGGAACTGTGTGGTTGTAATGTGACAAATGTGAAAAAGTTCATTCCTTGAATACTTTTGCAAGGAATCATAAGTTGTAAACTTACTAAAGTAATGAGAGTGGCTTACATTCTGAACTGTGTTGCTATCTCCTTTTAGCAAAAGCAGAGCATACTTCCATAAATAGCTTTCAATGGAGTATTTCTTTATGGTTCACCTAGATGTGTCTTCTGCTGCACCCTGGCACAGTGTAATGAATGTTGCACTTTTTGCTGCCGTCTAGCAGAGCACTGAACAAACTTAAAACACTCACTGAGTGCATTTTGTTTCCGTTTGAGTCTTTGTTGGAAGTGAGTGTAGCCTAGAAAACGCTTTCCTTGTATGGAAAACTTTGCATCAGCCTTGCAGGGAATGATTCTCATGGCTGTGTTGTGCGTGCTCAGCTGGGACGAGGGCTTTTCTTAGAGATTAAAAACAGAAATCAGTTTTACATTTCAACAGAAGTTGGTAATCTAAGATAATGTCAACAGCACTCCTAAGTTGTCACAGGGCTCAGCTGCAGTGAGCAGAAATGTTTCACGAAATGTAAAACTGAATTTGGCCCCCGGTGAAGTTGTGAGGAAAGGATGATAGCACCAGAAGGCCTGACAGCTACCGGCTCCTTGTTAAAATAATAAGTGGTTCGTCAGCCACCTGGGCGCATATCTTATTTCAAACACTAAGCAAATGAAGCCCAACTCCAAAACAAAAAAGCTTGGATACAACGCAGCTGCTGTTTTCGTGGCTTAATTACATTGCAGAGCATTGTTACACTGCAATGCCTCAAGGTATTTTCCAGGCGTCCCATTTTAACCCACTCCAAATGTTTATCTGGAATCATTACATTAACGTTCACTTGCAAGCAAATCCACATGGCTGAGCTTCATTTTCATGCACAACAATCATACAAACTTTAAAGCACAGCCCTCTCTTACGTAATAAGTCTATATGTAACAAATTATTCTTCATTATGGTGATGTGTTTCTTGACACCAGACCATTAGTAGAGGACAGCATGCTGTTAGGAATTCATTGGCTGATAGGCTTGTTTGCCCAAGGGAGGCCTGAGCCATTCGTCAGTAACAGAACATCTTGCTGCATCAACATGGAAAGTATTAGCCAATCGCAACTGAGCTGCAGATTAATGTGTCATGCTTTACTGTTAGACTCTGACTGCAGTTCACCTGCAGCGCTGCAGTATCTCTTTGTCATTGCATCATCTTAAATGTTCAACACGTTCCTATTTTTTACCATCAGGTTTCATAGCAACAGCAGTAAAATTTGGATCTGGTCGCAAGACTTAAATTGTTGGAATGTTCTTGGTTGAGATTAATAACAAAGTTCCATCTGACGAGTTTTCTCGTCAGATGTCAATACTTTTCCAGACTCGAAGCATAAATGCTACATTTCTAAGTTTATGGCAAATATTCCTAATGGTGGTCAGGTTGTAAACATAGAAACTGTGAAAACTGTGAAGAGAGAAAATTTGTCTAACTTGAATAATACTGATTTTGTTCCATTAAGTAGGAGCCCAGGTTTATCACTATTAAATTTTAAGAAGTTTACGGTGATTCGATGTTCTATTTCAGGCAAACAGGAGGTAAGAAAAAAATGGGGATTAATGGATATGTAATGCTGGTTGACATCATCAAAGTATGTTCACATCTATGCCCTAAATACTTGGTTGGGCCTCCTTTTGCATGAAGTACTGTGTCAATCCAGCATGGCTTTAAAGCGATCAGGCTGTGGTTCTACTGTGGTATAATTGAAGCCAATGGTTGCTTTGATAGCGGCCTTGAGGACACGTACATTGTTGGGTCGGATGTCTCATCTTCCTCTTGACAGTACACCACAGATTATCTATGGGATTCAGGTCAGACCAGAAAAACCCTGGATTACCAATGAAGTATAGAAAATGCTAAAAGCACATGGCCAGACTGAATCTGGTGATATGGAAATAGAACAGCCAGAGCTAATCTACACTGTGCTATACAGGTTGCTAAGCAGACCCGTGGTTAGAAAGTGCAGGATTTCTTTCAGGACCCAACGAACACCAGAAGTATGTGGCAGGGTATTCAAGCAATCACAGACTATAAAGTTGTCCCTCTCTCCTGTGAGGGTGAACACAGAAAAAACAACCGACTCAAACTAGATTCCAGGAAGAAAAGGCATGTGCTGACGAGGTAGCTGGTATTCTCACAGACACCTTTAACAACCCACTAGCACAGGGCGTGCAACCATCACATCATAAAGCATCTTTAATCACCCTAGTACCAAAAACAAAAAACGCCAAACTCTCCTGTCTCAGTGATGGTGAGTGCTGATAGCAGTCACCCCCGTTATGATGAAGTGCATGACAGATCACACCTCCCCCCCACTCCTGTTCACCCTAATGACACTTAACTGCTGGCCAAGGTATACAGCTAACCACTTAGTCAAGTTTGCGGATGACACTACTGTAGTGGGGCATATCCATGACAACGTCAAACCCCCAGTCACACACCTCTCATCATTGACAACAGAGCAGTGGAGATGGTCAGCACTACTATGTTCCTGAGGGTGCAGAAAACGAATACTCTGATCTTTCCCCAACACACGAAAGCCCAGGCAAAGAAGGCCCAGCAGCACATGCACTTCTTGCACAAGATGAGGAAGGTGCAATTCCCTCATCAGTTCTCACCTCCTTCTACAGGGACACCATAGAGGGCATCCTCACTAGCTCCATCTCTGTTTGGTCAGGAGCCTGCTATGTCTCTGACTGGAAGGTTCTGCAGAGGGTGGTGAGCTCAGCCGAAAAAATTATTGGGACACCACTTCCTCCAATTCAAGATGTTGTGAATACACGCTACCCAACCTGGGCCCACAATATTACCAAAGACACCCCCCATTTACACAACAAACTGTTCTTGTTTGGTGAACTTAAATTAACACCAGACCAGGTGTACCTAATATGAAGAGAAAAAAGACAGAGAGAACATAAAGTTAAAAGTTTAAATAATAACAAATAATTATGCTAAATTTGAGAACAGAAGGAGAACTCAGCAAAGTGAGAGAAATAGATATTGATGTCCTCCAGTAGCCTAAGCCTATACCAGCATAACTACAGAGATAGCTCAGGGTAATATAAGCCACTCTAACTATAAGCTTTGTCAAAAAGGAAAGTTTTAAGATTAGTCTTAAAAGTAGACAGGGTGTCTGCCTCACAGACCAAAACTGGGAGTTGGTTCCACAGAAGAGGAGCCTGATAACATAAGGAGCTGCCTCCCATTCTACTTTTAGACACTCTAGGAACTACCAGTAGATATTCCGCCTTTACTTTCATCTGGAAAGAGGATTTTGGACCAGTAAACAACAGTCCAGTCTCTGGTTTGTCTGTGTGTAGTAGCTTTCGATGCACTGACCCCAGTTTCAGTCCAATGCATCCAAATTCTTGAATGTATTTTGCTTGACAATCCTCTCAAGACTGCAGTTATCCTTGTTCCAGGCGCACACTTTCCTATACTCAACTTTCTATAAATATGTTTTGATACCACACTCTGTGAGTAACCAACTTCTTAAGCAATGACCTGTTATGCCTAACCCTCCTTGTGGAAGGTTGCAATGACTGTCTTCGGGACATGGACAGTCTTTCCCATGATTGTGTAGCCTACTGACACAGACTGATTGCAGGTGTTTAATTAGCTGACAAGGGTGTGACACCACAAGTTTCCAATATTTAACTTTTCACAATATTTTAATTTTCTTCTTCACAATGTCATGCAGCCATCTAGAACATTTCCCAAAGCAACTAGACACAGGTTATTGTGAGTACAACCTAATTAAATAATGCACAGGAAGAGCAGGTGAACTTGTATTATTTTATTTTAGTTAGTACTAAAGTTGTTCGGAGGCTGGCGTGTTTGTGTTCTTGGGATGGAAAACAAGTCTCCCCTGGGCATTCTTGTAAATCCTGTAAACCTTCTGCATTAATCTAATTTTAGAGCATGCAAAAGAGGTGAAATTTGATAATAAAATGGGCCATAAAATTAATTTTGCTGTGATAAATGGTTAAATGGTGCTTAAATCCAATCATAAAACCCACCTGGCTGTCATGAAAAGGTGAGATTCCGGAGGTTGTTTTGTGGGCAGTTCCTGTCATTGAAACATCTCCCAGTTTGACCATCAAGGTCACCACCATGGCTAAGTGTTTATTTCTGGTGCACTACAATCCCCGGTATATCTAGGATGCGGTGTCTGATATGTGTATTTCATTGACATGCAAAAATAAAAGAAAGATTCTTTTGGAACTGAAGTTTTCCTCAACAGAAATCCTACTTTAACAGAAATGTGTCAATGTCAGAACAGATGAATAACACCTGTCAATGGTAGAGAACAGGCAGGAGTACCAAAGCATTTGCAGAGATTGTGTTTCCAACTTTGCTTTCTGATTCTATTGTAGGCACAGAAATGTTCTTGTTTCAGGACAGACAGTTGGCAGGAAGAGTAAATATAGCCAAAATAAAAGTGTGTGGATGTCACCGGTCAAAGCGAGCTGAAAGTACGGCCTGTTATATTACTGGTTTTCATTCCTGAATGATAATAACATGTTTAAAAGACAACCAGGACATTAACAATTAACAGGGGAAAAAGCAATCTGCAAGAGAACTGGCATGACAGAGGAAAGATCTGACCAGAAACAAGTAAAAATCTGACCAGAAGCAGAGGGAATTGAAAGGACATATGCTAGAGAGGTGGATTGTAAACATGCTGAGGCTCAAACTGAATAAATGAGAGAGGATGGAAGAGCAGAACTGATACAGAAGCCAGAAAATACTAATGGACCACAAGACGATACGGGAATGAATAAAGATACCAACAAAAAGGTGACAAAGAAACTCACAAAAAAGAAAAAGAACCACAGGAATTGAGGGGGGGGGCACCACAAGGAAAACCAGATTTCTATATAAAACAAGAACTGAGAATTACTCTGAGTAAAGCCACAACTGAAGACTGCATCTCAAATCAGTATATCAAAACCCTACAAAAAAATACTATAATGTGAAAAACAAAACCAAAGTCCAAAAGATAATTTCAGCATATTTTGGGTGCTGTTGGTAGAAAGGTCATAGCTAGACCTAACATGAAAAGCAAGAAACCGTCCAGAAGGATCGCAAGTATGGAATGCATTTAATTTAACATTTGGTTTAGACCAGTGTGGTTCATCACGACTCCCTGGTCCTGCCGCTGGAGATTTTTGAGATTCAGAAACCAATCTAGTTATGAATACAAGGAATACAATTTATTCATCTTGTGATGGTTACATTGAAAACATCTTATTAGTAGTCATTGTTTCCTGCTGAATAGCACCTGATTGGAATTGTTTAACTTGCCAAGCCTGAGGCTTTAGGCCAGCAGCAGAAATTCCAACAGGATTAGAAATCAAGCTGATTATGTCTGCCCTTGAGAGACAGAATGAAAAGCAACATGCATAAACAAATGCCTTTGGGGGAAAAAATTACAATTAATTTGGATGAGGCCAAGGTCACTGACCAGCTGCACAGCACGGAGCAACTATTCATAACCGATGCCCAGTTATTTGTGACAATTTCAGGTCGGTATCTTCATGCAGTTGGAGCTAGATGCCATTTATTAATATTTTATTCACCAAGTTCTAGCTTGAAACATAACTGGAGAGGTTGGTATGGTTTGAAGTTACCATCAGAGTTTTGTACTGCTGGAAAACATGGTCGGCCTTTCTGGTACAGCACTCGACTAGTTTAAATCCTACTTAAAGGACAAGGACTTTTTTGTGTCAGTAGGTAACTTTACATCAGTTATAACAAAAATCACATATCGGGTTCCCCAAGGGTCCATCCTGGGTCCCCTCCTCTTTAATATCTACATGCTCCCTCTAGCTCAGATCATAAAAAAACAACATCAGTTACCATAACTATGCAGACGACACACAGCTCTACATCACCATGTCACCAGGTGACTATGGACCAGTTCAAGCACTGAGTAAATGCTTGGAAGAAATCAATGCATGGATGTGCCAAAATTTTCTTCAATTGAATAAAAACAAACCTGAAGTAAAAATATTTGGACCAATAGAGGAGAGATCAAAGGTTAGCACACAGCTTCAGTCATTTCAGCTAGAAACCACTGATCAGGCCCGAAATCTGGGTGTAGTGATGGGCTCAGACCTGAACCTCCAAAAGCATCTAAAGACAATTACAAGGTCGGCTTTCTATCACCTGAAGAACATTTCCAGGATTAAAGGACTAATGTCTCAGCTGGATCTGGAAAAACTAACCATGTGTTTATCTTTAGTCGAATTGATTACTGCAACGGTGTTTTCACAGGCCTGCCTAAAAAGTGGATCAGACAGCTGCAGCTGATCCAGAACACTGCTTCTTAAGACTAAGAAAGAATGGCACATCACCCTGGTTCTGAAGTCCTAACTCTGCCTCCTTGTATCTCAGAGATTAGACTTTAAAATCCTCCTGTTAGTCTATAAATCACTGAATGGTTAGCACCTAAATACATCACAGACTTATCAGTGTATCAACCCTCCAGACCACTAAGGTCGTCTGGCTCCAGCCTGCTCTGCATACCTAGAACCAGAACTAAAGACGGAGAAGCAGCATTTAGTTCCTATGCTCCACTGATCTGGAACAAACTTCCAGAAAACTGTAAAAGTGCGGAAAGCCTTAGTTCCTTTAAAGGAGAAGTCTGGTCAACAAGGAAAAATCAGTGGATCGTTACCTATACCTAAAACTAATACGTTTGTGGTGATTTAATGAATTTAGTGTTAATCAGTAAAAAAATAAAAGCATAAATTGTCGACTCGATCACTGAGTCTTGGGGCGGCCATTATTGCCCATATTTGGGCAATATCACATCCTGTGACGTCTCTGTGCAGTGAGGCACTGTGCTTCACAAGCTAACTCAATAGGAGCTGTTGTACACAGCTACGATCAACAACAATTATTTCGGATTTCCAGAGGACTTCACCATTGAAATTCGCGAGAGCTATTGTTGAAGCAACAATGCCCACGTGCATGGCAGTTGGATGTTCAATACATCGGGTAAAAGTAAAAAAAAAATATTAGTTATTTCGCCTTTCCGATTCATGATCCACCACAGGTTCGTCGTTGGATTGCCAACGTGAAGAGGGGAGGATTTGCCATCGAACTTCTGGCCAGAGAGAAAACACGTCATCTGTAGCCAACATTTAGAAGAAGAATGTCTTCAAGATGACATGAGAGCGAGAATTTTCGGTAGGTTTTTCTTTTGTATAATGTAGAATTTGCAGGGACATTTGTTTACCCGACCAGAGGGGTGGAGTGATATGACACACTTGGAAAGAATGCTCACTGTTGCAAAGCCCACTTATTTTATGCAACTTTGGTCTTCTTTTTTCTAAAGTTGCTTGTAAATTTCATGAGTTGCAAGTTGCGGTTTTTGGGCTTTTTTTTCTGAAAGTGAAGTGGCTTGTTTGGGCTCTAAACTAAGTGACGCTGAAATATCCCTCCGCCTAATTACGCACTGCAGCTCATCCTGACAGGAGCAGAGTAAATGCAGAAGGAGCCGCTCTGCCCATATTTTCTGCAGTTTACGGCTGCAATAACTGATGATAACTGCTGAAAGTAGATTAGGCAGATCTACTTAAAGATGAGTTTTACTCCCTGATAACATTGCAGACCCCAACCTATACACCGTACTTTAATGCTTATTTGTTGTCTTTTTATGTCTCTAAAATGTAAAATTAGTATTACTTTAAATTTAAATGCTTAATACCATATCTTTGTTTAAGAGGTTAAAAAATATATTTCGGCATGAAAACGGGTATTTATTTACAAGGGGACAGATAGGGCATTGGGACTTGCTCTACAGTCGATACCGCACCGTGACGTCACAAACTGGGAGGTGGCAGTACTCTTCTTCACCAACATGGATGCCTACACTAAAGCACATTCAAATGAATATTAATCTTAATTAATAAAACGTATAATTTATTGAAAAGTATGTAATAATTTTATATTTAAAGTACTTTCAGCAGTTTGAATTCTGATTTTAACCGGACTTCTCCTTTAAATTGAGATTAAAAACATATTTGTTTAGGATTGCCTTCGACTGTCCTACTTAAACTGTTTTACTGAAACATAATTAGTTCAATTTCGTAGTCCAACTGTATTTAATATTTGCTTTTAGTTTCTATTCTCCCATGTTTTTTTTTTGTTTCTACATTTTATTCCAACGTGCTTTTATTCTGTTTTTATTTTGCTGTATTTTAATCATGTAAAGCACTTTGCATTGTCTTTGTACAGAAATGTGCTATATAAATAAATGTGCCTTGCCTTGCCTTGTACTATTTATCAAGGTAGTATTTAATTACATTAAATCTTTATCTTTTGACAAACTGGACTAATTTAAACACTTTATAACATATTACTTTTGTTTTTGTTTCAAAAGAGAAAGAGAGAGATAGAGAGGGAAAAGACAAAATAGCAGAGCTGCTGCCCAACTTTCTGTTGAAGGGAAAAATAAATGTTACCAACAACTTGAGAGTCACTCTTGAGTTTCCATCCAACTGCCATGCCAATTTTTAGCAAACCTTTAAAATGTTGCAACAAAGAAAATGTGAATTAGTTAGAATGTTTCCATCTACTTGTTTGGAGTGAATTCAACCACAAACTAATTAATGGGGAGTTTATGCTAGTTAAGCTATTCACTTCAAAAAAGCAGCTTGTTCTGTTTTGTACCATGTAAAAGATTTGTGGAGAGCAAGAAAAAATAAGCATTTGTAAGTGGAGGCTACTCAGATTGGAACCATGACAGCAGCTACTATGTCATCTATTTGTGTCACTGTTTTTAGGTCATTAATAATCCTTCCGGTGACTATTGCAGTTTTTGTAATGCTTTTTTTTTATTTTAGATTTCTTTCTATTTTTTGTATGTCTAGTATTTACAGCTATAGAACACTATAACTTTACTTTTTTCAATTCTGAGTATTTATTATATTTATTAGTTACTCCTTGTGAGTGTATATATCCCCAGTGTTTCCTTTCTGACACCATTGTGATTCCACAGTTCGTTATCCCCTATAATTATTTAATTTTATATCTTCGTTTTAACTCTTCATTATCTAATTATCAATACATTACTTGTTTGGTCTGTTGACTCGGTTTGATCCCGTGTGTGTTGACCAGTGGTTTTGGGTCAGGCCTTCTGTTTACCTTTGCTGTAAAGCCAGTGGCGCAACAGAATCGGAATCGAGAGAGAAGAGATCGGCTTTTGAATTAGGACGGCCTAGCCTTCAGCGGCTGTCTTGCCCTTACCTCAGTGTAACCCCCATTGCCTAGCAATCACCTGTGAAGCCGAAAGTTAATCCTGCCTTCTCATTGTAAATAACTGTACACGGTTTTTATTTTCCCCTTTACATATTCATGGTGGCTCACAATCTTTTGTTTAAAATTTTGATTTGTCATCTTTTCGTTTTATTCTCATTCATTAATCAGCTGAAAGCAATTTTATGTTTTATGTCTCAAAACAGCCCTGCGATAGACTGGCGACCCGTCCAGGGTGTACCCCGCCTCTCACCCATTGACAGCTGGAAATAGGCACCAGCACCCCTCGTGACCCCAATAGCGATAAAGAGTGTTAGAAAATGGATGGATGGATGGATGGATGGATGGATGGATGGATGGATGGATGGATGGATGGATGGATGGATGGATGGATGGATGGATGGATGGATGGATGGATGGATGGATGGATGGATGGATGGATGGATGGATGTCTCAAAACATTATATAGACTAATTACACACAGACCGTTGTTGCTCTTGTAGTCATTGATAAATACTGTAGGCAGGTGACCCGTAGACAGTGTTGTTCACCTTATGTGGAGCTTCAACTAATTCATCCAGGACTGGATAACCCTTAACTTGCTCCTTTTAAGCAGCTTACTCTTAACAATGAGGAGCCTTGGAGTTCAAAGGGTTTCACAAGCTCAGCTATTTCTTTTCCCCCTATTTTATGAGTAAGAAAAGAATCCTAGTTTTAATGTAACTGTGGGTGACTCACCTGATGAAATAGAACCGAGCCAGTAGATGAAGGCTAAGAAAGGTGGGTTGAATTTAGCCTGTAATGCTGTGTTATGTAACAGGCAAGAGGCTTCAGAGAAATCAGAAATCATTAAGGCCTAACAAGGCAAGCAGAAACATGATTATGCTGCTGGTATTGATCTCATTAGGAGGAATTTATGGCAACGCTGCTCTAAACGTTCATCAGATTTCCATTTTTACTTTACACATAATAAGGATACAGAACAAGTGGAGCTGTATTGCACTAGAATTAGATTCCAGCCATTGCCTCCTCTTCGATAATTGCTTTGACATCAGAAAAGCCCGCTACGTATTGTAATTATTGCTGGAATGAAGATGGATATCAGGTCTTTCAAAATTAACAGGCTACATTATTGAATTAAACACTTGAGTTGTTCTCACTAACCAGAAAGTGAAGGGCAGCGGCGTGACAATTATGTGCCGGAGGCTGGCATCCAGCAGGCCAGCCGTCTTTTGGTTGGTCTTTGCTGGAGGTGGAAATCGTTTGGATCAAGAGGAGACATGTTTGATGGTACAAGTTTCAACATTAAAGAGGAAATTACCAGGCTCATCAAGGAAGAGATGTTAAACTGATGGATAACTCCTCACCAGAGCATGGCAGAGAGTGAGCACATCTTTTTCTTGCTTTTAGCTTTGATGCAAACACATTAAAATTATGATCTGTTTTTTTTGGGATATCATTCACCAGATCAATGTGGGGGGAAAAACATAACAAGCAAATTAAGAAGATGATTAGCATGTAAATAAGGTGAGTTCAAACATTTGGACTCCGTGTGACCATTATTAAATTTTGTTTAGGTTCATCTTCATGTCACACATTTCTTAATCCCGTCTAATCGGTTAATTTCTCTCCATTGATTACTTTTTTTCTTTTCATTTTTTTTTGTTTCTTGAATTATTTGTTTGTTTCCTGTAAACCTCACAATAGGGTCAACCACACCTCAAAAGTTTTTAGGCTAAGATAGGAGCTCTCTGAGAGGACTCTGAGAATCTTTGTCATTATTGGTCTGATATTTCAGCCAAGGAACTGAACTTTACTGTGTTTTTTTCTACGTGTAACTCTAAAATACTGTTTTTATTAATTACCCGGGCTATGTGCACAAATTTAAAAGTAGCTACATCTCTTTTTTTACTTCTATTTTTGACTAAAGGCTGCGGGAGATACCTTTTTTAGCAAGTGTAGTCCTTTTTGTCTGCTTCTTTATTTGAAGATATACAAACATATTAGGACAAAAACTATAATTCACACAACATTTAGGGCTTAGCTGAAAAAGCATGTAACTCTAAAATACTGTTTTTATTAATTACCAGGGCTATTTGCACAAATTTAAAAGTAGCTACATCTCCTTTTTTTACCTCTATTTTTGAGTAAAGGCTGCGGGAGATATCTTTTTTAGCAAGTGTAGTCCTTTTTGTCTGCTTCTTTATTTGAAGATATACAAATTTATTAGGACAAAAACTATAATTCATACAACATTTGGGGCTTAGCTTAAAAAGCTTGAGAACTGCTGCATCTAAAAGAAGCGGCCTGATGAGATTTTTTAAATTTTTGCCATATATTGAAACTGGTAGCCAGTCTATATGTAATTTGTGCCAGAATGGTTATTTTTTACCAGCTCTCTTGGTCACTAGCAACCAACTAACTTTTTATAATAAAAAGGCAGAAGTTATATATACCAAGTTCCTATTTTGAAAACTTGAAATATCCTGATACCAGTTCCAAACTGATTCCTTTATACCATGTAAATATTTTGTCTGCAACATTTGAGGTGGGAACTTAAAAAAGACTCATTGCAGCTACCTGCCTTGCAAATGAATGGCAGCAGCTGTTCATGGATGGTCTCCAGTGGCTCAGAGCTCTGGCCATATCGTGCATCCCTTTGAAAGGTTTGGTTTCTAATTGAATGCCACAATAGCTTCAAGTGGTAGAATTTAGTGACGTGCTAAACAGCACATAAGCATTGGATATGTTTTAATATTTCTATCTATTTTACAGTTAGGGTGAATTCCAATGTAGGGTTTTACATATTTATAAGATGTAAATCATTTAAGAACTTCACCTACAATTCATAGATGGTGTACTTTCTTGTCTTTATGACTCAGTGCCATTAAATATGGCCAGTAACTATAAGTAGATTGTGCACTTCAGATAACTGGAAAAAAATAAAAACATGTAAAGCCCTGCAGACCTCTGAGAGTCTAAGTGTCTGGAACATGATTAACAGCACTGACACACTCCATTAGCTCCAAGGGCTGTTGAATTGTGCTGTTATAGATACCATTGTAGTGTGAGTTACAGATGAGTACTACTGATTTGGTTCCATACAGAGTGAAGGACAAATATTCCACAAACAGATTTTAAGCAGTCTCAACCAACAGATAATATCTTTAGACAATTTGTATCCGGATCAAAGATTTACAGTGATGTTCTTAATGAGCAAAGTCCACATTGATTTTATGAATTATAGTTTAAGCACATGGTGCAACAGCTTCCACACATATAACTCATATATTATAGTATATGACTCATATAATAATCCAAAGCACAGCAAACAAAGTTTAACAATTTGCCTTCACACTTGCTCAGGTCCTATAAAATGCATTTGATGCATTTCTTTTTCACAGCCTCTTTTTGCAGATTTCTCTGCTTCTTTTTAAATATGAAACCTGCACAAACTGATGGATGGATGGATGGATGGATGGATGGATGGATGGATGGATGGATGGATGGATGGATGGATGGATGGATGGATGGATGGATGGATGGATGGATGGATGGATGGATGGATGGATGGATGGATTGAACCATTAGACAATGGGAAAGGAAATAAAATCTGGAAGTACAAATACTTTCCCATGCTTCTTTTTCCAGACTGTGTAGGAATCATGTATTACAATGTAGAACTAGGTTATGTGACCAAGTTCATAGGTCACATCTTCAGGAAGTACTCTGCTTTCCAAGAAGTTACTCTAAAACATGTTTGATAAAAAGATGAAGCTCTGTTGAAAAATTGTGGTGACTGCAGTTTACATGAATGATGGATTGACATGTTTTCATCCCTTGTGTCGTTCATCGCGGGGTCAGGCCAAACGAGGAGGGAGTCTTTGTCTGAACAGATGTCAGACTGCTTCTAGGAGACATAACCATTTGCCAAAGCACAGTAAATCTTGAGGTCCCATGTCAGACCTTGGCATGGTCATATTTTGTCTGAGCAAGGAGGGGATATCTGGCTATGCCTGGAGGACATGGTTCTTTGTGAGAACACTTACATCCTGGGGCCCATGGTGGACTAGGGCGCCGTCCCACCTCAGAAGCTCCTGAGTGATAACAAAAATGGATCTAGGAGATGTATTTATTGTCTGAAATCCTATTGTGGAATCCTTCTACGTTTGGCTTAAGGTTCTTTCATTTTGGTGTACAGATTTATACTTTTTGACATGGGATCAGATGGGAAAAAACCCTCCTTTGTTCAACTAAGTCTGTGTCAGCAGTGTTTTTCCTGGAGCATCCTCACATTGGAAGTTTGAAGGTGACCAACTCATCATGCACAACAGAATTTTTATCATTTTGAGGAAATTTTGGTTGGAGTAAAAGTACTACAGTGAAAAGCCCCAGAATGTCATATGAAACAGTCAGTTGTTAAAGGGCATTTACTAAAGTAAGAAAAATCTTCATTCTGCAGAGAAGTGTCATGATATTATTGCTGGGTGAGCACTGAGTAGCCTTTTCCACTTTGCACATGCACTGCACCAAGGTTAAATAAAAGTGGGGTCCGAGTGGGTGTGGTCACTTACGGAATGTGCAGCATTCCGTAATAGCAGTATAAATAAAGGAAAAATACATAGAAAAAGGAAGAAGAACTGTTAGATTAGAATGGAGAATAAATTGCTAGATTTAAAAATAGAATGTCTTCCCATCTAAGGCCAAAAAAGCATTTTTAGTTGTTATTGATACTCCCTAAAAATGCATCACTAGTTGGTGCGGTACTACAGTCAGCCACAAAAGCAAGCGGAAAAGAAAATGACTTTGTTCAAGTCATTATAATGCATTACACAGCTGGGAAAGCCTGCGTCCTTTGGATGCCAGGACCCTCGAGATAATGGTGTGTTGATCCAAACACAATTGCTTGCTGGACACTACTTTCTGCTGAGAGATGTACTGCACATGCAGGCCAGAAAGAGTGCAAGCAGAAATACCAGAGGGTCTCTGAGGATTAGTAATTGGTGATTTGAAATTAGTCTATTTCTCTCTATTTTTGTCTGTGTTACTGAGAGAATAATGAGAGTGATTGTGAACATGCAGTCTGTATTTTTTTTTTTTTATCAATTTGTCAAAGTCTCATTTTTACATCACACATCTGACATTTTTACAGGGGTGGATATACTTTTCATAGCACCTCCAGAAAAACGTCTGTGCAGCTACTGGAGCCTGAGAAAGCTAAGGACAACTATTCAGGGTGCCACTCATCCCCATTAATGTACAATATATGAAAAGCAGGCCAGAAATAGATTTACTGAACAACAATGCATCTTTTACATTAAATCTCTGTTGGGTTATTTTTTTCCAGTCCTCCAAGATATTTATCAGACATTTCATTCCCTGCAAATAGTTTTCAGACCTGCCTCTTTTATGCTAGTCCTCCAATCGTCCCCTTTGACTGTTTCATGTAATGACACACTCCTCTGAAATATAACAACTTTTCAGCTTCTGCCTTGAGTTAGTGAACCTATTTTGTGCCTGAATGATTCATTAATCTGTCTTAAATGACTTAAAAAAGGAAATCCTCAGAAAATGGTTAAGGTGAAGCACAGGACTGAACATAAGAAAAAAAGACACTGAAGTTTGAGGGTTGGAGAACCTTCTGAAGAAAAAAACTTTCTCAAAATAAAGCACTTTTTAGAATTATGGGAAAATTTTCTCCTGGCCTCTCTGTGTTTCCTGATCTTCAGGATGATGATTGTTATTATATTCATCATTATATTTGTACTTTTTACCATAGATTTCCCCACTAACCCTCTCAGCACATGGACCGCAGATGGGAAAAAAACCGGTGGTTAAGTCTAGAATCATGCATCAAGTTTCCTATGAGAGTTGTTCTTTTGTGTCATTCATGGTAATTATTTCTGCCATCCTTGAAACATATATTATGGTGGATAAATTGTAATGGAATGTAATGCAATATTACCTATAGTAATTCTATTTATTTATTTATTGCAGCTACATATTTCAGGGCAATGAAAACACAGTCCAACATCTGAAATTTCATTCAAAGAAAACATGAAAACTTATTTCATCATTGCTCTTTTGAAAACTGATACAGCACATGTTTGATTCACTGAAGCTAAGCCTGAAGGCAAAAAGCCCCAAAACTTGAAGCTACGTTGTTTTTGAAAAAAGAATAATAAAGAAATAAAACACAAAAAGAAAAACCATTTGCCTCCGTAAAATGTAACCTTTTTAGTCCCACTTAAATGTTTTAGATATGAACCTAATTTTAATCAAAGAACCAGAGTAAATACAAAAAGCAGTTTTAAAATCATTATTTTATTTATTAAAAAAGAGCCACCCCAGGTAGCCTGGTCTTGTCTGGAAAAAGTAATTCCCCCTAAACTGGATAAGCTTCAATTTGTTTAGGCATTCAGAGGCCCACCAGACTTGCTAAAATGACAAACTGATGGCCGGACATTCTCCTTGAGGATTTTCTGGTAGAGAGCAGAATCCATTAACCCATTAATCACAGCAAGGTGTCTAATGAAGCAGAAAAGCAGTCCTGATCACATTACAACCACTGTGTTTGGCTGTGGTTTAAGAATAGTTTATGTTTTGTTGTAGGTTTGTGTTCATATACTTTGGCAACGCTGTATTGCAGTCATGTCAACAAAGCCATTTGTAGTCAAAAGTGTTTTAATGCAAGTCTTGATGCTGGACACTTTCAGGGGAAATTCAACAATACCCCTCTTGTAAATGCGTAACCACTGTGATGCACTTACAGTGTATCCTTCAGAGAACTTAACTCAGAGAAAGGAATTATTCCACAAGCATAAGCATTGAGAAGAGAACATTAATTTTCACAAGTTTAAACAGAAAGCGCCATGTGGGTAAACTTTTATATATGATACTCTGACACATCATTCTCCTGAAGGCAGCACGGAGCTGCACCACAACAAGCTGACAGAAACAATAATGGATACAGCTGCAGTGTCATGCATGTTTTAATGCTCCTGACCACAGTTTTTCCCAAGGAGTTTAAAGTTTAATCTGGTATTGTTGTGCATCTTTGGTGTACATTTTTGCTCCAAGCAAACACCTCCCAAAAGAATCACAGACCCCCCCTTCTTGTAAATATTCCTGCCGCCACCCCCGTCCTCCTCTCAATACCCCCCAGGGGGAGGCACCACCCACATTGACAAACACTAGTCTAAAGATTCTCAAGACCCTTTTTGTCAAATTCAAGACAGACCTTTGTGTTTTTTGACCAGGTAGGCAGGTGGCAGCCATTTTTTGTCCAGTCCCTTTCTTGTTGTTGAATTATGGACACTGACCTTAACTGAGTCAACTGAGGCCTTCGGTGTTTGAGCTTTTTTTTGTGACCTCCTGGATGGGTCGTTCAAGCGCTCTTAGAGTAATTAGAGTACACTGCCACTCCTGGGAAGGTTTCCCAATTTTCCATGTGTTCTCCATTTGTGGATAATAGCTCTCACTCTGGTTTACTGGAGTCTCAAAGCTTTAAAAATACTTTGCTACCCATTCCCAACTAACAGATGTCAGGTACTTTGTTTCACATCCTTTCTAGATTATTGTTTTAGATAATGTGTTTTTTTTAATGTGGTCTACTTCATGTTGTCAGACAAGTTCTATGTAAGTGATTTCTTGATTCTACAGGTGAGACTGGGATCAGATCTGGGTGTGGCTGAAAGTGAAACAATTAAGTCATGATTGAGCAAAGGAACAGTTAGAAATCTGTACAATACTGCATTTTACATTTACTAAGTATATGTTTTTCTTCATATATTCTTTGTATATATAAGCTGAAACATTTTAGAGTGACAAAACCAAAAAGAAGAAATCTTTATAATTTGTTGCAGTCAGGAAATCCTAAAAAGTGAATGTAGAAGTGAGTTTTGAGATATGACACAGTAGGATGGAAAGAAAGCTACAGGTTTCTCATGCTGGTATCTATGAGTTTTGAGATTGTTATATAGGAATATAGCTAAGTACATTTTTTTGTACGTGTCTCAAACAAACCAACTTTAAAGATTTAGGGAGGCCTGCCTCATGGTGGGGATTAACAACTGGAATTTATTCTAAAAGTTGATGTACAAGATTTAGTTCATAATAAGCCAGTTTTGGCCATCAAAATATACAGGTGTATAGACCCTTCCATAAGGATAATATGCAGCCACATAATTGGAAAAAAATAGTGTGAAAAATAATATTTGAAGTCCTCAGGCATTTTGCTAAACTACTTTTTAAAAAGTCTGCTAATCTTTACAAGTAGCACTTATACATAATTTATTAGTTCAACTGTCAATCTATGTCAGCCTTTATAAAGTGAGAGGAATGATTCATTGCACAACAATGACGCTAATGTGCATTAAAATTCATATTGGTTGTCTTTATCAAATGAAAATAATAAAACCCAGAAGTCACAGACAGAACCCCCTAATGCAGTTGACACAGACATGAATGGACCTCCTGTTACTCCACATTGGAAAAATAAAAATCTGAATCGCTAGAGTCATGCTGGTCTGGGCATCTTTGTTCCCACTGCTGGGACCACGACACAGAAATCTGCATTCAGTCAGTTATTAATAATTCAGTCCATTTAGTATCTAAAAGGTCACATAAGCCATGTTTTGACTGCAGGAACCAAGTTAAATGTTGGACTTATGCTGTCTGGGCACAAGGTGAGTAGATTTAGCAAAATACTGGATCATAAATTGCTACCCATTCTGTTGGTTGAGAGAAAAGAAAGAACCTCATCATTCTTCCCAGATCATCTTTTTCACCTGCACAATGACCTGATCAGATGTCACTGAAATAAGAGATAATATAGTAAACGTTTTTAGAGAAGTGAAGAAATCCAACTGGATCCCCCATTTTAGTGACTTAAAACAATTCAGACTGAAAATGTTTATTTCTGGGGAAACTACATTAGTACATATATTAGTACAGGCGTTGTAGGGAGGTCATACAGGCATGTGGAGGCCACACACGCTACTGAGCCTCATTTTGACTTGTTTTAAGGACATTACATCAAAGTTGGATCCGCCTGTAGTGTTTTTTCACTTTAATTTTGAGTGTAGCTCCAAATCCAGATCTCCATGGGTTAATAAATTTGATTTCCATTGATAGTTTTTGTTTGATTATGTTGTGAGCACATTCAACTATGTAAAGAACAAAGTTAAGAAGAATATTTCATTCATTCAGATCTAGGATGTGTTATTTTCGTGTGTTCCCTTGATTTTTTGAGCAATATACATCCATTCCAATTGATCCTAGTTATCAAACAATGCAGTCAGGTTCAGTTTACTATTCTAATTGTTTTAAAAGTGTTCTATCTAAGGAAACCCAGCAGATTTCATCGAGTCATTGACTTGCATCGTGCACTCCTCCTGCATGACCATGGAGCTGCAGTGGACTTTTACTTTAACTGAGCTGTTAATTCAGCAGCAATCCCTCATACCGAGCATGCATGTGGCAAGAGTGGAGAGGAAAACTCCTCCTTAACAGGAAGAAACCTCCAGCAGAACCAGGCTCAGTGTTAGCGCATCTGCCACACCCAACTGGGGGTTAGAGCAAACTGAGCAGACACACAAAAAGAACACATAGGAGTACTTTCTATGTAAGAGAAAAGTAAAGGGTTAGGTACAGTAATAGCTCCTTTAGTGGCTTCATTTAGGAGAAAAACACAGCTAAGCAGGTAAGCACTGAGCCAGTTTTCAAGTCTAGATGAAAGAGAGCACATACAGTTAGTGGCAGTAAAAGCTGAGCCAACAGCTATGTCTAGGAGAGAGACAGGAATAACCACTGAAAGACAGGAGGTGAAGCAAGTTCATACAGGTCAAACTACCAGGCTCCTAGCTTGGATGGTTACATTAGAAAGGTCAACGCTCCTGAATACAACAGTTTGGAAAAGGACCTTTGGGTGCCATGTCTGACAATGTCGGCCAATGTGTTAACACAGACAGTGTCCAGAAAGCAACAAACTTAATATGATTCCCTTACGAAAGTGTAAATATTTATTACTTTATTATTTAGTGCTAGCATTCCACACATTCACCACGTTTATTATAAATTGGATAAACTGAAAACTGACAGGCAACATTTGACAGAACAAGCATGAATTTTTTTATTAAACTTCAATGACATGTCAGTAAAAGTCTTATTGTTTGGAGGTTGTTTTGTTTAATTTCGTATCCTGATCCTTTTAAATAATGAAATAAAGATAAAATATTTTATTTCAGCCTAAATGTAAGCTGCTTAGTTTTCCTGGTTATAGGTTACACTTCGGTAGCCTCATAGTTACACATGAGTCATTTTAACCAACGTTATTGGGTTGACAACACAACCCAGTATGCTGAGTCAAATGGTGAACTAATGGATGCCCGCACTGTGTTCACAATTGTGAATGTTAAAAGCAACCAACTTCATGTCCAGAAGCTACATTTTTAGGTCAGATTTTTTTCTGTGCCTTTCTTTAACGAATATTAAATCATTATAAGATCCACAGCAGGGTTATATTCTCAAAAGCAGACTTTTCAGATGCTTTACTATCCATACAGAGTTGGCAGGTCTCATTTGCAGTGTGAAAGAATCAGACTACTGCATGTCCACTGCAGCTCCGCCCATTTTTTTTCCCTCACGCGCTATGTGCTTGACTTCATGTCATTTCTCCACACACTACCCACATCCTTCATCAATCCTCTGTCAATCACTTCCCACACCTGACAGACTTCCTTTCTTCGCCTCCTATCTTCTCTCTCTTTTTCCCCCCTCCCAGAATCAGCCTGGTTCTGAAAGCCTGAGCCTGTCAGAGTGGCAGAGAAAATCCCGACTTATCACCAAAAGGACACAGGAAAGGCAGCGATATGTCACTCCGGCATACAAAAAGGCCTCAGCTGCACTAGTTCTGTCAGTAACCTGAAAAAACAAAACACAAACAAAGGAATGCATATTTTATTATGATGTTATTATGAAGTTAAAGAGCTTCCTGTGGCTTCCAATGCTGTACAGCATCTTGCATTATACATATTAATTGCTTATAGTTTTCAGATGGAATCTAAGCGAGTTGGGATGAATTATAGTTTGGAGCAGCTAGCATGGGACTTCTTCCAGCGTTACTGTCTTGATAAAGAACAGGAGAATCATCTCCCTAGACTCTTTTTATACTCACATCCTCCTATTCCTATGTTAAGCAGCTTATACTGTGTGTGTGCGTGTTCATATTTACACTGTACATTAATAGCATGCAAGTCTTTGAGGCTGCATTATTCAACGTGTGAAAGTGGTTTGAGTCCCAGATTCCAACACTATGCAGTTTTTTCCCCATTGTATCTGTTAGTGTGTGTATCTGCCATTATTTTTAGATTTTCACCCATCAGCTCCGTCACCTAGACACTAGCTCTGTGGGGCGCCGTTTCCCACGACGGCTGCTCAGCTTCTTCCTCCCAAGCATTTGCAATTTAGATGAGTGTAGGAAGAGAAGAGCAGTAAGGTAGCACCTGGTGCCTTGCAGACCGATGATGAATGTGTCAAACTTGGGTGCAAAGGAGAAATCCAAGCATAATGGATCGATTTAGGAAGTGCAGTGGAGAAATAGAAGGGGGGTTCCGGAGGTCGGCTTCCCCTGTCAACAGAGCCAGCGGTCTTTGTGGGTTTATTGGTGATTGAAAGCTCACTCACACAAGTTCAAAGGAGAATTTAAGACTGTTTTTATAATCTACTGAAGAATTGTGTCACTTTTTCATTACCCCAGACCTTGGTTCATGTCAAGCAAGGCTTTATAGTTTCTCACTAAACTGTCACACTACTTCTTCTTGATTATATATCTCAGTAGGAGGGGCAAAGGGTATTTTTGTTAGCGACCCCATATTTGGGTCTTTTCTGTATGTACCAGGGTAGGTTTCTAAACAGTGATGTTAATTATGCTAAAAGATGCAATATAAACATATTTTTTGCTAAAAGACTAAGTAAAACACTAAAACAAAGTTTAGCGAGTCACAGACTGACTGGAGAGTTTTCTCTTGTTTGTTTTTCCAGCATTTCTGTAAGTTCTTAAAAAGTCAGAGTCTGAAATGTACTTCATTTAGGGCCTTAGACAGAAAGTTTAAATGTGTCCAGATTTTCCATACTAAATCTTACTATACTTCTACTTCTGCCTTTTTTTTGAGAAATCCACTGGTTTCTATCCTGGATGTTTTAGTTCTGTTTGGGGGTTTTTTATGCTTTTAGACAAGGCCTGGACATTCACCTTTCCCTCCAAACCCCTAGAAAAATCTGCTCCTAAAACTGGCCTTTTCTAGTTTTAGGGACCTAAAAATCTAAATATTTTTATAAATTATCCTCTACTAGCTTCTTTCTCCTGGAAAAGTGTATGTTCAACGAGGTTTAGCTTGAAAACAGAGATCAATAAACGTCATGGGCACGTCAAAACACATTGTGTGAGTGTGACATACACAAAATGTATAAATGCCACTTTTAATCAAAGTTGTCATAACTTAAACCAGTTTCATCTGGATGCCATCTGCCTCTCTACAACACAAATTATCCCTAACTGTTCTGAACACTTTCTTGGTTTAGAAAATCTTAATTTATGAAAAGAAAAGAAGTGTGTCTTTAATCTTTTTAGCATTTGGACCAACTTAGCTTGAGAAAAGAATAAAAACACAATATTTAGACTTGTTAGACATGAATTACTCGACTAAATACGGATTCCAGGTTGTAAGATGTGAAACCTTTATTCAAGAAAACAACAAATGGGGATTCTTAGTTTTCACAAACATTTGTTTTACTCTTGTTTCAACTCATTGTCTTAACCCAAACATAATTGTCTAATGTACTGTTAGCACCCTACTTATTATCAGTTCGAGCATGCATGACACTCTATCCAGTGTGTTAGATCTTTGGTCCCCCATGAAAATTTATTTTTAGGTACGCCTGGCTGGAACATTTATATCCATTGTCTATACCTGTTTGTCTTTGTAGGGTTACATGGAGTTGGTACCCATCTCCGGGTGATCATTGGGTAAGAGGTGAGGTACATCCTTAACAGGTTGCCGGTCTATCACAGGGTAACACAAAGAGATACAGGGCAAACTACCTTGCACACACACTCACCGCGGGCAATTTAGAGAGAGACCAATGATCCTAACCATCATGTTTATTGACTGAGGGAGGAATACCCGGTGAGAACCTACGCATGCATGTGGAGAACATGCGGCTCCATGCAAAATGACCCCAAACCTGGATCCGAAACTGGCCCTGGGCTGCAAGGTAAAAGTGCTACTATGTTCCACCATGCAGCACTGCATGGTGGAACATAGTAGCTAAAACATATCTTTGGTCTAGCTTTCCTGTCTCTCCACTGTTTACTGCTTGAATCTTAAGGTCATTGATATTTGTCCAATTGCTTTATAGGGACATTAGCTTCAACTCTATTTGCAGATTTTAATCTAGAGCTCTCAAAGCAAACTGACTAAGCAGATTGCAGTCTCAGGTCCCTTTAAACACCACAGTCATTTCAATGTTGTTCCATTGTGACAATGTGTTTTCCCAATAACAAACAAGGCAACATTATTAAATGCATTTATTGCTCATGCCAATGTGAAAAAGCAAGACGTGCATTAAATCCACTGAATTCCCTGTTCTATGTATAGATCGCTGTAAAACAAAACTGGGCCTCATTCCATAGCTTACTGAGTTGTCAGAACATGTGAAGTTTAATTTCCTTAATAAATGTGCCGCAGGGCTCAAATGCTGAATTTTCTTCAAAAGCCAGCAGAAATCCCATGATAACAGGACCAAAAGGGACAGAAGAGCCTGTCAAACTGTCAGCTTGTACGCAAGTCAATTTTTTCTTGGCCTCTAATGCTAAAGAGGAAAAGGAAAGCAACGGAGATTCAGCCAAATCATGTGCAATGAAGTGAAAATTCCAAATAAACTTGGTGAAACAACCTCAGCTTCCAGCAGAAGAGGTTTATCTTCAAAGAATCACAATTTTATCCTGATATGCAAGAAAACGACTGTGACATAGAGGACTGGAAATAGCTTTTCGCCGTAAAAACAATTATTTCAGTCTTTACATAGACATAGATGGATCACTATATTAACATTAATACAAATAGTTCTGCTAAAACACTGAACAGGCAAGACTGAACAGGCCAAATCTGACCGTTTCATTTATTTGTACTTCAGAAAAGTAAAGCATGAGACTTTGACTCTTGGGCATGGAAAGCTGACCAAATCTGTGCATTTTTCCTTAGAGGGCTTGTGCCTTATTGCAGCAAATGTTCTGCACCACTCATTTCATTCCAACTTTAATTAAATTGTTCATGCTACATGTCCCTGCTCTCTCAAAAGTAAATACTATGAGTTGCTTCACAATTTTTGTTAGCGGCCATTTTTAGTATAATTTTGCACTAGTCTTGTTGATTGTGTAAAGCTGATCTGGTCCAGAATATATGAAATATATTCTGGACCATAACACAATGAAAAAAAAGATCAGTATGGCACCATGGCATGGTATATTCATACCCCTTGAACATTTCTGTATCACATTACAGCCTCAAACCTCTGCGTATTTCATTGGGATTTTATGTGACAGTGAAAGTGTCTGCTATCATTTAAAAAAATCTGAAAAGTGTGGTGTTGCATTCATATTTAGTTCCCCTGAGTCAGTAATTTCCTAAAGTCTGTCACACAGTGATAGTACAGTTTTATGACTTGACTTTGGCTGTGCCATTCTGACATTATTATGAGTTGATTTAAACCAATCCATTGCAGTCCTGGCTCTTTGTGAAGATTGATCTCCTGCTGGAAAGTCAAACTCCACCCACACCATGATGCCATTACCATTTTACCTCAAGGGAAAAAAGTTTAGTTTTGGGTTTCATCTGTACAAAGCACCTTCTAAGCTGAGACCCCCAATTCCCTTGTGGTAAGCTGGATATTAGACCTCTTTCTTTTAACGGTGAGTTTCTTATTGCCCCTCTTCCATGAAGGCCAGATTTGAAGAATGTGTGACTAATAGTCGACCTGTTGACATCATTCCTGCCTGTGGTCATCAATCTTTACAACGCCTCCCTCAGTGATTCAGACACCCCCTCGTAATTGACATTTATTCATTCTTTGCACCGTTCACTTTATTTTGGATCTATAGTTATATATGTGGATGTATGTATATATATATATATATATATATATATATATATATATATATATATATATATATATATATATATATATATATATATATATATATTAGGGCTGTCAATCGATTAAAAAAATTAATCTAATTAATTACATACTCTGTAATAAATTAATCTAAATTAATCGCATATAATTTTTGCTGTGAAAGTATTTTAAATATTTAAATTCAAATGATTCAATGAATAATCAGCATTAGATAAATTAAAGTTCAAAAATTCTTATTCACATTTCATGCCTTCAGACGTTTTAACATGTGTCGTTGTGGCATATGTGGCACACAGTAACGTAGGGGACACAATGAAAATAAATGAACACTCCCCTCAATATCAACACTTTACAACAGTAAAGTGACGTCCGCGCTACTTCCGGGTTACGCCGGTAGGCAAAAACAGGACTGTTCTCGCCAAACACCGTGACAAAACGGGTGAATTAGAGTGTGCTTTTAGTTTATGCCACACAGAAGCATTCCAAATCGTTGGGTGTACGTTTCTTTCGTTTACCGAAGGACGAAGAAAGAAATGGATATTTTCAGTGAAAAAGGACCCAGGCAAAAAAATCCCAATGGACTGTGGGAGCCATCATACCCCGAAAGAATTTGCAGTCTACACTTCATCTCCGGTAAATACAACTTAATTTTGCACTGGTCATTGTTCTGCTTAAATAATTAAAGCCGCAAGCGGCGTCAATCGGCCCTGCAGCCAAGCGCCTTCGCGCACCGCCGGCCGTCAGGCACCGCAGAAGCTGTCACGCATTTTCTCCGTCCGTCCACCGGCCGATACACACGAACACGTTGAGCAGCGCTAGCCCACGACTCACTAAAAATCTAGTGCAGATCGGTGGATGCAGCGAGGAGATACAGCCGTTGAATAATGATAATGCATTTGGCCACCGGGCCGGACTAAATCGTTTGGCCAGCATTCACAGACTCGCTATCTGGACTGTATCTGGCAATCTGATACCATCAACCATCAACTTACTCTTAAAACGATCTTGTGATACGATAAGATAAGATAGTCTTTATTGATCTCACAATGGAGAAATTCACTCGTCACATCGGCTCATACAAGAAGGTGCAGAGTAGGGAAGGTGCATTCAGTTATATACAGTGAATCTTCATATCTACAATGGATCAAAAGAATACCAAAAACAAAAAAATACAAAAAAGGAAATAGGAATGTAAATGTCTCATTTACATTCTTAGTGGTCTATATATATATATATATATATATATATATATATATATATATATATATATATAAACATATCTATATACTTAAATATATACATATATCTATGCGCCTACTTACATACGCACCTACGCGTATGTACGTGCATATACATTGTATACATTTGTACATACATACATACATGTGTACTGACTTATGTTCAAGTGTTGATAGCAGCAGAAGTCACTACATCAGGATTATTGCACGATCAGGATTATTGCACGATACGTTACCTAAAGAAGAAAAATACGTCGAGAACTTGTTGTTTGCTCTGTTGGCGTCTGCCGCTGTGCTCGCCTTCTGCCTTCCAGTCCGGCGCGCAGGTGCGAAAAAACCCGGATGAAAACAATAGCAGTGAACTACCCTATACGATTAATTTGCGTTAATTTTTTTAATCTGTTAATTTTATTTAAATTAATTAATCGAAATTAACGCGTTATTTTGACAGCCCTAATATATATATATATATATATACACTACCGTACAAAAGTTCGGGGTCACATTGAAATGTCCTTATTTTTTAAGGAAAAGCACTGTATTTTTCAATGAAGATAACTTTAAACTAGTCTTAACTTTAAAGAAATACACTCTATACATTGCTAATGTGGTAAATTACTATTCTAGCTGCAAATGCCTGGTTTTTGGTGCAATATCTACATAGGTGTATAGAGGCCCATTTCCAGCAACTATCACTCCAGTGTTCTAATGGTACAATGTGTTTGCTCATTGGCTCAGAAGGCTAATTGATGATTAGAAAACCCTTGTGCAATCATGTTCACACATCTGAAAACAGTTTAGCTCGTTACAGAAGCTACAAAACTGACCTTCCTTTGAGCAGATTGAGTTTCTGGAGCATCACATTTGTGGGGTCAATTAAACGCTCAAAATGGCCAGAAAAAGAGAACTTTCATCTGAAACTTGACAGTCTATTCTTGTTCTTAGAAATGAAGGCTATTCCATGCGAGAAATTGCTAAGAAATTGAAGATTTCCTACAACGGTGTGTACTACTCCCTTCAGAGGACAGCACAAACAGGCTCTAACCAGAGTAGAAAAAGAAGTGGGAGGCCGCGTTGCACAACTGAGCAAGAAGATAAGTACATTAGAGTCTCTAGTTTGAGAAACAGACGCCTCACAGGTCCCCAACTGGCATCTTCATTAAATAGTACCCGCAAAACACCAGTGTCAACATCTACAGTGAAGAGGTGGCTGCGGGATTCTGGGCTTCATGACAGAGTGGCAAAGAAAAAGCCATATCTGAGACTGGCCAATAAAAGAAAAAGATTAAGATGGGCAAAGAAACACAGACATTGGACAGAGGAAGATTGGAAAAAAGTGTTGTGGACGGATGAATCCAAGTTTGAGGTGTTTGGATCACAAAGAAGAACGCTTGTGAGACGCAGAAGAAATGAAAAGATGCTGGAAGAATGCCTGACGCCATCTGTTAAGCATGGTGGAGGTAATGTGATGGTCTGGAGTTGCTTTGGTGCTGGTGAGGTGGGAGATTTGTACAGGGTAAAAGGGATTCTGAATAAGGAAGGCTATCACTCCATTTTACAACGCCATGCCATTCCCAGTGGACAGCGCTTGATTGGAGCCAATTTCATCCTACAACAGGACAATGACCCTAAACACACCTCCAAATTGTGCAAGAACTATTTAGAGCAGAAACAGGCAGCTGGTATTCTATCGGTAATGGAGTGGCCAGCGCAGTCACCAGATCTGAACCCCATTGAGCTGTTGTGGGAGCAGCTTGACCGTATGGTACGCAAGAAGTGCCCATCCAACCAATCCAACTTGTGGGAGCTGCTTCTGGAAGCGTGGGGTGCAATTTCTCCAGATTACCTCAACAAATTGGCAGCTAGAATGCCAAAGGTCTGCAATGCTGTAATTGCTGCAAATGGAGGATTCTTTGACGAAAGCAAAGTTTGATGTAAAAAAAATCTTATTTCAAATACAAATCATTATTTCTAACCTTGTCAATGTCTTGAATCTATTTTCTATTCATTTCACAACGTGTGGTGGTGAATAAGTGTGACTTTTCATTGAAAACACTAAATTATTTGGGTGACCCCAAACTTTTGAACGGTAGTGTACATTTAAATTTTACGGTTGTAATGTGACAAAATGTTAAAAGTATGAATTCTTTAGCAGGAAATGTATATAATACTTTAAAGTTTTATTGTAATTACGAAGCTCAGTTCCAACTGTGGATTCTGTGACTGAGTGAGTTTTCCTCTTAATTCAACCACCAGAAGAAGGTCGTTGCAAGAGGAGGAGCACTGTTCCATTGTACATTTTTGCATCCCTCAGATATTGAGCTATGCCAAAAAGTCCTTTGAATCTGTATTAACAGCAGAAGGTTTGCAGTTTCACAAACCAGTGACAGACAAATCATTTTGTAAAAAAGTATTTTTCCTTTGCAATTAATTATTTTCATAAATTAAGGAGATAAACATGTGTAAAAATGCTTAAATTTTACATATAAATACCTTTACTATGTACCTTTTAAAAAATCTTCACATTATTGCCTGTTTTAATTTAGTCTGGTTCTGATCCCACTTGGCCCAGGTGACTCTTACATGCATCCATTTACCACGAGTAGTGGTAACAACCATCACACAATCTATTGACAAGACAAGATAGGAAGATAATAGGCACTACATAAAACTAAAATGAGAACAATCTAAAAAATAAAAACTTGGAAAAAAAATTAACTATCTCAGATTATGACATCAGATCAAACAAATTTAGCTCTGAGTTTTCTCCTGCTGGAAGATATCATTGATTAGAGTCATAAAATAATATTTCTTCACAGTGGGCTATGACTAGATTAAAAAAGGTTACTAGAAATCTTCATTTGAAATTGTGCAATACGCCCCCAAGACATGTACGAACTGTCGCATTACCAGACAAATAACCCGTGGCAAACTACTTCATTTCATACCCGAATCATTAGGTATGAAATTAACAAACCTAAATAATTAATGGAACTGTGAAGGGATGGAATGATCAGCACCAGGACAAATGAGCTAATATAAGATCATCTCAGGACAAATTGATTATTGTATAAGCATTTATTTATCAGGACTGACATTGATATCTCACAGATGCTTTTGTATTACTTGAGAGTTTTTCTTTTACTTCATGACCAGGTTGACAGTCTGTGTAGTTACTTGGTCTGGTAGCTCGGCTTCACTGGAACATAAATATGCTACAATACCAGATGCTTAGAAAGGCAACGCTGGAGCTTCATTTAGTCTGAGCTGCTTATAGTCATGAATCATTGAAAAACAAGGTGAGGAGTGTTAACATGGTCTTAAGAGCAATATGCACAAAACTATGCTTAGGCCAGAATAAAGGCATAAAGGGGTCTATTCCCATATTTTGACCATGAAAAGAAAACACAAATTCCCATACATTTATCTTCAAATAAAACATTATATGCCAACCGTTGATCTTGACAGTGTTTAGTTATTACTTTTTGAGCCTGGAAAGAACCGTTCGCGATCAGCAGACATAAACATTGTTCTGCTCCATCTGCCGGCAGTACAGCAGAACTATCGGAAAGCAAGATGGCAACAGTTGCTGCAGCCACTGTAAGAGTCAGCAGCCTGTCCTGCGATGCCTCGCAGTAAAGTGGCAGCTCAACATTGTCGAAGACCAACCTGATCTACAGGGTTAGGGTTATTTAACCTCTTTATTTTCGTACCTCTGCTGGATGTTGCTGACTCGCTCAGTGCCATTGCTTCCCCTTGTTTACTAACTGCACACAAGGACAACGTTGTATTTCCGGTCATGTGGCCTTGTTATGGTAAATATATGCAAAAGGGCATAGTTTACTTACAAATAGAGCTTGCGTTCTGAAAAGGCTGCAAGCACCTGGTTCGATTACAGTATGCTACATATAGCAGCAGGCGGACATGGTGCTTTTAGAGTACTCATGGTGTTTCTTTCTTTTTTTCCACTAAAAGCACTGGTCTCCTCAATAACAAAGGCTGGAGACCAGTTCCATTGCACCTTGGTCCAATGAATAATTCCAGCTGTGTCTCTTAGCCAGTTTAACTGTCTTTTTGTTAGTCTGACAGTAAGCAGCTGTGAAACTGAGACAAGATAGAGGGCATATAATCAGCAAACAGTGGAGAAAACAACACAAACTTGTCAAAAATGTGAGAAGTAAATATAAAGTCGTTGGAGGCTATTATAGCAAAGATGTAAAAAGACAAACCTTCTGGTGGTGCTGCTCTGAACTGGCATTGTGTTCCTCGGTGAGATGCAGCTGATTTGAAATGCTTCCAAAACGAGAAGCACTTGTGCCCCTCCACAGCTATAAACCCAACCCTGTCATCTGCTCATCCAGCTGCTCCTCATGAGCACTCTGGCTTGATGTGCGTCAGAAGACGTCCATCGGTCACACCACACCAGATCATTCATGCTGCCTGAGAAGGGTCCCCCACCTTCTTTGTCAGGTCTGACCACCATCTGCTCCCCCTTCTACAACCTTTTCACTTGTCTGGCCACCTTTCAACCCGCAACATCCTGTGATTAACACACCTGTTCTGTGCTACCTCCTGAGGAGATACATTAGGATGTCAGATCTGCTATTTCCTGCACAATTACACCTCACGTATTGTACTTATATTTAAGGAGAAGCGTAAAAAAGTTATTTAATACGGAATAGAATAAAACTTATGGTTATTAGTTGCATAAGAATGAAAAACATTGTAACATTGTTGTGCATACTACTCCTACTATTCCTATTATTGTTTTATCAAGCTGCTGTATGATGATCAGATTCAAATAAGAAACCATCTGAGGCTGTTGTCTATTTTAAATTACATTTATTTGAATGGGAAGAAATCGTCAGAGGACCAGCATTGCGTTTGCATTAGACCGTTATTTACAGCGTAGTCGAAACCTCTCCACAGAGTAAGCAGAGTTAGGAGGCAGTGCGCCACAAAAGATCTGTGTGAAGCATCCTGAAAATGGAACATAATCTGGTCAGAAAAAAAACTGATGATGATGATGGTGGTTGGAAGACGTGTCCAATGACACCTGGAGATTGGTACCAGCCGCTCCCCAACCCTACAACATTAAAAGGGTATAGTCAGTGGGTTGATAGCTGTGGCATTTTTGAAATTGGAGTTCTTTAAAGATAGTAGACGTCTGCATTGCTTTTGGTATTTCCCCACCAAGCTATTAGCACTGACCTCCAGGATCAACTAATCTGGATTTACACTAAATTAAGATAGCAAGAAAGTTAACTACTGCAGGTGAGATATTAACTTCTTATACCCTTCTAATATAGCCGTAAGAAACCCTGAACCATCCTTTGATTTTGTGACTGTTGGCAGTCTCTTATTAATGTTGTTTAACGTTTTTTGTTTCATTTATGCAGTGAGCTCTGTTGGTGCGAAAATGTTAATTTCCTGTCTAGCATAAGATGGCATCTGTGTGCATGGATTGCTTCAATTTGGAAGCTGGGGGCTGCTTTGAAACTGGACATTCAAATGTCGCCGTGACATTTCACCGGTCTGTTTCAACATAACAAGCAGCAGAAGTCACTGCAGAATTAGGGACATGCTAATGAAAGCAAGGAAAGTTTATGTGTATGGCACATTTCAGTAACAAGACAATTCAAAGTGATGTGCATGAACAGAACATAAGAAAAGAAAACACACAGAGGAAAGTGCATTGCAGTGCCATAATAGAGGCAGGTATAGTTGAACTGCAAACTTAATCTAATGATGTTTCAGTTAACTATAAATCCATACTGGACCCGAATCCTTATATTTCCCAACTGTGAGTTACTTGGAGTCCCAGAGTCACAGAATCTGGATTCTTTAATGGGTTCTCAGAACCACTTTATAGCCAACTATAACATAGACATCCTTATGGACCTAGGTCACGTGGGCCCCCAGAGTCCCAGACATCCTCTGATGTCCCTCTATAGAGAATAAAATGAACACTTTAAACCGTGAAATAGTAGCAGTAGATCAAGATCATAAATTGGACTACAAACTTAATCTAATGAAGTTTCAGTGAAAATTGAACATTAACGTTCAAAGGTAACACTAAACAAACAGGTTTTTAATTTTGATTTAAAAGAACTCAGGCTTTCAGCACTTTTACAGTCTTCTGGAAGTTTTTTTCCAGATAAAGTGGAGCATAAGGACTAAATGCTGCTTCTCCGCATTTAGTTCTGGCTCTAGGTATGCAGAGTAGGTTTGAACCAGAAGACCTGAGTGATTTGGATGGTATATGAAAGGGTTCTTCAGACGATAGGAGGCCAATTTTGTCTTATGTACGTCTGAAGGTTTAGGCCTGAGTCCATGACCAAACCTGGACTTTGAACCTGAATGTCACCATTAGGTCCACAGAGATCAAGGGAAAGATCTAATCAGACAGACACAGTCAGTTATAGCAACACAGATTTGATGTCATTTCTAACACAAGTTCCTTATTCCCACAATAAAACACTTTTAGCCTCTGCATAAATCATTCACCAGTTCAGTTGGTGTAGTTCTTGATAACATTTATGAGGATTTAAGCTGCTCCATCATAATAAATGTATTGCATTTTATTAAAAATGTGATCACTGAAAAATCTGTTAAATACATTTAAAATTACTTGTGCAGGTGGAGGATGCCACATAAACACCACTATATCTTGCCAAGCCATCAACTAGAATTGTAAAGATGCATCTGGTTCACAAAACAAGAGTTGGAGGAAGACAAGATGAGATGTTAATAATATTCTTGGGAAAAATAAAAATTTGTATTTCTACAAGTATGGCAGGTTTTGGTATCAAATGTCCCCATTGGCATAGGGTAACATCCTTTTCATACCAGAAAAAGTCAGGTACAAAACAACCAAAACTTCTAAGGAGCAAAATGAACAGCACCTACTGGCTTCTTCGGCTCTTAAACCGAGTGCTGTTAGCCAGGCAGCACAGAGGTTTTTATTAATCCTAGGTCCGGCAGGTTGTCAATCATGAAGCAGTCACCTTCACACCAAGGTTCCATAGTAAAAGCTTTCTGCACCAGACGGTCACATGCTGACAGAAACTGAATTAACATTTTATGACACAGATTTCACTTTGAGGAGAGATATTTTGGCATTTTAATATTGCTAAATCTGCATTCCACTCCTCGATACAGCAGTTAAACTGGATATCATAAAAAAAAACCTTCACCTTCCATTCTATGCTGACGCAACATTTACTGGTGTATCTGACAGCATTTAAAAACTTGATTTATTTTTGCTTGGCATGTCCCTGAACTGACTATGTTCCCCAACATAGTCAAGCATCTGTCTTTGTCTCCTGCACCAAGACGCAGCTAAACGAAGCATATTTCACCAATCAAACGCAGGGTGTATATGATAATCTATGTTTAATATGTTGGTTGGATGGCCAGCCTAATAGATAATAATTTATTTGAAAATTTACAAGAGTCAAAGACTGGCCCTGTCAAATATGAAAAGGGAAAATCTGATGTTAAAGTCATGTTTCTAAAAACCTTGTCTGCATATCAAAGAGGTCACCAGTTTTTCTTTAGTCCAAGTCTGTTAAAACAGTCTTCACATATTTTGACAAGAGTCTGATACCATGACAACAGAGGATCTACAGCAGATCCAGGGCTGGAGTGTCTCAGCATATCAGAAACTACTTTCAGCCGAGCTCAGCTGTTTGGTTCCCCCATAATTTTGTAGGAGCTAAAGCTTAATTGACCCTTTAGAGAGTAACTATTAAGGCATAGAGCAATATCCTCTATGTTATCTTTCCCACTATTAAGGTAATCTGTCCTGTTTTTTTTTATTGCTATTCTTTGAGACATATGCACATATACCACTCAGCCAGTCTTCTTTAGCAAGGCCCAGGGGCTAAGAAAACAGTTTATAATGAGAAAACATTCCTCTTTATTTGTCCCTTGGCAGGATAATTCACACTACAGCAGCTCTGGGACACAAGTTACTAAGCAAGAAAAAACACCTTTCAGCAACCTGATTATCTTAATGACTTTGCTGATCTTTTGATTATTCTGTTCAGATTTCTGCATTCTTGAGAACTTTCCAGAGTTTATTATCTGTCGTGTGGACGCTCTGACGGAACGTGTTTCAGATAGCGGCTCACATGGACCCAAGTGGCGGCAGGTGTCACGTCAGTTCTCCCAACAGATACTACAGCTCGTGCTGGGAGCTCGCATTGGGCTGGAGTGTTGAATTACAGCATTGTTTTCAAATTAAGTTACTAAATGCCTCAGCTCACTGATAACCTGGTGGCCACTGTGACAGCGGTCTGTAGTGACAGTCATGCTTTTTATAAGGCACACCATGAATTTGTGAGAAAATTTAAGGATTTTAAATGTGCCTTATAGTCTGAAAAATACAGTATATACATTTCTTGACGAAAAAGCATGTCTAGGGAAAATGAAAAAGAAAATATATACATTTCTTGATCAAAATACAAGTATAAGGAAAAGGAAAAATATATAAAATATGTATACATTTTTTGCTTTTATTTTAAATTATGTCAGTTTTGGTCCTCCACATCGGTTTAGCACTACAGTGTCAATTAGGTTTATGTTAGGGTCATGGTTAGGCCATAGAAAGGCATGAAAATTAATGGAATTCTATGAAAGTCAAGGCACGGCCCTTTGTATTTTAAACAAGGATGTGTGTGTGTGTGTGTGTGTGTGTGTATGTGTGTGTTCACTCACTGCCATAAGCCAATTATTTGTGGAGGCTGTGAAGGGGATCCAACTGCCACATCACCCTATAGTTTTATGGGCCAAAAAAGGAGGTTGTTGTACTGATATAATGCTGATGCATGCAGACATTCTCTAATATTACACACACACACACACACACACACACACACACACACACATGCACCCACACCACAGCATAAACGCTGTATCTTTAATCCTTTCCAGCACAGAGACCACCACGGTTCCATCTCTACATTATTCATTTGATGAGCTCCTCATACAGTAAAAATTCATCCTCCTTGGTTCTGATTCATCGGTGGATGTTGGAGCAGGCTTAGACTCACTGGATAGGAAGGAGATGTGAGATGCACCAACTCCAGCAAAACTAGACGGTTTTACTTATGAGGTGGATCCTCTGTCTTATCAGGCATTCGTTAGTCAGATGCAAACATACAAACATTTTAGCAAAAACAAACCTTGGATGATTCTCTATTAGTGTTCTTCAGTATTATTTAAAGACTAATCCAAGGGAGAGGGAAAGATGTTTAAATGCTTAACGCAAATTGTTATTCTTCACCACTGATCTCTGTTGAAAATAATTTGTTCACATTGCAGTCAATTAAAAGGATCAAAAGAGGGGTTTTTTCAGTGTAGTACCTTTTGCATTCTTTTCTGTTATTTTATTTCACCAGTTTGGAGATTCAAACAAGCCAGATCACTCACCTAAAAAGCAGCAAGCCAATTTAAGTGGTAATGTAGGGACAGGTGATTATGATTAAATGATTTTAAAATGTGCTCCACATGGTGTAATGTTGCATTCAGCTGAAGAAATTAGAAGATTCAAAGTACTGGGTTCAGAAAATAAGACAAGATGAGACGTTAACAATACTATTGAGAAACTAACACTCCCATCATACCAGTTCCAGGGGTGTTTAAGAGGAAGTGGAACTTCCATTACTTACTGTCTGATTAAGATGACTAATAGTCATCTGGCCCCTTAGGGATGCTTAAATGGCATCAAGCATTTCAATCTTAGGTGGTTGGTTTATACTGAAA
Source organism: Fundulus diaphanus (assembly GCA_037039145.1). Taxonomy (NCBI): domain Eukaryota; kingdom Metazoa; phylum Chordata; class Actinopteri; order Cyprinodontiformes; family Fundulidae; genus Fundulus; species Fundulus diaphanus. Next base: position 11,834,821 of record CM073129.1, on the reverse strand, counting down.
AATTAAAGATAATTAAATTTGAAAAACCAGTGACGTCCAGAAAAGTTATGCACCTGGTCATGATGCAACAGAACACACATTGATCTCAGTATACACAAGCCTTTCACATCAGCACATCAAAAGTTACATACATACTTTATGGACATGAAAAGGCTTCACCTTCCACAGAACCTCCTTCATTTGCTCACATTTAGACCAATATAGCCCATCTTTTTCATCATGGCAGGATGATGAAAATGCAGGGCAGGAAACAGTGTGAAATCTTAAGGTTGCCCAACTAAACCCCAGCACGCCTCTTCTTTTTTGCATTTTTATTTTCATAAATGGAACAAAGTCTCAGAAATCTTTAACTTTGATTTATAACATTTTATACTGAACTAGGGGAAGCTGAAATGGGAAACAGAGGTTCGGAAGTACAACACTGCGCATGCGCGGCATGGGATAAAACAAGGAAGCGGCTAACGGCTATTAGCATCTCCCAGCGAAACAATACAGAATGGTCCAAGATCCAGTGAAAAAATGCACCAAAAAATATGATTCCAAGAGGCAAAAGACTGGAATGTCGCTGGGAACACAGTATGACCGTTGGTGTTCACTGAAGCAGATGCTAAACCTGCCGAGGCTCAGATGTGACCGCAGAGTTGACTTGAGTAAATGTTCTCGCATGAAGCTCTTAAAGCTATTGTAGATCGTTGATCTTCGATCACGCCGAGCTGCCGCTTTATTACGAGGCTTTGCAGAGGCTCAGGCTCGGTCCAGCATTATTTAATACTGTTTTATTACTTAACCAAACCGCCATTATGATAGTTCTGCAAAACTGGTCATCGCACCCAGTGCTGGAGCTATTTTTATCCACAAAAAGGACCATCAAAACATTATCAGGATGGAGGCTTGGTGTATATAACTTTATTTTATCATGATCAAATAGTTTTTGGTCTTTTTTACAAGCATATAACATGGCTATATTGTATAACTTTAACCTCATGACCAGCATTAACCCGTGGGTTGAATTGTGACCAGTCACATCAGGGCGGCGGTCAAATTTATACCTGCATGCTGGTACATGGCATGACTATAAATGTTGTTAAAAGATGCATTCACTTCTAGACTACTTGGAGTTCACCAGTCATATGTACTAGTATATACTGATATATGTACATATATTTACTGGTGTTTCTTTATCCTTTGGTAACAAATATCTGGATAAAGATCAGTTAGCAATTGTTCAGTACATGAATGTAAGGCATTATGTTGTAAATTTCCCTTTAGAATCGCCATTGTTATTTAATGATATATTGTTTACTTTCAATGGAGCCTCAGACAACAAGCCTCAGATGTTCAAAGTTACTTGTAATTCTCTTTTCTTTGAAGGGATAATTCAGGGTAGTGTTCTGTTTAGCAGTTAACAGCTTACCTAGATCCCTCTCCTAGCATTTTTGTTCTGTATAATTACAAATGAAGTGTTCTTCAAGCCTGGCACCGACAGGTCATTCAAATGGGTTTATGGAAACTTCTACTATCTCTAAACAATTCTAGTCTTAAAAATGTCACAGCAGTTCATGCAAACACTAATTTATAAACATTTAAGTAGAGATTGTGTTTGCATTAGTTGGTTATTAACTTAAAATTATGTGGTTATTTACACTGGAGACACAGCAATCAGTGTGCAATCTTAGAACTCTGGGGCCGTGCTTAACTTTGTGGTCAGGTGGCAAGAAGGGAAAAAAAATACACAAGCTATTAGTGAGAGAAATGGTTCATGTAAAGCAGATACCCAGGTAGGGATTTAGGGGAGATCCAAGGTCAAGCAAAGATGGAGTTGAGCCATTAGCGGAATTAAAAGGTGTTTGATTAAGCTGCATGGACTCTTTGGAAATAGCAAAGGTCAGACTATTGAAGAGAGACAGAATGGGAACAAAGTAGAGTGTGCAAAAAGGTTAAGGAAGACACCATGAAGCAGGTAATGGGGATGTGATTAAGCAAAGGAACTGAACAGGATTAGCTGATGGGATCACTACTCAGGAGGAGGTAAAAAAGAAAAGAGGTGTGATAAGGATGGGGTAAAAGGACAAAAATGCCATCAAGACATTCAGCTGTATAGTGATGCATGTTCAGGTGGATTAACGCTCACACTGACTTTGGTCGTAAAGGGCACTGCTTACAATTTCCAGATATCACTGTAGTGTTTTATCAGGTTAATAAAAATGTAAGGATCCTTTCAGACTCATGAGAAGAGACAATTTAATGCTCTGGGTTCAACACCCCAAGAAGAGACAGAATTTGAACAATATTTTTGGGGAAAAAATTGAGAATTTTTGTTATCTTAAATGAGAAAATGCTTTTAATAATTATGAATTGTGTTTATGTACCGTATTTTTAAGACCATAAGGTGCACCGGATTATAAAGCGCACCGTGAATTAACGTGTCCATGTCCACAAATAAACCGCACCGGATTATTAGGCGCATTAAACATTTGTAATATCACTCTGCTCCTCCACATACACAGCTCTCTCCTGAGAGAGACACATATTGTGAGCTGTGTGGACTCCGCGCTGACTCTACACGGACGTTTTACACTTCATAGTCGAGCGTACTTTTACCTACATTTTTTGTGGCAAATTCCTACAATTTCCACACTTTCTGCCAGTGGGACGAAGCAGCAGAACAGGTAGTAAAATGTGTGATTAGCTAGCTAAGAACCTAGAGCTGTTTCTTTTCCCGCAGGCTCACACCGCACAAATGTCAGTGAGAACAGAGAGGGACTGTGAAGCCTGGCAGCCTGCCTTGCTTATAATACATTGGAGGAAACGCTGTTGTACAATATTTCAAATTATTTAAATTATATGGAGTTTCCTAAAGCCAAAACCCCCCATTACAACTACAAGCTTCCATATGTTTTATCAGGATTGTATGTGATAAACCGTACAGTGGAGTAAAAATTACTGTATGGTTGTGAATAATAATGTAACAGTGAATGTTAGTTGATCTAATGCACCTACGAAATAGTAACAGCCTTGTGAGAGTCCAGCTGAAATAACATTTGTTTCAAGGATCTGCTTTTGTTCTTTTAGATGGACTAAATGCTGTAAAATTATGGTGCCGAGTATTAACAGGCTAAATGTCTTTGGTAAGAAGAGGAGACTGAGGCACTTAATGCAACCAACTTGAAATCGTTATTAGCATATCTCTCCAATGATCCAATTACTATGGAATCTCCAATACATTCACAAATATCACATCAGGAGTCTTTTGTTTTTTGACTGTTTATGATTATCTGTCTTTGCTGTTTCACAGTCATTCGATAACATTGCTGCAATAAACCTATTCACTAAATCGCCACCGGTATCAAATAAAAATCTAAATGTTAAACATTTTACTGAAGACAGATTTTGTCAGTTTTTAAGGCTAAGACCCTGGATTTGCATGATGCTGAAGCTGTTTTCTGATTTAAATCTGCAGCGTTGTCTCATTCCCCTTCGTCTCTGATATGGAAGCAACAAATCAGGGAATTAAGTAAACAGAACCAATATGTCACCCACAAACTGCAATAAAGTAAAAGAATTACAAGATCTTTGAACTCTTGCTATGAACAATGCAAATATTGAATTGAGATCTTTCTTAATGATGTGTATCTGGCACATGAGACTCTGTACATCAGAAGTAATTACACAGTTAGCAGCTCTGTTCCCAAGCCAAACAGAGATAATTCCCACACTGCTTCAGCAGATATATAAATGATTCAAAGGAAACTCTAAAGTCAATTCCTTTGATGAAAGCCCAAGCCTACATTTCAACACTTAACGCAGGAAAACTTCAGTATCATATTCTCATTACAGTCCCAAAGTGTGTGCAATCTAGCCCAAACAAATTTAGTACAAGTTTCAAAGTCCCATAGAATAAATCTACTCAATTAGAAGTAGGCACACTTCACCATTAACTCATAAAGTTCAATCTCTGTTAGTAGTTCAATGCAATAACATATTGAAGCAAAGCTAATATTTGGGTCAAACCCAATTTATCAATTAATTTCCTTAGTTGCATATAATCCATTCATATAGGATATCCATTCATATCCTATTGTTAAGTTAAGAGCCTGACAATAGGATATAACAACGACATATGTTCCAGTTTAATGTTACGTAATTACAATACAAAACAGTGACCTTCAGGTGATCATGTGAAATCAATTGGCAAAAACGTTATCTAAGGAAACACAGCCAACAAAGTCTTGGATTTGGACTTTGCAGTAATCCTTCATTCTAAACCAGCATGTGGTGTCAGTGGAAAGGAATGGCCCGCTTTAACATGAGTAGACCCCTTTGGAAATACAGGCTTAGTATGAGTAGCTTCCTGACATAAATGATAAAAATAAAATAAAAAAGACACTGATTTGAGTAAATTTGTGGGAAACAAAAAGACTGCGCATTATCCTGGCAGGTACAGATTTGTTTGAATCTAATTGGAATGTACACTAATTGGATTTAAACCTGAATCTGGTCAATTTGTGCTGAAATAAATCAGATTCATTTGAATACATTCGGACTGGGAAAGATTTTGGTCAATTCGGTTTTACACAGAAATACTGTCAATTGAATTCAGTCATACAGACAGACTAAAGGTCAGTCCTAGGTCTGAAACAATACAGTCAAGTTCAGTTTATCATTGAAATTGGTTTAACAGTTTTCTATCTAAGGAAAGACAGCAGATAGCATGTAGTGACTTGAAGAAATTATTTCCTCCTGGAGAAGCATGTATCCACAGTGGACAGTCACTTGCATTGTGTCATTGTCTTTGCAGCGATGCTTCCTACATGCATGTCGCAAAAAACACACAGAAGTACTGATCCAGTAACACTTTCTATGTTCAAGTACAGAGTTAATGGCAGTAAGAACTCCTTTAGTGGCTTCATCTGGGACAGAGACACAGCAAAGCAGATAAACTCTGAGTCAGTAGTACAATTGATGGGATGAAATACGGTACACACAGTGTGTAAGATTAATCAAAAAGTTGTGTTTTTAACCTAGTCTTAAAGGTAGACAGGGTGTGTTCCTTACAGATTACAACTGGGAGTTGGTTCCACTGGAGAGAAGCCTAATAACCAAAAGTTCTACGAATCACAAGTAAACCTGCAGTCTGGAAGCAAAGGGCTTCTGATACCTGATATCTGATTAGGCAAACAGGATATCATGGTTTACTATTTTAACGCTCTTGGATTCTCTGAGAACCTACACAGTCTAAAATATTCCAAAAAGTCTCATTAATATTTATTTCACAGAAAATATTAGGAGTGTTTTGCATTACCTTTTCTTTGTCTAGTTATCTTTCCAGATTTGATTGCTTTAATTTAGCAGTTTCATGTCTAATTGCTATTTGGGTGTTACATTTAAAGGCTCAGCAGCAAGTCACCTTTTCTGGTACAAAGCAAAATAATTGGGAGAAAGGAAACCATTTGTGAAGCCGTATCAACCTAGATTCATTTATCCCCTATGTTATGCCAGAAAATGGCCAATCGGACTATGGCTCCCAGCATGCAACACGGTTTAGGACCCAAACCCAGTGCACCGGTGACCACACCTCAGAATAAAATATTATCAATTTTAATACCCAATTATAATTATTAATAATATTCATAATCAAGTATGTTATGTACACCTGACATAAAGCTAACATATGGAAACAATTAGCAGCACACTAAAAATAAACTGAAAAATAAGAGTAATATGTGTCATTTTCTGCAAGCCCTTAATATTAAAGGTATTGTGGACAATCTTCTTTCGGCTTTGAGTTCTGGGGGATCACTTTAGCTATTGGTTGTCTCACTTGTGTGTGCTCGTTCCTTGCTAGTTTCCTCTTGCTGGCTGTATCCAGTGAGCTTCGGTTTCAGCCGTTCTTTGTAGCTCCGCTGCTCTCACCGTATTCTTGTAAAATGGTGAAGAGTCGCAATAAGCAAACTGTCTTACAAGTTTATGAGGAGAAGAAGAAGGTTTCAGAAGAATAAAATAAGGCCAGAGTGGATTTGGGAGATTGTTTCACACGATGCCCCTGAAGAGCGGAAGAGCAGGTAAGATGGACCAATACCATCTTACACTATTTCTTTAATGTTCTATGTTCAAAATTGTAATTTTCTTTAAGCTTTTTCTCAGTGCTAAACAGTATGTCTACATAAAGCAATGTCAGTATATTACAAGTAATTAGTAATATTTGGATTTTTGTTGTAAAGTATGTCTATCCATCCAGCTGGTGTCTATACCTGCAGGGTTGTGCAGGGTCAGGGGGTAGGTGCTAGTCGTAGGGTTGGGGGCACACACCTGCCACATTTTGGCCACGTTAAACAGACTAAGTTTGTTTCCCCTCTTGGTCCAGACCTTTTGTGCAGGTCTGAATACACTCAAGGGAACACTGATCCGGACCAAACAACCAGACAAAGAGCTTCTGTTTGAGGTGGTCTCGGTCCTCTTCCAAACAGACTCTGGGCTGTTCACTTCCGCTCTCATTACAAGCCGGCCTCAATCCGACCGAACTGCAGGAAGCATCCACTGTTTTTTGCACTTGACAAGCAACCGTTACAGAGCATCTGCAATCAGCCCTTAGTGTTGCTAATGCTACTTTTCTGCTCAGCAGAATGAAATACATGGTGTCCATAGCACATAAACAGCAGAGCATGAAGTGTGTAACATAGCGAATGTTAGTCCAGTATTTTTGCAGGAAAATAACTGCATTCTGCAATCACACCAATGTTAAACACCTGACAACCAAATGCAGCTAAACCCTTAACATCAAACACACAACAACATGACCTATTGAACATGACTGGATTGGGGGAAAATGTGGAAAAACAAATTTTAGCGTGAAGGTAATCATGCCGCTACTAAACTCTAATTCTTCGCCAGAAATGTTTTACCCTGCCACTTTCCTACTCATCCTACCACAGTGAAATTACCACAGGGTTCACATCTGCTCATCACAAAATGTTTCCTCACTACGTGTGAAATTTACCCACATATGTGAGTTCTTTTTTTCTACCTCCATCATGAGGTTCAGCTTTCTCCTACAGGAGCAGTCACCAGCAGGATTTTTATCAGTTTATCAACAGGATGATAAACTGCAGCACTCTGGATTTCTTAACCAATGCAATCAAATGAAATCAAGCAGACAAAATTTCAATCTGTTTTTCTATTGATCATTCTGGCTTCATAACTTCAAGGCACTGAAAGAGTGAAAGAGTCTTATGACTTTCACTGTAACTATTGCAATTAATATATCATAAGCAGTGTTGGGAGTAACGCGTTACAAAAGTAATGCATTACAGTAATGTATTACTTTTTGATGTAACGCAGTAGTGTAAGGCATTACTAATAAATTTTCTGTAATATTTTACTCGGTACATGTTCAGCAAAGCTTGCATTACAACACCTTTTTTTAAAAAAAAAAATCGAAAACTGCGAGACCGCGAGACATTTACGAAGGAGGATTAGGGCGGGTTTTACAGGAGTGACGCAAGACATGATTTCTGCGTAGTGCTCGCGCTTGCTAGTGGAAAAGCTAACGAAGATGGCAGAAGACGTTTGTACATTCGTTAGATGGACGTATGCGCATTACTTCGAGTTTGTCAGAGATAAGGACAAGAAGAACGTAATAGTCAAATGCAACCTTTGTGTAAAACCGAAAGAACTGTCGACGTTGCGAAATAGTACTAGCAATTTAAAAAAACATCTCGAACGGTGCCATGCGACCACTACACTTGCTGAGAAGAGAAAAATAGCGGAGGATGAGAGAGATAAGCCAAAGCAGCAGAAATTAAATTTCTCTCGGCCTGCCATCATACCTCTTGAACCTCGAGAAGTCAGAAGACTTGTGGCAGAGTATGTCGTCGAAGACATGTTACCATTGTCTACGGTGGAATCTCCTGCTTTCAAGAAGTTAGTTAGCAAGATCCCTGTGACCAACAACGACAAGGTAAGCTATTGTTTCCATGATGAATAGCTAGAATTGTATCTAGTTCATTAAGATTCTAGGTCACTGGGTAAAAATGCATAGTCAAAATATTATAGCCATCAACTTAGGAATTGTTTCCGCCACAGAATGAAAAATAAAAATGGTATTGCGACTTTTCATCTCACAATTCTTTTTTTCCCCTCACAATGGCGAGTTTAACTCTCGCAATTCTGACTTTATTTCTCAGAATTGCAAGATATAAAGTCAGAATTGATAGATATAAAGTCGCAATTGCGTGAGATAAAAAGTCGCAATTATTATTTTCTTTTTTTTATTCAGTGGAGGAAACAAGATTCCATAATCAACAGACCTAAACTGAAAAAAAAGATTCATGATTGAATTTACAAAATGTTTTAAAGTGGTTGCAATCATTTTGTTTTAAATCCATTTGAAATATAACCATGTTGAAAGTCATCTAAACGTGTTTATTTAAATTTAGAGAAAATAAATTGATTGCAACCACTTACCTTAAAAAAAACACAGTTTATGAATCATTGATATATTCAATGTATATACAGCAGCATAATATGAATGTATGTACTTGTGTTTATATTAATGTATAAACAGACGATTTGCAAACGTGTGATTAAGAATAGCATGATCATGATCTGGAGTTTTAATATATATTTTAATAATATATGTGTATTTTAATTATTTTTCAGCATGTACTGCCATGCAGAACAACATTTGCCAAAGAACTGGATAGGACCTATACTGTCATGGAAAAAGAGCTAAAGAAAACAATTGATGAGCAGCAGTACGTGTCAACAACTGCAGACATATGGACTGCCAACAACAGGAGTTTTTTGGGGGTGACGGTCCATTGGATCGATTCAGAGACGTTGCAACGGAAGAAGGCTGCGATCGCTTGTCGTAGGTTCAGAGGTAGACACACTTATGACGCTATTGCATCTGAACTTGAGGATATTTTTTCCCAGTATGGATTAACTACTGAAAAAGTGACTGCATGTGTGACAGACAATGGCAGCAACTTTGTTAAAGCTTTTAAGGAATACCAACAAGTCGAAACTGAGGATGATGAAGAAGAGGAGGTGGAGGAAGATGATGATGGGAAAGTGGCCTTCACTGACCTCCACAGCATTCTCACTGAAGGAGACAATGAGAATGCACAGCAAGGACTGTGTGTGCTGCCTGCACATCATAAATGTGCAGCTCACACACTCAACCTCATTGCCAACAATGAGGTTCATAAATGGTTGGTATCAAACCCAGAATCCAGGACTGTTTACCGCAGTTCCACAGCTAAGTGTTCAGCACTATGGACCAAAGCTAGCCGGTCCACAGTTGCATCTGAATGCCTAGAAGAGATCAGTGAAAGGAAGTTGATTGTGCCCTCAGTAACCCGGTGGAACTCATTTTATGATGCCTATGTTCGGATCATAGAAATGCCACTAACTGACATTAACAATTTATGCACACAGATTCAGATTAAATGTATGAATGACAGGGAATACCAGTTTCTGAAGGAATACTGCTCCATTATGAAGCCTTTCTGTGTTGCACTGGACATCCTACAGGGTGAGGAAACCTGTTTTTATGGGACACTTCAACCAACACTTGAAGTTCTAATGGCCAAAACTTTAGCAATGCAAAATGGCCTTTCACAGATGATCACTGGGTTGCCTGAAATAATTGTGGGAGCAATTAAAGCTCGCTTTGCCACAACAATTGACTCCAAGAATGCCCTTCTAGCTGCCGTCTCGCTGCCCAAATTTAAACTTCGCTGGGTAAAAGAGGAAACCAGAAGAGATCACATCAAGCACCTTCTCACCACTGAGTGCCGCACCCTAACAGTTGAAGAGCCTGCCACCCCAATGAGTGATGCTGCTCAACCTGCTGCAGTCACCTCCTGTGAAGATGACTTCTTTTCATTTGATGAAAAGCCCAATGCCATGGCCGATGCACTTATGTCAGTGGAAACAGAGGTAACATCTTATTTAAATTCTGATCCAGTGATAGAAAGCCTGCATCAGTTTCCAAGAATTAAACAAATTGCACTACGCTATAATGCACCAACACCATCCAGTGCACCAGTAGAAAGACTTTTCAGTCTTGGGAGTCTGGTACTCACCCCAAAACGCAACCGTCTTGGTGATGAACGCTTTCAGCGCCTTGTTCTGATGCGCTTCAACAGATCTTTCAGTCAAGTGGGTATAATGGAATAGGCTAGCCCCCACCATACCTTGAATCACAGCTTCAATTTTCCTGTACTTTCATTGTTTAGCGTCACGCTACCTCTGTTTTATTTTAGGCAGGAAACAGAACTTTTTGAATCAAATTTTCCTGTTGGAAATGTCCATTACTGAACTTTTCTTGTGGGCCTTTTTTTCTTGTATAACTTCCTTTTTTTGAGTATGACTATATTTTCTGTTAGGCCCGTAGGCCCAAGCACTTTAATTTAATTTTTGTATTCTCGAAAAATGTCTAGTCCTATAGTTTCATAGATCCAATTGTAAACTGGTCATTGTAGCAAGTGGATTTGTTTTAACCTGCCTCTATTTGGTAGCCTGTTTTGTTTTAGTCTTTTTAGAGGCATAGGCCTAAGGGTCTCTATTTTTGTTCTGTGTTGTCTTACTAAAAAGTTAGGCTATGTTTAGCCTATATGTGCGTTTCTATGGACTGAAAGACTGAGGGTTGGCCCTCCAAGTGCACTTTATACTTCCTGAAAAAGGATAAGGTTTGTTCATCATGTGCACTTTGTTCATGACAGTTGTGTGTTCTGAACCTCTTGAATAAAAAAATAAAAATAAAGAACAAATCTTGTCATGACATTAGAGTTTACATACAGTTCTGTTGTGTCTAATATTAATATACCCAAGCTATTCATGGAAATTACCAGATAATCACTTTACCTCTACCATACTTTTAATAGACTTAGATAATTTGTGATTTTGTATGTCATCCTTTCTTGTCTTGAGACTTCACTTTGCCAATTATATGTTATATTGTTATTAGCCTGGATAGCCCACAGTCATTTTGGAACATCATATTGCCTTCTACTGGATGTAAAATGCTCTGTTAACATTTACTATGTTACTTACATGTAATTTATTTTTACATTTTGTCATTTTAGAAATGGCTACCTTGTAGCCACAAAATAACTACCTTGTAGTTATTTTGGTGAAAGTTTTGGTGAAAGTAACTCAAAAGTAATACAGGAGTAATGTGACGCATTACAATTCTGAGACAGTAATATTGTAATGTAAATAATTACTTCTAAATAACAGTAACAAGTAATCTATAATGTATTACAGTTTGGAAGTAACTTGCACATCACTGATCATAAGCCCAATAAACCTCTGATCAGACTTTTTCTTTATTAACTTATGATACATACCAGGGCTTTCTTCTGAGAGAGTAACAGGTAAATTTTGCATCTGAACTGCCAGCCTGAAGACATCAAATTCCTTCAGTTAGCCATCCTATGTCCAACTTGAAGGTGCATGCACTTCACAGCAGGATGCGGCTGAAGTAAATAGCATTATGTAACAGCCAAATGTTCTTTGTTCATACTGTAACTAATCAGAAAAATAATGTCCAAATTAACATTATTCCTAATATTATGGTTAATATTATATTATTGCCATATATGTATTTTAATACCATATTAAATGTGTATAATAGCTTGCACCAGCTGAAAACAGACTTCTTTTGTACAAGCTTTTCCTTCTTACTCCCTATAATTCCATTCAGATCTTTATGGTATGTGTTGTTTTCCATTTGCTCTGCAATGTTTTGACGTTCCTCCATTGCATCAAGAAAAGTCCGTCTTACCCTGACAGCGTATGCTGTGGTTTGCTGGGGGCGGTCCGTTACAAAGATGAGTCTCCGCTTTGAAGAGTAAACAACTTCCACAGGAACATTAATTCACTTCAACTACATCCCATTGTTCACCCTCTTTCCCTCAGCTGCTGTAATGCCCCGAACAAAAGCAGCTTTTTTTTTCTTTTCTGTATTCAAACAGTCGCTTTGAAATGTAAAGGTTCACTCTGTGGTCAAAGAATATTTCACTGTCCTTGTTTTTGTTGTTGCCCTGTACTAGGCTACTGTGCAGACCCTGAATCAGGCTGGACAGATTAAATTACAGTTTATTTTCAGAAGGGCGTTCATCATTCTCAATGTAATCTTTGTTATCTGTACCCCTGCCTGCTCTCAGCAATAATAAGCGACACTCATCCATATTCACAGAGTGTCATAGAGGCAGCACTGATACCTTATTATCGCACCATTATTATGCATAGAGTGAAAGTGGAGACAGTGAGATGGCCATAGGCAGACACAGGCGAGGAGGTGGTATAAAGAGTAAATGTGAAAATGAGAGAGTGTGAAAAAGCAGGAAAGGAAACAACAAAAATGACAAAGGAAACGAAAATGGAACCTGGTCCAGTGATGAGCACAGCATCAATATCCAGTTGGTATAAGGTCAGGGGTAAGGTCGGATGATAATTCAATTACAATATTCAATTCAATTCAATTCATATATATATATTCATATATATATATTCATATATATATATATATATATATATATATATATATATATATATATACAGTATATATATATATATATATATATATATATATATATATATATAATCGATAGATGTGTGGTGCGATTGAACAAAAGGGGTCAGCAAAAAGTTCAAAAGAACTGTTTTCCTTACTTTTGTATTCTTGCGTATCATGTAGGTTAATACAACACTGATTGCATCCTACCAACCAATCCACCGAGCCAGGAATGCTGTAACCAAGCCCCGCCCCCTTCAAAAAGTTCAGAGATCACGTGTTCTTTTTTCCTTTTTAAAAACTTGGAATGTTGTTTCACCATCTTCCCTGGATTTCAAGGAACTACAATGAATGTCTAAAATACAACTAAAAATGTGCACGCTAGTGTATTTGGTGCATAGTGTGTATTTGGGTTTAGACTTGAGAGGCTGGTGTGGCTCAGTGGGAAGAATAGATGTCTGGCAGATGATGGGAACATCCGCCAAAGCCTGCCAGAGCATCCTTCTAAACTCCAAGTTATCCATTGATCTCAATATTGGTTTATATATGTCTGTTTGGACAGGTGAATGTGTAAAGTAAAATGACAGTGGTTAGCATGACTTGATAAACAATATATGTTCAGTCCATCAGCAAGCCGGTTTGTGAGATCTCCTGAATGTACAACCATGTTTCACTCAAATGTTTAAGCTGTAAGGCTGCTGTCAGAACAATTATTTTCTTGCCATGCATGCTTGGATATAAAAGAATGTGTTGCAATTTTCTAAACATGACGATATGAAGGACCATGTTCTGAGTCTGTGTCAGAGCTGTCCTTAATTTATAGTGCACATGTATTAGGATTAGGGGTGTGTCATTCAGTGTTCTACTGTATCAGGCCAGGGTGGTTATTTTTGTTATTACATTGCTTTTCCTTTTTTCCCCTTTATGTTTAGGGATTATCTGAGCCCACATGTGCTCAGATAATTATTAGTCAAATAGGAAACTCTTTTTTAGAAGGTGTAGGATTCTTTCTAATAAAGATCAGGAAAAACATGACCAATAAGAGTGTGATATTATTTTTATAGTAAAACTAATCCCATACGCATAGGGCTTTAAGATCTATGCGCACGGTATAAGCATTATCTGGGAACCCCATGTAATAAATAAATTGCCCCCCTACGTCTGCTTTTTATGTGGCACATTTCCACTGGAGAACCGAAGCCTGAGATTTTGCTGAAATATACGGACATCTCCCGATTATGATGTCAACACACTGTATATTGCATAACAGCTGCTCATATTGTGTATGCGAGCAGCTGTAAGAAGGCTACAAACAGAAGAAAAGTATTCTTACATGATGTGATCCCCCATTTGCATCTGATATTGCTGATTTTTGATGCCGTTTGTTAACGGGCTGATAGGGTTTTCCTGGCTCGGTACCCAAAAGGTTTTCTAAACACTCCAATACAGGCTCCATTGTTTGCCAAAAGCAAACAAAAATGTTCCCAGGAAACAAAAACTGCCTAATCATGTATTAGATCCCGCCCATTTTTGTCCAAATCACAGAGATGCCTAATGCGGATGTAGTTCCGCCGAGCTCCACACGGCTCCACGCATCTATCTGGAATCGCTCCATTGGAGATGGATATCAGAAGGAGGGGCCTTATCAAAAATCCTTGCATATGATTGGATAAACCACTTGTCCGTCGTCTTTACTGATATGCTACTTCAACCACTCACATCAAAACCATCGTTTCCTCTAACAAAAGCCTTCAAAGCCATACTCTGGTGTTCTTTTAAATAATTAATATTCGGTAGATTGGACAACTCTGATGAAATAGCAGCATCAATGGTACCGGGTGATCAGATTTCTCTAATGAAAACCAGGGACGTTTCTGATTTTGCTAAGTGGGCGGATGGGCGCAGTGTCTCTGTCTGGGGGTTGGTTCATTTTGTCTGATCTGCAAAGGCGCAAAGGCGCAAAGGCGGGGAAGGCGCGTTCAGCTCAGTTCTTATACCCTGTCAGAAAGCGGCAGGACCGGGTAAATACCTCTTGCTGCGTTAAACGTTTTTACTCCATCACGATCCACTGAAATCGGGGACATTTCCAGGGACAGCTTTTGCCGTGGACGGAAATCGGGGACATTGGGTCACCGCTTGCTTCCTCGCTGCGAGCTGCCATTGTTGTCTGAATCAAAACAGTTGCTTTTCTGATATGACACATCTACGAAAATCCCGGCAATCCTGATTGGCTCGTCCATTTTATTTGGTACTGAAATCCCTCCCAATGGCAGCAATTGCAGATGGATGTGTGGAGCCGTGTGGAGCTCAGCGGAACTACATCCATTTAGCAAGAGTCAGGTTAAAAGATGCCTATTCGCATTGGATTAGTATTATCACAGGACCTCGGAGTTAAACTAAATATAGTCGATAATTTGCGAGGGAAACTTTTACTAAACAAACTACAAGCTGACATGGCCGATTTGCATGGGATTAACAACACAGACAATCACCGCAATTATTCACATTTGGTCCCTAGATAAAACGAATCCTGTCAGAATAGAGCCCCTTCCGATTTAGTTTTTATTTGCTTTTGGTGAAGAATGGTGGTGGCATTGGAGTGTTTAAAAACCTTGGGTCTCGGGCCAGCAAAACCCTATCTGAATAAAAAAGCCCAAAAGAAGCCTAGCAAAGCATCCCACCACACTGCCGTTTCAGTGCCATGTAAACGCATTCATACATGTTGCACCGCGACTTTCCCTGTCAGTGAAATTGTGGGGGTACGCGCCCACGTACTTGCATGTGTGTAAGCGGACAGATATTTTAATGAGTTGCACAGTGTATTTCCTCCACTCAATGCTTTATCAGAACCCTTCAACATTTTATTTTCGGCTGCATCAAATGTAAAATACCTTTTGACCAGCACTTTTGCCTTTGTCTTTTTTAATCTATTTATTTTTCATTTTTTTCACATATATATATATTTTTTTAGAGGAGCCTGTGTGTATAGGGGACCTTTCTTCTTATTTTGAGTAACTAAAATATCCTACAGAAATACAGCAAGCATTGTATCTTCATGATTTGTAGTTTCTTTTACTAGAAAGGTCGTCACACACAGCTGAAAAAGATTTCTCATAATTGATGCTTTGCATTTCAAAAAGTTAAAATAAGTGCACTCGTTAAACAGTTTGATAACTAATATGTTCTAGTTTCTTGAAATTTAAAACCTAGTATCAGCTTTTTTCTGAAAGTAGTTGTATAGCCCAGATAATTATTGGCCCTAATATTTAAAGGTCTTTAAACTACTCAAGGTAGGAAGAGAATATGTAGGTCACTGGAAAATTCTGTATTAATGAACTTTTCTCAGGTAACTTTGTATTAATATAGTTTTTTCTCTCTCTTTTCAAAATCAATGTACCAAAAATAACTTCTACTTCTGTTTTTAAGCTCTTTCACTGCTTTTAAATTCCCAACTAAACCATTTACTTTTAATCATTCCTCATATCAATCAGTTTTAAGTTACAAAGAATTATGACTTCACTGTACAACTATCTCTTCCAGTAAAATGTCCAGTGGTCTACAAAGGTGTTTTGGTCGAGAGTAAAGGATGCCACATCAGTCAAAGCCAGCACATACCGTTATGTCTGAAGGTTTATTGTCACTTTTCTTTTCAATGACTGCAGCCATTTCAAATACTGTATCTTGATAAGGTCAAGTATTTGACAGCAGACGCTTTCAAATGTATGTCAGTCCGTTTCTGATTCATTAACCTTATTTTTCCCGAATGTCACACCTAAATTATATTCAAAGTTGACCTTTTAGCTTCTAACAGTGCCAATGTGAGGCTGAATGTCTGTATCATAGAAGATTAAATGAGTCATGTCAGTTTTAGAACCACTGCATGGAACATTTTGTCAGCATAAAAACCTGAACAATGGTTTTAGGAAGTCTAGTTGTTTTCATTGCAGATATAACGTAAAATGTAATGTGCAAGGTAGGGTTTTACACAATCCAGTGACATCTCTAGATTTTTCCCACTAACTGGCTTGAGAACATACCAACTTCATCGATTTGTGTGTATATTTGTTGATCTGATACTGTATGTGAGACCGTTTTTGTCTCTGTGACCACAGCCAGCCAGCACACATGACATACAAATAAAATACAGTCTGCTGCTTTATCAGCTGGTCAAATATTATTTTTATACAAAGGTTTTTCTAGACAAATCCACCATTTAGGGTTCCTTCTGTAAAGAGTACATCTATAAGAAAATCGTCCTACCAATTGTAGAACTTCAATTTCAGTCAGACTGGGATAACATAATGAGCAGAATAATAAACTGCCTCAATTGCTCCTTCTTGGTCAGTAATTAAATCATCTTAGCTACATGGTTCTGCCACTCTTGTAATACTTAATAAGAACTAATAATATCCAAAACAACAATATCCAAACTAAGCCATTGGTCAGGTCCTACAGGTAAACTGAACACATGACCAGTTTTTGATATCTACCTTGGTGAATAAGCCCTGCCAGTGTGGAAGTCATAACAGTAATACAAAGGGGATTTTTATAACCAACAGGCTCAAATATCCGGGTTCAGGCTACAATTCAATGAATAAATAAAGTCATTTTGATAATTAGTCACAATCTTGTTTGGAAAACCCCTTCATTTTTCAAGTTTAACATGGGACTCAAGTTCAGAAACCATTCAACTTTAAAAGTGTTTCATTTTAATGTTTGAACTTAATGCAATCAGCAAAGAACATTTGGGATCACAAAACATACATCAGCTTTTAAATTGAACAGATTAATGGCAGAAGTGGCAAGCATTTTTTCTAAATGAAAAGCATTTACACACCGAAAGCCTTGTTCACACTCCCAGTTTAGATTGAACAGAAAATAATAATCACCACAAACACTGAAATGTCTAAAATGTAAAAGAGGCATTTGACACAGGTACTAGTGTGGCGCCGCGTTAAACTGCATTGTATTAACAGCATGCCGAGTAATAGCTGCAAATAAAAGCCGACGCCACATGAAGAAAAAAATAAGAAAATTTTCATGTTGAGCTTTTCAGGCACAACAAAAGCCTCCCACCAGAGTCCCGGCCTGTCAATGTGCCTGTTAGGACAAAAAGGGACCGCTGAGCCGAAGCGCATCAAATGAAACAGGATATGCTAATGTAATTTTGTATTAGCTTCTCTGCATCACTCTATTACCCAGCTGAGGCAGTAAACAAAGCGGTGGAAGGTGCTGCTAAGGCCGCCTGCCGGTGTATATGTCAGCAGAACATGTATCAGGTAAAGAAACCAGCTATTTTATTGTGTACAGAACCACTGAATGAATGATTGCATGTTGGACCTGTAATGCACCAGCGACTGGCCCAGGATGTACTTGGGTTAGGAAAATAGACTGGTGTTGAGGTGATCCACATGAGAAGGTTAGACATAGAGGGAGCTGTGATGTGTACCCATCATGGTGGTGCCAATGGAGGATCTGAACTTGGAAAATTGCTCTGTCAGTGAATACTCTCAAAGAGTTCTCTTCATCTTTTAGAAATACCGATTCCTTCCTTTATTCTGGCTGTCTACTATGAATGAAGCCTGCAGGATCATGATAGAAAAGACACGCTTTACAAGGTGTATTGAAATAAACATGGATGATTTTAAGCCCCATTTTTCTTCAATAAAAATAAGCAATTACAACAGTTTTAGGAGTTCCTGTCAGGCTTGTTTACAGTCTTACCCAAAAGTTTTGTTTTTTTATTTGTTTTGTTTTTTACTGCAACAAAATGTGTTGTGGCACATCACAATTTATTAGCCTCAGTTTTCCCACCTAGGATTTTGTGAACAGAGTAGAGGTTATCAGTTAGGTTAAGTTCTTGAGGGTGTCATGTGACACATCATGTTGAAAAGTCCATAGACCATCAACAAACTGTGATTGTATTGGTGGAAGAAGTTTTTGGGGTTTTTTTCATGAGTGTTTATTGGACCGAATTGTGAGAAGGAGCATTCTCATGTGAAACGACGCCTCACGAGGACTGTATCAGCACGCTTTACTGTGGGCACCACACAAGACTCATCTCAAGTGTTTCTTCATACAAATCATTGTTTACATTTTCAAATCAATCAGAAGATTCATTAGAGAAAATAGCTTTTGCTCCAGTTTTCAGTCTTGGTTTGGCATTCATGGACAGAACCGCCTCTTAATTGCTCTTCCTGTGACAAGGCAACAGTGTTGGGCACGTTACTTTGAAAAAGTAATTAGTTATAGTTACTAGTTACTTCTCCCAAAAAGTAACTGAGTTACTAACTGAGTTACTCAACTATAAAAGTAACTAGTTACCAGTAAAAGTAACTATTGCGTTACTTTTTCGTTTCTGGATTTTTTATTTATTTTTTTACAACTTCTTTGCTGCTATGTCCGTTCAATGCACCCCCCCCCCACACACACACACACACACACACACACACATATACTCCCCCTTTTGTGTTGAACAGTGAAGTGTGGTGAAAACAGCTTTAATTCTCCATCACATAACTTTCATATCGCACATGCATTATCTTTTTCAACAATTCTCTTTTGCGGTTTTCAGCAGCAACGGCATTGTTTCTTATGGTTTAATATTGTCCATATGGCTTATTTAAAGATTTCTAATTCTACTCGCAGTTACATGCGCACTTCCAAGCTTATTCCCTGTCATTGGCATGGTGAATCACGTTCACTTGCGTTCCAGTGATCGGGCTTTTTTTCATGCTCACGTTCAATGGTTGATCTGGTGCTGTGTTTAGTTACCTGACTGATATCTTATCATCTGTTCTGAAATCGGACATGCTGAGTATGACAAAGGGAGGAAGAACTACTCAGAGTAGCAGCTTTCTACTAAGGGTAGATCAGACGTTTTTTCTGAAACGACGCTCAGAACAAAGACGCACAGCGCAACCTGCCCAACCATAAAGGCGTCTGCCCAACCCATCCATCAGTGGTGCGCTCCGATCAGCACCTTGCGCTCACAGAGCGAGACTGTGGTACACCATCACACCAGAGTTGCAAAATGGTTAAAAAAAACTTGGTTTATTATTATTTTGTTTACATTTCAGCTTGGATTGTATTTACTGCGCAGCATAGCTTTGCTGTGCGCGCTGAATCCAGATGCTGTGCGTGAATGCACACGCGCGCAGTTCAGAGGGAACAGAAACAGTTTGGCGCGTCAGTCAGTTCGAAACAGTTCCTGTATTGGTCACGTAGCGCATACGCGCATCGACACAGGTTTTGCTCTACGAGCTCGACTCATGCGCCGACGCATCCGTGTTGCCGGACCCATCACTACTGAGAGGTTATCTCATCCTCCCTTCTCTCATGACAACATGCGCACGAGTCCTATCATGAAGTGAAAAAAAAAGTTCATTGTACGACTTGAGTAACGTGCAGTAACGGGGTGTCGGCAATGATAACGGCGTTATAGTGACAGTCAAAGTAATTCGTTAGATTACTCGTTATTGAAAAAAGCAACGGTGTTTATTTCAACGCCGTTATTCCCATCACTGCAAGGCAATTGTCCAAAAGCCTTTCCTTTACTGCACATGCTAAAGCAGAGAAACCTAGCTGCTGTATGAGCTGACCAAGCTCTGCACCGTTTGGAACATAATTCTGTAGTGCACACCTCTACAAGACAGGGTCAACACACTCTTTGTCCAGAAGTCTTTCTTGGGGATCTACACTCAACAAAAATATAAACGCAACATTTTTGGCTTCGCTCCCATTTTTTATGAGATGAACTCAAAGATCTAAAACTTTTTCCACATACACAATATCACCATTTCCCTCAAATATTGTTCACAAACCAGTCTAAATCTGTGATAGTGAGCACTTCTCCTTTGCTGAGATAATCCATCCCACCTCACAGGTGTCAAGATGCTGATTAGACACCATGATTAGTGCACAGGTGTGCCTTAGACTGCCCACAATAAAAGGCCACTCTGAAAGGTGCAGTTTTATCACACAGCACCTTTGAGTTCATCTCATAAAAAATGGGAGTAAAACCAAAAGTGTTGCATTTATATTTTTGAGTGTAGAAAACTGTTCTTTAGGCTGCAATATTCTAAGCAGCAATTTCTCTAAAAGGTGATAACATTTTGATTTGGGCTGCAAAAATAGAAAATATTTCATCATTGCAAAAGTTAACATTGCAAAGGACTATTCAACATGCAATACGTTCAAGTTAAAATATCCTAATAATCACAAATACAGTCTTTGCAGGCCAGTGATATATTCAGCCTGTTGGACAGAGTCTCACTGCAGTAAATGGCCACACCAGGGCTGCAAGGTTATCTCCAGGGGGCGGGGTCCACCCCACCAGAATGGACAGATGCCTGGGTTTGGTAACTGACAGAGAAACCAAATCCATTTAGCAAAAACTTCACCATCACAAGTACCCCTTTAAAACTAAAATGATTTCTCAACTGTACTTCTCTTTCCCTTTAGGAGGCAACATTACCCTAGACAATTAAGTCACATTTACAGCAAAAAAGGAAAACATAACAATGTTTTTTTTTAAATAAATGGGTCTCTTCTTAAAATGTGGTGAGCCAACATGCACACAGTTCCACTCAGTCAAGTTTAGTACTCACAAAACCTCAGAGGGGGCAAAAAAATAAAGAAAGAAAGAAAAGTTGCAGGTCTGCTTAGAAAAATTTATTTTCCATCTTTTTCTTCATTTATAATCCTGATTTCCTCCCTTTCCCCCTCTTTTTCTAGTATTCCTTTTAGACTCCATTCTTTCTGGCTCCTCCTCTTCGTCCCCTCGTTCTTAGAGGTTGGTAAAAACTGGAGGTGTGCATTACTGCCACCATCCGGTTGGAGTGTGGTTCTCGATGGTTTTCTATCTCAAGTGTGTGCATGTATGCAGTGAAACTTGTCTTTTCATTATTGAATCAAACAAAGCATAATTTCAATCAAAATGTGTGATCAAAATGAAAAAGGTTTTCATCAAAGTGAATATAAAAACAGAAAACAATATTTTATCAAAATACATATGTGTGATCAAAACAGATTTCCCTCAATCTATATGTAGGTCAGATAGTTCATATAATTCCAGATATAAATATTGTTGTCGTTTTCTTTTTGTGTGTTTTTTTTTTGTCTAGCGCTTATGCAGCTGCCTCTTTATGCCGCTCCTAGCTATTTTATCCATAAAAAAACTGCCACTTTGTAGGTGGAGACTGGAGAAGACTGAAAGCTGACATTGAATTAGAAGTTGCTTGAAGTAAATTTAAGCTTGAGGGTGTCAAAATTATACAGCAACTTTTTGCACCTGGTTTATTTTGTGGTGTGGTTCTCCGTCCAATTGTACAGGATAAATATTGCATTATTTGTTGATAAGCTTAAAAACAATGGATCATGGATTCAATTTTCTTAGAATGCAAAAAAGCTGACATTTTAATAGGTATGTGTGCACTTCTGATAGCAATTATACATAGGTTAAACCTACCTGCTGGAGCAGCAGACTCCTGCAGTTCCCAGTCTTCCTTGATTAAACGAATCAAAAGCCGTTTTTACATTATTCATCAGCTCTGCATTTTTTTCTTTCATTTACTCTCCTCCTACATCCACCGCTTCCCCTCGGGCACAGAGATCTCCTTCATCCAGGAGCAGAAAACCAGTGCCACTGTTCTGTGTCGCCTCTCTGTCAGGCAGCCAGATCTTGTTTGTTTAGGTTTTTCCCCTGTAATCATCCTCTCTATGAGCTTCTAATGAAAGTCTCAGCAGGGCTTCGGGCTTCCCATGGTAAAAGTGCTTTGGCAGAGAGGATGAGGCGCAGCCAGTAGAGTCTACAGTAAATTGAGAGAGTCATCATGCAGCAAGCTCACAGAATCAGTAATCTGGGCTCTAACTTTGAAGAGTCAGCACCCCAGTCTTTGGACAAAGCTGTTCTAATCTAGAGCTAAACTTGGCCAAAGCAACCACCAGGAGTATGATTGGTGTTCATACTTTTAAGGCGATCGGCTTTTCCTCTGACATTAACAAGCCCTTCGGTGTCCAATGTTTGGAGCACTTCCAGAAGTCTTCCACATTTTTTTTTTTTTACTGTACAGACCTTTGCACTGCCACTCTTATTTACCTAAACTGAGATAATACAGCACATATCTTTTGAAGGGAGAAAGGATTCTGCTGAATGTTTTGCAGTGAGCATGCGTAGGTGGAGTGAGAAACAGCAGTTCTTATACTGATAAATGTGAGGGCCCTCATCTCAGTTGAGAGAAATCTGGTCGCGCTCTGAACTCCACATGCCTTCAGGCTGCAGAGCGCTCCAGTCTACGGGGGCTAACATCAATGCAGAACTCGTACTCCTCCCTCTCCTTCCTCAGAACCCCCCACCACACTCCCCTCATCTTAAGAGGAGCGCAGAAAGTTCCGCCCGAGACATGCATTTTCCAAGGACAACCACACACCTCCTGCTGTCCCACCTTGGCATGGTCTATCTGCAGCATATATGAACAACAGTAGCACCTGTCACAATCACAGGGAATTTAGTCTTTATAGACCAGTTCATTGTTATTGTTTTGATTCGGGTTTTTCGCGCATGCGCGCCGGACTGGTTGGCAAAAGACGAACACAATGGTGGACGCAAACAGAGAAACTGACGAGTTTTCCACGTATTTTTCTTCTTTAGATAACATATCACAAGATCGTTTTAAGACTAAGTTGATGGTTGATGGTATCAGATTGCCAGATCCACACAGCAAAAGCCTGAAGGGACGGAGCGAGTCTGTGAAATGCTGCCAAGCGTTCAGTACCGCGACATATACAGCTACTTTATAAACACGCAGGCCATGCGTTCATTGAGATTATCCATTTCTTTCTTCTTTCTTCGTCCTTCGGTAAACGACAGAAACGTACATCCAACGATTTGGAATGCCTCTGTGTGCAACCGGGAGCACAACAAGTGGTAGACATTGTTTAGATTCCAAAAGTAAACGAACTAAAAATACGCTCTAAATCACCCGTTTTGTCATGTAGTAGACGAGAACAGTACTGTTTTTGCCAACCACCGTGACCCGGACGTAGCGCTGACGTCACGCGTGACGTCACACGTGAACTGGTCTATTACCTAAACAACAGACATAAAGACTGTGTGTGTGTGTGTGTGTGGGGGGGGGGGGGTACCTTCATGAGCAATAAAACACAGCAATGTTTCATTCATTAAACTGCTGCTCCACTCTCTTTTCATACGGTAAGAGTACAGTAACTATGACCAACAGATTTTAAAGTTACTGTAATCCATCACTGAGCTTTGAAAATCAATTTATAATTTGAATATGTCATCTCATATATCAAGGCTTTGCAAAAGTATCCATCCCCAATTGAACATTTTCACAGTGAATGTATTTTATCAGGATTTTATGTGACAGAGCAGTCATTAACTCTGGTCCTGAAGGGTGGGTGTCCTTTAATCTCAGTATCAGTCCAGCAGTTCACTGAAGGTTTGTTAGGGAACATTTGTGAACAAAGAGCATTGAGGCTGAGGGGAAAAAGCAGACAGGTCAAGGAGAAAGCTGAAGAGAGAGCTGAAAGCAGAATTAGGTTATAAAACAATATTCTAAGCTTTGATCATTTCACAGTGCTCTGTACAACCCACCAGCTGAAAATGAATAAACCATGGCCCAACTGCAAACCTACCAAGACATGACTGCCCCGCTAAATTTATAGGCCAGCCCAGGTGACCATTTCCTTAGAAAAGCACAGAGAAGGCCTGTGGTAACTCTAGAAGAGCTGCAGCAAACCATATCTCAGGTTGAATATTCTGTCACAACTACTATTAGCTATGAACATCAAAAAATTTAGTATTTAGGGTCAAATTTTTTGGTGGCAAAGAAGAAAGTATGAAGTGAAAATTAACAAACCCAAAGTCGCGTACTCCCCACTCTCATCAGACTCTAACAAACGTGCAATAAATTTTTACTTTTTGGGTTACTTACTTTTGTAACATCAATCATATAGATATTGTTATACTTATTGTGCACTATTTTCTAATTGAAAAGCATAAGTAAAAAATCTGTTTCATCATTGCTGTGTAGAAACATGTTTTTCTATCCATAACATGCTGGTTGAATGTCTCTCGAGGATCGCCATAAGGTAGGCAGTAACCCGGGTGTTGTTTTGTATGGATGTGTTAAAAAAATAAAATAGTCCCGCTGAATCATGCGGTGACCCAAAAGCCCAGCTCCGAGTCCAGTTTCCGTCCACCTCATGCGGTACTGGTAATAAACAAAAGGAGCTCGGTTGTGGAGCAATGGGAGCCGACAATATTAAAACCACATCATCATCCAAAAAAAAGACAGTGCAGCATTTAGTTGAGCAGCTCAAGGATTAAAAGGAGCAATATTACTCTTCTGATGCTTTGAAGGTAATTCTTCAAAGCATCAGAACTTCGAGTTCTTATAGAACCCGATTCATTTAGAATTTTGACATCAACAGGTTTTAACACAATTATGTTTCTCCTTAAATATACAAGTAAAATTTCATTTATGATAAGGTTAATATTTTACATCATCAGTTTAATCATTAGTTTTCTAAAAACAGACAAATGTTAAATTCTCATGTGTTAAATCAGGTCTGAGAGCAAAACAGATAATATGGATTTATGACTTGTAGCACCGATGAAATTATGTTGGTTTCGGTTATTTATTGAGTTTTAATATGGAAAAAATTACTTAGTGAATGCATCTCAGGGGTATGACTCCATGATTTAACATACTGGACGTGTGCCACTACTATCCGCAACAGATGTTGCTCAGTTTTATCTACCCCTTATGCATAAGAGCCACAAAATCCAAAATCTGGGGGAAAATACATATCTACAGACCACTGAGGGAAAACGGTTTTAAAGAAGGTAAAAGGTAATAGCAACAATCTGGCAAGTTTTATCTCCCATTGACTGAGACTCATAGTCACCAGTAAGTGAGGGTGGCTCTATAAAAGCAGGAGTTTTGTCAGTCTGCTGTTCTGGAGCATACAGGTGTATGTTAACACTACAGGAAGGAAGGACAGCAGCATGGAACTTAGAGAAGCAGCTGTTGCATCAATCTAGGATGGCAACAACCTGAACTCCATCATTCTACTGAGAAAAATTGTAAATGCAAATCTTCCTCCACCTCAGATCTTGTAGGTAAAATTTTAAAAGTAAAAATTCATGAATTGACAATTTCAAAAACCCTGCTTTGGTTTTGAGTTAAAGGAAAATGCCTCTTCTTGCTAAAAAAAAGAACAGGACAACATTATTTCAGCTAGTAAAGTTGCATCTAAATGAAGTGCAAATCCTCTGGAACAATGTCTTGAAGAGAGGTAAGACTGTAGTAGAGATGTTTGCATATTATTTTGGAGAAACCAAACAGGGGCCTTGTTAATCAGGGAAGTGGGGGTATTTGGGAGTGTTTTGGAGAACTTGGACGCAGACCTATCATTGAGCAGATTAAGCAGCTGCTTAGGGCCCCACAGCCACTAGGGGACCCTGAGTTTGATGCATTTTAAACTGACTCACTGTTGCTCCACTGTCTGCGACAAAAAACACAAAGCCTACATAAGTCATATCATGTGTAATTTGGATCAATCAGCTGCCACTCAACGTGCATATATATTGATTTTCACAAAAGCATGGTGACACCAAACTGATGATTGATTTGCTGTAGTTGAGTTTTATTATTTTATTTGTTTAGAGTATTAAATATATTTCAATATATTTGGTATTTTATTTAGATTTTTCTAATTACTTTCCGGGTTTTCTTTGTTGCTAATTGCCCTTTAGTTTTTGTAAATACTTGTTTCTTTTGTTAAAATTAGAACACGTTTTTATGCTTATTTATTTTCTAACTTTATTTTTATTTGTATAGAGAAAATGTGTTTGTGCAGTTTTTACCTTGTTCATCTTGTTGAGATAGATGTCGTATTTGTTACAGGTTAGAATTATTTAGAGTTTGAAGTTTGTTTTTGAAGGATTCTCTTTAGCATTTAAGTTGTTTGCCTTATACTGAGTTTACGCTAAGCGATCTTTTAGCAATCTTATAAGACTACTCCGTGACGCAGTGGGACATGGATTTAATCATCTTTGGTACGACGTCAAGTTTGATGTATGCACATTGTACGATCACCGTCTACTACTAAATCGCTTATGATGTACAACGATAAGCAACTTTATCAGCGTGCGCCACATCACCGTCTACCATCCAGCAGCACCGGCTGGATTTCATATAAACAAACAAAATCAGCAGTTCAGCCACATGCTCCTCTCCATCAATAATGTCTTGATCAAGATTTTCCTCTTTCAAAATTGGAGGTACAGTCCAGAACTACTTTGGCGCAGTGTGTAGTCCTTGTTCACTTCCTGGTTCTGAGCCAATCATATGATAGTTCCCAGGGTTACCAAAATAGAATTGCAGCATTTGGTTATTTTATGTTGGCAAAAGAGAAGCAGCCTGCAAAAATGGAAGTCAATAAGAGAAGCGAACCACAAATAGAACGGAATACAACGTCATACTCCTGTCCTGTAGAAGTAAAAATTCAGTGTGGTTTCACAGCAGCAACGATCTGTTGAGGAAATGGCATAGGCTGTTGTCAGTGACAGGCTGCTGTGTATGTGTTGTTCTGATTTGAAACACCAGATGTCTTTATTACTTATTGCTCCTTTAACTACATACGCCATAGCTATAAAGGTCAAAAGTTATGCATAAGGTATATAATTGAATACAACATTTGATTTTGAATATCTTTAATTGCCTACTTATGGTAAAGTAGGGCCCCAAAACATATTCAGCTAAGGGGCCCCAAAGTGGAGGTCAGGCCTTGCTTGGACACCTAGTAGTCGTTGAACTTACCAAAGGCTCCCCCATAGCATTCTATAGTCAAATGTGCCATACGGTCTAACAGCCCAAACTGGGTCATGCAATCAAAGAACTATTGAATAAAATGAGTGGTCTGTAGTTCCTCCAAAATAGAATACCAGACTGATGAGATCTTAAAGAAAATGATAAGTTACTGCTACCAAAGGTGGTTTCAGAAAGTGTTTCACTGTGTCTCCGTGCAGCTTTTGATATTATAAAGAGAAATCGATGCATCTAGTAATCATATTTCTTGTTTAGATTAGCTTTGGTGCAAGAACATGATATGTGAGAGAACAGCAGAATTTGCATTGAGTTTCTTTTAGCTGCTTATATCTCAAATAAAGCTGCACACTCTGAACTGGGACGTGAACATGCAAATATTCCAGCACACGGCCTCCGGCTCAACATCCCAGCATCAGCTCCGCTAGGCCACAGCCATTACTGCTTAAACCACTGGCTACAAAAGTGAGTACACCCCTAAATGTGTCCAAATGTCCAATGTTTGCCCAATTAGCCCTTTTCTGTCCCAAGTGTCATGTGCCTCATTACTGTAACAAGCACCCATGCTGACAGCCTTGCCTTGGCCTGGGAAAACATCTTAGTTAGGCCCCCACCCAGGGGATGCTGTAACTAGAATAAAATTAATGAATATATACCATTTCAATACATGATTATTATTCGCCATTACTCTCCTCTTCCCTTCTCTCCACTGCTTTTTCGTCCTCCTTAGAACAGGTTCTAAAAGATATTACAGGTTGTAGAGGACTAACAGCGACACAAATCCAAAAAATGAACTAACAAGTAATTAAATACAGTGTTATATGTGATAATTTGAATAGAATTGGAAATATATACAGCACCAGTCAGAGGTTTTGGACACACCTTCATTACTCTGTAAAGAAAAGTCGTAACTTCTGATTAACATGCACAGCAACTCAGCTGTAGACCAATCCCCCTTTTCTACAGTAGATTTTTTGCCGCTGAGCGATTTTGATTTGGAAGGTGGAGAGATAAAATGAATTCATGATGTTCTGCAGCACAGGACCATGAAGCAAAAACATGTATAATACAATTAAAATATTTATTTATTTACTTATTGGAAATAAATATTTATTTATTTGACACATGCATATGAGGTTTCAATAACATTTTTACATGTATAAATAGAAATTTAGGGACTTTTAAAATTATATTCAATAGTGGCCCTTTTGGCTTTCCATACTTGGTGGGTACTTCAAATTGTTTGTATTTTAGATGTCTGTTTCTGTTACATGTTTAGATTTGAACCCCAAATGCCACGAGCCAAACCTTCCTTTAACAGCCAAGGTTGTACAGCAGTATCTTCATTTCATTTACGGCCGCTCACCTCCTGCCCACATCCTGTGTGCAGCCGTGAGGTGTGCCTGGTACTAACTTCAATTTAGAGCAAGTTATGTAACAGCCTGCCATAAACTTTACATTTAATGTTACATATTGGGCCTGTTCTAATTAAAACTTGAGTTTTTTAGCACATTTACAGCAGACGATACAGAGATGAAAGAGGTCTGACATTAGTCTGTAGGTTACAGCGGACTGGAGAGCGAACCAAAGGTAAGCTACCTACAGCTTCAGGCGTGTTCCTCAGGTGACAGTTATGGAAGTAATGGAGAGGGTGCCTGATATAGGGAGACAGACTGAAGCTGAATTCTTTCCTGTCTCTGCCTGTAGTGCACCATGTATTTTATACTTTACTGGAGCTGCTTAATGAACTCAACGTCAGAGGGTGTATCAGTGGCAAAACCATCTTTGTTTCTGGGATAGAGGGTTTCTTCCCCACTATTGCAAAGATAGTTAGAAAGACAAAAATAAATATTGGGCTTATACTTCCTTCACAAGAAGCCTTTGAAAAAAGTATTCTTAAATGGTATTTAATGATTGAAAGGAGAAGTTCTTAGTCCCCCCAATAACGTGCTCCTCCATCTAAATCAAATAGTGCGGCATGGCCGTCCCCCCAGAAGTAAAAGTCTTCTAAAGATGATGCACAAGCAAACCTTCAAACAGTTTGCTGAAGACAAGTGGACTAAGGACACGGATTACTGGAACCATGTCCTGTGGTCTGATGAGACCAACATTACCTATGTGGTTTAGATAGTGTGAAGCATGTGTGGCGACAACCCGGTGAGGAGTTCAAAGACAGGGGTGTCTTGCCTACAGTAAAGCATGGTGGCGGGAGAGTCGTGGTTTGGGGCTCCATGAGTGCTGCTGGCTGTGAGGAGCTCCAGTTCACTGAAGGAACCATGAATGTCAACATGTAGTGTGACATAAGCTGTACTTCCACCCACTCCTTTTCAAACATGGGGATATCTGTTGTAGTAAAATATGTATTCATTATTGTTTTATGTGTTTAAGTCTGGAAGAAAACCACAAGCAACAAGTTTGTCTTGTTTCTCTTTTTTTTACTGTTGTAATATTGAATGTTAATTGCAGGTTTAAAATAAACAAATACAACAACATACTGAAGCGGAGTCCTTCCCTTTTGAAACTGGGTTTTCCAACATGATAATGATTCCAAACACCTCCAAGATGCCCGCTGCCTTGCTAGAGAAGCTGAGGGCAAAGGTGGCGGAGTGGCCAAGCATGTCTCCTGACCTAAACCCTATTGAGCATCTGTGGTGAATCCTCTAATGGAAGTCTCTAACCTCCACCAGCTCCATCATGTCGTCATGGAAGATGATTCTAGTGGCAAACTATGAAGCTCTGGTGAACTCCATGCCCAAGAGAGTTAAGGCAGTGCTGGAAAATAATGGCGGCCACACAAGATATTGACACTTTGGGCAATATCTGGACGTTTTCACATAGGGGTGTACTTACTTTTGTTGCTGGTTCGATGGCTGTGTGTTGTTATTTTGAGGAGAAAGCAAATTTAAACGGTTATACAAGCTGTACACTGACAACATTTCTCATTACTGTAACACACTAAAAAGGGGAAGCAGATGAATGTCGGTTTGATGTCATTATCTCAGGCTTCCTCATTCGTATGAGCCTCCCAGGGGGAGGTAATCGCTTACATTTTCAATAAAATTACATAACATGTTGGTGACAAACACC
Organism: Fundulus diaphanus; assembly: GCA_037039145.1. NCBI lineage: Eukaryota > Metazoa > Chordata > Actinopteri > Cyprinodontiformes > Fundulidae > Fundulus > Fundulus diaphanus. The sequence continues at coordinate 11,804,356 of CM073129.1, read as the reverse complement.
AGCTGACTTTTATTGTATTGTTGAAAAATATTAAAGAAAAACTGGCTCTGGTTACACTGGATTATTACAGATAAATATACAAACACACATAAATCAAAGAGATTCCCCATCCACCAAAGTTCTCTCAAAAATAGAGGAACTATTACATGTCTGAGTATTATCATTTGAAAACACCTACCAATACCAAAGGTGGCATTTAGAGAATGAATAGGCATTTTGAGAAATCAAACCTTGCTTTTAAAACTGCTGCAATAGAGTTCAACAAACAACTTTGAAAGTCCCTCAGAAGGTCTGGAGAGCCACTGACCCAGACCACTAGAATGTCTGTCTGCTTTGACGCAAACTACAGAGACATGTAGGACTATAAATACCTGATATGTGATCTTTACTTGTTAAAATGTCCTTGGCAATACCTATTTTGCCTGTTTATTCCACAAAGAAAAACACTCTGTATAAGAGAATAGCTCCGATTTAGTTTTTCAGGAAAGATTAAAAACAGGTCAGGATTCGAGGCTTGAAAACATGACGATCTTCATTCATAGCAAGCATGGAAAAGAAGGTCAGACAAGGCCAAAAATGTAACATTATTCCTGCATCCAAAACTCTGTGTGGCAGAAAATGAACACTTAACCCACCATCCTCACAGTGAATTATGGTGATGTCAGTATTATGCTGTGGGATAGGGAGGCTGATCAGAGTTGATAGGAGGAATGTATTGAGCTAAATTCAGTCCAATGTAAAAACAAAACAGAAAATCAAAACCTTTTCGAGTCAAACCGAGTCTTGGTATTTCTCATGAGAAATAAGAAAAAAAGCAACCTAGAACGACCCTTTATACATAATAATTATAAAGCAAATCCAAAAACACTTGATGCTATAGCCACTAATCAAGCTTGTTTTCTCAGAAGAGCCAACATAGACTCTATCTTGGAACCTTTTTTTTTTAGAATGTCACGTCTCTTTTTTCCTCTACGAACCCACTCCTGCACTTTGAAGCCATGACAGAAAGCTTTTATCTTCTACTTTGTAGAAGGCAACTTTATATTTCTCAGGAGCCTGACAGGCCTGTGGAGCTTTAACTTTTCCCTCAGCCGGTCCGCAACGCAGCTTGCACTTCACTGAGAGAAGGGAAGAAGTCATTAATCACAGACGGCGGGAGAAGGAAATTAGACTCATCAGTACAGTAGCAGTATGATATTTCTGAGCCATGCTCCTGTGACAATTAGGGTGAGGCCTAAAAGCCCAGTGGTTCAGAACTCACTGCTTTAGAGGAAAGAGGTTGGGGGAGAAATGCGGCATAACAGCGACAAAAGCTTAAACTCAGAGAAAAAAATAACAAAGCTTTATATAGCTGAATATGAGAATAAAGACAAAATATAACACAAGGAGAGAGTTGGGAGGGAAGGAAAACACACATATACACACACACACGCCTACACATTTCACTGTAGGCATGACACACGCGCTCTGAAATGCATGTTTGCCTAATCACACACACTTTCACAGTTGCAACCAGACATGTGCAACAAACACACTTGCTGCCTCTGATTAGTCTAAAAACAAACACAGCAATTGCACACTTGTTGCCTGGCAACAGCAATGCCGGCTTGATCATCCAACCCTAAAATGCAGAGCAGGTCGACAGACAGACAGAGAAACAGCGAGGGGGAGACTGGTGAGCGGAGCCTAAGGGGGGAAGGGGGGCACGGGAGGAGAAGGAAGGTGAAGCGACAGAAGGAGGATGGAGGAGAGGAATCCTCCAAATATGACATATTTACAGCCATAGGCAGAAATCACAGGGGGTTCTGGACCCCCACAATCTGGCAAAAAACTTAGACTTTTCCACCCCAGTTAATCATTGGAGGAACCCATACTTTTGAACAGTATAAAGATGAAACCTCAAAAAAAAAAAAATCCATCATTCATCTAGGTTAAACGATGCATGTCCAAAAGAAGCTACTTAAGAAAAAAAATTGTATTTACTTACACTTCTCAATAGAATAAAACACATTAACATTTGGAATCGAGACTGCATTTTGTTCACCTCATTACTGCCGTGTAATGCTAAACTAGCTAAACTACCCAACAGACTTTAGCTTTTTTGTTGAGGGTAACAAATATTTGTATATTCTTTGCCCTCTAAGCACAACGTTCGGGAGGGAGGGGCTGGTCAGCGGCTGAGCGCAGTGTTGTGTGTAAAAGAGCTGAGACTGAGGAGGGAAAAGATAAAGCCGGGCAAATAAGAGCAGATAGAGAAAGAAAGACGGAGCAGGAAACAGCAAAAAGAAATCTGAAATGGACCTCCTGTCCTTTTTTACAGATTCAATGGCAATTTTTATGTAACTCAGGCTAAAAATCTTTACAAAACATAAAAACTTTATGTTTTTATGTTTTGTAAAAACTTTATGTTTTTATGTTAAACATAAAAACGTTATGTTTTTATGTTAAACATAAAAACTTTATGTTTTTATGTTAAACATAAAAACTTTATGTTTTTATGTTTTACTGTGAACATGAAAATTGAACAGAAAATGAAAATTGAACAGATGCAAGTCTTACAACATTTTAAATCATGTGAATTTTACTTCAAGGAACACAGCAACCAGACTCTTAAACATTGGTTGAGAATTGTAGACTGCCTTTCGTTCTTTGGAAAAGTACTTTTATGCAGCAAACAATCCTAAACCTACAGAGCTAGAACAGAATAGCATGGATCAAAGCATATTCATGTTAGAATGGCCTAGTCCAAGTTCAGAACTATATCTGATTGAGAATCTGTAGTAGGGGCTGAAAAACTGATGTTCACAGATGTTCTCCGTCTAAACTGAAGGAGCTTGAGCTATTCTGGAAAGAAGAATGAGGAAAAGATCGATTAAGTTTATTTATATAAAGGTGGAACTCTTATGTACAGACACCCCTAAAGACTTGTAGCAAGAGTTGCTTTTTCAGGTATTGACTGAAGGCCCCCCTTCAATCAATACCTGAAGAAGCAACACTTGCTACCTTTAAAACTACTTTTGTCTTTGATCAAAAAGAAATTTTCAAGAGCCACAAGACCAGCTCATAGGGTTATTTACCTACTATGAAAAATGATTTTATGGTTAAAGTACAATAATTGTATTTCCATGTTTAGAGTTTAGAACGACAAAACTTTCATAAGAGGAGAGTGAATAACATTTTTTCATATAAACCTACTGTCATGATCCCCAAGAATCGTGCTTTTGGACTTATTCTTGATGTTCCTGGGATTGAGCTTTCTTTAGTTATTATTTTTTAGTATTTGCTTATTCTTTACCTTGTGATTTAGTTGGATTTTGTGTTATAGCTCATTCTGTATCATTTCGGTCTCTTGTTTCTGTTAGATTTCGGTTTCCCCCCTCCGTGTCCTGTCATTGTTCCTTCTCTCCCAAAGCTCTCTCCCTTCTTTGCTCTCACCTGTGTTTAGGGTGACCACCTGCTAATAAGCCCAAGGGGGGACAAGGGGTATGTTTCTGAGGGACAAAGTGGGACACTGCTTGGCGCGGCGGTGCCCCCACCTCACGGGCAGACTCACTGATAGTGGTTTACACATTTCTAGCACATACCACCTTACATGGTATATTAATAATGCCCTATTCCCATAAACATGTGTAATTGCTGATGTATGTTCAGGAATAGGCCAACCAATGTGTATTTCTTTCTAAATAAAGATTCATAATACGTTGAACATTCAATGAACAGATGCACTTCCAATTCCGATTTACTTTAGCTATTTAATTTTATAAATTAAATAGATGTTTTCATTACAATTTATTCACTTTAAATAAATTATAATTTAAAATTAAAGGATTAACAGGAATTGTAGTTGCTCTACACCACAGGAACTGTACAAAAGTCTTAACTCACGACTCCAGAGGTTCACAGAACGAGAAGGGGGAGGAAGGATGGTGAACTTGGATGTTGGTAAAGGCAGGCGCAGGAAAAAAAAAACTGTTCAGTGTTCTGGGGACACTTTTAGGACTTTGGGGTCACCTTTAGGACTCAAACCTTTTCAAGCCAAAACATGAAGTGGGCAGAATGTTTAGATGTCCACTTATAACATCAGTTTAATCCAAAACATTACAAAATTAACTGACCAGCAATCTAATCACAACGAGCCAACAGCCAGGATGTTTCTGAATCAGACCATTCATCAGCCTACCTTCCATAAGGTCGCCGCTGCATGACTGAAGGCTTCCCTTGGAGCCGCAGCACCAGAGCGCTTCGGCCGTCTCGGTGGAGCCGGTTGATGCAGCGTGAACGTCGGACTAGTTTTGGCTTGAACGGCCAACAGCCTCCATGAATACCAGGTTATCCTTGTTGATATTTATTAACACCGATTCAACTTTTTCACTGCGGAGGTTCGCCTCGGTAAAGTCGCACTGCCCGCACCAAGTGACGACACGAAACAGGTTAAAATGTCCTCGTACGTTATATGAGGCACTTCTTCATGTCATCCTCTCAGTCATGAATAGTTTGAAGCTGTGGCCATAGTTACTTCGTCGTTCGAAAATAAGGTGGATAGAGCGACCAACTTTTTTTTGAGAAAGCATTGATTATGCGTGACACGGTCTCAATTTGCGGGACGCATGAATTGGGCTTCAAACGCTGTGCGCGCACGCGCTACGCGGGACAGGTGGTCACCCTACCTGTGTTCCATCAGCACTCGTTCTTCATGCTGTATCTCATCTCCTCCCCTGCTTACATCCCCCTGGTCACCATTCTTATTTGTCGGAACATCCGTTATGTTACCCTGTTTGCTCCCAGCTTTGTGTCTGTATTATCAGCCTCTGTAAATGGTTTATTTCAGTCATTAAACTAGTCCTCTCATCATGTGGCTCCGGAGCTCTTGTCTGCACTTCGGTCCAGCGCCTGCCTCCGAATTCATGATACCTACATACTGTATTTATGAAAAGAATTTATGACCTAATGTCAAAGGAAAAAATTTAAAAGAAAATATCTTCATCATCCATAAACACTCATTCTTAATTGAGTGTTACGAGTTAGACATTATTCTGACATTAGTCAGATTTAAAATAATTCTGGATTTATTTTTTCCGCTGTCAGCATGAATCTTCTACGAGTAAATCATTAACATCATTAACAACTTATGATCAGAGGTAGGTAGTAACCTGATATTTACTTAAATAACTTTATGAAAAAACATAATTCTAGGAGTAGTTTAACTGTGCCAACTTTTTTTTGCCAACTTGAGTAATATGATGATGTAACACTACTCTTACCACAGATCAAATGATACTTGTGTGACAGAATACATTTTAATAAATAAAAAGAACCTCTAGGAATATAAATTAGAAAAATACAATTTTCAGATAAATATAAAAAATATACAGTTTATGCAAAGAACCTTAAAATTGGAGTAAAAAGTTATTTTTAAATGCTTCTAACATATTATGAACATACATATCGTAGTAATTAAACACAGTGGTCATAAATAGCTACTGGGAGTGCTGTTGCTCGAGAGGAGGAGCAGTTACCTTCCAAGTGAAAGGTTGCTGGTTCAAAACCTGTCTTGCCGAAGGACAATATGGAGGACAACACTGAATCCCTCACGTTGGTGCCAACAGGCGGACTGGAGTGACTGTTTATGTGAATAGAGCATGAAATTTAAAACGTCCTAGTCTCTCAGGGAGACTAGAAAGGTCCCGTATAAATGTAACTCATTTAGCAATTCTAAATGATAAACAGTGCTATTGGTATCAATGTTGCTTCGGGCATTATGTCTGTGTTTCCCTGGCTATTCCGTCAAAATGTGTAGGACCCAAGTGCAGACAGGAACATGGGATGAGAGGAGTGATGGTTTATCAAAGATGAAAAGTAAACTTTAAAAAAGGCAACACTGGGAGAACATGATGACGAGCATGGGAAGAAAAACCCAGCCTGGGAGCACAAAGTCGGCAGGCAGGCCCATGGAAGGTAACAGGGTACAGGAAAGTCAGACGGAAACTGAATAATCTAGCAGGGAGCAAAGAGAAACCAGCAACTTAAATACTGTGGCGATGTGATGAGCTACATGGAAACCAGGTGGAGCAACTTTACTATGGTTACATGCCACTAAAATGCTGTAGTAATACAATGACAATTAAATACCCTTATGTCCTTATATAGGAAAGAACAAATATGGAAACACTTTACAAACAATAATGAACACAGAGAAATCAACTGAATAATTAAAAACCTAAAGATCATGATAACAAGGAAATGATTCAAGATAATAATAAAAAACACAAAAGAAAACCAAACACTAGAGGACTGTGACAGCAGTATCTGTGTTATTACATCAGTGGTATGTTATTTCATGTAGTTATAATCCTCTGTGCTACTTCACTTTTGTAACTTGGAGGCTGAAAATTTCTCATACAGCTTACCCTTTAATGGAAAAATTTATATTTAGATGTAGATGCTTGTTAAAATTAATCAGTGAAAGTGACTCAAATATTCTAAGTGATTAGGGTCTCACTTTATTTAATTAGAGATGCACCGCATACACAGCAGAGATGGGTTTCCTTTGAATATAAACCCGTCCCATAAATATCATAGTATCCAAAGCAGAATTTGTGAGTTGACTTTAAAATGGGAGGCACCAGAAAATAAACCACTGGTGGCAAGGAATCTTTACGGTACGGCAGGGAAGACAGGGCTGCAACGCAACGATGTCAATGAGAGTTGACAGCACTACAGAAGCAGAGAAGAACGAGGTCAGAATAATAAGAGACAAGTCTTGTTTTAGTGTGATGAGATTTTTTTTCTTCCTTCACCTGAAAAAGTTATTAAACTTTTATAGTGCTGGGGCCTGCTTCGGTGGCGCAGTGGTTAGCGCACATGACCCATGTATGGAGACCTTAGTCCTCCACGCGGCCAACCAGGGTTCGACTCCGAGCTGTGGTCCTTTGCCGCATGTCTCTCCCCCTTTCCTGTCAGCCCACTGTATGAAAAATCAGCCATTAATGCCATAAAAACAAAAAACACAGTGCCTTGCAAAAGTATTCCTACCCCATGAACGTGTTCAGGTTTGTTGCGTTGCAAGTGAAAAGTTAGGTGTATTTCAGTTGAAATTTTGATATAATAGACCAACAGATAATGGTGTTTAGTTGCGACATGGAAGCAAATAAATGGTCTTTAGGAGTTCTTTACAAACAAAAATCTGTAAAGTCTGGTGCACACTGGTATTCAGTCCCTCCGTGATTAAATGGCGATGAGAACTACCTTAGCCTCCAAAAGGTTTTCTTCATGGGCAGCTCTCTATTTCCCTTCGGACAATTTATTTGTCAGGGCCATTGTAAATAAAAAGTACTATTTATTTATTTTTAGGTCATAGATTTGACTATTGCACCTTATAAGTTCCTTGGATAAATCCAACCAAAGAACCAAATGTCTGTTTTTGGAGGGTTTTTTGGAATATATGTGACACCAACGAGCCAGCAAAACACCTACACTCTAAGTGCCTACAGTGTCCTGTTCCTCCTACCGGTTCAGCGAAACTGTCAGAACTAGTATGTTGGCATCATTATGTGTGTGTGAACACACACTGGTAGGGCGTACCAGGATTAGTTTCCTTTTACAAATACTTTGCTTTGTGATTTTGTTTAACAAGCAGAGCACTAGGATTTGTGCCTAACAAATCCTGTAGTATTAGATTTGCTCCACACGCTCTGCTTTACATTTAGGCCAAAACGTTTCAATTTGGTCTCACCTGGTCAAGAGCATCTTTTTCACATGTGTGCTGTGTTCCCTCATTGCTTGTGGCACACAGTACACAGGAATTCATGCAATGACTCCTTATACTGTGATTTCTTATGTACGCATTTGCTTCTATGCCTCCTTGCTCATACTCTTTGTACAATGTGCATCTGTTTACTGGTCGTCACCCATAGTTTCTGGCTTTGTTTGCTGTTTTATTGACTAACTTGTTTGGCAGACATATTCCACCTGGTTGCGTTCTACTACAGAGGGGGGGGGGGCAATAGAGCTTCTCTTTTTGATTTATTGCATTTGTGAATTAGCAGCACCCTGAGGCACTTTACCTTTTTAAGTTGATTAGATTAGTAAGCAATTTGGAGCTTTTTTTGAAGCCAAGCAGCTTGATTTATTTTGCCTCCCTGCACCCTTGCTGGTCTGGGGCTGAACTTGTAGCTTTAGTTCAGATAAAATGAAACACTTGAAGTTTACTGAGGCAGTAATCATCCCCCTAACATGTCAGAGAAGTAATGTGCAAATGCATGGCAAATTCCCATTATATGCATCTAATAGAAAGGGCATGTAAAAGTTGGATTATCTTTTAAGTGCTGAATTTACACAGTTTATAACCAAACCTCCTCATTTCATCAACTGAACACTGTCATTCTGACATCTCCAAAGTTAGCCTCAAACTTTAAATTTTATCCCAGAATATGTATCCAGTCAGTATAACGTCTAGATATAAAAAAAATCAGTCACATAAATTATTTATAGTCATTTCATATATATTAAAAATAGTTAATTCAATAACGTGTTTCTCTTGTTCAAAGGATATCAATGGTACTTAAACATCTCAACTAAAACATTTCTGAAAATGTTTAATTGATCCGATACAGCTACGGCTACTCGCAGTCCAGCATCCCTCAGCTTTCTCCTGTTAGCTCTATTTGAAATTTAAGACACAATTTATTAGGTTATTTTTATCCGTTAGGTTTACAAATTCTTTCGAACTGCCGTTATTTTTTTAGGCCTCTCACTTAATGAAAAAGAGAAACCTGCAGAGCACCTTAAGCAACAGATTGAGGAAATGCAGCCACATAATGAGATGGTGATCTCTGCCTTTTTAGGGGAAAAGAAGGGCCGAAGTCCACAGTACTGCTCTTTTCGTCCAACAGGCAAAAATAATAAAACTATTAACCACTCATTGCCCCACGTCTAATTTTTATGACTTTCCACGTTTTTTACAGACAATATGTAAGCTTAAAGAGGCCTTTTTTAATAAAAATTCTAAGCTTAAATATAAAAGGAGAGAGCAGGTGTCCCCTGACAGCCCACTTATCGGTACCTGGCCATGGGTATTGGATATCAGTTGCAGAGTAGAAAACAAATATGTATGCATTAATTTCCGTGATATTGGCAAGCAGATTGCGCGAGACGTTTCTATTTTGAAAAACTGGAAGGATCTAGTACAGCTATAGTATTCTGTATGGTTTGTACCTGCAGCTGCAGGCTGTCACAGATAAACACAGGGGACCTGAAGTGGCTCAGTTTAATAAATTCTACCAAGTCTGCAGGCAGTGGCATTTATCAACTACACCAACAAGTCTCTTCAGATGCGATAAAAGAAGACTGGAAATAACACCAAAAGAGTCATATAATGTTATTATGTTTCTCCTTCTTTTCTGTAGACACAGAAAAAATATGCTGACTCTTCAGTTGCACTTCAGTTTGGAGTATGTTCTATAAATTTAGGGTTTAAATGATTTCCAATTTACTGCTGTTTTACCAGCAGCTGCACACTGTCCGCTGTTTTGGTCAGAAAGCAAAGCACAGATATGAAGCCTTTTAGTGATCTTGCATTATTTATTCAGTGAATGTTAGATCAGGACAAAATGTTCTAAATCCTTTATTTTAAGCCACTTGTTCTGATGCATGAGTGAAGATTGAGACGGTCTCATCTACTGACATGTGCACGATAATTCACTGTCCCCATTCATCAGCACACAAGGTTGCTAAGTCTCTGATAATGCTTCTAAATGTTACACTGGTTAGCCTGTCACTTAAAAGCTCCTGTGCTCAGTTCTTAGCCTTGTACATGAGTTCATTTTACAGGTAAATAAAAACATGCCTGTCACACAAATGCACCCTCACTTTTTCTCTATTACCTTGAAAGGTCACATTGATTCTTCACTTTATCTGGTTGGCTGGCAACAGCATGCTCCCTGAGACGTAAACACAGGAAACAGCAGGGAGGAAGTGGCTCAGCCTGCGTATCAAGCTTCTTGTTTTCCCCTCTGCACTCTTTCAGCACTCTGTTCTCTAAAATGTAAACAGTTCAGTCTCTCCATATTTATTTATTTTTTTACTCAAAAGGCAAGCAACATATAGTTTTCCCTTCTAAAGGCATGCGGTTAGTTGTTTTCCTAACTCCATCTGCATCACTTTCCCACAATTCTTGCTGTCTTTATTTTAAGCAACTATAATAAAGAACCACACCAGCTCACAACTGTGTCTGGGTATTAATGCTTCATTGAAGTTTTTTCACCAGAATTCCAGAAACAGGTGAAAACTTTTTTTCACAGCTGTCAGAACTTAGGGAAAAATGCGGTTCAACAAGTTTCATGCAAAACGTCAATAGGCTACAAAAGATATGCGCTTGTGAGACAGAAAAAAGGAGCTCCATCTTCAACATACAAGCATGAATTATCAAGGAGTGATGTTAATATCTTAGGGATTTGGATTTCAAATGATCAAAAGATATTTTAATACAGAAAATAAAGTAGTATTATAAAGTATCAAACCAAAAAAAACCTCTCATTCTGGCTTTAATTCCTTCAGGACTTTATTCATGTCTGAGTTCACTTTGCCTATAATGTTGACACAATTAACATTGTCAAGTTATCAGACTCGGACTAGCCAGGGTTCTGCACCATTTTCTGGAATTTAAAGAGGACCAAGGTTCGAAAATGCCATGGTTTCAAAACTGCTAAGTTTCCCCAATGTACTGTTTCTTGTGTTTAAAGTCCTTCTGACAAAACACCATAGAAAGTGATAAAATGCTTCATGCTATATGTAGCAAACAGTAGCTTTCCCTCCTTCCCCACCTGTTGCTGAGGGAAATAAAATCTACACTCTTCCTTTGCTAACAAAAAAGCCAAAATCAGGAGTTATTTTCAGAGATAGAAATCGTGAACAGTCATGACTTAAACCCAGCGGAGCATCTTTTCAAGGCCACACTGTTTTGTCATTAAAAGCAACAGGCTGCAAGAGTTAGCATGGCTGTACTAAAGAGTACCCTGCTGGCATGCTAGCAAGGCAGATAAGAGAGTTGATTATCCAGCTAATATCAGCCTGTTAGCCTCAAAACAATGTTTCTAAAAAATACAGACCAACAAAGCTGGCTGTTCTGTCCAATAAGCACGTCTACACTTGTTGATTCTATATTGTTGAGGTCCTTTAACACATTTTACAACTATTTAAAATATCTGTTTTTTTTTAAAACTGCCTTCAAAGCTTTCAGGCTTAGTGTTTAAAGAAACTATCCCTGATCCTGCACAAATTCAAACCATGAATGAGGAGAACAGCTTAGTTTGAACTGTAAGCCCCGCCTAAAACTGTCTTTTCCCAAATTTGAAACCCCCGACATGCATGAGACGCGCCTCAACCTCGTGCAAAATTCTCTGGAGGAAACGAGGCTTCATGAAGGGACTTTTCTTCGTTTTCCTAGACATAAAATGGTTATGTCTTGGGTAAATTATATTTTTCTATGTGAATGGTCAACGCTTACATGCATGCCATGCTGTTCTGTTTACACCCTGTCATGCATGCACTGGAGGAGCGGCTACTTAGCAACAGCTCTGCACCTCATTGTGCCATTGGCAGAGAAAATTCATCCTGGGTTGTCCCCATTTCGCCGCTTATTCCTACTAAAAAAAGCCTGGACACATTTCATCGCGCAATCAATTGTTATTATCATATTACATCTTTTAAATCATAATACATTGTGTAGAAAAATGTATTACAGTATAGTATGTTTAAACATGCCTATAGCTGAAGGCGATTTTTCAAAATCCAAACAGCTGAGTGTGGTTGTACACAGTGTAGCTGTCAACAAACTCACCTGCATTCCTTCTCTATTAGGCTGGTTATCGAAGCCAACGTGTGTCAGTTTTAAAGGCATGGTTTAACAACCACAGCATATTTCTATCACATTGTTCCTTTAGTTTAAAGTCCTTTTAATGCAGTACATGTGAACATGTTGAAGTGAGCAGAGGTTTTCCTGCTGTATGAAACACATGGTGTTGCCAGACTGCTCATCTGTTACTGCACACTGCAGTTCAGCTGGCAGAAAGATCCCTACTGCTTCTTGCTCTAACTTTGGCTACAGGAAAGATAAATTAGGCTGTTTGCACTAATGTCTGTTCCTGGAGAGCACAAAGAGCCATGTTGACTCTGTAATGACTAATGCTCTCTATTTGCAGTTTTTTTTACTTTTTGTTTGTCCAGAACTTTTCCAAACTTTCCAAACTGCTGAAAGTATTTAAGATCCCATTATGAAAGAAGCTATCTTCGTTATCAGATTAAAAAAAAATACATTAAAGGGTCAAACTTTAAAAACATTTAAAAAATTAATTGGGGGAGTATTGTTTTAGAATTTTCTGCTTCTTGTGAGCATCACAGATGTTTTTTGTATTTTATAAAAATCCACATAATGATCAGGAAGTGTTTGATAAATAAGCAGATATTCTTTATCCCCTGGAAGCCACAACAAACCTGGGAAATGGGAATTAGGCCCAGGTATGTTTATTCAGTCGTGGCAGATTGCATGCTGAGTGACTCGTCCACATGACAAATCCTCTGTGACATTTTCTGAAAACCTTACTAGAAAGCACCGACGCAAACAGAGATAGCTCAGCTGACAAATCCACCGATTTCCTCACGCTAACTGTTGACCAACAGATAATTCAGACACCTTCACAGATCCAGCGCTGTATGCCCTGAGCGCTTTATGAGCACCATGACATCTCACCAACTCTCTACTTCAGCCACGTATGAGCGACTTCCACTGAAGAGACACTTCAGCGTCTAGAAAGCCTGATGGGGCTTCTTCCAAATTTAACGACTAATTTAGCTCATTTTAGCATGTCACAGTTTTTGGTCTGTCAGTGCTACTGAGCCAAAACAGCAGGATCCTCTGCAGCAACTCCTAATTAGTCTACTTGAGGCTTGTTGTATTTATAATTAAATTGAATTCACAGTTAAATGCAAATAGACTCAGCTCGACAGCAAAGCAAATGTGTAAAGCAACTCTGGATAGTCCTGGTATATCTTCACTGTGAGGCAAAAAAAACTTGTTTCCATTTTTAGTCATTTTTGTTTTCTCATCAAAAATCTACTCTTTTAGGGCGTGCTCTGATGGCACATGGGTAGTGCACACGACCCATGAAGAGAGGCCTTAGTCCTTGACCCAGGTTTGAGTCCGACATGCATGTCTTCCCCCCTCTCTCAAACAACCTTTCCTGTCAGCCTACTTTGGAAAGAAAAAAAAAACGCCAGAAAAGGGATTTTTTTTAAAACTACTCTTTTGATCCCACTTAACCTCTGCCTGTGATAGCATTGTCATTGGTACATTTCCAATAAAAAGTATTAAACAGAGCTCATAACTATGACCCAACTGGGATTTTACATTTAGACAGAAGATGTTTTTTTCCTTCCTGATAAGTTGCATTTCTGGAGATATTCAGTGTCTGTCCAACAGTGATGATAAATAAAAAAGACAAAAACTTTCTAAATAAACCTTTTATTAATGGTACCCTTGTACCATTAAAACATATACTTAATAAGGTTGGTGTTTTTAAAACAATGATAATAGTAGATAAGGCTCCTTAATGCATGCTCTGCTGCTGCTATGAAAAACAGGCTCAAGTAATGTGTTCATTCCCCTTAAACCTTTTTTACATTTTTGTCACAAAGAGCTTATTGGCATTTCTAAAGACAGTTAACAGCGCCATTACACAGACCTCTTATACTCTCTCAGATTTAGAAAATGCTGTTTAAGCCCACTTTAATCAGATAGCAGCAAACAGCAGACCTAGTCAAAACCCAGAAGCGAATTTAATGTGGAAATTCTTTCAAAGACAACAACACAAGAAGTTTATCTGAATGGGGACACAATGGAAAAAGAACCCAGTTCAAAATACAGACTGCAACACCAGCAAATCACTTATTACTGTCCCAGCACTGTGACAGTGCCGTGCTTTTATTGGTCAGCAGGCTTTTAGTCAAGGTTAAAGGTATACTATGCAACCGGGGTTGATTTTCCAGCGAGGCTCCCCCCAGAGGGCGAAAGTAAAAGTGCACTGTCGTAAATATGCTCAGCTGTTCTCCTGGTTTCTCCGTCAAGCCAGGCGCGGTTGTTTTGAGCTTAGCAGACAGGCGAACGCAACGAATACAAAAGTCGAAAAAAATGGCAGTACAAACAATGACTAACACAGTGAAAGTATGAAGATGCACACAGAGAGAGAGAAACCATTCCAATGCAGTGTTTCCCCTAGGAATATGCTTACCGGACGACCGGCGGAGCGGAGCAGGGGGGGAGACAAGCTTTGCGCGCATATCGAGTTAGTTTTTTTTTTTTGTAATGTTGGGAGGCGGTAGCGTGAGGGAAACCCTACAATGTTACTTACAATCTCATCAGCAGAAACGCGAGGTCCGCGTCAGCCTTGCAGCCTTCTCTTTCTTTTAGCTCTCGCCATTCGGAAAAAGCTTGCCCGATGTTCACCCGTGTACGACTCCTTTCTCTTTCCAGAGCCCTTTTCCTCTTTCTTGTCTGCTCCGACATGGGCTTTCGCTGTTTTGTCGCTGGTTCCGCCATGATAACTGCACGGATATTGCCACTGCGCTAGCAACAAACATGCCTTTAACTGGGGGCGTGTAGCAGTTCTCGCCGTAAAGCAAGACCGACTCTCGCGATCTTGCACGAGATTCTGAGCCTGTGGGCGCGGGCCGAGGGCTCCTGCAATTGCAAGTGCGGTATTTCCCCTACAGACCACCAGGGCGGCCAAGAAAACCTTTGTTCAACCTGAAATGACTCATTTAATCATCCAAAACGGTATGGAACACATTAATTAACTGAAAAATGTTGCATAGTATGCCTTTAACATCTAGATAACCATGAAAGCAACTCCTACAAGTTCTCAGAAGAGTGCAGCTTCATGCAACAACGTCTGAAACGGGGTTAGGCACAACACTAATGACACGTCTTACCTCTCTCCACGGTGGTGACTCCCATGGAGGGCTGCCCTAGGCTGGCCTTTGTCTCCCACTTGCCCTCATCTGGATGGTACATTTCCACAGAGGCCAGTGGGGTCTGTTGCTGATTCATTCCTCCGAGCACCATCACCTGTCCCCCCAAAGCCACAGCCGAAGCCCCCGCCCGCGCAGTGGGAAGCGGGGGCAGCTGGCTCCATGTTTGGCTCTCCACATCCAGGACTTCCACGCTGTCCAGCGGCATGCCGGTCTCGCTGCAGCCCCCCAGCACATAGAGCAGGCCCTCGTGGTAGACTGGAGTGCAGTAGACGCGGCGCTGCGACATGGGGGGGAATTGCTCCCAGTGCAGGGACTTGACAGGACTCACCGCCATCTCCTGTACAGGCATGTCTCCAGGGCTGAGAGGAGGGGACGCACCATCACACAGAAAGCCGGACAGGAGGATGGAGAAGACAGGAGCAGGACAGGGCAAAGGAGCGGAGGCACAGCAAGGTGGAACAAAGCATAAAAGGAGAAACAAGCCAGGTACAGGCTTTTTCCGTCTGTTTGAGTGACCAGCTGAACTCCTGAGTCCTCAGAGGGTCAGAAACGTGGGGATGAGGAGAAGTGCAGTGTTAGGAGTGGGCAGAAACAGAGTCCCTCACTTCCAGATGTCACAAATCCTTCTCTCTTCAAATGTTTTATTCATCCAGCTGTTGATGTGTTTGAGCAGGAAAGCCATCTGCCCTGCAGTGTCCTCTGTTCCCTCCTCAACAAACCTCCCGCCTCTTTCACAGCTTCCTCCTGGCGAGTTAATCTGGGTGAAATTCTGGCTTTAATACGCTCCTTATGAAAAATAGACGATGTGCTTGAGGAGCATACTCCAACGCAAAGAGTGGAAAAGACTCCAGAGTCTAAAGAGAAAACAGAACAGGCAGGGAAGTGGCCATAAGGACCTAGCAACACCGACCTTCTTTTGGGCCTCAATATTCCCAGAAAAAACGCTTTCAGGTAGAGTTTTGTACCTTTAGATAAAGGCAATTATTCTGTTCCTCAGCATTGGCTCTGCATGTTTATTAGCACGTAAACCATGAAACTCACAGTTTGGGGAAAATAATCCTTGATAGCTGGGGGAAAAAAGCTCTATGGAAGTTTAACAAGCGCAAGGCATTGTTGCATTTTAAGGGAGTTGGTGTTGCCTTTAATTAATGCAGAACTCCAAATTCTGCGGCACCATTGTAACTTCTTGTAAACCACAGAGACTTCTGAAATCTGTGCCTCGTAGCTTCCTGGTGGCTTTGAAGAGGATGAAACTCCCTGGAACCTGGAAGAAAAAAAGAGCTCTGGATAAGATGGGGAACAGGAGATAACATCAGAAGTCAGATGTAAATATGCATCTCTGCACAAACAGAACTTGAATTTCCCATTTCTCATTTATTCCCAGTAAACCTTCCCTCTCAGCTTGGAATATTCCATTATTTGACAAGAGGTGACATGAAAATAAAAAGAGTCTTTTGAGCTTTTCCTCACTTTCTGAATGGGTAAGAGGTCAATTTATGGCGCATTAGAATGGTGCTGCTATGCAATGAAATCTCTTTAGCTTAGGTCTAATGTTTGAAGTTTCCTTCAGCAAATATCTAATGACATGCATATAATTGGCTTGTTTCTCTGGACAGACCTTGTGTTGCTGAATCCGATTTCAAGGCCTCAACGGTTATCAATATTTCAGTTCTCTATACAATTTTTGTGACTCTGACTTTCGGGACTTTACAAAAACCATTGCAGTAGCTGAGCATTTTGCCTTTAAACTGTTTTCCCGCCATTCTGGGAATTCTTCAGACCTTACTGTCACAAAGTGTGCACTTTTTGGATGCTGACATGCATGAAGTTATCAACGTGTGTCATTTTCCCTCTTCTGATGCTTTCAACCCAACAGATTTTATACAAATTTTTCTTCTGTTTCTGTGCAAGTCTCTGTTACCATGGTGTTAGTGAAAAGAAAATACACCATCTTTCAGTTTTACAGTTTTACAAATAGAGCTGAACAATAATTCAATAACAATATATATCGATCGATAGACGTGTGGCGCAATAGGAAAAAAAGGCTAGATAAAAGTTCGATTTAGAGACAGTTTTCCTTCCTTCCTTTCAGCCTATCATATTAGTAGATGCTACAGTCACTGCTTCCTCTCGACCAATCGTAATCGTGGACCCAGGCACGCCGTCACAAAGCGCCACCCTCTCAAACCACAACACAGAGCACGTGAATATGTCGCAGCAACGAGAGGCGGAGGAAATTGTTACAAAACGGGGTTTTACTAGTTCGCCAGTCTGACAGAAATAAACCACAGTGGTTTGTAAAATTTGCAAGGAACCGGTAAAAACAAAGTCTGGTAACGCAACCAACTTGTTTCATCACGTAAGCCGCTCACACCCGCAGCAGCGCGAGCTGTTACAGCCCCGACGCGGCTCCGCGTCTTCGGAGGAATCTTATGGAAGTTCTTCCAAAACAAAGCAGGTATAGCAGCTAAACTGGGCTCCCTTCTTTGTGATAAAATGACAAAGCGTCCTGGCGGCGTAAGGATATCACGCATGCAGTAACATGCTTCATAGTGATGGACATGCTGCTGTTATCTGCAGTTGAAAAACCTGGCTTCAAACAACTACTCACCACTCTTGATCCGTGATATAAAGTTCCGGGCTGCAAGTTTTTCTCTAACAGCGCTCCCTAAACTGTGCAACGAGTGCAGGGAATCAGTGCAAAATGAACCTCGGACCTCAGCCCTGCATCAGCCTCTCAATTGACTATATAGACAGAGAATGGACCCTGAGAAGTAACTAGTGTACTATTCCCACCTAAATAGGCTATTCTATTTAATTATTTATTTGTTATGTTTATTTTGGTCATTTTACTGGTCACTTTAGTTTATTCTTTGTCAGTATTTAATAACATCACCCAGATCTCTTAAGTTGAGTTATTTTTCTTTAAAAAATCAGTTATGGGTAAAAATGTTGGTTAAATAAGGATTTAATTGAGATTTAGTGTTTGGGTGTTCTTTATTAAAAGTAAGTCATTTAGCAATATCATAAGAGCCAGGTTTTAAATATTTTTGATAATTATCGATATCGATCAATATGCATTTTTTTTTATCGATAAGCTTTTTTTCTATATCGTCCAGCCCTATTTACAAAATGATTAATTGATCAAGTGTGTCAGTTTCAATAAAAGCTGGAGTTCTGGCAGTTTGCTGCGCATATAGTTGCGTCAAGAGGAAAATATGTCAGCAATGGCCTTAGATAAGCAATATTGTCTCTGCTAATCCTCCCAAACAATTTGAAGTCCATTAGTCTGCAGCAACATAGGTTATGAAAGCTTCCAGTGAAACTCTGCAAACAGCCAAAATGATAGTCGTGTCTTCTTCCCACATCTTGGTGTTTCTTTCTCAGCATGGTTTGTTGCTCCTGTCAGTTTCAGACTCAGAGTGAGCTGCTTCTGTCTGTAAACGTGGGGTAATATAAAATAAAATAGAGCCCATTCCTGCTGTTAAACATAGCACGTCTACCAGGGTGTTGTGTTAGCATCATCGTCTATCAGAGCAGGAGATGAGAATCAAATACCGATGGACGCTGAGCTCATTTGACAAAAGGACAGAACAGGGACTGGACCCCATCCCGCTGCAGACAAATGCCATTTATTAGCTGGTAGTTCTGGGGTTTGATCCATTCAGAGAGCCGTCTTACTGCTAAACTCACCTACTTGCAGGATCAAAAATTACCTGAATTATTGCTTGGATTCAAACAGCGCCTTTCACAACATTAAGCACCTCTCAGAAAGCTGAGCTTTTCTCCTATGTGAAAATCCATCAGATGAAAGACCTGCTGCATGGCTGGGAACATGCAATCATGTCAGGTTTCAGCTCAGCAGCATTGCATTGGTTCCACAAAGGCTTTTACAATCACACTTGATCTTTTGACAGCAATGCCATTGTCTGTGTAATATGTGTGTTTGACTCAGGGTGTGTGCTCGTGTGTGTTGCGTTGGCGCAGCAGGAGGTGAGAGCACTGTGGCGGTAGGACTGAGAGGAAAAGCGAGGCCACTCAGTTGGTGGTGGGCGAAAAAGACAGCAACATAATGTGGTTCATAGTTGCGCCATCTCTCCTCTGTGCCCTCACATTCTTTCTCCCAGTGTGTGATATTACAACCCATTCATAATTAATGATGCCCTATTCCTCGTTACAGTTATATCCTGAGCCCTGTGGACACCCTGACCTTTGAGCCGTGTGTTACGGTACCTGTGAATGTGTTTGCATACAGAAATGAAATAGAAGAGATAAAATTATCCTATTAGGCACAGACATGTTTTTTTCTGAATTTTCTGTGGAGTCTTAAAAACTAAGATATACTAATACACATTAAATTACCTTTAAGCGCATTTAATGAATGCCCCTTTCTAAACAGGAAATTAGATTCACCTGTGTTGCTCTTGTTATGTAATATTCTTGCCAAAGGCTTAGACAAGAATGAATTCATTCAACAGTAAATGAAAAATGAAGAAAGCAGTCATACAGATGGTGAACCTATGGTTTAATTATTTTTATAGATAACCCAAAGGCTGATTCAGGCTGACAGATAGAAAGGTGCAGACTGCATGGTAGTTTGGTGGTCCTGCCACAAAATGAAGGTTTCTGGTTCAAGTTCCTGAGCTGAGTTTACATTTTCTCCCTGTCAAGCAATTAATTTTCCTTTATTTTCTACCACAGTTCGCAGAATGTTTCATATTAGCCCACATTCCTTCAGCAGTATTATCTTTTATATATTTTTTTATTATCTTATAAAAAACACAAAAACAAAAGTACAAAAATGCACCTGTTTACTACCACCGTTTTAGATGACGTCTAAACCTTGATGACGTGGGTATAAAAAGTGAAGCCAAGGATCTGTGCAGCTGCAAAAGGGAAAATAAACTGATCAACAAATTGTAATGTGTAATTTTGTAGATCAGGGATGTTCAGTTATGGGGGTAAAAATATCCTTTTCACAATTATTTCTATCTAATTTCCATGATTTTTGAAATCTATGTTTCATAATGCAGCCAATTTATTCTACCTAAAACATGTCCAATCGTATGATTTATATTCATTATAGCAAAAATATTGAGCCAGGAAGGAAGGAAGGAAGGAAGGAAGGAAGGAAGGAAGGAAGGAAGGAAGGAAGGAAGGAAGGAAGGAAGGAAGGAAGGAAGGAAGGAAGGAAGGAAGGAAGGAAGGAAGGAAGGAAGGAAGGAAGGAAACTGAAATCAAATTCTAGACTGCATGTAAATCTGATTCTTATAAAATTGCCACAACACATAAACCTCTCACATTACTTGCCTACAACACCTTAAAAAATACGGTTAGATATATAGAATAAAACTTTCTTTAATGTAGGCAATGTGTGCACCGTGTATATGAACTACCAGGGTTTCCCCCATCGCCAGGCTAAGCGCCGTTTGTTTATTTCAAATGCCTCGATGTGTGAGAGCAACACAAAATGGTTCCCGTATGGGAGAAAACCTCCCAGTCTGAATAAGCTCACGTGCTAGCTGTTATTAGCTCAACGCACAGCATGTCCATGCTGCACCCCTCCTTCAAGCTGCATGGCGCAACACTCCTCACACTTCTCCAATCCACAAACAATGGGATTTAAGTTTTACATCAACTTTGGCTGCTGTTTTGGTCAATAAAAACATTAAACTAGACTTAAGAACTGCAGGTATTATGGCAGTTTCACACAAACGACACATGACCTGGGTTTTAGTCTTATTAGAGATGACTGACAGAATTTCTATTGAAGACAACCAATTCAACACAACAGTAGAAATCTGCTCTGACATCTTTATTGTCCTAGAATCTGTTTGATATAAACAACACATGCAGACAAAGGGAACACAATCTGTCGTCTTAAAGCAAAGTGGAAACACTCATTATGGTGGTAATCTAATTATTTAAATATGCTACACAGGAATAGATGGAATTAATTAAACTAAAATAAGTCAGGGAGATGGATCTCTTTCACAAAGATCCTTTGATAGATGACTCCTGACCATAAGGAAAGACTTGTATTCCAGCTGCTATGACGGAGGGTTTTCTGACCACACCAGAACTGGACCTTTTTTTGGAAGAATGGTTTTCTAGAGAGGCTTTGAGCAATCAGTATCTTGCACTCAGTAGACAATACAGTTTGCCATTTCCATGACTCAGGATGAAAAGCTTCTCATTGTGCAGCTTGTAAACATGGAATCCTTGAACCTTTCTTCCTCAGATTGTCATCGTTTTTCATCGATGCATGAATGTCACCCAAATATCATCTGATTAAATATTACAATTGATAATTATTGAATCTAAAGTATGACTCATTAGTTATCCAATTTGTTAAACATTGTGTAAATTGCTTGTTCATCTATAAACTGGTTTGAATCTCTTCTATACCTGGAACTCTGTTCCTTCTCAATGATTTGAAAAAGCATTCAGGAACAATATCAAAGTCTTTCACTCTTCCTGCATTATTTCCAAATAATCTACAACTGATGGAGTCAGATTCAGGCCCCCAGGATTATTTTAGCAGAAAACTCTGCCACGAAGCTCCTCCTTTAACCTGGGAGAGACACAGGTATCTGGCAGCATGGTAACATTTAATAGGAAACAAGCAGGTTTTGCCTTGCTGCTAATTTTAACATCTTAAACTTGTCATAGAAACTACACCCACACCCTCACGCCACTGAAACGGAAATATCCTCTTGGTATTTTTTAGCGTATCAGCCGGCAATAAAATGTAACGGCAACTGGTTTAGGTTTGAGATTATTCACGTAAAACATACACGTCTCTGCTCTAATTATGCAAAGCCTGATGAAGCATGAATAGGTGATGACTTCAAAGCTGAAATATTTATACAGACTCTGTTTTTGTTGCTGTGTACATTCATTTTAACAATCTGAATGAGCAGTATTATTACATAATACCAGCAGGATGAAAAGCACACATTGTTCAAGCAATGCTCAGCTGCTGGAGATTATTGTATTCTCTGGTAATCAGCTGTAAATGGTGCCATGTTAGAGCAAGCATGGCAGATGTGACTATGACCAATTGTCCCTGGGGGGTTCTGTCCCTACAAGCAACACATGCTGCCAGCCTAATATAGTCAGTCCATAGCACAGCTAAATGTAGGGAGCTGACTAGGAAACAAAGGAAAAATGTATCCTACATCACGCTACATCCTTCCCAAAAAGAAAAAAAAGTTTAGTTCTATCAAATCATATCTACTGTACCAAGATGGAGCATTTCTGTTAAAACATGCAGGTTGTACGCAGTGTTTTATGACATTCCACACTAGACTTTTTCCTGATCAAGCTGTTTTTATAAAGCACGCTGTTCATCAACATATCCATTAATCAAGAACACACAAACATGTGGAAGTGCTACAGCATGCACCATACAATTATAACAACATATGACACCGGATTCACCGCGACATTGGATTACTGCAAATATCTTGCGGGACTTTATTGATCAAACCCATCTATTTCATTTCCAGTTGTAAGGAATACAAAGTGCCCCAAATTGAATTCATGTCAATCCAGTTTATCTCAAAACCAGACAATCGTATGCTCCAATTCAGACCCAAGCACATACAGTTAGATCAATGCAATCTTACTATTAAAGTTGGCTGATCATATAATGCCACTGGGTGAAAAATGACTAAAGGAAGCCCTGCCTTTTGCATTGATTTGGTGACTTTGCAGCAAACACTGGATTGTTCAAAAGGAGTGGAGTAGAAACACTTCCTTTGAACAAGTGACCAGGATCAGCTGGGGGAAAAAAAAACACTGCTCCAGGGTTTCTTATTTTGAAAATCAAGAGTGTGCAGTAGATGAGAGCAACAGCATTTTGAGGGACTTTGTCCAGCGAGGACACAAGTCTAAACACAGAACCATTGAGCAAAGAGTACTCTCTATTGGGAAAAATAGGAAAAAGAGAGAATGCACAGCAAAAGCTTTATTTTCTGTGCTTTTGTTTATTTTTTTCCTAGCTTCAGTATGATATCTTACTTTTGGTGAAAAATGTGTTGGTGCAAGCCATCCCATTAAACTGGCAGCTGTTTGGAACACTGAGGAGGATTTCCTCGCATCAGATAAATCAAAACAATTTTCCTCCTAATAAATTTTAAAACAACAGTGCGTCTCATAATGTTTAACGGAGCAAACCCCTGACAAACGTCATTTGTTGTCATTTAAAAGAAGGAATCATCTAGATGGGAATCCTGCATTGGTTTCTTTAATTAAAAAGCTGAAGAACAACTGCACTCTTTTACATTTTATAAAACAAAAGATGTGTCATTTTCCTTCTGCAAATAAATAATATGTTTAATCATTAGTATGAGATGAATTATCAGGATATTGTTGATCCACTGAGCTCAGATTTAGACCATTATCATGTGAAAAGATGCATTCTTAAGTTAGTTGTGTTAGAGATTGATGACGGCAGAAGTTAGCTAGTTTCCAGAAAATAAGGGCAACCAACAAATGTTATGCTTATATACCAGTAAACAATGCATTAAATGAGTCAGTGAGACAACATTACAGACCTTGTGAAACGTCCCTGAGTGGCTGCACTGCAGCAGAGCTGTGGACTGTGAAGCAGCAACAGAACTGCAGCCACTGAGCCAGAACTGAGTTCCTTCTGTTTGCAGCTCCGCCTGAAGCCAGACCCACACATTACATTACAGTGAAGATGTCTGGATAAGAAAACATTTATCTGCTATCACAGCGCAGTAGTTTTCAAAGGTCCGCAGGAGCTATAATTCAGCTGTTTGATTCCTACATTTTGAGTTTTCTAAATCTCTTATGCGGTTTGGCTTTAGTGGGGCATGCCTGCTGCTGATAAGCCTGGGCTAAATGACTGAACGAGTATTATGTCCTAGTTGGTGCAGAGAATTTTTTTAACACCCCTTTAAATTCAATTTTGTAACATACATTTTTTGATTTATGTGTTTTATGGGTGACAGAAGCAAAGAGCAGAGACACGACTGTCTCCAAACCTTTCCTCAGGTTAAAGTTTAGGGCTTCATGAGGAGGTTTTTTCCTCAGCCATGGTGAGGACGATGATAGGGACTTTAAAGCACAAAACCACAGACTTTCAATCACAGTGAAATTGTTTTTGTAGGTTGGATATTGGACATTTGCGCGGCGCAGATTCGGCAGAGAGCGTTCTAAAGTATGTGTCTTTTTCAGTGTCTGATATGCAGGCTTGTGGTGGGATGTGTACACCAGGCAGAACAAACAAACTGAACTCCCTTTGTGAAGCAGAAAAATAAATAACTCCAGGTGAGGACTACATTTAGACATATTTGTTCATTTCTCTTCAAAACCAGAGCACCAAGCGTTTAACTAGTGTCAAAATAACATTTTTAACACAAAAATACAAAACATTTCAAAGGAAGTGCAAAGTGGTGAGATAAAGCAGTGGCTGTGATATTTAAGGCAAAAAAAGTTAGGAAAGCCCCCGTGTGTGTAACAGTGAAGTAGTAAACATGCTGGATGGAATAACCCAACATTAGCTGTTTTAATATTAGCAACTTACTGATAGCCCCATTATGGTGTTACATTGGTGATTTAATATTATTGAGTCCCCCGCATTAAAGTGTTTCTCCATCACAACTTCATCGGTTACAAAATGATAAGGTGGTTACATGACTAACACGCCCCCTCCATTACTCAGCTATTCAGTAGTAAAGGAATTAGCAGCTAATTCGGCTAATAATAAACCAGGTAAATGTTAACAATAGTAGAGCCAGCCTGAAGCTGACAACTGGAGTAGAAGCTAATCAGAACATGAAGCAACCGACTCTGCTGAGTGTAGGTGCTCACGCTCTGTGGTTTTATCAGGCTGCAAGAAAGTCAGACTTTCAGCTGATTGTAGGAAGGCTGTACAAATCATGGTAAAGTTTATCTGTTTTATTATTTGAAGCTTTTATCTCATTCGTGATGAAGTCATTCACAAATTAGCGTATAGGTGATTGCATTGCCAGACATTAATTTCTTTCTGTTATTGTCTTTGTTCACATAAACTTTATTTAATAATGGTCAGATTTCCAAAACAGCTGCCCTCATTCACGTACTGTAATAGTTTTAGCAACAGAAAAGAGCATTTTGGACTGAGGAGGTCCATTTAGACTACATGCCTAAATTACCAACATGGATCCTCACAAAGGCCCGTATTCACAAAAATTCTCAGAGAGAATCTATCTCAGCCTAAAAAGTCCTGCTTGGTAGTTTTAGGCATAAAATGATTCAAATAGCTGCTGAGAGCGACTCTGAGGAAGGAGATGACAGAAATTCCTATCTTAGTGAGGAGTTGTGGATGCCTGGTGTGACATTGTCTTCTAAGAGCTGTTAATAAGTTTATCTTATCTACATATTAATATTGTATGATTGTTAAAGAAGTTTATTTGCTCATTTCCTCCACTGTTTAGGTGGTGGATCAGCCAATCAGCTCTCTCTGTTTCCACCATCTTCCTACTTCAGACACTCTTAGGCTCGCTAAAAGTCCTCCTCACTACTTCTAACATTTTTCACTTTAGGAGCTCTCTTTGTGAATAACTTTTATCTTACCAAGGTAAAATTCTAAGAAAAACCTTAGACTATGAGAACCTCTAAGATTTATCTTAGAATGACGCCGCTAAGAGCTACTATTAGTCTATTAATTCCTTGTGAACACTAAGCAGAGACTTGCCGCATCCTTTCAGAAAAGTGCTGTGGCTCTTTCTCAGCCAAATATCCAGACAAGGCAAGTTTATTTATAAAGCACTTTTGAGTAACAAGACGATTCAAAGTGCTGTACATGAACAAAACAAAAAAAGAAGAAAGAAACGCATAACAGAGACTAAAGTCTGCCCACCAGACAGAAGGCTGTTAAATAACATTAACATGACATCTCCAAGCTCCTCACTTAAAAAAACAGCACCGTTCAAGCTAATGTTTTCAAATATGAGAGCTCCACTAATAAGTGTTCATTTGAATTTATTTGTGTGTTAAATAATACTGAATTATTTTTAAAATGTACAGATGGAAACGCCCTCAGTACAACATTTGCTAGTACTTTGTATTTTTATGTGTATTGGAATTTGCTGCTATACTACATCCTTTTCAGCAGAGAGCAACTCCTAAGCATAAGGCATTGCTCTCTGGGCAGCTTTTCTCTGGTTCTTGTTGATCCGGAGGGCCTAGCTGGAAGCACGGCAGCTCTCTGTGGGTTTTTTGGAGACACAGAAGGGGGAAATGTGGAGGTACGCTTGTCAAGCACCGACAACCGGGACTGCGCTTTCTGCTCCCTTTCCTCTTTCGACCTGACAAATGTTCGCTCCCTAGTAGTAATAATAATAATAATAATAATAATAATAATAATAATAGATTTACTTGTAGCCCTGCGATAGACTGCCGACCTGTCCAGGGTGTACCCCGCCTCTCGCCCATTGACAGCTGGAGATAGGCACCAGCACCCCTCGTGACCCCAACAGGGATAAGCGTTTTAGAATGGATGGATAGATAGATGGATTTATTTGTAATGCACTTTACATTTCGAAGAAATCTCAAAGTGCTACAGTTAATAGAAAACACATAATAAAATAAGAAGAGGGACGTTAAAATGTAATTAAAATACATAAGTAAAGGTTTTAAGCCAATTACACACAAGAAATCTAAAAGCAAAACAAAGCATTTTAAGGAGACCATTAAAAACATTGTGTAAAAAGGAAGGTTTTAAGGCCCGTTTTAAAATGTGACAGGGTCTGTAGAACCCTCAGATGTGGAGGCAGATTGCGGGTCAGTGCAGGAAAAGGCCCAATCACTCATGGTGCAGGATCGAGTCCTGGAAATGTGTAAAAGGTCAGAGTTAGAAGAACGGAGAGTGCGTGAGGGACAGTAAAGGGTGAGAAGGTCTTTTAAATAAGATGGTGGGTTGCCATGCAGCCACTGGACAGTAAACAGAGATTTTGTAGACAATCCCGGCACGGACGGGAAAATTGTGAAGAGAACGGAGAATGGGGGTAGTATGATCATGTTTTTGCACTCTCATCAAGTTCCTGGCAGTACAGTTGTGAACATATTGCAATTTCTGTAGGTTCTTGCCAGGAATCCCAAAATGAACAAAACTGATGTTTTTGGGGTTTTTTTCCATTGCTTGTGTTCCTTCTCAGCACAAGAAACTTGGGACTTCCACAGATCTGCTGCCCTCTGTTTTACTTCTGGTTCCTAGGGGTCAAGTCAGCTTTATTATTCCCAAGGCGCAATTTGTTGTGCAGACAGCAGTGAAAAACATTCAAATAACCACACAACGAAACATGAAAGAGAAAAAGAGACATGTCCATATTAGTCCTTACAATGTGGACCTGTACTTGACCAGGCTAATAGCAGCAGGGAAAAGGATTTTGTCAGTCTGTTAATCTTACAATACAGCATTTTGTATCTCCATCCTGAAGGTAAAAGGGAGAATTCTGCCCACAGAGGATGGCTGGGATCAGCCAAAATGATCTTGGCCTTCTTTGAGAACCTGGAATTATAAAGGTCACTCAGGTCATTAGGAGATATGCCCGCAGTTTTATTGCAAGTGAAATCTCAGTTTCTTCCCCCAGGCTGTCTCTCTGATGAACACAATGAACATACTCAGTACTCAGCTACACTGTCGTAAGAGAAATAAATCATAAACTCAATACCTCCTTTTTTTCATTACATATTACAAAAATGTCTATATAGTCCTACCGAATGTCTGTATGTTATGATCAATCGATACTACGGGGAAAATGTATTTTTATTTTTTTACTTGATACTAATCAGGTAACAGTAAAATGTATGATGCAGTAAATCTACTCTTAGAAGTACATTTTTTAAAGTTACTCAACTAAAAGTAAACTGTTACTACACACCTCTGCTGGTTTCATCACAATAAGCAGGCACTACACAACGTCACTAAAAGATAGACTGGGGTCAAAGTAAATTCTTCCATAATACCAGACATTCTGCTAAAATCCTCTCCCTCCTCTCCTCAAGCTTTCTGGCTTCTCTGCCTGAAACATCCCTTTTCTTTCCAACCTCTCAAACAGGGTCAGAACCCTCATCATCTGGCTCAAGCCGGCCGATGCCTTCCTGAGACACAGTGAGTGCCAACATATTGAGACATCTGGTGTAACACAAAGGTCAAAACTGTTTGTGTTTCACTTCCCACAACTTGAAACCAGAGAGCCTCTCAATGTAGAAACTGTGAAGTGTGGAGACAGGCGTGTAATCACAGCAACTGCTCTGCTTTCCTCTCCTCCTGCTTTGAATATTTGATACCGCCATCATTTCCTCTTGGCTACTTTATCATAAGGCCTTCCTCTGATGTGCTTTTACAATAAACCCAATTTTAATTTTCATAAAACATTTAGGACCTGATCTTAAAAAGATTCCAGATAAGGACCACTAAATTGCGTGGAGAGAGAAAAAAATAAATTGTGTGGGCAATAAGTGGCCGTGTTGTGGCTGATCTTCAAAGATTGCATCCCCAGTGTATAAGACGTGCAAAACGGATTTGGTCCACCCAATTTAAATGAGTAAGCTGTGTGCAGTACTGGCAGTTTGGGAGCTGGTAGATGAAAACTTCAGCAACGCTTGAAGTATAAGCAGCAGACCTTTTTAGTAGACCAACGCGTTTTGGCTTGTGGCCTTCTTCAGGGTGATTACAAATCACCGCATCAGTTATCTTTACATAGGAAGTACAATCCAGAAAAACTTCAAATAAATAATTTATTCACACATACATAAACTGACCAATCAGCATACAGGGGGATGGAACTTGCGGACCAATTAAACCAGTGCCCAATTAGGCTCTGGCTGAAAAATCGGGCACTGGTTTAACCAGTCAGCTCACCTCCCTGCAAACTTCCACCAGGTCTGCATACTTGGTATACCATAGTCCAGTCACAGAGAGGAAGGACCTAGCACGGGTGGGGAGAACAGCGCAGGGGATTGTGGGATGCCGTCTGCAGGATCTAGACTCAGTTTATGTACAACGAGTCCACAGAAGGGCCAGACACATCTCCACTGATCCCACCCACCCAGGCAATGCGCTGTTTGCCCCTCTCCCATCAGGTAAAGGCTTCAGAAGCCTCAAAGCCAAAACAAATAAGCTTAGATTCAGCTTCTTCCCAAGAGCTGTAAGGGCCCTCTGATGGGAAACTGCAGTCCAACGCTCTTAAATCACCTCCACTGTTACTACCCCGTCATACGTTACAATCATCTTAATGTTACTGCCTGCTGCACACTACCATCTCTGAATATCTAAATGCACATTACTGTAAACGAAGCCTCAAATCATCATTGTTCAATAAGCACCGCATTACCTCATTATCTTTATCTGTCTTTCCTGAACGCTAAAAAAAGGAAAAAATTTAACCCTTGTTCATTGCATGTTTGTTTGTGAGTTGTTGTTTTTTTGCATTTATTATGTGCAATATGAACTGTAATGTGAACCAGAGAGCCAAAGAGAAATTTCGCTACGGTAACACACGGTGACCAATAAAATATTCTGAGTTTGATACTGACACCATAGTCCCACGGGTCAGTGAGCTCCACAAGATGGTTTTGCACAGCTTTGATCACGTGGCCAGGTCTGGCCGGAGCGATGTTTCTACGATCTCTCTCGGGAATTGCAGCTGCCTCCCCAGGTCAACCCTCATGGTCCACTCCCTGTGATGAAGGGCTTTGATTTTCTTTCCGAAGCTTGCAAAGACGATGGGACATCTCGCTGCAGGGTTAGGTCTGTTGTTAGCCTCTTGTCTACATGTCTCTGCCACCTCTGCCAGCTTACTCAACACCAAGTCATGTCACCACCAGTAATGTCCTTGGGACAATGCAGTCTTGCACCCCGACATTTAATTCTCCAGCAATCAGTTGATCTTTAACGATGAAAGAAGAGAAATTGACGTCACGCCATCACCACAAGCAACATTCTCAGTGCTGACATCGTTGAACACTATGAATCCCAAACAACTGATCTCAATACACTCCACAACAGTGGAGCACGCATGTGAATCAAGACAGGAGCTTCAAAAGCAACCCAAATGCATAAAAGATGCGACAGATCCTCCATCAAAGATGTTCCATAAAATATGCTTCCTCATGTTTAGACCCTTGTAACACACTTTTTGCAATACACCAGCAAGGGAAGATAAGAACCTGTGGCAGCACACAGCAGCAAGATTCACTACCTTTTTTAGATAAGTTAGATTTCCATTAATGGTTAAACTTTTCTCTAATCTTAAATTAAAGGTATGCCTAGTTCTATTTTTAACCTATTTCTTTCCTTTGCCCACCAAAAAGTAATGGATCGTGCCAAAAAAGAAACCCTAACGAGATAAGAAAAGCATGCGAAAAAGAAGATAAATGCACACAAACAGACACACATATATTCCCTCACATTAGAGAGAACCAGGCACCACTACAGACATAAGTGAATTAATGAGACCTTGTACTCACTGTGCTGCTTAACCCAAAATATTACAGTGTGAAAAGAGAACAGTGTACTTTCTTAATGACTTAGACTCCGGCGTTTTCTGGAAATGTCAAGCAGGCCTTCTGTTTGTGCTACCTTCCCTCTGTAGACGTATTTTGATGAGAAATTATCAGCTCTACCCAGACAGTATGGCATTTGATCAGAGACATGTTTGACCAAATGAGATGAGAGGCAGGAAAGGCCTCATAAGGACGCCGTGTTTGTTACATAATGCCATATCTGAGCACTTCACAGCAGCTGGCTGTAATGATGTGATAATTCTGTCACTCTATCAAAATGTGTGTGTTTTCTCAGTTGGAAAACACTGTTGGTATTGTTTATAAGTCCTGCATACTAAGCCTCCTGTGGGATTAGGAAAACAGTATTTCAGTAAATGATTTTAAATTGAACTGAACTGAATGGCGGTGTAGTATTTACTCGTCAGCCTAACAAAAACTGTTTCGATCCCAGTGCAAATAATCGGAGAAATTCAGCATTAATGTAATCGACGAGCTTAAATCTACAGTAATTGTCTGTATGATTACCCTAACGGCATAAAATAAGATAATGGTGGACCAGTTATTAGCATATTTGGTTTACTGTATTTGTCATAATAAAAAAAATCTATGCATAACAACAACAACAAAAAACAGTGCAAAGTGCAACATGTAAAAATGCTCTTTTAAAATCAGCTATGAATATTATAAGCATTTAATACAGTTCCATATCTAATCAGAATCTAATTCTAATTACTGACAGTAATACTGAATTAAAAAATTTTCTTGATACGCTACATCCATCGTACCATAAATTGTAAGTACCATAAGTTGTAGCTTCAAGCGAGCAACATTCAAATGTCAGGTTTGTTGGTTATCTGACATAAGTACGTATATTAAAAATGTTTAAAACCAAAATAGCCAGCCAACCAAGTCATGAGTTAGGAACCCAGTTATGTGAGATTGGCTTTAGAAATATTCCATGCAGCTGCATCTCAATAAAACAGAATATCATTGTTCATGAAAAACGAAAATGATTAACAACACATAAAGTGATACAGTCAAGGACAAAATTATTGGCACCCCTCATTTAATCAAAGAAAATCCCACAATGGACACTGAAATAACTTGAAATTGACAAAATAATACATTTAAAATTTTACTGAAAATGAAACAATGGAAATGGAAATCAGACACTGCTTGAATTGTGGTTCAAAAAGAACCATTTAAAAATAAACTAATGAAACAGGGCTGGATGAAATTGATGGCACCCCTATAAAATATTGAAAACAATTTGACCATAGAGACATGTTAAACTGAGATGTGTCCTCTAATTAGCATTGCAGATGTCTTCAAGCTTGTAACCAGTCAATCTGTCTATTTAAAGGCTTCCAAGTAGCCACTATGCTGTTGGGTGACATGGTGAGAACCACACTGAACATGGATCACAGACAGCGAAGGAGAGTGTTGTTTCAGGAGATTAGGAAGAAAATTATAGACAAGCATGTTAAAGGTAAAAGCTAGAAGACCATCTCCAAGCAGATTCATGTTTTTGTGACTACACTTGCACATATAATTCAGAAAATTAAGGTCCGTAGGACTGTAACTTCCTGGACGTGGCTGCAGGAGGAAAATTGATGACAGATTGAAGAGAAAGATAAGACAAATAGTAACCAAAGAGCCCAGAACAAACTCCAAATAAATTAAAGGTTAACTCCAAGGTCAAGGTACATCAGCGTCAGATCACACCATCCATCACTGTATGAGCAAAAGTGAACTTCATGGGAGATACCAAAATTGAAAGCAAATCATAAAAAAGCAAGACTGGAATTTACCATAATGCACATTGACAAGTTACAATACTTCCGGCAGAATTTCCTCCACAAAAACATAACAAACCCAAAAAAGAACCCTGCCCCTACTGTGAAACATGGAGGAGGCTCGGCTATGTTCTGGGGCTGCTTTGCTGCATCTGCCACTGGGTGTCTCAGATCTGTGCAGGGTTCAATGAAGTCACAAGACTATCAAGGCATTCTGGAGAGAAATGTGTTGCATAGTGTCAGAACGCTTGGTCTCAGTTGTAGGTCATGAATCTTCCAACAGCATAATGACCCCAAACACAGCTAGACCCACCCATGAATGGCTATAGGACTATTCTGGAGTGGCTTCCTATGAGCCTTGATCTAAATCCTATCGAACATCTATAAAAGAAACTGAAACACGTCGTCTCCAGAAGAGAGCCTTCAAACCCGAGACAACTAGAGCAGTTTGCCCACTAGGAGTCTCTCTGACAGTTTGTTTCACTGCAGTGATGGCTTTAAAAACTTGCACAACAAAATATTAAGTTACAGCTACAATCATTTGTGTTTCATTGGATTATTTTTTTAAATTATTATGTTAAACCACAATTCAAAAGCAATGTCTGATTTTCATTGGTTAATTTTCAGGAGATTATTATTACTTTTGTCAGTTTCAAGTTATTTCAGTGACCATTGCGGGATTTTCTTTGATTAACGGAGGGGTGCCAAGAATTTTGTTCATGGCTGTATATTTCAATCCTTTACAATTGCATGTGATTGTGAATTATGTGGTTTATTATGGCTAATTAAAAAATGAAGTAAGAAAAGGATTTTTCATGCAGAAGCCTTACACAACCATGGGGAAGACTGCTGAAATCCTCCTCAAGGAGAGTAAGTCACAAAATGTAATTACTAATAAATCCAGCTGCTCACAGGGCTGCATCCGAGCATACCAATGAAAAGTTTAGTGGAAGAATAAGGCATTGTAGCAAAAGGTGCACCAGCAACAAAGAACATTGCCAACAAGCATCTTAAAGTTTAAAGCAGGGTTAGTTTACCAATAATATATTAATCTGCCAAACTAGAACAACTATAAAACTATCAAGATATAGCTGTCCACCTAAACTGACAGGCTGGAAAAGGAGAGTGTTGGTCAGAGAATCATCCCAGAGGGCCATGGTAACCCTGGAGGAGCTGTAGAGATCCTCAACTCTGGTGGGAGAATCTGGTGATTGTTGGCAAAAGAAATCCTACGTAAGCGCCTCACCCACACTAGGAAACATGGCATTGGCAGCATTAGTCTGTGGGATATTTTTATTTACCAGGAAGTTGGTCAGAGTTAAAGGAAGATGGATGAAACTAAACCGAGGGCAATGTAGGAAGGAAACCTGTTAGATACATGTTGGTCTCTCAAAGGGAAGCTTTTTGAAAGGTTTGAAGGTTGAGAATATTTTTGCAAAGCAAAACTTTTCTTAAGAAGCCAAATGCTAATTTGATAAAAGAGGAAACAAACAAAAGTAGTTGACTGGAGACTGTGACAAACCTGTGATTTGTCTGTTCAAAGTTTACCTTGAGAGGCGGGCTTTAGCCGCAAAGTTGTCAGCCAGTTAAACAGGATAAGGACACTGCTGGAGGAAAACCTCGGAAGAGAGTTATGTAGTCTTCTGCCATAGAAAGAAACTTCGGTGGCACTAAAGATGGGTGACAGAATGGAAGAATAAAACGGGTTGATGGTGGAGATCCTGTGAGTCGGGAAGGAAATAAACCAACTGTTTTGACTGCACTTGTAGCACAACATTGGGTCAGGCTGGCAGCAACATTCTGCATTTATTTCTGCAACCTCATGGGGCCAGTTTGCTGCCTGTTAGGAACATTTCCAACATAAATAACCTTTAGCATTGACGGGCTTTAGGTAGGAACCTTTTGAGTTTTGTTCCTTAATGCAACAAAACATTTGTGTTGCAACTCTAATTTAAAAAAGGTAGAAGGCCTTACAGTGTCCCAAATCAAATCCAGTAATAATCCAGTATCAGAAGCCTGTCTAAGCAGGGGTAAGACTGTACTGCAAGGGTATCGAAAATGGATACTACTCAATACTGCTAAGTTCTCAACTGATGTATGCCCATAGATATGTTTCAACCTTAGCACCGCCAAGGCCCAGGTCAGATTCCAGTAACTTCCTCTTGCCTATAAATACCAGCTTGCTTCTTTTGATAGTTTTAATTTATTATTAAACTGCCCTTTACCACGCACATAGTTATCAAATTGCCCACTGCTTTGTCACACAGAGATATATGTAAGTGTATCATGTCATTGTAGCTATTATAATTAATCACTGTTGTAATTATGGGCAAATTGAATTTATTATGCTCATTAAATTTCATTTTCACATATTCGTTTTCCGTACCATTCATCACCAGTTGTTCCAGGGAGAGAAAGAAGAAAGGGAAATCCACACAAAGAGGATTAGCCTAAACGGAGAAGATTAAATGGCACAGACAAAGAGAAACAACACCATAACAGTTACTGTGTTATATGCACTCAGAGGGTCAGGACACTGTTGAAGTTGTTGCCTATATGTTTGGTACTCCGCCGGCCTTCGGTACCGATGAAGTCACACAGGCTGTCTCCGTGGAGACGGTTAGTGGAGCGATTGATTGGACAGTTAACCTCGGGGGCATCTGCGCCAACCAGGCTTGCTGTTCCTCTTATTGGGACTGATGGGAAATGTGCACCGAAGAAAAACATTTTCATTTAGTCTGCGCGGCCGACAGCCTGCGTTGATATAATTCCCATGCAAACACATTTTTCTTTGCTCCTCCGTGCCTCATTGACTGACTGTTGTTTCTCTCTCTACTCTTTGTCTTTCTCGCTAGCTTTGGCTTCGGTTCGTCGGCTTCTTTTAGTGTACACGTTCGATCCCATTTCCTTCTAACGGCTCAGTCTCTTTACAGTCCTTCGCTCCTGATCGAATCTTTTTTGTGCCATATTTTATGCAAATTGCAATTACACTTTGCCTTCAAACTCCATTTCAAATGTCCAGCCACAAATCCACTCTCTGATTCTCCTAAATATAAGCCTCAGCTGTACGTGTGCAGGTTCACATATACATTAGATTTTTCTTTCTCTTTGGTTTCACAGACATACTTTAAGCTCCTTTTCACAGCCCAGTAGTTGGATGGTCCTCTTTTGAAGTCCTCCACCTCATAGCTACTGGTTCCTGCGTATATTTTCTGACTAGCGGTTACTCAGGGTTAAAGGAGAAAAGACGAATGAGTCAGAGCCAATTCGCATCGCAGCATACTGCAGTATACCATGGGAAGTTTCAAGAAAGCCTCAGCTTCTTTATTTGAAGTTCTCCAAAGCTTATACCAACTTTTATCCTGTGTCCTTCATGCCTGGTATTTAATTGGGAGGATTAAAGCTTGAGAGGAAGCAGGCTGGGAGTAACCCTTGAGTAATTCATAAACTCTGCAAATATCAGAAATTGGAGCCTCATAACCTGTTGCTACTCTTTTGAAAAAGAATGTCTTTGACAAAGTTAATTGTATAACTCCTCCATTCTAAGGGGAAATTGGCCCAGCTCAGCCAGCTTGTATTTTTAAATGTAGATCTGGAGTAGGAGCAATGACTTTTGATGAAAATACTTTGGGAAAGAGCAAAATATGCAAGGAGAATCTTTCATTTCTTTGACAGTTTTGGTGTTTCTTTAATGTTTTCATTTTTTATACATTTTGTGGTTTTCTTTAAGTAGATATTTTCCTTTTTATGTTGTTTAATTTAGACTACACAGAGCCTTTAGTTTTTATGTTGGCATTTCTTGGCCCTATATATAATATTAGCTTTTGCACTAAACGTGAGGCCTATTTATTTTATTTTTGAATGCATTTAAGTTGATATTTTATTCTTATAATAATTTACAGCATTTATAATAATTTTAATTCTCATTTTGCTTTTTATCTATTATTTACCACTTTTATGATTTGCCATTACTGTGCTGGAGGTGGCGCAGTGTCTCTCACTAGCTGTATGATAAGGAGTGAATCCTTATCATACAGCTAGTGAGTTACAGAACGCGTATGTTTCACGCGACTGGCTCGCTTGTGCTGACCTCAACTGAACTGAGCAATGAACGACTCAGTTAATGAAGTGATTTGCTTCAGTTCGTTCACTCAAATGATTCCTTTCTTCATGAACAACACAACACAAAGGGTGCATTCACACCAGCCCAGTTTAGTAT
This sequence comes from Fundulus diaphanus, assembly GCA_037039145.1. Taxonomy (NCBI): domain Eukaryota; kingdom Metazoa; phylum Chordata; class Actinopteri; order Cyprinodontiformes; family Fundulidae; genus Fundulus; species Fundulus diaphanus. Next base: position 11,767,795 of record CM073129.1, on the reverse strand, counting down.
GCTTTAATCAGACTCTGGTTTGTTTGCTCAGAAAGTTGGGTTCGTTTGGGGAGGTGTGATTGCGCAATCAAACTCTGACGCAGACCAAACAAATTAACTCGGGTCCGCCTCAAAACCTAGGTCTCCACTCAGTTGAACTGAACTCTGGAGAGGTTCGAATGCATATAGGAATGCCAAGCAGACCAGAGGCCGCTCCAAAAGCAGGATGCGGACTACAGCGCAGGGCAATCTGGGTAAATACAATTGTAATTGAGCAATAATACTAATGAAGTAACTCTTATATTGTAAATACCTTGCTCAACATCTTGTCCTCTGCTTATACTGAGCCCGCTGTTGAACCGTGCTTGTCTGGCACACCTGCCTAAGAGAGCGTTGCAAAAACACGGCTAAAACTGTTGGAGGCAGTGGACAGGTGTCTTTTATACAGATAACGAGTTCAAACAGGTGACATTAATACAGGTAACTAGTGCAGGACAGAAGCGTAGCCTGACATGGTCATACTCAATTTTAGTCAGAAGTCTGATACTGCTCCATAGAGCTGTGATTATGGGGCGTGTTTCGAACGAACCAGGAAAAAAAATTCCTCTGCACTCAATTGGATAGACCTATAACCAATAAGAGCAACGGAGTGTGTGACATATGTTAAGCGACGCATAGTTGAATAGTCTGAATTAGCGAACGTACAACGTTACCTACTATGTTTACAACATGGGATTCATATCACGACATTGCGAGTTATTTACTAAGTCAGACAGTCAGATGATCTCTTACCATTTGTAAGTTAGATGAACTTCGTCCACGACGATACCCATAACGTTGGCTTGAAAAACATCGGAGCCTAGCATGTCCCTCCACTTGTTGTTCAGCAGCCAGGATTCCGGGCTTCCGAAAAGGAGCTGGCAACGACCGCTGGCTATATCCACCTCGTCGTTCACGCCGAGTTGCATCGCCATGATGCCTATAGATATATATGTCTATGGTGATGCCTATTTCAGTTGCTTCTTTCACGAAACGAATTCAACCCAAGCGCGCTTTGGTGACGTGGTTGATTACGTTACTGTTGATCATCTGTCCATCATCGTATAAAGCCCGCCCTGACAATTTGATTGGCCCGCCAGATATTGGGCGAGCATACTCGCGCTAGTATTGAGCAATGCCAGACCGAACTTCCCGACCTAAAACGTTGTGGGCGGGACTAAGTTCGGAATGGCACCCAGGCTAGGGGTGATGTGGCAGCTTGTCAGATTAATTATTTTCGCTTCTGAACGTGACGTCACTCAGAAACGGGCGCCGCTGCTTAATCGAAGTGCAGCAGCACTTAAAGCACGCAGTGGGTACGTCATTACGCATAATCCTTCTGCTGAGTTTTCCCCATACTCATGCTATTTTAGATTTTTACATTTCATAATCTCATGTTGTCACATTTAACAGTAACAGGTTTTCATCTCAACCTCCATCCTGCCCAGACATTAACCCACCCCAACAATAAAACACACAATAATGTAATAAAGCTCACTACAATAAACTATCATGTTGCAACGTAAAAAGGTCCTCTTTTCATTCCAAAGACATCTCTATGCTTCATTATTTTTTTCTTCAGGCTTGCATTATGTTACGCATACATTTATGCTTTTATTTTGAAATATTTTCCTGCACTTTCGGGCCAGCCGTGAAACCGTCTTCATCTTTTAATCCGAAGGAGAAAATGGAAAAATGAATTGGCGAAATCCAAAAACGGGCCGTTTTTTTCATTAAAATGTTCTGGTTTTTCGTTTCTAAATTGTGGTGACAAGAAAGAAAAAATGGCTTTGTTTTCCGTTTTTCCGTCTTGATTTGCAAATGGAAAAACAGAAGTAGTTTTCGTTTTTGGTTTTCCAGAAAAAAAACCGAATTGCCTGAAGGTACACGGACCACGGATCGGGTAGTGACAGTGACAGCTGCGTCCTTCGAAGGCATATGCGGCAGGGTCCTTAAAAGGCAACAAGGCAGTAGCCATATATGTATTTCCGGTTGGTACAGACTGACGGAGCAGGCAGCGCCCCCTGCTGTCCAATCAAGGGTACTACCCACAAGTTACAGATCATTTTTACCGGTGACACATTTGTGTCAAAAGTGAAAATGAAGGCGTAACTTGTAACGTTGAATTTGTGACTCACAGCAGCAGATTCGTGCAGTTGTATTTATTGATTTGTATTTGTGTTGAGGAAAAAAAATTACTTGAACAGGTGTAAAAAAAAAAATTTACTTTTTCTTTTTTTATTCTACAAATACAAAACTTGGAATGAAACTCTCTCTACAACTTCAAATTCATGCTTACAAGGCACAAATACTTCTGTAACAAAATAAACTTCATACCTATGTGACTAGATTAGTTTTACGTAGGGACCACATGTGATTTGTAATAATTGCGAAGATTCTCTGTGTTGCGAATCAGCCATGTCAGTGATTTGTAAAGTAAAAATGACCTAATATATTTTTCTGAACTCCCAGCTTCTATGATAAAACTAGTCCAATGCAAATAGGCATTTCTGTGATTTGGACAGAAATGACCAGGATCCGATGCATGAATAGGCAGTTTATGTTTCCTGCATACAGTTTTATTTGCTTTTAGTGAAGAATGGAGGCTGCATTGGAGTGTTTAGAAATCTTGGGTCTCGGGCCAGCAAAACCCTATCAGAAAACAAGCCCAAAGGAAGCCTAGCAAAGCAACCCACCCCACTGTAATACAGAGGCCGTTTCAATGCCGTATAAATGCATGCATTTAATGTTACCTATCCACCCACCGCAACTTTTCCTGTCAGTGAAACTGTCAGAGCGTGTGTGTGTGTGTGTGGGTGTGTGTGTGTGTATAGAGTGGACAGATATTTTAACCGGCTTGCGCTGTCTGTATGCAGCAGAAGCGCAAGGTTGCACAGTGCAACAGACAGGAGAAGGGGTTCTGTTGGAAAAATGACAAACCCAAATATGCGGCTGCACATTCAAAAACAAGCAGTAAACTTGAACTTAAGCTAAATAATAAAAAAAAAAAAACTTCAATATAAAATCTATAGTACATTAACCTCTCATTAGTTATCCAAGTAAACAGCAATAAATCACATAATGGTAATATAATTAAAAACTTATTATTTCTGAAATTAACATCAAAATATGAAGTGGATATATTTAATGTATTCACAGTGATATTTTTTAAGTGTTCAGAAAATCAGAATAAGACAAGTGATGGACTGCTTCAATGTAGCGTAGCATTAGCAAGATCCTCCTGTTGCTCTGCTGAGGTGTGAAGATTGCTTTGCTAGCAGCATGCAGGTCATCTGCATTGTTGGGTCTGGTGTCTCTCATCTTCCTCCTGACAACACTCCATAGATTGTCTACGGGGGTCTTCAGGTCAGGCCAGTTTGCTGGCCAATTAACAGCACAGTAACACCATGGTCACTGAACCAGCTTTTACCAGTGTGGGCAGGTGCCAAGTTCTGCTGGAAAATGAAATCAGTGTCTCTAAAGCTTGTCAGCAGTAGGAAGCATGTCGTGCCCATATAATTTATTGCTGGATGCCTGTGCTGACTTTGAACTGAATAAAACACAGTGGACCAACACCAGCCACCCCCATGGCATGGCTCTCCATCACGATTGGAAAACTGTGCAACTTCACACTGGACTGGAAGCAACTATCGTTCTGTGCCTTTCCACCTCATTTCCAAATTAAATGCAAAATTGAATTTAATCTGAAAAGCAGACTTTGGTTCACTGAGCAACTGTTCTGTATTTTTCTGGTTCTTTAAAAACCTCTGAATCCTTCACAGAACATCTGGACTGATCTTGAGACTAAATTACACACAGTGACAAAGTATAGCAAAGTTCCTATCTTACACAGCATTGATAGATAGCTGTGGCAGAAAAGCCAGTTTTCTTATTTAAACAAGTTATAAATTCTATATTTTGCATGATTATGCCAGCAAAGTAGAAGCCAATCTTGACAATTCTTTTTTTAGGATTATGGTTACACAATATTAGAGAATCATGCACCATCAGGAAATATCGTGCTGAGGATATCGGCTGGAATTAATCCACATATTCCTCACTTCTCTATCTTTAATGTGTGCTAACACCACTCTGTGAGACGTTCATCATCTTGGACGCTGCAATGTGTGTCAGACATGGTCACCTACTGCTGAGGGACTCCATTCAACAGACTGACTATCTTATTGTCATCCAAAATTTGTATCTGGGAAATGTAAGCCAACAGCTTCTGCATTAAGAGCAGTCTATAGAGGCATTAACATTTCCCACATAGATATTTCAATGATAGCATATGTGTGATATGTCATGTATATCTAAAAAACAACTTGAAATGTAAAACAAGAACGGTTAAATGAGTCTGTTACTTTGTGGTACTAGTTTTAAATGTCCTCAAAGGAAGAGTATATAAGGTTTTAACTTGTTTCAAAGTATCTGGAGCAGCACATTTGCACAGGCAAGTTTAATAGTAGTTAAGGCTCCAGTTTAATTTAGGTTTACATGCCTACAAAGATAAAAGACACAGAGTGATACTTCAGGGATCTTGGGCCATCAGACACACACACCCATTAGATCTTATTCTGGGACTCAAGGCTGGGATCTAACTCCACTCTTATTGACTCAGTTTCTTATCTCATCCTGTCAGCGTATGATGGTGATTATTATGTTATCTCTGGGCCGCTACCATTGGTGGCATCTGTGACTATGAAATCTGATACAGTTCATCCCAGATGTCTCACATTATCCTGAGCTCACTGCATCCAACACGTGCTTTTATTCTGTTTGACAAGACACTGCACCACAAGTCAACTTAACCCACTTTGAAGACCTGCAAAAAGTAGCTTTTAGAGAAATTAAATAATCTGAGAAGTGAGTTACTGCGACTTCTCATTTTGCAAAAAGACAGAAAAAAAAAACATGACTGTTTAAATAATGGTTCGACTTTTAGAAATGTTTGCAACTCTGACGTACGAGATTCAGATTTAAAACGATTCTCGAATCTGATCTGCAGGGCTTTCACAATACAACACTGTCAAGCATTGTTAAATGGTTACATTAGACAGATTGTTAACATTGAAACAGCAGCACAAAAACAGTATCTTCTTCTAACCTCCAGGATTGAAGATACATGTTTTATTATTTACAACTGAATAGAGGACTACTCAAGCTATTGATATATTGTTGATAATTAAATGATATCATCATCAACCTCTTTAATGCTTCACTGTTGTAAATATGGAAGCGTTACTGCACTACTGACTTCATTAAATCCCTCATGACCATCAGAGTGTACTAAATTATTTTAAAGAGTGTGCAAATGTTTGTTTGTCCTGCAGCCCAGAGATAGAGACTAGCCCCTAAACGCCAAACCCCTTCCTGTGACCCCGATAAATAGGTAGTATTTACAATATAGGAAATGGATAGTTGGATTCTCAGTTGTCCTTCTTGTAAATGTTATAAATTGGGTTATTTTGTTTTCAACACACTAACATTTATTTAGTGATACACAACCTCTCTTGAGCAAACAGTAGCCTTCATCAGCAGCAATCACAATCAGGTCATAAAACATTAAATCCACTTGCCGTTTTGCTGTCTGACTGATATCCCCAGCTTTCTCAAACAGCCGCCGTGAATCAAAGCTGTCATCAGCTTCCAGCTAAATGCTAAGAAACAGCTATAAGTTCAATGTAAAAGCTTTCACCTCATTTCAAATAAGCTCTTGGAGCTGCAAGGCAGACATTTGTAACATTAAATTGCACTGTAATTAATACCAACAGATAATTATGTTGGCGTTCCCATTTGCTACTATCTTTCTGAACGTGTGCGCAAATGTAAACATTTCCTGTACTCACAGGAGTGCTGCAATTGAATTGAATTATATTGAATTTATCCATTTCAAACAACCTCAAATAATGCTGCTAAAATAAGAATAGTAGAAGTAATCATAAAAAACAGGAGAGGGAAGAAGTTTACACTTTTTTATATTGCCTATCGTTTATTCTTTTTTCTATATACTATATGTATAATAATATACATAGACTACATAGCAAAAATTCAAATGATAAAATAAGTTTCCACATCAATGAACATAAACTTCATCCATTTCAAAATAAAAAACACAATTTTAAGCAGTATAAACACCCAGATCATATTATAATGTTCCAAATGTTTACATATTTACTAGGGCTGTCAATCGATTAAAAAAATTTATCTAATTAATTACATACTCTGTAATTAATTAATCCAAATTAATCGCATATAATTTTTGCTGTGAAAGTATTTAAAATATTTAAATTCAAATGTTTCAATGAATAATCAGCATTAGATACATTAAAGTGCTGTTTTCAACAGCAGTCAAACTGAACTAAACAGATGCCAATGTCAAACTGAACTCACGTCAACAGGAAACGTCAACTGAAATGATAGTAAAAAAGATAACCTGAATTTAACAGACGTCAACATATTCCATATTCCAATCTACTTTTTAGGCTAATTATACATAATTTAGACCTAGTGCTATTTTAACAAACAAGCATTTTATTAGTTGTTATCTCTTATCTGATGTATTTCTGATGTTTGGCATTTTGTTTTACCTCGTGTTAAAGTGCTCTTTAAATAATAATGACATTCATGATGATTATGATCAGAATAAACTTTTGCATAACCTCCCAGAAGCTGGAAAGAAAAGAGACAAAAACATTTTTCACAGCTCACTTAGTAACTCTAATATTTTAGTCTAAATACTTTAGCCTAAATATTTTAGGCTAAAATATTACACTTTTTATTTGTTTTTCTTCAATCCCTCGGTGATGTTTAGTAATTTCTGCCAAAGGCTGCAGCATTTTGATTTAATTCATCTGAATGCAGTATTTGCAAGCCATACTCTGATTGAATGGGAAAAAAAACTGTCTGTGATTGGCTTTAACAGCCGAGCGAGTGCACAGCTGGTGTTGAGTGTGAAACGAGCAGGTGTGCGCGAGCAAAGTAGCGCGCGAGCAGAGATGGAGCTCACCGCGAGGACAGCGGGTTGAGAAGAGTTTTTCAGACCGTGCCAGACCGGTTTTGAGCGTTGAGAGTTGTTTCACTGCGCGCTTGGATTGGTTCCTGCGCGCTCAAACAGAAGGCACGAATATCGCTACACTGTTTCACAGAGTTGAGCGGCAGCGCTGTCTTCTTCTCTGTCTTCATGCGCCTCCCCTGTGACTCTTTGGCGCCCCCCAGGGGAGGCGCGCCTCACCTATTGAAAACCCCTATACGACATCGATTAATCTGCGTTATTTTTTTTAATCCGTTAATTTTTTTTAAATTAATTAATCGAAATTAACGCGTTATTTTGACAGCCCTAATATTTACCAGAAGTACAGTCTCTGCTGGGTCTTCTTACGGATGGTGTGATTGTATGAGGACCATCTCAGGTCTTGAGAGAGTGGTTCGTAGGAACATGAAGTGATCCACAGTAGACACAGTGTTGAGGATAGTGAGACGGGGCAGAGTGTGTGGGGGGGGGGTTTCTCCTGAATATGTAGATATTTACTGCTAAGACTGAACAATTATAGATTATGAGCTAAATTTCTCTTGTTATAACCACAAATATTGACATACTTTATGGAATTTTTATGTCAAAGAAAACCAGTCAGCATGAAGATCAAGCTACACAGGCGACAGGTAAAGCTATGATCATATCTGATAACGAAATAAAGAAGTCTAAACCAGGGTTCAGGTTATAAAAACATATGACAGAGCTACACCACCTACACTAATGGGTTGGGCAGGGACAGTGTTGATCAGAGAAGCAGCCAAGGGTTGTAACTCTGGAGGAGCTGCATTGGAGGAATTTGGAGGAAATCAATGCACAGGCACAACATTACGGCTGCTTACACATCGTAGGCAAATGAATGTTGCACGTCCATGCAGAGACAGCCTCTCTCAGCGGGGTGCCTGCTATTGAGCCAGTCTACACCCCAGTCCCATCGTCACTTCTGGCCGGGTACTCTCAAGAAGAGCCAGCCACCCTTGCGAGCCACATGGGACTCAGACTCACAAGCATCTCAACGGCTCACTAGCTGGGCAGAACGTGCTTTCTGTGAAACGCATTTCCCGTCTCTTCAATGGAGCGACATAGGGAGATTTATCTTCGTCCAGAGGACCTGACCGGGCGAATCACAGATAAGTCTGCAGTCTGACTTCTGCTTAAAACAAACAGGGAAAGTTAAATGGTTTATTTAGAAGTTTTACGCAATGCGTTCACATGGTGTTTTTAAACACATGGAGCTAACCGACGTAGCTCCCGCTAGCTTCTTCGAATTAGGCCATTGCTGATGTAATTCGAGTGGGTTTTCATGGTTATAACAAACGTTATCTCCACAAGGGTTTCATACATTGATGGGATATTATATGTTTATGTTATCCGGTCCACTCATTACGACCAGAATAAAGCCGAAGCTTTTAAAATTAGCGCAGAATGTATGCTAGCCTATTGCTATTTGCTTCCGGTAACATTCGCTCTTCCCGGATATGCGACTACGATTCATTTCAAACATAAGGTTTGTTTCGTTTTGCTCCACCATCGTTCGATAGTGCTATAAGCAGTATTACTGCATTAATATGGAATATTAAATGTCGATTTAAAGGTGTTTTGTTTAACTTTAGGATTAACCAATTTTAGCGACCGATCACTACAGCAACCCCAAGCCTCCCGGAGGTATAATCGCATTAATAAAATCAAGCGTCCCTAAAGTTAATGATTTTACTGAGAAAATCATTCTTTAAAATGTTATTTTATCAAATAATGTTTTGTTTAACTCAGGATTTGCATTGTGAATGTGTTAAAACAAAAACCAAATGTTGTTCTGAATTAGTTAAGCTAATTTATCCTCAATTCACATTCCTTAAGATGAACATTGGTTCTTTGACTCAGATCTGCAGTGAACCAGGATTCACTGAATTAGTCTGATGATGATGATGATTGACCATTGTTATTTTGTCTTGTGTTTCTTTTGTATGTAAATAGTTCCTTAGCTGCTTTTTATCTTCATTTTGCTTAGTAGTTTTAGTTAGGTTTCACTAGCCTAGTAGAGAGGATTTGTTGATTGAAATAGAGTGTTAGTTCAGATAAACAGCATTACATAGTGATGTTCTCTGGATGTTCATTTTATATCTGTTTATAAATTCTTGAACTTGAAGAGAAGTTGTAACTCATTCATTCTATATGTGTGCAGAGTTTGCTGTTAAAAGAACGCCAGTGCTCGAATCATCCCTTTCAACTATTGTCCGGTGAATATCAGCTCAAGAGCTGATATTCACCGGACAATACCTAACAGACAGAGAGTTATTTATTAAACATTAAATAACTTTAAAACAGTGTGTAATTGCACATCACTCTGAACTTATCATACAGCTTGAGAGCTCTGATGCACATGTTGAGCTTGGCGCAGCGTGGGAATTACACAGTTCTTTTTTTGTTTCGTTTTTTAGAAATTACAAGTTTCTACTACTGCTGTGCAAATGGAGATTGTGATTAGAATGTTGTTGTGTAAACATGTTAGCAGAAACAGCACAAAAGTCCCATTTTCAATGGACCGTGGTCATTTAAACAGGGCCTTAACCATGAAGAATGGGCAAAAGTTTCAGTCTGTAGATGTGCAAAGCCGTTAAAGACACACCCATTTGCAGTTGCAAATAATTGCAAAAATAATAATGATAAAAATGTATTCCTTTCTTTCAATTTCCAACCAGTCGTAGGCAGTAAGTTATGCTAGTTGGTTATAAATCCTATTAAGCTATAACGAGGTTTCTGGTTCTAATGTGGTAATATGTGGAAAAATCCAAGGAGTGTAAGTTCTCCTACAAGAAACTACTTCTTCTGTAACTGAAGCTTTTTCTTGTTCAACAGCAGGAACCTGCCCCTAATAATATTGAAACCAGTATGGATCCCATAGCATATTGTGAAAAAGATAAGGCTCAACTCAAGGTTGTTTTTCTTGTTTCAGGCTGCTTTCAAACAATCTTGTACATCTATTTCTATTTGCCATGTGTGCATGCACACATGCAGACTTGAACGTGTTTAACACATAACAGGGAGCTCAGAGTTTCTCTTTGTGCCCTACGTCTTGGAGGACACGGCTTCTTCCTCCTCTCCATTTCCCAGTTCTAACAAAAACACACACTCTTCGCTTCAGAGAGAGGTGTTTGTTTTTTCCCATTTTTTCATCGCACCAGAGAACCATTTGCTTCCACTTCACCCCTGCCTGGCTGTTTCTTCATTTAACTATTCTCACCCTGCAGTGGGTATTGAGTGGTGCAGCGTTCTGCAGAAGTTGACCGAAGTGATGCTGACAGCTGGGATTGCTACTGCTGTTTTCTGAGAACACAGCAGTGCACTGGGCTGTGCCAGGGGGATGGTCAAAGTGACTAAGACAAGAGTACAACTGACAGGACAGATCGTGACAAGAAGAGTGAAAATAAGAAGGTGGAGTTCGGTGATGAAAAAAAAAGTTTAACCTCAAGATCTCAGGCATATCCTTAAACGATGAATTGCTGACATTCAATTCATTTCACAAGACATAGTTTCCGGCAAAAGGTTACAAACGCTAATGATGGGTGTGAATGACATGTAAATGTAAGGGATTTTTCTGATTTATTTTAACTTTCCTTTTACACAGTATAATACCGACACAGCCTACAAAGCATTTGCCCCTTTCAGATTTATTCTGGGTTTTTTTTTGTCACACCCAAATGTTTCAGATTGTCAAACAAATTTTAACATCAGACAAAGGGCCCATGATAGACAACCTGATGCGCCGACCTCCCAGTATCGCCAGCTATCCACCAGTGATGCCCACCCAAAGCAACCCAGGCAGCGGCATTTACCCACCGGATGCGCCGCGGAAGGGCTAACCTGACAGCAGTGAGCAATGTGTGCCCGATATGAGCTACAAAATCCCTTCTGGGTGACAACCAGGGGGAAACTTTGGCAGGTCCACTACAGTCATGCCAGGCAGCACATGAAGCGAGCAGCCTATGGAGTCAAAAGGACCCCCTCTTTTCAGAACAACATGTCACCACCCCCTAGGGAAAAGCAGCAATGGCTCAGAATAGGACAGGGAGACGAGGATATCAGCGAAGTCCACATGTGGGTGTCTGTGGACTGCTGTCACATGTTGACGTGCCCCTTGCAAAGCACTTTAACACCACGTTGCCGAATAATCTGCGACAATGTGTAGGCATAAGTGAAAGCAACTAGGTGAATGTGGCCATAATGTAAAGCACTTTGAGTGGTCACTATGTCTAGAAAAGCGCAATATACTGTGAGCCGGGCCTTTGCGTTCTGTTTAGTCAGCAGTGGAACTGGCCTTGGAACTCTCCCATGGAGGCCATCTTTGTCCAGTCTCTTTCAGTAGCTGTGTTTCCATACAATTCTCATGCAAATTTTGAGCAAACTATCGCAGAAAAGAAAATGCGCATCAGACGTGTTTCCACTTACTGGTTTGTAGTAAATAAACCAGGAGATGCACAGCGTAATGTCGTCATACGTTGACGTTGGCTGTAATAAACAGGAAGTAGATGTTGCTAACTAGCACGGATCAGTAATGGAGCCAGGCTTTAAAGGACCAATGAGCAAAATTTCATCATTAAAAGGTTTCTTTTTAGATGGACTATGGTTAAACGTCAAACACTATCTATGTTTTGTTTACATAGCCAGGACGGCCGCGCATGCACATACATGAACAGCTGCCAGTCAGGGCTTAGCTACTCTCTGCCCATAAAATGCCATCGGGAGACACGAAATGGCGAAGAGCACGGCCATCGGATCAAACTGTTCTCTTGCTAACAGCATTATAAAGTTATGAGTTACTTACTGTAACTCATAACTGTAACGATGTACCGCTGTACCGATCCGTTGTGCTGAAGAGAGAGCTGAGCCAAAAGGCGAAGCTCTCGATTTACCGGTGGATCTACGTTCCTACCCTCATCTATGGTCACGAGCTTTGGGTCGTGACCGAAAGAACGAGATCCCGGATACAAGCGGCCAAAATGAGTTTTCTCCATAGTGTGTCTGGGCTCTCCCTTAGAGATAGGGTGAGGAGCTCAGTCATCCGGGGAGGACTCAGAGTAGAGCCGCTGCTCCTCCACGTCAAGAGGAGCCAGTTGAGGTGGCTCGAACATCTGGTCAGGATGCCTCCTGGACGCCTCCCTGGTGAGGTGTTCTGGGCACGTTCCACTAGGAGGAGGCCCAGAGGGAGACCCAGGACACGCTGGAGGGACTATGTCTCTCGGCTGGCCTGGGAACGCCTTGGGATTCCCCCGGAGGAGCTGGCCCAGGTGGCCGGGGAGAGGGACGTCTGGGCCTCCCTACTGAAGCTGCTGCCCCCGCGACCCGACCCCGGATAAGCGGAAGACAACAGACGGACGGACGGACGGAGTTACTTACTTCTTCACGAGACATGTTCCTCTAAAAGGTGATGCTGTTCTGCTGTATTTTTATCCTTTGCAAATAGGATAGCGCATTTACTGTTTTTTGAAAAAGTCAAAAACCACCTCAAGCGAGCGTAAAAAAGCGATATTTAGTGAGTTAAATCGAATTTTGCCGTTTCCATCAACCGCTTCTAATACGATACTTCAAAATGTGCATTAAAAACGTTGATGGAAATGCAATTAGCGTTATTTGGAGGAGCTTTGCATTTATTTATTTACGAGGTAAATCTGACCAAATTAATTGGGATTTTTGGAGCCAATAAGCACCAGTGCCCAAAAGGTCAAGATGTTCAAGCACACCGACCTTTTCCTCATCAAAAGCTACTGAAAGAAGCACTGTTTTGAAATTTTCAAGAACTGCCTGTACAAGCCGAAAAAAATCTCAAGTCCAGCATGTACGAGACCGAGACAAGACCAAGACTTCAAAAATGGGGTTTCAAGACTAAGAGCAAGACTTTCCTGGAGTGTGATGCCGAAGACCTACTTCATATTGGTAGACAAGTTCTATTTATGTGATTTCTCCATTGCAAAGGTTTAGTAGCGATCCCACCTGGGTGTAGCTACGCAAATTTAACAACGTTAAATTGTGTATTAACACAGTTTATCTTCAAATGTCTTTGATGATCTAAAAGAGTGTGATTAAAAAAAATAAAAAAGTTGTATGTGGACATATAATTCTACCGAGTCACACGTTTGCAGTGATAATTGTCCAACACTGTATATCCAAGGTCAATACGCCATACATCCTATTCTGTTCCTGATCCTCAACTCTTCTCACCAAACATGATCTGAGAAGCTGCGTAGAAGGGAAACTATTTAGAGCCCAAAATAAACAGAAGCAGATGCTGTTTTAGACATGGCCTTCCCACTGTATGTCACACACTTTATAAGGACTCCAGTGTTTTTCTCTGAAGCAGGGTTGTTTGGAGGGCAACATGATCTCATATTTAAACCTGAAGTCGGAAATAAATGTATGCAGTGCAGAAAGCCCTGTGAGGTAAATCAATGATTGAACTTGGAAATAGACCCGTTTATTTACTAAATGCCCCACTCACTTACTGAAATCCAGTTTTCCAAGCATTTCCCATTTCTTCTCATATTTCATACAGCTATAGGCCCTTTTTGTCCTTATAGCCAATATGACCCTCTGATTTGCTGCAGTGCCACCACGTATCTCTAGTATATATGTGATTTTGCATTTTAAGCATAACATTTACAAAGTTCCTTGTTATCATTTTCTGGAGACCCAACTCTATGCCATAGATACAAATGGGCAAAAAGACTAAAAGCTAATATTTTACAATAAACTCATAAATTCATTAAAATTATATAGGAAACAGAAAGATGATCAAATTTTAGCAAAGCATTTTTTATTTTATTTTTTGTCTGTAACATTGCAAACTATCACCAGGCAGATTTTTTTTCCAATCTTTACTGACCCTTTCTTTTCTATCGCACCATGGGTCTATCAATCGATAGGTAAGGGGTAATGCCCAACGAGGTATTCATTATCAGACGGTTGCTTCCGCGAAGTCCATTAATTGATAACATGGTCACTTACGAAAGAAATAAATATTGAATCAATTATTAATATTCTAATGTTTTTTCATTGTTAAATTGTACGTTTTTAACAAGAAGCGGCTGGAAGAACTATTTAATATTAATGTGACACGTTGCCAAGGTAACCAGCGCCAACTGTCTCGTCAGGTAACGTTTGAGCCAGCTTAATAATTTAGAGCAATCAGGCTATTTGACCAGAACTTTATTATAGGTGTCCTATAACACTTTTTGACGGACACCCTTGCAGCCAATCAGAGTCGAGGATTCACCCGGGCCATGGTATAAATATTGTTATTGACTTATTGTCCAGCCCTAGCTACGGTCCACACATCTTTCCTTGGTACTTTCCTTATGCAGTCTGAGTTCATTGAACCTTAACAATGTGTTCCACAGCAGAAATGCTGCAATCCCAGATCCAAGCATGTAAAGCGGTATCCTGTGTGGATATTCTCTCTTCAAGCTCTTGCAGGTTTACATTCAGCGTTCCTCAGCAGAAAGCATAGTCATTGTCAAATACGTCTCCTTTTCTTTCATTGCACAGAATTCTTAAAACCTTGTTTTATGTTTAACTTATAAGGCTCACATTCCTCTCTTTTTAGCTTGCAGGATTGTTTCTCTGCATTTTGTCTGTTCAGGACAACTTTTCTTGATGGTTCTGTCAAGCGTTGCTATGGTGGGCAGCAAGTCCCACATTTGAAACCCATCATCAGGTACCTTAAAGCACATCAGAAGGATCCATCTGCCATGGCTTCGTCCACGGCCTTCTGCCATTTCTGGAAAACCCGTAGCAGGAAGCACAGAAGATAATCTGCGCTGCTGGTTTGAGACTTTCAGATCAGGTAGAGGATGTTTACACAGAGAAGAGGAAATCCTGAGTCATGGTGGGGGGGGACATCAAGACTGTCACTGCTGGTCAAAGTACAGCAGAGATTATTTTGTAAACCGTCCTCTCTGTGCACTCGTTCACATATAAACAGCGTCCTCTTTATCCATTCTGCTGCTCGGTCCATATCTGTTTATCTGCACCACTGCACTGCTCTCTGCTTCTCCCCCCTTCCCTTACCAGCATGAGCCACAGAGGGGAATCTGCTGTGCCATTCAGCTTAATCTACCCACCCAGCCCTGCAGTTTTCCCAAATGACACTGTCGTCGTCCTTAAATAGAGAGGATGGAAGGCCGAGTTAAGAGAGGAAGTCACAAAGCCGGGGAGAGAAGGGCAAGAGGAGTGGGGAGGGGGCAGAGAGGTGGAAAAAAGAAGAATAAGCACAGGGAAAACCAGCTTTTCTCTCCTATTTTTATCCAGTGAGTGACAGTAGAGTTAGATGATGCAAACCAGAAAAAAAGAGGGCTACATGATGATTAAAGGAGGTTTTTAAAAGTAAAAACGAAGTCACACCATACCATTGAGCCATTTATTATTCATACCTCTGGCAAATTAACGTTTGAAGGAATCTTTTAATTTAGCCAACATGTTTCTCCTCACTGGAAGTCGCACTCAGACATTGGAGTGGTCCAGCCAGACTTGGCAGAAACAGAGAATCTGTGAAGGCAGCTAAAGATTAGGGTGATGACGTGAAGGGCCTGCTAACCTCTAAGACATGGAGCATGTATTCACACTCCTGGTAGATTTGAAGTTAAAAATGTTTGCTCGTCTGGATGGGAAATGAGAGGCATCTATTAAAAAATAATAAAATAAGGTAAAAGGAGTATTTGGAACAAAACAAATGTGGTGTTTATATGTTATGGGCTGCATGGTGGTGCTGTTGCCTTGCAGCGTGAAGGTCCTGGATTCAAACTGTGGTTGGAGGTCTTTCTGCGTGGAGTTTGCATGTTTTCCCCGTGCACGCATGGGTTCTCTTTTGGCACTCCAACTCCCTCCCAATGTCCAAAAATGAGAAAATAAGGGTAACTGGCTACTCTGACACGTCATAGTTTCTTGTGTAACATGACAAAATGTGAACAAAGTGCTTAAGTACAATATGAATTCATTCAAAGCCATGTATAATCAGTACAAAATGTCGCAAGATGTCTCTAAAAACTGGCAATCTGAAAATTACAGGTTAAGCATCAGTTAAATAACGCATTCAAACATTTTGTTCATCTACATTTTTAAGCCCTGGTTATGGACCAGATGTCCTGGATTGGAAAACCTTTTAAAATTGAAGTGGATGTACTTTTCTTTCCATGTGACTGTCCTTAGAGCGGAAGGAACATGTGTGCAAATCATAGCATACAGCTGACAAGGCCACGGGTGCACTCATAAAAGCATTAATGCAACGGAGGCTTTAATTCAACAACGTCAAACACCAGCTGTTGTCTCTTGCCTCCTGGCTCACAATAATCCTTGCAGGGTGCCCACAGCAGCAATGTGCTTTTTGATAAGCGAGAACAAGGAGAGAGGTACAGTGAGGCTGGGACATGGATCCTGCTTCAGGCTTCACAAATCTGATGAAGGCTGCACACAGAACGGTTACGGTGCTGAGAGCCAAAAAGCTTTGTCTTTGCTGTTCAGTTATTCTGTGGTGACTTATAGCTTCCGCATTCTCCCGGCTACCTGAATGACGCCCGCTCCTGCTGCAGATGGATGCTTTGAGGTCAAATCGGATGAGCTGCAGGAAAAATAATTTGCATTAGGCTGAAAATGTTATTTTGCAACTCAAATAACTCAGTAACAACATACTGCCGTCCCAAAGTCATTGATTTGACGCTCTGTTTAATACTCATCTATGTACTGCTTTGTTAATGGGATCAGTGTGTTTAACAGGGACAATTATCACTGCAACTATGTGTTTGTATGCGGTGTCATGATTAAAGTATTTTCTCACAATTTTTGTGTTTTTGCTTTTTGTTACACTTAAACGTTTCGCCCCAACCAAATTTTAACATCGGATTAAAATAACCTAAGTGAATGCAAAATGCAGTTTTTTAATAATTGTTTCATTTACTAAGGGCAAAAAAGGAAACCTGTGTGAAAATAGAATTACCCTCCTTGAATTAAGTGACATTGACGTCACTTTTTTGGGTTTAGTTCACCAGCTACACATAGGTCTGGCTATTCACATACCTGTAGAACCTGGAAATCAGTTGCCATGAGACCTCAGAAAGCAACACATCATGACCCAAACTTAAGAAATTTAAGGAGAGATGAGAAATAAACTCACTGACATCTATCTGTTTGGAAAAGGGTTACAAACCCAATTCTAAGGGTTTTGGGACTCTGTTGAACAGTGAAAGCCATTGTTTACTACAGGTAAACGCAAAACCAAAGTACTGCCAGAGTGCTGTGAGGTGGGAACCTTAGTTTTCAGATCGCAGAAATTGTCCACACTGAAATAGTACTGGTTGAGTTTTGTAGTTGTAGTGTACAAGGGAGGTGGGTGGAGAGCATTTGGAAACATGGTGGCAGCAATAGAGGAGTGTCCATGAGCAAGGTGGGCGGTCATCAGAAATCTAAAGCAGTACAAGCCAGGCTGAGCTTAATCCAAGCTCAGAGTGTAGCATGAGAGCCCCGTGAGGTGTAGCAGGGCAGTGAAACGGTGGTTGAGATTTGAAAAAGACACAGAATGGGTTTCAAAACCGAAACATGACAGCAGACAGTGGTGAACCACCTAACCTGGACGAGCCAGTATGTCGCATTTGTACCAAAGCAGTGGCAACAAACACGGCAAAACAACAGACTTGCAGCTGCACCTAAAACACAATTGCAACGCTGTTTTTCCCAGCTGGGAAAAAAAAAAACTACAAGCAGTAGGCCGTCTCCGTCTCCCTGACAATCCACATCGCCAAACCCGATACGAAAAAGGACAATGCAAATCAGTGCGCACTTACAGACACTGTAATTTGCTTCATCTCTAAAGAGATGATGCCCTTTAATTTAGTTGAAAAGCCAGCATTTCGAAAAATGTTGCAAACATTTGACACCCACTACGAATTGCCTGGGAAAACATACCTGTCACAAACAGCAATTCCACAGCTGAGTGACGGCACGGCTGTATGTCTCTGGGAGAATGGAACAGCTTATAATTCACACTTTGGTTTTTTTTTTCTTCCAAAACTGTTTCAAATGGGTCTGGAATGTCGTGGAGAGAGGATGTGTAGAGGGGATCTTCATCGGGTGGGATTAGCCCCTTAGAGGGATACAACAGAGAAAGACAGAGACAGTGGCAATGCCGACAAACAAAACAAAAACACACAAGCTACCCATTGGTGGTAATATAACTGAGTTCTGATCTGTGGTATTGTAATTGTGATCCTCAAATCTGTTGTTTAAATGACCATCCTTCATTTAGACCGTTTCCACCTTTCCAGACAGAACCGTTCAGCCTCTGTGTGAACTCTGATCACCTCCCTCGACCACATGTGGAAGTTAAGTTGTGTGTCTGGTGGCAGCAATCAAACAGCAGTCAGTTTCCATGAGCGTATGTCTCTCAGTGCCTCTGGCGACCGTACAATCATATCTACTGCTCCATGTGGTGGCAGTCACAGCAATCACATGGAGGTCTAATTCCCACAGTGTGAGGCTGTGCTTCTGGCAAACAGAAAAATGGAACCAATCATAAAAAAACACCCAAACGGATCGGTTTCTGCTGAGCTTGGATCTCCTAATACTCAACTAATACTTTAAGCCATAACATTGATTCCTCGATTAAACCTCCCTCCACCTTCTGAACTGCTCCTAGCTGCCATAAACTGTCAAAAGCTTGTTTTTCAATCTCCCCCAACCTATTAGTTACCCAGCTACCACTGCCATAGTGGGGCCTATAACACCTAATCAGCATGTAATCAAAATGTCTGGTTGTATTTACTATGCAGATCACTTCATAGTTCTTTTCTGTTTATTTTATGCTTTGTTTTGCTGTGTTGCTGTTGCCACAGAGAAAAACAGGAGTTCTATTTCTGCTTTTTACTTACTGTAGCAGAACACTGCAGCGCAGAGGTCTAATCAATTCAAAAACTCACGTATGAACGCACACAAATCAGAAGCATGGATTTACACTGCTTCATGAAATGAGAACGGAAAATTCCTATCCACCCTAATGGGCAGATGATCTTGTTAATCTTCTGAGAAGTTGAAATATGGATATCGCTGCATAGCTTGTAAACACAGCCGTGAGGAAAAATTAGGACACCCTACAGAAGCCTGAGTTTTTCTAACATTTCATACTGAAAAATTCAAGTAAGATAAATAATAGAAACTGAAGAAAATATTTTCTTAGTGTGTAAAATGCTATGAAAATGTAATTTCTGATGTCTGACAAAGTTGCAGATCCCCACATTTATTCCCACCCGAAATGGCTCAAATCACACACAGGTGTCTCACGTCAGGTGAACATATGTAGAACATTACGCAACCTCCGATATTTAGTTTGGTGTGTTTCTGGCTGATTCGAGAAGCTCTCTGAGGCCTGCGGAATGAAGCTGCAGCGTCGCATTAGCCCGGTAAGAGGGTTTAAAGGGGTCTCAAAAGTATTTCAAATCTGGCATTTCACTGAATGAAAAAGTGGAAGACATGAAAAGCCACTTCCAACATACCCAAGCCTGATCATACAAGCAGACCCCAAGAGGCTAAAAGAAAGCCCCAAAACCTCCTTGCTGGCCCTATGCACCTGAGAATACATGTTTGGACGATCGGAGACAGCACAGGTATTATTGTTATGGGACGTCTAGGAGGAGGAAGCCTCCGCTCTACCATCAGCTCACTTGAACATGTTCATGCACGACACCAGCAGGCAAACTGGGCTTTAGAGCCCTATAGAGTTAGTTGGAGGAACTCATTACTGTTACTGTTTGGAAAAAATGGGAAAAAATCTAAACTTTGAAACTGTATTAAAGTTAATCCATGACTTAAAATGTCCAAATATTAATTTGGTGCTTATTTGTTTTATTTTCTGTCATTTTAGATAAGATTAAAGAGAACTTCTACACTAAAGAAGTGTTTCTTTCATAACTGGCAATATGGAGAACAGTTAATCTTTTGCTCAGAATAGACATTTTTAAAGCTGGAATAATCTGATTTTCCATGAGGCACAAAATGTATTTTGTGCAAATGCAAAGACAGGTTCACAGGTAATTTTTTTTCCAAATTCAACTCAAGTGTCAAGTCTTTGAAGGCCGAGTCCAAGTCAAGGAATTAGGACACAAATCAAAGTCTTTTACTTTTGCAACTCAAGTGCAACTTGAGTCGCCATTTCTGGTGTACAGTAAGCCAGTCACATAATCGGTGCCTCTGAGATGTTAATGCATTCATGCTTGTTATTCTAAACACAGGGCTGCTTCCTCAGGAAAGAAATGATTTGTTTTACCTACATGTGGCCCTCCCTTTGTTCCCCCCAGAACATTATATGTTGCTAGGATCATTGCTGTCCTACACGTCTCTGCAATCATGGTCCCAGCAGCACCGGCAGGTTAGCGCGCCTAATGAGGGAAGCAATGTAAACAATAAAAGGCAATTAAACAGCAAGACAGTTACTGTCACAAACAGAGCTGTCGGACTGAGCCATGGAAATGTTCTCGAGTGAATCTTAACTGAGCCATTTTAATTAACACGGCGTTATCCTCCCACCGTGAAGTTTGTTGATTTGGATGTATGCTTGGACTAACTGTGATGCAGGAAAAGAAAATCTCTCTTCAGTTTCAGCTTTTAGAAAAACACCTGGAGATTTTGGGTCAAAACTAGCTGCTATCTTTAAGGAATGCTTCTGCTTTGCGGCTCTACTCTTTAGTCCAGACAAAAGGGAGACAATGGGAGCTTTCTGACACATGCTGAGCATACCCAGCACTTGACAGGAATTCCTGCAGCTCCTTCAGTGTTGCAGTCGGCCTCTTGGCAGTCTTCCTGACCAGTTTCTGGCTTCTCTTTTCACCCATTTTGTTAAAACATCCAGTTTCTGTAAAGTCCCTGTTGTCCCATTTTTTTTCTCAAATTCTTGGGGACTGTCCTGACACTCTCATTGTATGGTATGACGTCAGGAAATATCAGGAAAAATGGATTAACTTTCCTGGATGAATTTCAGATTCATTAGATTCTCTTTTATTGTTGTTAGGTGTGTACCAAATAAGACTGAATGCTGAAGTGATCAAAAGGCGGTTCAACTAAGTTCCACTATTGGTACTATGAATGTTCACACTTACAAAACCACGTTACAGGTGCTTTTCAAATATTTTGTTGCCACCTTTCTCTGATGTCATACACTTCTGCGGTGGATGTACAGCAGCAAGGACCTGTGAAGCTAAACTGAAAATAACACATTAGCCAGATGTTTGGGTGTGTTTGCACGTCACTGCAGCAGGCGGCTCTGTTGCAGAGTGGCAACAGGTCTGAGCCGCTTGCGGTGCTGCAAAAAGTTTTCTACTGTATTTGATCAGATTTATGGTGTGTGAGAGAGATGCAGCACCATTAAAACACTAATTCAACAGGCTGAGGCCAGGTTCAGATGTCAAATCTCAGGGAGTTTAGAGGAAAGCATAGGAATCTCCATAGTTTTGGAAGGCTAACGATTAGTCAGAAGGATCACCATTTTAGCCAAGTTTAAGAAATTTGAAACAAACTCAAATAAAAAATATTTATAAGACTCTGTATATCATTAGACACTTTCCACTTTTACAAGAAACTATTAGTGGGTTTGTCATTGTTTTCCAAGCTGAACAACATCTGTGTTTCTACACAAGAGTTACATTGGTTGAGGCCGCTGGCTGAAAATCAGCTGTGATCAGTCCACTCAGTCCACCGAGATCGGGGTAAACCTATGAATTTCTTGGTCATTTGTGCAATTGCATGAAATATTTTCTGTGCTTTAGCAGGTCTCGTCGTTGTTTGGAAATCGCCTCGGCAACCAGGATGGATGAATAAACTGATGCTGTCAGCAGCCTCTGCCTTAATGTGGGAACACAGACGTGGTTTGGCTGAGAAGACACAGAGACAAACCTAAAAATGGACTCTATAGAATTTATCACCCCTAATACAGAGCTGATATGAACATGTTTAATTTGAAATTTTCCTGTGAATTGCTCTAATTTACTAAAATTTGCTCAAATGTAGGGGTTGTTAGTGGATTTACCTACATTTCTACAAATTCACTATAAATTACATGAAACTGGCTCTTGGTGGCAGTCTTTTTACAAGAAGTCCTTACATTGGCTGCTTGATCGCCCTTGGTGTAAAGAAGGTTGGCACCCTTACACTGTAATAGTTATTATCTAAGAAAACACAGTAAGTGAGGAGTGAAACAGCAAAAGGTTGTGACGTCCAGTTTTAAGATGGACATCGCTGCACTGAGTGAAATAAAACAAGCCAAACACTTCCTAATAAAACACAAGCCGCCAATTTATTATTCTGTTGCCGACTTGAATTGCATAAAAACTGTTCTCCTGTCACGCACCATCCTGCTTTATAACTTCCTACTACTGTGATATATGCCCCAGGATTAGAAGTTCCCTTCGCTGGCAGGCAGAGTGTCCAAACTGTCTTCTGTAAATAGCCCTCTTAATCCCCTGATGAGAATATTGGCTAAATTCCACACCTCTCCGTCCGGGTTAATGTATCTGAAAAACCCATTTTATGTATGTGTGCGGGAACCACATTATCTGTCCCATGCAAGCAACTCTAATTACGGCTAAAGACATTTCACACTCACACTCTGCTTCTGTCCTGCAGAGTACAGGAGGTCCATTCATCGTGGGAGACTCAGAACACATTCAACAAACGTCTGTACCAAAAATGCTAATTACTTAGGATAAATGGGACACTGCAAAAAGCACTGAGGAATCTGAGCTTTTCAACACCCATCTGCTTGCACTTCAGAAACCTGCAAATGATGATACATGCATATGGCCAAAACATCTGCATTTAAGTTCCCAAAGCCAAGACGTTAAGCACACAACCAAACTGGAGTTTAAGGTTTACTCAACACTCCTTCAAACCTGTGTGCCATCACATGAGATTTGCATGGGGCTTGTTTAAATACCAAAGCTGTTCACAGGTCGCCCATCACAACTCCCATGGGATGTTTTCACAAATTACAGCAAGAGCAACAGGAGGACAAGCATCAGTTCCTTAATCCGAAGCAACAAGGGGAACAAATAATCTGCAATCTCACGATAAACTGAAATGACATGGTAATGAGAGAAAATCATTCAAAAAAAGGAAAAACAGCAGATGCAGTCATCCCTCCTTTGGGAAGGGCCTCATCAAACATACGTTCCTATTTCTGTCTTAAGGCGAATAATAGCCTCAGGATTGAGTCCTCCTGTGAATTGAACTTCACCTGTGGACTGAAGTTCAGGGTGAATTTAGCAGATAGGTAGGCAGCTGAGTTTTTACAGCACAAATCAAATAAAAGCCGTAAAGATCAATAAAAAGAAAAAAGACACATCTAATCCTCCTGATAAAACCAAGACCACTAATGGATATGTAAATCATTTTAATTTATGCTTTTTATCTAACAAGTCTAAGCACCATCTGCAACATCAATCGCTCATTTATTCTCTGAATTTTACAACCTTGACAGCAGTATTTGTCCCCTCATTCTGCACCGGTGAAGAGGACTGAACTGCAGCCTATAGCCCGCTGAGACCTGGGTGAAGGCGGCGTTGTGCCGGCCCACAGCACCACTGCGTGTCCCTGCAGGAGCCAAGGAGACAGACGCTGCATGTCAGCTGTAATCCTGATAATGCAAATGAATTCACAGCACTTCGGATGCCATCATCAGGGGTCAGATGGGAAAAGTAAGGAGAGAGACAGATAAGGAGAAACTCGGGATAAATACTGTGTGTTTGGGACAGCAGGCAGACGAGAGGATGGTAGAGGAGAAGGAGGAAGAATTCTCACAAACAGTAAGAGTGTCACACATGTCCAGATGTTGGCCAGCAGATTACAGATTTTCTAGAAAAGATCCATGTTATTAAACAGCTGGAAGAAGAAAACCGGAAGAAGGCTTTTACTAACCCCCGGGTTAAAGAGCGTACTGCTGCTGAAAGCCCAACAGCAGAGCTACTGGTGATGACTGACAAGTCAAAGGACGCAGATTTTGTTGGAGATGGTGTCCAAGCGGATTCAGCTCCCCATTTTATTGCTATTTGTGCAGTTAAATGTGGAATGTCTAACGCTTAATCCCATTTCAACCCTTAGTCTTCATGGCTAGAAGCAGGAGGTCGGGGCCTCTGGCTATTACTGTGTTGTTTGATGTTTGTACACCTTAAAAACAGAGATTTTTCAGGGGCATACTTCAAATGAAAAAACAGATTTCTTGGTTTTTTTATTTTAATTTAGGATTCACAAAGGGGTTCAGCTACTTTTTTAAATAGGGACAGGTTGGTTTGGATAGCTATTTTCCATTCTTTGATGAAGTTTTCATTTAAAAACACCATTTTTGGTTTATTCAGGTTACCTGTGTCACTAGGACTATTAAATGATCTGAAAACTCTTAAATGTGACGAATAAAAGCAAAATCAGAAAGAATCTGTTAGTAGGCAAACAGACTGTGAAGACATGGTAAATATTTTCTCAGTTAACCAATGACCACTTCCTTGTCTACTTTGAGCTTTTTGGAGTTATGCTTTTTGTAATCACTGGTTATTATTGGTAATCACTGTTAAAAAATAAAGATCAAATGTTTTAATCTAAAACATTTTGCTTTCACAACAGCCATTCCAACGAGTTGTTTTATATTTACGGTCATATATAATGTTAATATTACACCACACATAGTGCTATGCATGTGGGTGAGCAAGTTCAATCTATGTCTCATCTGAATAGAGCACCTTGTTGTACAATATTGCTGTGAAATATTACAACATGGCCCATTGCTAATATTAAACGGTAATTCTCAAGGTTATTTCATTATCACTCTATCATAAAGAGCAGATTTATTTTGAGTATAGCTAACAATTTTGATTCTCCTACCTGAGCTGTGCAGCTATGATCTATGCAGCTCCTCCAGAGTTACCACAGGTATCTTTGCTCCTCTGATTAATGCTTTCTTTGCAAAGCTAATTCTGTTGACATCAACTCTTGGTCCTACATTCTGTCATTGGACTCTTTTAACCCCGTAGAAATCTTGATAAAAACTAAATAAAAATTACTGACATTTTCATCAACTAATGAAAATGAGACAAAAATGTTGGAGAAACAAAATTCAGTTAAGTCTAAGTTTAGTCTCACTGAAAGTGAAAACCGGTTGAACAATAGTTGGCACAGATCACAAGTTTCTGGTGGAGATTCAGCTGCAGCTTGAAGCTCTTGGAGCGATGTGATAAAGTCACAAATTGAAGTTGTGGCCATAAAAATTGAGTTCCTCAAGCTGAATAAATTAACTTTTAAATTAGTCTACAAAACTAAAAATAAAATAACTACAGATCATCAAAATTAATGAAAATTTTAGTCAAAAGACTAAATGGGCTGTCTGAATGACACTTGGTTGCAGTTATGCCCCTTTCAGATGATGGATTGAACAGGGCTATGTGAGATCATGGTTAGAACATATTTCATATCCTTACCCTGCTTTAAACTTCTCCACAGTTTTATCCCTGACCTGTCTGCTGTGTCTGTTGGTCTTCATTTGGCCGTTTGTTCAGCAATGTTTGCTAAAGAACCTCTAAGGTCTTAACAGAACAGCTGCATTTATGCTGAGTTACACACAGATGGTCTCAGGGTGGGCAGGTGCAGGTGTGTTGGGGGGGGGGGGGAGTATACAAATGCACACCACACTTTTGTGATTTTTTTGTTGAAACTCATGTATCTTAATACCTTTATGAATACTTTACCGAGGCACTGTAAATCATGCATGTTTACGCAGCAGGAAACGGTGAAGCACGATTAGATATCAGCTTCCCGAAGGCGCGTTCAATTTCTATTTTATTCGTTATATGAATGTGAAGTGCCAAAGGCTAGGGAAAGTGGGATAAACCCAAGAAATTGGATTCAGCCGTAGTGTCTGTCTCGCCTTATCATCATTAGGACCAAACAGGAATGCTATCATCACCCCTGGCAGCTTCGGTGCGCCAGGCACCGATTCAACCCCCAAAATCCCGACTCCCTAGCAGTAAAACGCCACCCAAGTCCATAAAAAATACCTGTGCGTCGTTTAGATGCGTTGAAAGTTCAGCGTAAAGCGTTTCTTACCTGTGTCAGGAGCCAGTGGTGCGTCGGAGATCACCAGAGAATCTCTGAGAAACACTTTGAAATCGGATCGTTTCCAGCAGTGGAAATCCCCTTCCTCTTCGCTCACACAATCCGGGAAAAAACATAAACAGTTCCTCTCCTCTTCTTCATCAAGCTCTCCGCTTTCTGTCGGCTATGAACGTCCATGTCCTCCCCTCTCCTCCCTCTCCAGGGCGCATTTACGCAGGCACGACAACTCCCGCGTCCCCGTTGTGCGCCAGCTGTTCCCAGGCTGACCTCTGACTAAAACAGCCGATCCTCGTCCGCTTTAAACTGAGCTTTTAATCCTCTTCAGGTCAGTGCGAAGAGAGTCGGACCTTTGGAAGCTTCCCGGGACTAACTCAGCAGCACCAGGTAACTCCAGACTCACCTGAAGGAAAGGATGCTGCTGCCTGCCGCTGAAGGCGAGGACTGCTCCAAACACTCCAATGCTGCCCTCATGTGGTCAGGAGAGACTCTGTGTCTCAATTGAATCACGAATTACCACTTTATTCCTAAACAAATCAGAAACAACGTGACAGCTGACCAAAGTGCTGTAGAAAAGATGCACGACAAAGAACATGAATAAAACTTGTTAATACACGCAAAGGGTAAAAGATTAAGACATTGATCCCAACTCGCTCGGGGTTAAAAGCCACTAAGAAAAGGTGTGTTTTTAAGTTTTAAAAACAGCAAAAGATGGAGTCTGCCTGACTTTCAGCTCATTCCACCTTTTAGAAGCTCTACAAGTCTCTAAGAGGCCCAGGGTGTAACACAAAATTTACTAAGTAAATTTAGTAACCAATAAACTTAAGACTACTGAGTGGAAACAAGCGCAGTAACATCAAATATGTTTGAAACATTTCCGACTGAAAATTGAAAACACTAAATTGTGACATTAGCTGTGTGTTTCCTTGTTACTTCAGACCATTTGACTCTTAGTAGTTTATATGGTCTATGTTGTTTCTTTGGATTTGTCTTAGTTATGTTTCCTAGATATATTTAAAATATATAAATTTGTGTAAATGCATATTAGTTGTATGATAATAATGTACTTTCATTCAATAGGGAGCCCTTTGTGATTCTTCCTCTTATCATTGGATGCACAGAAAGTCCTAGAGCTGAGAAATAGATAGGACTCCTTGTGTCTATAATAGATCGTTCAATGGGAAAGAAAGACATTAATGCCAAATTCACGTAAATAGATGGTTTAATTAAGGGTGAAATATATTACTTTTTCACACATAAATTATAAAGTAGTATATATTAATGTTGATCTAATATACCCTACATACCAAGAGCAGTTTCCAAATGAGGATTTCATTTAAAGTAAAGGTTGTCAAAACGAGCCTGCTACTGTCAAGAAGTTATCAGCCCCCTTGTTCGATCTTGAATTGATTGTGATTAATCGCATTTTGTGGTGAGCTGAGGTCAATGTCGCTAACTTATCCAGGCGTAATTACTGATTGTCCTCTTGAAACAAGAAATCACCTATACAGAACCGTTATGACAACAGGAAGTAGGGAAAAAGATCTAAAAGAGCCGCACATTATGTCCTGATATAGAGGAACTAAAATCAGTAGAGAAACAAAGTCACTGGCGACTATCAGTCTGGAAAGCATTACAAAGTCATTTCTGAGGCTTTCTGGCTCCAGCAAACCTCAGCGAGAGCTGTTATCCATAGATCCATAGAGCACAGAACAGCAGTGAACCTTCCCAGGGATGGCTGGCCTACCAAAGCTACTCCAAGACCCCCTCACCGACTCATCCAGGAGATCACAGCAGAACCCAGAAGAACATCGAAAGCTCTACCGAGCTTACTTCTGTCAGGGTTTATGATTCAACGAAAACAAAAATATCTTCAGGATCCTTTAAGACTTTTGGAAAATATTCTGATGCCGGTTTAAAAGAACAGGCATTTTTTGTAAGGTTTAGATAGGAATCATTGAATAAGGTTGGGTGGATAGTAGGCGTAAATAAATGCAATATTCTTTGGAAAACTTTTTTTGTGTGTTTACTCAGGTTATCTTTGCCTGATGATTGTTTGATTGTGATTAAAAAGCAAAAACAGCAGAAATCTGTAAGAAGGCACACATTTTTTCTCATACACTCGTGAAAATCTTTAAAACTACACGGTTTTGGTTCTGACAGACATGCTGTTGTGCCTTTCAGAATTCAGAAGTCAATACAATAGAAATGTTCTCACAGAACGCCTCTGGTTCTCCATTTTGTTCTTTCAAAAAATAATCCACATCATTTTGGGGAAGGTCAACAATCCTGATGTTGACTTAGCTTAAAGTAGTTTGTTTTTTTACTTCTGAAGTTAAATCAATTGTACCATGTAGAAAGGTGGATTGTGAAAAAAGCAAGATTACTTTGAAACCTTTAAAATTAAACAAAGAATATTCTACTGAGGAAAGGTCTAACTAAACGGATTCAGCCATTCTATCAATGAGCAAAACTTTACTTTCATACGATGACACCTATGTAACACACACACACACACACACACACACACACACACACACACACACACACACACACATACGTGGCCAGTTTTAACATTGATTTATGTGGCAATTCCAGTGATTTCAGGAGCCTGCTGCTGATTCGGGTCCTGAGCAGCTGATCCGTATGTACTGGGTTCTCAGAATTTATACAAAGCACAAAAACAACTGAGGAACTAAATCTCCATCCTTTATTTACCTGAATATTCGTGTTTTACATCAGAAAAATAAAAACTTCAGATAAAACTTCTTCTTGTCTTTTTACACTTCAAGTTTCATAAGATGTGCATTTAAACTTAATTTAAATGCACACAACATGGAGGATCCATACAGTGGCTTTGGCTTGGTTTTTACTTAAAAAAATGCTACAAACCGTTTAGCTGAACTCAACTCAACAACTCATTTAAAATGTAACGACTCAAAACAACTTCCAATCTTCTGAGGAATAAAACCAAATATGTTTAGTGATTAAAAATGGCAAACACTGGTCATGCAACACCAGTATCCAGAAACCTTAGAAAAATAAGTGAGTCCCAAACCTTATCCCTGTCTGGGGACCCTCAGGAAAACCGCCCTATTACACAGTTTGTATATGGCGCCACCTGCCTCTGAAAGGATGTAATGGCATCTAGAGGAACCATGAAACATTCAACAACATTTTCAATTTTCACCTTTTCCCCACAGATTTCCACAGAATAAAAGTAAAAAAAAAAGAATTGCATGTCAAGAACAGGAACATCTCTATATAGTTGAGATATGTTTAGCAGGGGCAGCCCAAGATGCTGGGACTGACGGTAACCATCAACCAAAGAGAAAATACACTGTTCAAAATAGATAAGATCAAGTCATCATTGCTCCATATAAAAAATAAACTTGGATTTATCTAAACATTTCAGTGGGGGATCATGTTGCTACAGTAAAAGATGAATTCATTTGAAGGTTTTTACACATCTTTACCAGAGGGGCCAATAAATATGCACATTGTAAATGCCAGTCTCAGTTAACCTGGTTAACAGTAATTAAGGGTTCCTTGTACACAGTTTATGAATTTCATTTACTGGCAGCTTAAAACAATGGCAACAATAGATAAACTCCATCTAATATTAAGCTGCTACTTCTCTAGGGGATGAACTACACATCCCTATTGTAAACCACAACAATAACTGTCCAAATAACATTTTAGTAAACCATTTTAGACTGACGTGTGTTTAGTAAATAGGTTGTCTTTTTCAAATAAATTTCTAGCTATTTATTGACTAAACTTACTCGGTTAGAAGTATAACAACGCTAATATAAGCAAAGGAGTTTTAGATTGGTGTAACACAACTCAACTGGTAAAAAAACTCCACACTAGTTACTGTAAAAGAAACCCTGTAGTTATCTGCGTAACTCGCGTCACCTTGTTCTAGGGAAACGTGTACTCAATGCATTCTTAAACAATAGCCCCAGTTACACTACCCTTGTTAAACCGATCCATGCCGAGCTCGGTCCGAACTTGGATCAGTTAACTGTGCCGAGCTTGGTTCTGACGACCGTTTACACATCACACTATCTCGGTTCCTCGCCTCCTAGTAACGATCTACGGTAGTACTGCTTTCTAGGATTGAAGGAGGGACCAAGCAAATCAAAATGGCGGCGCCCGTAACATTCAGGAAGTTATGCTTGGTTATAATTGCTTTTTGCAGAGAGTCGGGCGAAGAAAGGCAACCTTTGGTGACTTTACTTGGGACTTGGATAAGACAAACGAACATCTAATCAGGGCTTACAGACGCAGGAAACAACGACAGACGTTGAGGTTCATCACACTGCTAAGCAGAATCATCACTGGAAATCGTGTGGCACGGTAAGGAAGCTAGTATTTTTATCAATGTCTGAAGCCGCAAAATTAGTCAGCTGACTGTAAGGAGATGACGCGGTCTGCTCATGCGCTCTTTGTTATCTGAGAACCGAGCCAGGGGAAAAACCGGGCCGAGCCCACTCATCGAACTGGTCTAGATTTCGCGCGGTCCGGTTGTGTCTGGCACGGTCCAGTTCAGTTTGCGATCCATTTACACTCGATAGTTATCTCAGTTACCGAGCTCGGACCGTTCTCGGCACGGTTAAAAAAGGGTAGTGTAAACGGGGGTAAATGACTGCCATCATTACTCAAAGTGCTTCCAGGTGAAGATTAGTGGTTCATCTTTGTGTTTCTTTAGCTCTTTATAAACTGACCTCTCTAAAAGCAAAATACTAAATATACTCTAAAACCTTTAAGGCAAGGGAAACTTCAAAAATACTTTACACAAAGTGCTTTAAAGAATAAAACCTGCGGAGAATAATTCAGTGCAAATGAAACCCTAACACCGTCCCAGCAGATTTCTTTAGAGGATCAATCACTTCAGCCGAATTCACGGTGTGATCGTAGGACGTCGCAGAAATACATTTTCATCGTGAAGGAACATTTCTGACCTGGATGGTCCTGATGGTGAGCACTGACAGCCAATCTCACAGCCGAAGCTGGAAAATATCGAGCCGTGTCAGAAATGTTCTGCTTCCACACCTTCTGGTCCTCTTTGGGCGAGCCATGAGAACTTCCACAGCAGTCTCCTTTACTGATACCCCACCCTCCCCTTTTTTCAGCATCTGCGTCTAATTATAATAGCGCTAACACCCGTCACTTGGGGTCCATTAACCGCTGGACTGATACCCCTGCTGGAGCTTTCTGGTGTGATTCTGCTGCAAAACAAAGCGTACAATTTTACACCATACCGCGTTGCAGGAGTTCGCATCGGGACTGGACTTTATCCAGCTTCCACAGTGTGACAGGTTCAAGTCCCATATGTTTGAAATCGCAGTGTGTGCCAGGGTTTATCTGACCACATCAGGAAGAGAGCATGATGTTCAGTTTGTGATGGTCACATATAATTACATTCATAGATCGAATTCAGATCCACCATTCAATTTCCTGGTTATTTTCTAAAATCAGAATGATTCATCTAGAAATATTCAAGTAGAACCATTGGCATGGAACTGCACTGACAATAAACAGTCCAGGTGAAAACCAAACAAACCCAACCGCTGAAGCAGTTTTGTTGTGCTTCTGAAAACACTTGGATCCATTTGCCACCTGTTTCACAGACTCCGTTACCCTGTGATGACAAAAAAAAAACTCAACTTCAAACTAGAAGTTCACAGAGATGTTCTCAAGTCCAAGTCATGTCTCCAAAACCTGAAATAAACATTTTTGCATCAAATGCAAGCCGTCCACTCTGCCAGTAACACTGCTTTGCTGGAGATTCAGGATCTGGTTATACTCAGGCCTGCTTTAAACATTTTCTTTTAATTGCTCCACGTGTTGAATACACAAACACCGTTATGTGCTGCTCTAAATCCGAGTAGAGTAAAAGATGGATGGTGCTGAATACTGGGATATTCTGGAGCAAAACCGGTGTCGGTCTGCCTGAGATTAGAGACGGAGCTTCACCTTCCAGCAGGACGATGACCTGAAGCAGCACTCGACTGGTTTAAATGTATTGGAGTGGCCTAGTCAAAGTTCGGACCTCAATCCAATTGAGATTGTGAGGTTAGAGTTGAAGATCGCTGTTCACAAGCAAAAATCATCCAACATGAAGGTGCTGGATCAGTTTAGCCAAATCAAATCTAAACAGTAAACCTGTTTCCTGGTTTATATAAATTACAACCTAATAAATCTG
This sequence comes from Fundulus diaphanus, assembly GCA_037039145.1. Taxonomy (NCBI): domain Eukaryota; kingdom Metazoa; phylum Chordata; class Actinopteri; order Cyprinodontiformes; family Fundulidae; genus Fundulus; species Fundulus diaphanus. The sequence continues at coordinate 11,735,411 of CM073129.1, read as the reverse complement.
AATGGACACAACAGGAAATGCTTTTATTGGGATTAGCCAGAAAGGCTTTTGGAATGATGCAGCTAGCATAACATCAAAAGAGAAACAATGTCTGAGCCCCTTTAATCTTATTCTGTTCTAAAAAAAAAAAAAAAAAAGCTGTTTAATACAGCATTCAGCTGGGGAGATATCTGTGCGTTCCTTATTTAGAAGCTCCAGCTAAATTGAACAGATTGTTGTAAAGCGTTAGCAGCTCATAGTTCAACAACGTCCCTGGTTGATAATTACAGCCAGGTAGGAGCCTTCAGCACGTCCTCTCAGAGCTCTGGTGTCAAGTCTCCTTCCACTCCAGAAAATAAACATCCAGACTGACACAAGTCCCAGACAACAAGTCCAAGTCAAGGCTCAAGTCTTTAGAGCTCAGGTATAACACAAGTCTGTGGTTCTGTAGTGAAATTACAAGTCAGGTCAACATCTGAAAGTCAACATCTCTGCTGTAAGGTTAACCCAAAACTAGTCATAGCCATGGCAGATTTACATCTAAAGTAATCTTTCAAATTACCAACATGTCTCTTCTGACTGGAAGTGATATTAAAGTTTTGGAGTGGCCAAGCCAGAGTCCTGATGTCAATCTGAGTGAGAATCTATTGAGGGTTGAACAACATGTTGTAAATGAAATGCCATCTCAATATCACTGTGCGCTATATGCATATCACAAGGAACTGCTCAGACTAGAAAAAAATGAACTATTACAATAGACTGCACTCAGGGATTCTGCTTCTGAAACAGATTTGATTATTTAATGCAGCATACAAATGCTATAAAGGGTCAAGAGGTAGTAAGGTGGCAAAGTGATTCAGAAACTACAACTAAGTTGTTTCAGAGCCAAAACAGTAGAGGTTGGCTAGAGATAACTCTTTCAAGGTTAAAAGATGATAGCTGGACAGGCTACGCTGTATCCGATGCCTCTATTTGCTGTGAACCCAAATCAGAGAGACATTAATGCTGTTTGCTAGTCTATTTCCCCCATGTCATATTGTCTACTACAGAGGAAGCAAGGCATTAGGGTGATGGTGAAGAGGCCTTCCAACTTCAAAGACACGGAGCTCATCAGCAAAGATAAATCTCCAGAGGAGACATAAAGCTGCCCAGCCACGATAGCAAAGGTTTGATTGCTGTCGTGCTAAAAAAATATGTTTCTATTAATTAACCAGGGGGTATAAATCATATTTGATGTGGCATTTTTAATAAAAAGGTAAATAAAAACCATTTCTTTCATAACTGATTGTTTTTATCTTTGAGATGTCCGTCTATTTTCACATCAGAAACAAACTTCTTGAAACTAAATGAAAACGTTAAAGTTAAATTTAAATCTGCCTAGCGTATGAATAATCTAGGGTTTAGCAGACTCTTTGTATAAACTGGCAATCTTTAGAAATCAAGTATTTTGTAAATAACTTAATAATAATAATTAGAATTTAAATAACCTAAAGTGCCACACATTAAGTGAGTCCACATGTTAGGAAACACTTTTCTACGCAAAGCTCGTGTAACCTTCCATAGTGAGGTCTTTCTCTTTGACCTAAACGGTCCTAGACAGCCCTTCTAGTGGTTCTGACCCCTTACCGAGTAGGGATGACTTTTTCTTTCTTGTAGTTAACAGCACCCTAAACTGCAGACAAGTTTCACACTCAGACGAGCCCAGAGTGGCTTCTAGACTGTGCCGTTCTGGAGATTACTCTCGTAGTTTTCCAGGCAGATGTGAACGCGCCGAGTGAAGTAGCTGTGGTCCGAAATGGCCCGGAGGAGGTCAGTCTGGACCAAGGAGATGTCGTACAGCTCAGAGGTGCACGCTGTACGGGTGTCGGAGCCGTCAGGCTCCAGGAAGACCTGACAAATGTGAAGAAAATAAGGAGGAACATGAACGTGGACAGAGAAGCCAGGGGAAACACTTTAAACGCCTACAGCTGCTCACAGTTCATTTCCACGTGTTCTGAATTGGCCAAATAGAGGACTGGCTCAAGAGTTTTGGTTAAATGTTTGGTTGATAGATTGATTTGCTGGTCACCTGAGTAATGAGTACCTGATCTGCTGATTAGTTTATTGGTTGGTTTACTGACTGACTGACTCATCAACTTGATGAATGAAAGGATGTATGACGTGTGATGGTAAATATTTTAAAAACCTCTAGTTAGAGGAGGAAGTAAGTTAATGTCCTGAAACAGTAACAAACCGGATCATAACCAATCTGTTCTACTTTAGACCATAATTCATTAGGCCTTTAAATGAGGTCACCTTACCTTCGGACTAACAATGGTATCCTCATCATTCTGTCGGATATTGTCATCTATAAAGATGTGCTGAACATCCTGGTCAAAGGGGTCTATCCATAGCGGTTTCCCACCTCGGATGGAGTAGGTGTTGGCAGCCCACCTGGGTACAGAAACCCCGGTTACACAATCATTGGCAGGAGAAAAACAAGTTTTGCTGTTTGCATCCATATGTGTACCAGTCAAAGTGGTCCTGGAAACCACTCAGACCCTGCACTGAGCTCAGGTACTGGTAGAGTCCTCTCTCCCCGTCACAGGTAGACAAGCGGTCCTCAGCCCGGCTCAGAACGATCCCTTTCTTGCTGCAGCGGATCTTGCCCGGAGTCATGTCTACACTCAGCTGATCCAAAGCAAAGCAAAAAGTAAGGGTTAGGGTTAGAAACAAAACAGGCTAGGACAACAGTAGAAAATGAGCCACATGTCAAAACAAACACTCTGGAAGCATGTAGCCACATTAGGTTGATCGTCTAAGGATGATTCTTTGTCATGAACTTGCTTGTTTGCATCCAGTAGCTAAAGGCATAGTTTGCTGACAGGTTACAAAAGGAAATTAGTATCAATCAGACAAAGTTTTAGCAGCTTTTATAGTTTATGTATTTCTCCACTAATAATACATTTGCTATACGTCAGAGTTTTGACATCATAACAACCTGACCTTTTACCAATAGATTTCTGTGAATTCTGATTGATTTTTAAGTAGATTTGAGGAATATCTGAATATATTTGAAGTAGGGGTGGGCGATGTGGACTTTAAATTTTATCATGACGCATTGTGGTATTATTATGATAACAATAAAAATGATAAAAGACTATGAACAGCTTCTTTTAGTCTTTTTAGGTAACTTTGTGGTTCTGCCATCATGACAATTATAGCCCCATAAACAAATACTGTCCAAAAAAAACAAAAAACAACCACATTTAATCACAGAACATATCTTAATATTCGAAATATATTTATCACTAAACTGCACAAAGTAACTGTCTTAACATTTATCAACGCTCCATAAGAACCAACAGTGGAGGAAATAGCAAAAATAACAATTCTGACAATACTGGCAGTTTTTGGGGTTTTCCGACATTGCTAATAGGAATTTATCGATGCCAAGATAAACCCAAATTCTTATCATGGTCAGAAATCTTTCATGATAATGATAAATTGATCTGATAAAGGCCCAGCCCTACTTTGAAGTCTAAATCTGTGCCGGCTGATGCTGAAGCCTGACGAAAAGCTCACTAAGCTTCAACTGAAACATCCATATTTTGCTAAACTGAAATAACTACGTAATTTATTGAACAGCTAGTAGGCAGTGTTCAGCAAGGCAGCATTGAGGATCAGATCTTAGCGTATGTTTAGCAGTGATGCTGCTTCACCTTCAGCTCCGGCAGATCAGGGAACAGTGGATGAGCTCCCTCTTCTACTGCTCGAGACACGGCTTTCAGCACACGAGGCAGGTCTGTTCCAAATGTGCGGAAAACGATGGCAAAGTCTCGTCCTTCCCGCGCCAAGTCTTTGATCAGCTGGAAGAAGGAAGGCAGGATCCAGTGGTAAAGTCGCCCATCCTCTCCTTTAACAGACAGCTGTCTGTCTTTCTGTTGGAAACACAGAGACAGGACACGGTGAACAATGCGTGACTGGACCAATCGAAGCTATCGCACAGCTGTCTGCGATGTATGACCAGTAAATATTCTGCTTTGTGTGTCAGCAAGGAAATCAAGCATGTCTACGCTGATCTAACTTGGCTTGGACAGCGAGTCCTGTGAACAATGAAGGCAGCATCCCGCCTGACTCAAGAGTGACAACATCAGCAGGGATTTAGAACCAGCAATGATAAATTAGAGTGTCTAAAGCAGGAGGGATCACGGGGGAGCCCAGCTTCCTTTCAGGGCATCAGGAAGGGTTCCAGAATCTCTCACTTGCCTCGATGCCCTCAGGCCAGCGGAGCAGCTCCAGATGTTCATCCAAAAGTCCTTTGAAGCGTCGGCCAGCAGCAGAGGTGAAGCCTGGTAAGCGTCCAAACTGAGAGTAGTAGCTGGCGGCGTCGCTGCTGGGTGGGAACATGGAAGCCGACTCACTCAGCCACTCCCACCTTCCTGTAGGAAAAAAAAAACATTCAATGTCAAAATCTAGCAGAGTGCAGGAGTGTCTAAAAAGAATGTGACATAGGAAGGCCCTTTTTGAGGGAAATAAATAAAATAAATATCACATAACTTTCATATCGCGCATGCATTGACTTTTTCAACAATTCTCTCTTGCGGTTTTCAACAGCAACGGCATTGTTTCTTATGGTTTAATATTGTCCATATGCCTTCTTTAAAAATTTCTAATTCTACTCGTAGGACATGCGCACTTCCAACCTTATTATGCTCACGTTGATCGGGCGCTGTGTTTAGTTACCTGACTGATACACTCCTGATCAAAATCTTAAGACCAGTCAAACATTTGCAAGAATTTGCATTTTGCACTATTGGATCTTAAGAAGGTTCTAAGTAGAGCTTCACAATGTTAAAAGGACAAATCAGTGCAAGAGACAAGAACATTTGAGCAGGGAATTGTCTGAAAACTGCATTTATACTCAAACATGATTTTTTCAGCTGATCAAAAGTTTAAGACCATAGCTCAAAAAAACCCGAAAACCCCCCAAAACAGAAATCAAAATGTCAAAAAAAAAGGACTCAGTAATGAGTAGCTCCACCATTCTTGTTGATGACTTCAAACAATCGTTTAGGCATGCTCGATGCCAGTGTTTCCAGGAGGCTAGTGGGAACGTTGCTCCAAGTGTTGAAGATGGCTTCACGAAGGGCATCCATTGTCTGGAACTGATGTCCATTTTTGTAAACTTCCCTTGCCATCCATCCCCAAATGTTCTCAATTGGGTTTAGATCCGGGGAACATGCAGGATGGTCCAAAAGAGTGATGTTATTCTCTTGGAAGAACTCCTTTGTCAGGCGGGCATTGTGAACTGCAGCATTGTCCTGTTGAAAAACCCAATCATTACCACACAGACGAGGGCCCTCAGTCATGAGGGATGCCCGCTGCAACATCTCCACATAGCCAGCTGCTGTTTGACGCCCCTGCACAACCTGAAGCTCCATTGTTCCATTGAAGGAAAACGCACCCCAAATCATGATGGCGCCCCCACCACTGTGCCGTGTAGAAAACATCTCAGGTGGGATCTCCCTGTCATGCCAGTAACGTTGGAAGCCATCAGGACCATCAAGGTTAAATTTTTTCTCATCAGAGAAGACAACTTTCTTCCACCTTTCAATGTCCCATGTTTGGTGCATCCTTGCAAAGTCCAAACGGGCAATTCTGTGGCGTTGAAGAAGACGTGGCCTTTGAAGACGTTTTTTGTTTCTGAAGCCCTTCTCTCGCAGATGCCGTCTGATGGTTATTGGGCTGCAGTCAGCACCAGTAATGGCCTTAATTTGGGTAGAGGATCGTCCCGTGTCTTGACGGACAGCCAATCGGATCCTGCGGCTCAGAGCTGGTGAAATTTTTTGGGGGTCTACCACTTGACTTTTTTGTTCCATAACCCTCAGGATCATTTAAAAAATGCAAAATGACTGTCTTACTGCGTCCAACCTCAGCAGCGATGGCACGTTGTGAGAGGCCTTGCTTATGCAGCTCAACAATCCTACCACGTTCAAAGTCAGTGAGCTTTTTTGCTTTTGCCATCAGGAGGTCTTGACAGTGTAAAGACTTCACAGAAAATGACATGGAATCCAGATGTTTGCACAGCTTTTGGCTTTTAAAGACTATGGTCTTAAACTTTTGATCAGCTGAAAAAATCATGTTTGAGTGTAAATCCAGTTTTCAGACAATTCCCTGCTCAAATGTTCTTGTCTCTTGCACTGATTTGTCCTTTTAACATTGTGAAGCTCTACTTAGAACCTTCTTAAGATCCAATAGTGCAAAATGCAAATTCTTACAATTTTTTGACTGGTCTTAAGATTTTGATCAGGAGTGTATCTTATCATCTGTTCTTAAATCGGACATGCTGAGTATGACAAAGGGAGGAAGAACTACTCAGAGTAGCAGCTTTCTACTAAGGGTAGATCAGTCGTTTTTTTTCTGAAACGACGCTCAGAACAAAGACGCACAGCGCAACCCGCCCAATCATAAAGGCGTCTGCCCAACCCATCCATCAGTGGTGCGCTCCGATCAGCACCTGCCGCTCACAGAGCGAGACTGTGGTACACCATCACACCAGAGTTGCAAAATGATTAAAAAAAACTTGGTTTATTATTATTTTGTTTACAATTCAGCTTGGATTTTATGTACTGTGCAGCATAGCTTTGCTGCGCGCGCTGCTGTGCGCGAATGCACGCGCGCGCAGCTTAGAGGGAACAGAAACAGTTCCTGTATCGGTCACGTGACTTTCCCGTGTTGATGCGCGCATCCATAGATATCCATAATAAAGGCTTTATTATGGATATCTATGCGCGCATCGACACGGGTTTCGCTTTATGAGCTCGACACATGCGCCGACGCATCGGTGTTGCCGGACCCATCACTACCAGCCACACAACCAGTGTTACAAGCTCTCAACATGGTTGACAGTTCGTCCAGATACAAACTAAAGAGAACTGGGGACAAAATCCCGCCCTGCCTCACCCCATTACTAACTTTGAATGGAGCCGAGACACATTCCCCCCAAATTTATCTGCAGTGTTTGCTGAGCATACCAATACTTCAAAATACAAACAATATACTCTGGTACACCTTTCTGTGTCAGTTTCATGAATAGTTTTCTGTGATTTACCCTATCAAATGCTTTCGATGCATCCAGGAAACACATAAAAACTGAAGAGTTCTGCTTATTATATTTATAAATAATCTCTTTTAGAGCATATATACACATCTGTGCCCAGCCTAGCCTTAAAACCAAACTGGTTATCTGTAGAGTTGATAACCTCTAAAATCCTGTCCAGCAGGACTGATTCGATAATTTTTTAAACTATACTGGCCAGCGCTATCGGACGGTAATTATCAGAACTGCCAATCTTCCCAGTTTTACCTTTGATGACAGGTACTAACAGGACACTTAAAATAGAGTCAGGTAAAAGACCGTGTATAAAAAAGGCTGTAAAACATTATTATTATTATTATTATTATTATTATTATTATTGTTATTGTTGTTGTTATTAATAATAATAATGTCCACTAAGTCCATGATGCTGCTGTGTGCAAAACTGTGGTAAAACTATTTTAAAATTCAATAACTATCTTAAATACAAAAAGTGATTCATTTGCTCATCCACTGTCATTAAACTGGCATGCAATAAAGCTGCGTTCATTCCAAGCTTCCACAGGAGACAAACACAAAAGCAGCTTAGGAGGGCCAGCTCTGTCCTGGGATGCTCCCTGGAGCCAGTGCTGGTGGTGGAGACAGAAGGAGTGGAAGGAAAGTCACTGATGGACAACGTCTCCCAGCCCATGCAGGGAGCTGTAGCAACGCTGGACATTTCTTTCAGTGACAGACTGATGTGTTCCTGTGTATCTGGGACGCAGCAGTTTGTCCGTAGTGTCTGTAGAGTGTATTCTAAGAAGCGTTTCCACACACAGCTACTTGTGTAGTTTTCCAACATCCTCGTCAGCTTCTTTCTATTTAACTTGAATATTTACTTTTTTAATCTAAATATATACCATAATACTGTTATTATTCATATTATAATTATTATCATCATCATTATCAATTAATAATTGCGCTATATTTTCCCCCTTTTTTAAGTTCATTCTCTTCTGAATAACAAATGAACTTTGTATTAGCTTTTTATTGATATTATTTAATCCAGAGCACAGGTCTAGTCTATCCTGTCTATGTTTTTTTTTTTTTTTTCCTTTTTCCACCGTCGCTCCCACATTTCCCCACTGTGGACGTAAAGGTATTTATTTTCTCCATTTTCTAGTCCAGTGAAGAGTCCTCGGGAATCCGGATACGAGCTTATTCACTCAGCTGAAAATAGTTTCTGCTTTCTAAAGAGCTTGTCGGCTATTTGTTTCCACCTGTGTTCTAGAGGAGCAGCAATAATGAGCTCCCTGTCTGTCAGCTGAAAGCAGCTATGATGACGCCGGCCGGCTTTTTACCTCGTTTGCTCATCCTCCCCCAGGTGACGGTGGTGAGGAAGTAATCCAGGGCAGCAACAGTCCCCTGGCCGGTCACCGAGTCCGACACCAGGATAGTGTTGTTCAGGTCCATGTGTAGGATCAACTTTCTCTTTGGAGCGTGGTTCGCGGTGCTGCTGAGTCCCCGAGGGACCGACACCGCGGGGCCACCCGCTGTCCCCCGCCCCGGCTCGCCGACACCTCCGTTCTCTGTGGCTTCGTGTTCCTCCGCCATGACAGCGCTGCGGGTCGACACAACAATTTCTGTCTCAGGCTAGGCTACCTAGGCTCTCAACCATGAGTTTGTTTCCGGTAGAACGACCCATATCCACAGACATAAATACGTAGACGCTGAATCGCAGGTTGACGTAGCCGCCATATTGGGAGTGGCATAGTGGAACATGCCGCATTCAAGTGCAGCGTGGAATTGTACCGACCGGTTTGTTGTACAAACCAGACCAGTTGGCATCACATTTTACACTTAATAAACAGAAACTTAAGATTGTATTTATCCATCATTTCGTTTTACGAACAGTATTTGCTGCTACATCCAATATGGCGGACACTGTGACGTATAACAGCAACTGGCCAAACCGGTGAATGAGGCGTCTACGTCTCTGCGGATATCTACAAACGGATATTCCTTTAACTCTCTCAGGGGTGCACAGAAATATTTGGCAGCAACAAGAAAATTACCTGATGTAATCAAGGAAGTTAAAAGTAAATAAATCCGCAGGCTCCGATTGGTTTAAAGGAGAAGTCCGGTCAAAATCAGAATTAAAACTGCTGAAAGTACTTTAAATATAAAATTATTACATACTGTTCAATAAATGATAAACTTTTTTAATTAAGAGTAATTTTCATTTGAAGGTCCTTTTATGGGGGCCGCCATCTTGGTGAAGAACAGTACTGCCACCTCCCAGTTTGTGACGTAACGGTGCAGTATCGACTGTAGAGCAAGTCCCGATGCCCTATCTGTCCCCTTGTAAATAAATACCCGTATTCATGCCGAAATATATTTTTTAACCTCTTAAACAAAGATAGACATGGTATTAAGCATTTAAGCATGTAATACTAATTTTACATTTAGTATTAGAGAGACTCTGACTTCTGCACAACCAGCTTTGTTTATTTCTCCTCAGCTGTTACAGGAAAGGTGACTTGAGACGGTGCGGATCGGCCTCCTTTACCCACTTCCCAAGGTGAGAGAAAGAGGGGGCTGAAAACTTAACTGCAACCGGGCGCTCATAAAGTTTCCAGATTATTACAGAGAAAATCATTCTTTAAAATGTTATTTCTTCAAATAATGTTTTGTGTAACTCGGGATTTGCATTGTGAATGGGTTGAAACACATGTCAAATGTTGTTCTAAATTAGTTAAGCTAATTTAACTCCATTCCATGTTCCTTAAATCAGATCTGCAGTGAACCAGGATTCACTGAATTATTCTGATGATCAGCCACTTTTGTTTTGTCTTTTGTTTCTTTTGCATGTAAATAGTTCCTTAGCTTAGCTTCTTTTTTAATCTTCATTTTGCTTAGTAGTTTAGTTAGGTTTCACTAGCCTAGCAGAGAGGATTTATTGATTGAAATAGTGTTAATTTAGATAAACAGCATTACATAGTGATGTTCTCTGGATGTTCATTTTATTTCTGTTTTTAAATTCTTGAACTTGAAGGGAAGTTGTCACTCCTTTATTCTATGTGTGTGCAGAGTTTGCTGTTAAAAGATCGCTAGTGCTCGAATCACCCTTTAAACTATTTTCCTGATATCAGCTCTAGAGCTGATATCCTCCAGACAATACTTAACAAAGAGTTATTTATTAAACATTAAATAACTTTAAACAGTGTATAATTGTATAACAATTACAAGATCAGGATCTCGTAATAATGAGATGTCATAATTATGAGAAAAGACTCAAGCCGGGCATACACTGTACAAGTTTTTGTGCTTTTCAGGCCGATTCGTGTGAGAATTTTTTGGATCGGGCCAAGTTTCAGCTTGATCGTGCGTCCTGCGTTGTGTAGTATACGGGGGGTAACGAGGGGCGATTCGCCTCTCACGACCACCTCCCGATCAGGAATCAGACGGTCGGTTGAAAATCAAACATGTTTGAAATTCAGTCGGCCCTCGTGAGTGATCGTGAGCGACCGTCTACGAGCCGATTTCCCCCGACCTTGCACACACGCAAACAAGTAGATTCTTCTTCATCTTCTCAAACGAAAACATAGGAGCGGAGAGAAGCATGACGGCGGTACGTGTGACATGGAGTCAAACTACGGAGGAGCAACTCGTAGATTTGCCAAGGCAGTGCGTTTCATTCTAGTGAGCCTCATATTTAACAGTGAGCATTGACACTTCCGCCTTTTTCTTCTTCTACTGTTGACATTTGGCTCTCAGTAACGAAAGAAGACAAAAGAGATGTCATGGTTTTTACTGATTTGACCCACATGCAGAAGACACTCAGGGGACAGGGAAAAAGTTTAAAAAAATGTATTTGACTGGTTGAATAATCAATCTGGAACCCGGAACAGGGAACACAGAACAGGTCTTTAACTGCACACATGAGAGGACAGCTGGGGTTAATGGATGTTGATGGATCTTAGCTTACTTGAGGTGATGGTAACAGCCAGAGAGGAATGAGTGGGGCCTGGGAGTCTGGTTCAGCTGGAGAGAGGTGAATCCAATCCAAGTGAGGCTTTCATGATGAAATGAATGGAGTGTGAGCATGTTGGAGGGTAAGCAGAGTTCGAACACAGGTGAGTCCAAGGAAACAGGAGGTCACACGCTGCTAGCCAGGAGCTTCAGCCCAAGGAAATAAGTTGAATTGGTGCCAGATAACTCTGGAACTGAACTGGAGCAGAATCCAGTACTCAAGAGTAACCTAGGAAGTAGGAACACACAAGGTCGGATTCTTCTAAGTCTGAGAGTCAGAAACGACAGGGATGCTAGAGTCATACCACATTGGTTAACAATCAGGCAAAGAAGTGCTGGCTGCAGGCTCCTAAAATACTCCTCTCCTGATGAGGCTTGATGGGTAACACCTGCTGCTTCACCCAGCCACCCTGCTTGCTGACACCATCTAGTGGAGGAATACTAGACTGCACCACCCACAGGAGATAAAGGCCGTTTCTCAATTCACGAGAACGCAAGTACGGACTCGCGTTCTCGTCAAGTCCGGTCTTGGCGAGAACACAGGAAGATCGGACTTGACAAGAACGCAGCACGTATGGTGTATTGGAACAGAAGCGTACTTGTGACGTCATGAGACGCACAGTTCTTTAGCATTTCTTTAACATTCAAAACTATTTATATACTACACCACAATAAATCTTATTGAAAACATTTTTAAAACAACATTTTTAATTTCTAAAAAGCCTAAAAATTATCTTGCCGCGGTGCATTCTGGGAAAGCGGTCAGTCTGAAGAACGCACAAGTCTGCTCTGATGCATGCTCGATAAAGAGGGCGGGCGAGAACAACATCCGGGGATGTGGTGCGTTCTCGCTCTGGCGTTCTCGGCAATCGGAACAGTGCTCGGGCTGAGGCTGATGACGTGTCACGAGCACACGAGACCGCTCAAGAACGCATATTGAGAAACGGCCAGAGTCTCGCAGACCCTGATAAGAGAACCATTATAAAGATGTAGTTGTCATTTGTCAGGAATGAAAGCAAAGGGTATCATAAATGCAATCTTTGATCTCTTTGGTGAATGTGATGTGTTTCCGTACAAATCTTAACCCTCTTTGTTCCTTTGGTCATTTTGATAAATTAAACATTATCCCACTTCGTTAGCAAAAAATCTAATATCCTGCAGTTAAACTTGATTTTCTTTGATGTTTCCAATCATATCTTCTCATATTGCTTAATAGGGGTTCAGGTCTGAAAGCTGGGGTGGGAATGTAATTCCAATGAATTCCCTTTTTGGATCAAGATAGCTTGCCATTTGAGGGAAAAAAAACTTTTAGGGCAGTAATCAGTTAGGGGAAGAGCCTCTGACTTGGTTCACTCTACTTTATAACCAGAGATATGTGAGAAGTGATCTATTATTGCAAGCAGAGAGGAGAAAGGATCTTGTGGGTCTGATACAAAAAGAAGAATGCCGTCATCATACGTTTGAGACAATACCCTGTATGCAAGAACCTGGGAATGTGGGCTATTTTCAAATTGCGACCGCTAGTGGTTCAAGAGCCAGGGTAAAAGAAGTGGAGAGAAGGGATCCCCCTGCCTCGTACCCCTCCCTAGCTCAAACTAAATCTATTATATCATTAGTCAGTACAGCAGCCTTGGGGCATGTATATATAAGCCTGATTCAATTAATGAGGTTTTTGCTGAAGCTAAAGCAGTCCAGAGTAGTAAACAGGTAACCCCACTCAATCCTGTCAAATGCCTTTTTAGCATCCAACGAAAATAGCAGGAGTGTGACTGTTCTGAACTGCCCACATGATATCAACAAGTCTTCTCTGGTTATCAGAGGAAAATGGTGAGCGAATTAATTCCACCTGATCAGGATGGATAAGAGATGTTATCACCCTGTCTAGCCGGTTAGCCAGAATTCAGCCAAGATTTTACTTTCATTGGAAGTTATGCTTATTGACCTGTAATTTACACAATCAGAGGGGTCTTTTTCTTTTTGGAAAATGAGTGTAAAAAGGGCTTCTGACAAAGAGGATGGAAGCATTCCTCTCAAAAGAGATTCATTGTACATATTAAGAATCAACGGCACCAGTTATTCAGGAAAATATAAAACTCGGCTGTAAAGCCGTCTAAACCTGGCGCCCTACCGAAGGCAGATGTTTAATAACTCAGACTATTCCCTCAGTGGTGAAAGGTGAATCCAGATGTTCTAGCTGATCTGATGCTATAGTGCAGGGATCGGCAACCTTTACCACTCAAAGAGCCATTTGAACCTGTTTCACATAGTAAAGAAAACACTGGGAGGCACAAAACCCATTGGAAATTTGAAATGAAATAACACTGCATATAACAGTTTTTTTGCAACAGAATGGACCCGCAGCAGAATCAACGCACCTCTGTGCTTGTTGTTGATTTTTCCACACAAAGCAAAAAACTTCTACTGTTGTTTTTTGGAAATCATCAACTCTGCTAATGTCAGAGTTTTTATTTTGAATATAGCATGGTGCGAGTAAACGCACGTCATGGTCGGATTATTTGATTTTCAGCCCGTATAAACAGTGCATTCGGAATACTTTCTTTTCTTTTAATCCAAACACATTTTAATCACATCCAGGAAAGTTACGCACGTAAACGAGCTCCTGTCATTAACCAGCTAACAAGCTAACAGCCGCATTAGGCGAGCTATCAGACTGACGTTCACAAGCCACAAACCAACTGCTGTTCACGTTTCCTCACTTTGAAAATGAACCGATATAGTAATGACTCTTACCCTGCTGTTTGGTTCTCTTCACCCTCATCAATGACTGCATGTTATTTTTGACCCTGTGTCACCGTGGTGCCCTTGTCATTTGTAGAATTTATTACAAAAAGCAGCATTTAAAATTGTTGCAGTATTATTTGCAAATGTGTGTGGAGATTTGTGTGTCTGTATCTCAATTTGTGTGTGTGCAGTGGGATTTGAAAATGTGCAAATAAACCTGTAAATGTGTGAGGAGATTTATGTGTCAGACACATAAATCTCCTCACACAATCTGCAAATGTGTAAAGCAACTTGTGTGTGTAATCCGGTTTGCAAATGTTTAAAAATCCACAAATCTGTATTCAGATCTACAAATGTGTGCTAAGATTTGTAAATGTGAATTATTGATTTGTAAATGTGTACTAAGATTTGTAAATCTGTACTAAGATCTGCAGATGTGTAGATCAATCTGTAAGCACACACAGATACACTTATGTCTAAATTATTTTCGCTTTAAGACCCAGAAATACAGACAAATCATTGGTTACAAGTCAGGCAGTTTCTATGTTGGTTCTCTTTACACACGAGATTTTTGCTACACTTCTGTCGTGTGAGATCCACAAATGCGTAAAAGGATTTGTATGTGTAATATGTGGATTTGCTGCCCTGAGCTCAGGCTCACAGGCTGCCTCTTCCGGCTGCGGGTTTCTCGTTTTAATGAGAGACTTCTCTTGTTAAAACGAGAACCTTGTAGTGTGTGAATAGACAGTACAAACGCAACGCAAACCTGTTTTCACCGTGTAAACAGAGCCACAGACAGTACCACGGTGCTGCAGGTGTATCCAGAGCATAGTTGTTAAGTATAAATAATAACTGTCAAATCTATCAGATTTCAAGTAGGCTACTTGCTTTATATGCATGACCTACCTTGTCACTCCTCAGTGCAGAAACGCATTCCCCCGACAAATGACGACTTTTAAAAAAGAAATAAAGGGCGTCCCTCTGTCTCTCCATCTTCTCCTATGACACACACATCCTGCGAGCTGATGCTGTTGTTATAAGGAGAAAATGATCTTGTTTTAACAAGATAAGTCTCTCATTAAAACGAGAAACCTATGTCGTTAAAAGGAGAAAGTTATCTTGTTATAGCAAGTTACCTTGTCACCCGTCTGGCAGCAAAACGCTTCGGTACGATCCATGAAAGTCACGTGAACTTCCGCAGCCAGTGAGCCTGAGCTTAGGGCAACAAATCCAGATATCACACATACAGATCCTTTTACGCATTTGTGGATCTCACACGGCAGAAGTGTAGCAAAAATCACGTGTGTAAAGAGAACCAACATAGAAACTGCCTGACTTGTAACCAATGATTTGTCTGTATTTCTGGGTCTTGAAGCGAAAATACGTCAGACATAAGAGTCTCTGTGTGTGCTTACAGATTGATCTACACATTTACAAATCTTAGCACACATTTGTAGATCTGAATACAGATTTGTGGAATTTTACACATTTGCAAACCGGGTTACACACACAAGTTGTGTTACACATTTGCAGATTGTTGTACAGACACACAAATCCTCTCACACATTTACAGGTTTATTTGCACATTTTCAAATCCCACTGCACACACACAAAGATGCAGATACAAACACACAAATCTCCACACACATTTGCAAATAATATTGCAACAATATTGCCCCCATGCCCCAGCGACATAATTATTTTAAACAGCTGAGCCGCATCAGAGGGATCAAAGAGCCACCGACTACTGCTGGGAAGCTTAAGATTCAACAGGAATTTCTTTGTCATTTTCATTAGCCTTTGACTCTGGCCAATAAAGATCCATCCCGATCCATTAACCTACTAAATGCCATGTTAATTTTTCCTGGCTCGGATGATAGATTTTCATAACTATCTCTAAAAACTATGATGGTATCCAGACTTCCTTTGCTAAGAGTCTGTCTGCTTTAGTTCCTTCTTCAAAAAACCTTTGTCTAGTGCGAAATAGAATTCTGTTTCAGTTTAGTCCGTTTGTTCAAGTTAGTGGAGGAGGTCTCTTTCTTAAAATTGGATTCAATGATTTTAATTTGTTGTTCAAGGTTTTGCAACTTAGTGATACTTTCTTTCTTTTTATGAGAGGCATACTGGATCATATGTCCTCTCAAAAATACCTCTAGTGGCTCCCATGCTACCACTGATGGTCCTCCTGACTCAACCCTCTGCATTTTTCCGGGCTTGGGACCGGCCCAAAATGGGACACAGGACTTCGTTTCCCCCTTAGGGCTGCATTAATTCTGAGCAGTGGACACAGATACATTAAATACTTTGAAAATATAGATAACTTCAATGAATTGTTGCAATGTATTTACCACAAACTAAGGGTGTGGTAAAGGGCAGCCTCTATATCCCTGGTTTGGTCTGAGATATGTTGAAGTTCACAAGAGGGGCCTGCATTTTCTGCCCTGACCTGTGCTTGATACAAGAATTTGATCTACACACGTTTTTAAATAAAATGATAAAATAAAGAAACAACCCCCCCCTGTCAAATCAAGACTGTTAAGATCAGAGAATGTCTTTTCTCATTCACCCCAGCCTGTATCTTCTCCATAGTGAAGGTACACGTGTGCAACTTTCAAAAAACTAATTTTAATCATTCAGCTGATTAAAAATAAGTTAATCTGTATCAGCAACATCCCTATCAGTAGTATAACATCATGAAAAAAAATGGTTAAACCGGCTGTTTACAGGCTCATCTGCTAAAAAAACAGTAGCACTGAAATTATGAATATTCCTTTTCTATAAACACAGAAACAGGTCCTACTTACATTCTTAATTTCACTAAGCTCAATATCAGACCATGTTTTAGAACTTGTGGCAGCTTTATTTTTATATTGAGGTGTGTATCCTATAAGGTATATTGTTGACCATTTGGCAGTCCCACGTGAAATAAGGTCTCCAGTGTGTGTAGCCTACCAAGGAATGGTTCATGTTCCTTCTGGTAGTCTGCCACCTTGTGGGGATTTGGTATAAGCAGTTAAGTAAATAGTGTAACACTTCAATAAAATATTAACCACTTGGTCTCACAGAAATATGTGAAATAACCACAAATCTGCAACATTTCAAGCCAAAATGAATATGAAAAATTCTTAGTACCATAAGGGAAATTTAAATATATAAAAAAATCTATCGAAAATAGAACTGCAAGCAGTTATTAACGGGTTCCAAGCCCACGCACCGCCCCCTTTGAGCATGTTCCTGGACTTCAGCATTCAACACCCTCATCCAAGCCCACCTACGCCGCACCCCCTTTGAGCATGTTCCTGGACTTTAGCGTTCAACACCCTCATCCAATACTCTCCTTCATCATCCATTGTATGGACGAAACCCAGCCTGCGCTCTTTTGAAAATATCCATTTCTTTCTTCGGTAAACGACAGAAACGTACATCCAACGATTGGGAATGCCTCCCTGTGCAACCGGGAGGACAACAAGTCGTAGGCATTGTTTAGATTCCAAAAATAAACTAACTAAAAGTACGCTCGAAATCACCCGTTTTGTCATGTAGTAGACAGAGCAGCTGTGCTTTTTGTCTACCCCGCAGGACCCGGATGTAGCGCTGACGTCACGCGTGAACTGGTCTATATGCTGGAGATAGGCACCAGCAGCCCCGCTATGGCAAGCCGTTTTAACATAAATTCGGTTTCGTCTGACTATCCGTAATTACATTCCAGATATCTTAAAATGCATTTTGACTAGACAAAACTACATTTTGACTATCCGGAATGGTAATTTAAGATATCTTTATTTACATTCTGACTAGGAAGAATAATAATTCAAGATATCTTCAATTACATTTTGACTAGTCAAAATTCCTTTCAAGATATCTCAAATTACGTCACCGGATTCGTCATTGAAAGCGTCACACATCCGTAGACGTAATTTAAGATATCTCGAACGTAATTATGACTAGTCAGAATTACAATTTAAGATATCTGAAATAAGACATTGCGTGTAAGCCCCTTAT
This sequence comes from Fundulus diaphanus, assembly GCA_037039145.1. Lineage (NCBI taxonomy): Eukaryota > Metazoa > Chordata > Actinopteri > Cyprinodontiformes > Fundulidae > Fundulus > Fundulus diaphanus. The sequence continues at coordinate 11,717,599 of CM073129.1, read as the reverse complement.
TGGCTGTAAGCTGCCCAAAGCTGCCTGAACATTCAATGGCGCTGGCTGTTTTCGACAAAATTGTAAGAAAATGCCACAATATAGAAAGAGCTTTTTAAGTATGGGATATGCAGAGAGGGCGAAAATAGTATACTTGAAGAATGCTTAAGAAATTTGCAAAGAATTTCGGATTTACTTGCTGCCGACGCACACAATGCACTGAAAAACGGCTAGCTGAAAGCGCTACTGTCGACTCATGTCCAAGCTGGAAATAAGGAATATTCCTCAGCCCGGGCCAGTTCAGTTAATAACCAGATGCAGTTTTTACACTGTGGTAAAGCATCTGCCTCTTGGGAATTATGGTAAAGCCAGCTAGCTCTTGATTTTCACATGCGAGACGGCACAAAGCATTACAGCACCCTCCTTTAGCTTCTCTGAAAACAAAAGCGCACGCCTCCGGTTCCTGTGTGATGACATATGGCAAGCCGTTTCGTAATTCAAGATATCAGTAACGTCATTTTGACTAGTCAGAATGTCAATTTAAGATATCTTAAATGGAAAAGCTGAATAATTCAAGATATCTCTAATTCATTTAGAGATATCTTAAAAGGAATTTTGACTAGTCAAAATTACAATTCAAGATATCTTAAAAGGAATTTTGACTAGTCAAAATTACAATTCAAGATATCTTAAATTAATTTTTTACTAGTCAAAACTGCATTTCGCCTATCCAAAAATACATTTAAGATATCTTGAATTATGGTGGCATTTGAGATATCTTTAATTAGAATTATGACTAGTCAAAACTCAATTTAAGATATCTTGAATTGTAATTTTGACTAGTCGTAATTTAATTGTAGATATCTGAAATGGGTATTTCAGATAGTCAGTAATTCATTCGAGATATCTTGAATTGACGTCTCCATACAACTCAATGGAAAATCTGATGTCATTTCGACTAGTCAGAATGTAATTAGAGATATCTCGAATAGGTATTTTGACTAGTCAAAATACAATTAGAGATATCTTAAATTGCTAAAACGTCTAGTCATAAAACAATTTGAGATATCTCGAACGTAAGGGCGGTAAAACCGAATTTATGTTAAAACGGCTTGCCATAGCCCCGCAACCCCATGAGGAATTAAGCGGGTCAAAAAATGGATGGATGGATGGACGGATAGATATATTTGTTTGTTTGTTTTATTAGGATCCCCATGTTCTAAATAAGCTGGAATTGATTTACTATTTCCTCTTAATATATTATTCAGTGTATTCCATAATTGTTTACTATCATGTTTTATTGCTAGAATAAATATGTGTGTGTGTTTGTAGAGATCCATCCATGATCAAATCCTGTCCTCTGTTGGAATTTTTAAATGTATTCCATACAACGCCACATTAAAGCATTAGTGTAAATATATATATATATATATATATATATATATATATATATATATATATATACACACATGATGCATACATATATACATACAAAATTATTGAAGTGGACTTCTAAGTTTTAATTGTATACCCCTTACTTAGACTATTAATGGTAAGAGTTGTTGTAGTTGCAAAAACAAGCCACGAGATAGAGCCCTTGCTTAATTTTCTGAAAAGCTCTTTACAATAGGTTTTTGTCAAACTATCTAAATAAATATTCCTATTTGATGAACGGTTTGCTCTAAAATTCTGAAAATATTCATGAATGTCCAAGAGTGTTTTATCTAACCACACGATTTTTTGATGGTCATTAAAAAAATGGATTCAGAGAAAAAAAAAATTAAACTTTATAATCTTGTATCATTAATTTTTTAAATCTTGTAAATTGGTCAAAATCGCCTGGATTTTTACCAAACTGAAAGACATGTTTATTCTGGCTGTGCTTTACAGATAGAGGCCATTTTTATTGGGATTGACCAATATTTGTGGAATATACATTGATTTCTCCATTTTACAAACTTTGAAAAAAACAGAGTGTGGCACTTTCAAACACTGGAATACATGCAGTGAGAATTGTTGCACCTTATTCAAGGAATACATCCTGAAAATCTGAGCTTGTTACACCACACAAGTGATTTTAGGTGAATTTTTGAAGTTTTCAAGTTTTTTTCCACACTTTTGGAAATAGGCCCCGCCCACTTGTTTCAATAAATACCATATTTAATACTTTAGTTAAGGGCAATGTCTGGAAGGGAATGAAGAAGGTTTTGTAAAATTCCGATCAGCCATTCTTGCGTAGTAGATTTCTTGACATCACAGCGCCCCCTAGTGATGGACGATCCTCAAATGCGGGTCACATGTGCAAAATCTTATTTGTACTATGGGTTATGAAGGACATGTCAAAATCTGTTATGGTTTTACAATAATCAGCAATTACATTTAGAGCTAGCTAGCTAACAATCACTTATTTTAGCGTTACTTTTCGAAAAAGTCAAAATTCAAAAATCCGCCGCGATAACTTTTTTTATTTGTCCATGACACGCTTATATATAAATTTTTGCGCGGATTGCACAAAAAATGTAGGAGGAGTTTAACAAGAAAGGTTTAACCTTTGTAGCCATGTAGCGCGAAAACTAGCTGGGAAACGAAGGGTGTGCCAATTCCCTTTATTTTGCAGAATCATCCATTAAACAAAGTGCCATCAAGTTTTTGAGTGTAGGACCAGTAGTTTGGTGGTTACAGGCGTAAACGCATTGTCCTTTGTTGAAGCGCCCCCTAGTTGTTGAGGGGTCTGAATTTCTGGGTTTGAGTAGCGGTGCACATTTTGTACTTGGATACCTGATCCAATTGATTCGTTACAAATCCGCATGGGCCGCCCAACGCGTTTTAGCGGAGAATAATAATTACCCGTAATAATAATAATAATAATAATAATAACTAGAACTGCAAGCAGTTATTAACGGGTTCCAAGCCCACCCACGCACCGCCCCCTTGAGCATGTTCCTGGACTTCAGTTCAGCGTTCAACACCATCAAAACTGGAACATCTGGGCTTCAGCACACCTGTTCGCAACTGCCTACTAGACTTCATCACCAACAGACCTCAGTTAGTCTGGGTCGGACAGAAAACCTCTGATGTCATCACCCTCAGCACGGGCTTTCCTCAGGGCTGCGTCCTGAGCCCCCTGCTGTTCACCCTGATGACACACGACTGTGTCCCCAGGTTCACCACCAATCACATCGTGAAGTTTGCAGACGACACGACGGTGGTGGGCCTGATTAGAGACAACAACGACCAGGACCAGGACCAGGACTGATCCTGAACGTGGAGAAAACGAAGGAGATCATCATGGACTTCAGGAAGAAATGGCCTCGCCATGCTCCACTTCTCATTAACAGCTCAGCTGTGGAGGTGGCCAGCAGCAATAAATTCCTCGGGGTGCACATAACACACAACCTCAGCTGGTTTGTGAACACCATGTCACTGGAGAAGAGGGAACAGAAGCGCTTGCACTTACTGCGGAGGATGAGGAGAGCCCACCTGTCCCCGCCCATCCTCACGACCTTCTACAGCAGCACCATCTATCTGCTCCCCACTCCCTTCCAATTAAGCATGTCATAATATTTATTACTTTCTTGCATTTGTCTAAAAAAAGTAGATGCAATGCAGTTTTGCATTGCATTACATTGAAATGACTGTTGTCATTTCAGCTTTTAACTTTTTGCTCTCTCTTTTTTCTTCATAGTAGGTACACCTGATCTGACGTTCTGTTAACTGTGACATCATCCAGAGAAGACAGATCACCCGCTATTACTATCTAATGTAGAACAGATTACTGGATCAATGTGTGCTTCTGTGTATGTTTGTCTCTCTTGTTGTGTCTCTGCTCTGTATTCTTTAACCCCCAGTCGGTCGAGGCAGATGACCGTTCATACTGAGCCCGGTTCTGCTGGAGGTTTTTCCTTCCCGCTAATGGGTGGGTTTTTTTTTCGACTGTCGCTTCATGCTTGCTCAGTATGAGGGATTGCTGCAAAGCCATGGACAATGCAGACGTCTCTCCCTGTAGCTCTATGCTTCTCCAGGAGTGAATGCTGCTTGTCGGGACTTTGAAGCAATCAACTGGTTCCCTTATATAGGAAATTTTTGACCAATCTGTATGATTGATTTTGACTTTGTAAAGTGCCTCGAGATGACATGTTTCATGAATTGGCGCTATATAAATACAATTGAATTGAATTGAATAGAGTCCATCTGTTAAACCTTTTCTGCGTCGCACAAAGACACGATGGTTGGAACCAAAGATCTCAACTTTGGACTCATCAGACCAAAGCACAGATTTCCACTGGTCTAATGTCCATTCCTTGTGTTCTTTAGCCCAAACAATTCTCTTCTACTTGTTGCCTGTCCTTAGCAGTGGTTTCCTAGCAGCTGTTTTACCATGAAGGCCTGATTCACACAGTCTCCTAACAGTTGTTCTAGAGATGTGTCTGCTGCTAGAACTCTGTGTGGCATTGACCTGGTCTCTAATCTGAGCTGCTGTCAACCTGCGATTTCTGAGGCTGGTGACTAGGATGAATTTATCCTCCACAGCAGAGGTGACTCTTGGTCTTCCTTTCCTGGGGCGGTCCTCGTGTGAGCCAGTTTCTTTGTAGCGCTTGATGGTTTTTGCGACTGCACTTGGGGACACTTTCAAAGTTTTCCCAATTTTTCGGACTGAATGACCTTCAGTTCTTAAAGTAATTATGGCCACTTGTTTTTCTTTACTTAGCTGCTTTTTTCTTGCCATAATACAAATTCTAACAGTTTATTCAGTAGGACTATAAGCTGTGTATCCACTTGACTTCTGCACAACACAACTGATGGTCCCAACCCCATATAAGAGGCAAGACATCCCACTTATTAAACCTGACAGGGGACACCTGTGAAGGGAAAACCATTTCAGGTGACTATCTCTTGAAGCTCATTAAGAGAATGCCAAGAGTGTACGAAGCAGTAATCAAAGCAAAAGGTGGCTACTTTGAAGAATCTAGAATATAAGACATATTTTCAGTTGTTTCACACTTTTTTGTTAAGTATATAATTCCACAGGTGTTAATTCATAGTTTTGATGCCTTTAGTGTGAATCTACAATTGTCATAGTTATGAAAATTAAGAAAACTCTTTGAAGGAGAAGGTGTGTCTAAACCACCTCCTCCATTACCATCTGTTACGCTGGTGCCACCGCCAAAGACAAGAGCAGACTGCAGCGTGTCATCCGGTCTGCAGAGAAGGTGATTGGCTGCAATTTTCCATCTCTCCAGGACCTGTAAGCCTCTAGGACTCTGAGGCGTGCAGGGAAGATTGTGGCCGATTTTGTGACACCCCAGTCACAAAATATTTCAGACACTTCCCTCTGGCAGGAGGCAGCGGTCCATCAGGACCAAAACCTCACGACACAAAAACATTTTTTTCCCATCCGCTACCAGCCTTATTAACACGGCCCAGAGGCCCCGTGACACTTGACTCTGCCTCTCTCCCCTGTTCAGGTCCTACAAGCTACACCAACGTAGCATCTCCAGACCTTCTGCGTTACATTAACGCACAGTCTACCGTGTATATAGCTTTCTGTGTATATATATATATATATATATATATATATATATATATATATATATATATATATATACACACAGCGTTCACTGAGCGAGAGGCGGGTTACACCCTGGACAGGCCGGCAATCTGTCACAGGGCAACACAGAGACAGACAGGACAAACAACCATTCTTGCACACACTCACACCTAAGGACAATTTAGAGAAGCCAATTAAACTAACAGTCATGTTTTTGAACTGTGGGAGGAAGCCAGCGTACCCGGAGTGAACCTACGCATGCACAGGTAGAACATTCAAACTTCATGCAGAAAGACCCAGAGGATTTGAAAGACCCGGGAGGATTTGAAAGACCCAGGAGGATTTGAAAGACCCGGGAGGATTTGAAAGACCCGGGAGGATTTGAAAGACCCAGGTGATTGAACCCAGAAGGCAACAACACTTCTCACTGCTTCACTGTGCAGCCTCTGTTTATGACAGTATCATGTAAATCTTAGGCACAAATAAAGTGTTACCAAAACAAAAGTAATTTGTATAGTAAGTATAACAACCACTGACTTTAAAGTTACCTGTGAAACGTTTTCACACAGCCAAACTGCTTGTTGTTGCAACCAAATGCTATGGGGTTCTGTGTGAGAACGGAGTAGCAAGATGGCGGCCAGTGACCTCCCCTAGGGACTGGCCGCCATCTTGCTACTCCCTACTCTCACACTTTTGCAAATAGGCCCTGCCCACTTGTTTCAATTGTGTTCATAAACAGACACAATAAAAAATGCAAAAAGCATCATGCTAACCTTTAGAATTAGGCTTATTGGATTTTACTACTTAATAACTCTCTGTCACAGCCTCTAACCTGCTGGTGATACACTTGGGCCTGGTGTCTCCTGGCTGGCTTCTCCAGGTTGGTCACTGCTGCAGGGTTCTGTCTGGTCCTGGTCTGGCCCTGGTTTTTGCCTCTTTAAGAAGAACTGTGAGATATTCTCTTTTCTCTTCATTTGGGCTCTACACAAAATAAGGCAGCCTGGTATTTAGACTCCATGACTGTATGGCAAAGACAACACTATTTTAAATATTATTTAAACTATAGTTTTTAGTTTTCTGTAGCTAGCTAAAATAATACTAAATTAAAAATAGATTAATTAAATTAATTAATATAACTAGTTAGGTTATAATTCAAAGCTTTCATATGACATAGCCTATTTACATTTCAGTCATTATAAACTTAACAATGGTTTTTCACATATTCTTACCACACACATTTCAAGCAAGAGCTGGGAGATATATCCTGGCCAAATTAATAAAACATTACAGGGCAGCATGTGCACTGAAACATATGTTAAATGATCTATCAGCACTAGCATGGCTAATATAATAAACGAGGCATAAAGACATAAAGCTTATGTATATAAGTGTGTGTGTGTGTAAAAAATCCATATATAATCAAATACTGCCATCTACTGGAAATTTTAAATCCCTACATGGGCACATTTCGGAAATGTTATTCTCTTTAAATTAATAAATAAATTCTTTAAAAATTAACAGTTTGCTCTAAAATTCTTCCAATATTATATTTATATTCAATTTATTTATTTATATAGCGCCAAATCATGAAACATGTCATCTCAAGGCACTTTACAAAATCAAGTTCAATCATATTATACAGATTGGGTCAGATTATACAGATTGGATAAAATGTCCTATATAAGGAAACCAGTTGATTGCATCAAAGTCCTGACAAGCATATATATATATATATATATATATATATATATATATATATATATATATATATATATATATATATTTAAGCTATATACACAGACACCGATCTACAGACAACAGCAATTATCAACAAAAAGAAATCAACAAAAAACCTAATCACCCTCAGCACGGGCTTCCCCCCCCCTCCCCACAAATCATGTCTATCCAGTAATTTAGGACCATTTTGTTTGTTTTTGGTGTTTAATGTACTTTTCTCTACTTCCATCGCTGTACCCATTAGCACATATTGTGTTTATGCCGGAAACACTGTAACTGTAAAGCATGAGGATTATCTATCATAAAATCTTACTTATGGAAGGTAATTCCCCAGGATCTGGTTCCTGGTGTCCTTTTATATGCGCACCCATAAGCGGAGTAAAAGTCTGGCTTCCTGGGACGTAGCTCTGGAAGTTTGCTTACTTTCAATACAAAACCGAAATTATTTATTAAGTTAGACAATCGTTTAATTCAATCAATTGGTCCCATGTAGCCCCTAAAGGGGTGACGTTTTCAGTCAGTTGATTTAATGGAAATCGGGTGAGAATTCACCGGATTCAGAGTGTCTGAAACATAAAGTACATTTTCCTCAATTGACTTGTATTCTCTATGGTCTGACCTAAGATGGCAGCTTGGTCTGACCTAAGATGGCTGCTTTGACGTCACTTCCTGTGATGTGCCCAAATATGGGCAAAATGGCCGCCCTGTTCAAAGCTCTGCAGTCAGAGCTCTGGATGATGAAAGCTGTGAACTGATCACAAACTTCATAAATTCGTTAATAATCAACGGTTGGCTCTAAAATTCTGAAAATATTTATGGATCTCAAAGAGTGCTTTATCTAACCACAGGATTTTTTTTATGGTCATTAAAAAAATGGATTCAGAGAAATAAAATATTAAACTTTATAGTCTTGTACCATTTATTTTCAAAGTCTTGTAAATTGGTCAAACTCGCCTGGATTTTTACCAAACTGAAATCCATGTTTATTCTGCATGTGCTTTACAAATAGAGGCCATATTTTTGGGGGTTGAACAATATTTGTGGAAAATACATTGATTTCTCCATTTTACAAACTTTTAAAAATTCAGAGTGTAGCACTTCAAAAAAAAACAATACATGCAGTGAGAGAATTGTTACACCTTATTCACAGAATACATCCTGAAAATCTGGGATCAAAAAATTGATTTTAAAGCATTTTTTATTCTTTACTTTATTGTTTTTATTATTCTCCAGGTTTTTTAACACTTTTGGAAATAGGCCCCGCCCACTTGTTTTAATCATTACCATATTTAATACCTGAGTTCAGGGGTATGACTGGAAGGGGATGAAGAAGGTTTTGTAAAAATCCGATCAGCCATTCTTGCGTAGTAGATTTCTTGACATCACAGCGCCCCCTAGTGACGGACGATCCTCAAACGCGGGTCACATGTGCAAAATCTTATTTGGACTCTGGGTTATGAAGGACATGTCAAAATCTGTTATGGTTTTAGAATAATCAGCAATTACATTTAGAGCTAGCTAGCTAACAATCACTTATTTTAGCGTTACTTTTCGAAATAGTCAAAATTCAAAAATCCGGCGCGTTAACTTTTTTTATTTGTCCATTACGCGGTTATATATGGAGTTTTGCGCGGATTGCATAAAAAATGTAGGAGGAGTTTAACAAGAAAGGTTTAACCTTTGTAGCCATGTAGCGCGAAAACTAGCTGGGAAACGAAGGGTGTGCCAATTCCCTTTATTTTGCAGAATCATCCAATAAACAAAGTGATGTGAAGTTTTTGAGTGTGGGACCAGTAGTTTGGTGGTTATAGGCCTAAACGCATTGTCCTTTGTTATAGCGCCCCCTAGTTGTTGAGGGGTCTGAATTTCTGGGTTTGAGTAGCGGTGCACATTCTGTACTTGGATACCTGATTCATTAGGTTCGTTACAAATCCGCATGGGCCGCCCAACGCGTTTTAGCGGAGAATAATAATTACCCGTAATAATAATAATAAATAATTTAAAAACAGACGAAAAACAATAGGGTTCTCTGCTCACAGAGCAGACGAACGGCATAGCCGTTCGCCTGCGCTGCGGGCTTGGAACCCTAATAATAATAATAATAAATAATTTAAAAACACTAGAAAAACAATAGGGTTCTCTGCTCACAGAGCAGACGAACGGCATAGCCGTTCGCCTGCGCTGCGGGCTTGGAACCCTAAATAGAGTAGAAGAACGTGAGCTGCTGGCAGGAAGGATCTTCTGGAGCTATCATCTTAAATAACGTGAAGAAGTCCCTTGCTCTGTTGATTCTTCACTGTGTTTTGGAGAGGAGTGAAGTTATCCATCATCTTCGGCAGCTTATGCAGCATTCTTTTCTGGACAATCAGCTCAGCGGTTCCGGTAGAGGATCCTCAGCACAGGACCAGCTTTCTGGGTCGGTTTGTTCAGCAAATGAGCAAAGAATTGCCCTTTCTAAAAAAGACTTAGGAAAGATGGGCAATGATGCTTATCTAGCTATTGGTTAGATTGGATCTCAGTTTCCTTATGAATAAGAATCTCCACCTATAGGCTATTCAATAAGGGCGATTGTAACACTTGTTTAGTAAAAATGTAATCAGAAATTTCCATCGAGGAGAGAGGAAACACTGAGGAACTCCCGTGGAAGCCGCTATAGATGCTACAAACTAGACGCTTAATGTTGAAATGCGTCCCTGCACAATAATATATCTCCCATACGGGTCTTTGATTGATCTTACAGTTTGAAGTGGTATTGACTTATGTATAAGAATAAGAACTCCTCTGGCGTGACTGGTAAAAAAGAGTGATACACCTAACCCTGCCATCTTTTGGTTATCCGATGTATTTCTGGCTCCATGAGATTCTTGTAGAAAAATTATTTTAGATTTAAAATATTTTAGTTGGTCTAATACTTGTTTCAATTTAGTTAGCTTCCTTATTCCTCTGACATTTCAGCTTGTAATTTTGATATTTAAAATATTTCCTTTGGTTGTCTTCTCCATATCAGATTATTCAATTTACTGTTAAACTAAAATAAATTAAGTAAAGATGGTAGCCTACTGAAAATGCAGGTTTGTACATACATTCACACATTCAACCGTACAAGATACAGAACTAGTTGTGAACAACCCCCAACAGAACCGTTACAGTATATTCACACAAAAAATGTATTTATTTGGAAGAAATCTTCTTCTACGCTTCATTTTAAGATGAAGCGGCTTATGGCCTCTACTTCATTCATTCTCGCAAATATGCTTAATTGGCTGAAATCAGGGAAACTGTCAGGCAGGCAGACATCTAAGGTGGAAAGTTGGTGATGAAGGAGGAGAGGCAGTGAGGCAACAGAGGAGAGAATTGCAACGGATCCGGGAGAAGATAACAGCCAGAATCAGAAAATGTCTCTTTCTCTCTTTACGTCAGCAGAGGAAGCATTTAATTCGGGCCGAAAGTTGTATTTACAAGATCAAATTGAGTGACTCGGTCTCTCTATGGATCGCGCAGCGCCTACAGACAGCGCTGCTGCTCATGGTGGCGTGACTGCAGCTGCTGGGGGGGATTAGTGGTGATAGACGTGATTTCTTGATTATGCTCGTGCACAGATCTGTAATACTTTTGATTGCGATTCAGACAGGTGCAGACTGCACCGTGCAGATCATTTTAAAGAGGCAGTTTTAGCGCATATTCAGAGAGAAACGGGCTGCGGGGAGCCGAGGTGTGTTGCTGTGGCCGTGTTTACCTGCTGAAGGTAACCGCTGTGAAACGATCAGAAAAATTTCTCTGATTAATAACATCTTAATGGAGCGCTCTGTTATTGTTACTCTGCTTTACCAGTTCTCTCTCGCTCGTCATCGAACACATATCAAATCAAACGACTTCGTGTTTGTATTTTGCGGCATAAATTGTGCGTCAGACTCAGATTTAGAAGCTTTGTTACGACGTTTGAGTTGTAACTGCAACCGCACGTTGGGCTCGATGTTGTTTTGGTGGCTGTCTTGCGTCCTCTTGTAAAAATTTCGCAGTTTCCCCCCTCACAACATTCTTCTAATCCTTCAGCTTTTGTCCTTTCAGGTTCTAAATTGTTCTTTGATTTCAATGTGTAGTTCAGCTACTTTTTCTCTTCTGCAGGGATCTTCTGCATCTTCTGCTCAAATCATTCTGCAGAATAGCTTTCTCACTTGCTGTTACGCAGGAACAGCTTTTTCTAGTTTAAATACATTTTTTGCTGAATACCTTACGCAAAGAGTTACATTTTTAAAGTGGTTTTTGGCTTAATTTTGATTAGAACAAATAACAGCAAATTGGACTGTGGGAAAGGCGGAGCACCCGCAGAGAACCCACACTTCCACGGACGAGTACATGCAGACTGAGTCCCAACCAGGATTTCAGGTGGGAAACTGATTCAAAGCACCAGTACCAACATCTGCATCCCTCTGGAAGTTTAGCTTTTTTAAATTTATTTACATGGCAGATGGTAAATGCCTTGTACTTTTATAGCGCTTTATCAAGTCAGACGACCCAATAACAAACCCCAGCAAAACTCTAATATTGTTTTCCATTTCTATGATTTGAAGCTGCTAAGGGGTTCTTCAGATGTTCTATTATACAAGACTGGAAAATATTTGCTAAAGGTTTATCTACATTTTCTGGAGGAATTTTCCTCTAGAAATTTTCTGCAGGAATCGGTTCAGGCTGTGTCTCACTGCTGCTGGTAGCTCTGGGAATCGGTTCAAGCTCAAATATGGATTTGAAGCTGTCTCACCAACTTTTTAACTTATTCTTCAAACTTTTACGTTTGAACTCCAAATATCTTTTGATTCGTTTATTTCTATATATCAGATACTTCTCAAAACAGGACACAATTGGTTCTTCAAGGAATGGACCTGCAATGATTAATATACACAGGCAATCTTCCTTTGTACTAAAGATATTTTCACAAAGCTTGAGGAAACAGAACATATTGGTAAATCTGTCCCAGACTTTAGGGCAAATATCGAAATTTTGGCTCTCAACCCTAGGCCAGACCATTAGAAAAACTGTCTCGTAGAGCTTCATAAAGTCTTCTTTAGTGCATTGTCTGTTTGATCTTGTAAACGCCTCCAACAAAACACACTTAATAACGTCCCACACATGTCTACGCCGTTTGTCCTCTAAACTGGGATCCTGTGATGTGTTCTTGCCTGTTTTTGATTCTGAAGGATCATTTACAGCAATGTTTTGGATACTGTATCCGCCATGGTCAAGTTCAGCCAACATTGCCTCCATCTCAGAGGCTTCTGGGATGGTTGGTAACTTGGGCACTCCCTCTTTGAACCACTCTCTGGCTCTGCGGTATTTACTGTAGATTCCATGTTTCCCCTTTGTTTTCCTCATCTCTGTACAGGTGAGTGCAGCACAGCCTTTGATACTTCCAGCTATGTGATTCACCTTGTCTTTCTTCACACTAAGCTCAGCAGAAGATAGGATTTTCTCTGTCACTTCTTCGATAACTGATAAATTGAACTTTTTAACAGGTTCAGAATCAATCATCGCTGCACAGCCCAGAATTTTCAGAAGCGCTTCAGGGAACTGGTTGCCCACAATGGCTTTGACATCTTCCCGAGTGACAGGTCGGCTCTTTTCAGCCAAAACCAAAGCAGTGAAGAAATCCGTTAACTCCAAAAGCAGATGTTTCTTCAACCATTTTTTCTGTTTATCGTCGACTGACAAAAAAATCCAGCCACATGTCTTCTGAGATGCTGTGGAGCAGTTCTTCCATTTTCAGATTTTGAGATTCCATTTTTCTTCTATGAACTACAGACCCGGCTGCAGAAACAAATTACAGGGGGGGGGGGGGGCATTCCATTTTTTTAGGGGGGCACACTTTTTCAAAAAACATTTTATATGCTTTAGGCTGAACAGTGGCTCTGTGACTACTCCTACAGGCCTGAGAAAGAAATTCTCAAAATCCCAAAATCTAAAAAAAAAAAAAACGAACAAACAAAAAGCAATAGTGTAGTCAATGTTGCCAAATTAGGCAGGTTTCCACCCAATTAGGCTTCTTTTGAACACATTGAGTTGGAACAAAAATAGCTTATGGGCAGCTTGTAAAAATTTGGGAAACTTTTCACCGCATTTGTTGGGCTGTTAAAAAGAATTACTAACAAAATATATCAAAATAGTTGTCTATGTCTGGAAGAAAACTAAAAACATTTTAATAAAATGCCATCTCCTTGAACTCATTTTACTGGTCAATTTATTTTTGAAATGAGTCGAATCTGTTCAATCTGGCATCATCAATGAATAATAGTTAGAATTAATAATATTGATTGTTATAATAAAACAAGAAAATGATAATGGTTAATCAAATGTCACTATGAAGTATTGGTCAATGTAAATGCCCCAAGAGGGGTTGAGTTCTAATCAACTTTAAAATATTTCATGGCTGTGTGAAAGAGAAATGTTTGATTGAGCTCTGTAAGAGAAATTAAGTTTATATTAAGGTAGATTACTCATGTTGGGAAGCTATTGATAAGGTTTTTTTTTCCGGTTGATATATCAATGTTAAAGTGATTTTGTGTGTTATTTGGTTGCCTGCTTGTACATTTTGTGCAGATTTTTTTTCTTTGCTTCAGCTCAGTTGTGTGCTAACAGCATGTTCTTATGTGTTTAATAGTTCTGTGCTTTTAAGATGAGTTTTTAGATTTGGCCTTGTCTTTTTCTTTTAAATTGGGCAGGTTTTATGCTGGTTTGGGCTGGAAACTAAGTCAGATACAGCAACCTGTAGTGCTGTGTCTTGACTCAAAAGTCAAGCATCAGCTACACGCTGATAAACACTAGCGCTGGTGTCTGGCTGAAGTAAAAATTCATACTAGCAGAGGTTCTGTAATTACAGCAGCTAGGGAGCACGAGAACCAGAACAAGGAGAGTTCCCTTCTGCCTGCACGTAACCCAAGTTTCTTCAGTTTGGCAGTTTTTCTGCTTGGTTTTGCTCCTGGTGCTGCTAGCTGTCCTAGCTAACCCTCCTAGCCTGAATGTTTACTCCAGTGTTGACTTCAATGCTGATGTTTCAAACAGAAATTAATAGCGCTGCTTACAGCTTGTTCTTGTTTGCTTCGTTGTTACTTTTTATAATTGTTTGGTAATCAGACCGATTTATCCCGCTCTACCGACACCTACGGTAACTAGCAGGATCGCAAAGAGGGAACCAGAGCACGGTAGCAGGATCCACAGCATGGCAGAGAAGGAACCAGAGCACAGTAGCAGGATCCACAGCACGGCAGAGAGGGAACCAGAGCACAGCAGTAGGATGTATAGCTTGGCAGGAAGAATACTTGCTGGTCAGAGTTAGAACAGGATTTATAGCTTGGCTGGATGAATACTTGCTGGTCAGAGTCACAACAGGATTTATAGCTTGGCTGGATGAATACTTGTTGGTCAGAGTCACGATAGGATAAATAGCTTGGCTGGGTGAATACTTGTAGGCCAAAACCACAGCAGGATTAGCAGAACGGCAGGGTGAATACTTGTAGGCCAGAACCACAGCAGGATTAGCAGCCAGGCAGGGTGAATACTTGTAGGCCAGAACCACAGCAGGATTAGCAGCAAGGCAGGGTGAATACTTGTAGGCCAGAACCACAGCAGGATTAGCAGCAAGGCAGGGTGAATACTTGTAGGCCAGAACCACAGCAGGATTAGCAGCAAGGCAGGGTGAATACTTGTAGGCCAGAACCACAGCAGGATTAGCAGAAAGGCAGGGTGAATACTTGGAGGTTAGAGTGACAACAGGATTAGTAGCTCTTCCTGAGGCTCAGAGGGGAGACAGGTTAGATCCAGCAGCAGGCAGACACAAACATGGTAAAACTGAGGCAGGAAACAAACAGCTAGCAGGAGCAAACCAGCCAGACAGGCGAAGAGTGAGTATGGTCTGATGACGAACCGGCAGAGAAGTGAAAGCAGAGGAAGGCTTAAGTAGGGAGGCTGGCAGGTGAATTGAGTCTGACTGATTAATGACCAACAGGTGTGACTGACTGCAGAGGGAGTGAAGGGAAAGCTGTGTGAGGGGGAGGAGGAGCTGAAAACCAACAGAAAATAAAGTCAAATCATAACTAAAACTCTAACAAGGAGGAAGAACTGAAAACTAATAGAAAACAAAAGCCAAGTCAAAACTAAACCCTGACACCCCCCAATACATCAGAAAAATTGCAAGTATTTGAACTTTTCAGGCCAAAAATTATTTTACAGCACCCTCCCCTTGCTCAGGTACGAGTGTGACAACCAACACCGATCTCCCCCTACCACCCAATAACAGTCTTTCCTTCACTTATTGCTATATTATACAAACATGTTGCAAAACATTGGTAATAGTGGTGCATTCTGTGTATTTTCAAAGAAATAACCTTCATTATTCTGTACATATCAGTTTTAAAACGATCTAAAATGTTTGAATCATCAAGCTTATGCCAGATTGAAGTCGGCTGGGCTAATACATCTGACGTTTAAATCATCATGGAGGACAGCAAATTAACAATGGATTTATAATTGTGTTTGACCCAATTAAACATTAAGCTTCCTATAGTCATGTCCCATTTTGTGAATGATCACAGATTGTAAAATTGTGGCATATTTACTGGATGGTCACTTTTGTCCCTCAATAGTTTAGTACAGTGCTGTCAAACAGTATTGTCCAACTCCTGATTCCCTGTTTTGTTGTTTGTCGCACTTTAATGCTTCAGATCATCAAATATTAATGTTAGACAAAGATAATTATAGGAAAGATGCAAGTTACTTTGAGGGAACAAAAAAAAAATCTAGATTGAGCTATTTGGAAGGAATTAGCAACAGAGTAAATCAGTTAAATGTGCCCAACGACGTGGAAAGCAGAGTTCAGTTTCACTCACCACACCAAAGCGTGAAGAAGCCTGCAAGGCTCAAAGCACTTACAAGATAACTCTGAGGTAAAGGAATGAAGCGGTAAACTGTGAGGTCTTTGTCTTGAGAGAGAAAAATAATTAAAGCAAAAGTCAAGCATTTCAAACTTCTATAGGAAGAATATGTAGATCATAAATGATGGTCTGGGTTAGTGGGAAATAATCAGCTTCCTGCAGTTTAGTGGAGTTGGAATTTCTGAGAAAAAGAGTTATAAAACATGAGCAGTAGTCTTCACTAGTTTTATTAACTAGCACTTTTCCCAGATACTTCTGGTGTCAGGGGAGGAGACAAGTGAAAACAGAGCAGGCCTTTCCATCAGCAGTTAAAACAGTTTTATTTTTTCAACCATTCCGATTTTCCACAGCAGCATTAAGAATCTTTTTCACTTTACATCTGCAGTTCATGACAAACGAGGAGAAGAGTTAAGCTGGGCAACTTAAGACAAACCTGCAACACTGAGCTGGAGCAACACGGCATTGGAGCTGAGGGGAAGTCTTACAGCCTGTACCAAAAAGAAGTCATGCATATTTCGGTTTATACCAAAGCCTTCTGACACTTGCATCCACTTGATTAAATATTACAAAAACGGGGAAAAAGAAAACGACTTCTCCTGATCCAACTTCCTGAAGACGCTGCTGCAACTCACAAAAATAATTTACACACATTTAAACAAGCACCACTCAAACTCTACAGATTAAACGTTAAAGTCCAAGGCGTCAGCCAGGGATTCGAAGGCCCGGTCCGTCCAGGTTTTTAGCTTCAGACCAGAGCTGAAGGTGTGCTGATGACAGCTGAGCTTTGAAATAAGGCAGCAGATGGACGTCTCCAGCAGCAGATCTGCTGTGAGCTGCTAACAGGACCTCTGACATGACAGGTGTGGAAAGTGTTTGCACTGGATGAAGAAAATTACATGTAGCTTATTAAACCTTAAGCGGTTACATTTAGGAAGTCCTTACTTTACTACTCTGAGGGCGTGAGGGTCAAAGTGACAATCTGACGTGAAAACAGTCAAAACCATGGAGACCACATCCAGGAATGAGCTTTTTTCTTTTTTCTTAAAACCTCAATTTGGACACCGGTGCCAGTGATGAGCACAGATGAGTCCCCAGCTTCCAGTTCGCGGTGGCGCTTTCACCTCAGCATTGGTAACTAGTCCACCTCCTCCATGTTACTGTAGGACGGAGCTGCGCACTCTGCGGAGTGCACGAAAAGGTCGGACGGCACCTCCGGGGTGAGGGTAGGGGGTCCTTCAGGATCCAGGTCTGTCCCAAACAGTGACTGGCTAGAAGCCTGGAAAATAAATTGGTGTGAAACGTGAATCAGGCTAGTGCGGTATTCTCAAACATTCACACAGGAGACAGGAAGTAACACTTCTTCTGTGGTTAGAAAGTGAATTTATTTAGAAAGCAGCATTTGGGCAAGAGAAAAACACTATTGCAACAAAAATAAAAAGATGTTCCTCTTAAATACAGTACTTTGACTTCAATAATGACAACTACTTTGTAGTTTTAAATTGTGAAGATCATTCGTAACGATTTTGACATTGAAATTTCTAGTCATTTTCAATTCTGCAGCATCTTAAAACAGTAGTGATTGTGCTCTCTACATGATATTACATCCTTCCCCACAGCTCTTCTCATCAGGCTCAAAATCCCAGAAGTAACAAGTTCTAATTTACATTATAACTGGACACACATCAGCATTGCATATATCAGTGTCAAGCAGACCAGTTTATAGGCGATCCAACAGATTGCCTGACGCTGCCATAGCAGCGCTGCAATTTCCCTGAGACTCAGAGAACTGAAGGATCCTTTCAAAAAAGCCTCGGCATGAAGAAGGCAGAAATGTGATCTAGCTGGCCATATTGCTGCCATTTTGCATTTTATAAATTAAATAAAAATTTTAATACATCAAAAATATATACTTTTAAAGAAAAAGCAACTTTCAAAATATATAGGTACAATTTCTTCTAGTGCTTAGAAGTACTAAAAAAAATAGTCAGGATGGAGCATAACTCTGGATTTAGAGGCCGTCAACATGTCACTCTGTAGCTTATACAAAAAAAATACTTTCCACGAAACTTAACCCCAAAATCTCAAGTCTGCTTATGGCTTTAATGACATTATTCAAGATAATATCAAGCTAATTAAGATATAATAAGCTATTACTAGGCATGGGTTGGTTGCGCCATGAGATGGCAGAGAAAGCAAGTCTTCTCAGGCTGTATGGAGCACAGAGTAACGGCTGCGCTCCTCCCCCACGTGTTGCTGAACACTGTCCATCAGCTGGCTGAAACAAAACCATTTGTACCGTCTTCCCCTCACTTGCTAGATGCAGCTAAAGGAGCACCACCTTTCACTCCTACTACCCAACTCTGTTCTAAACCTAGAGAACTACGGTCACTGGCCTAAAACAGCTGACTGCAGCATCTACTCGACAACAGAGGCTGCCTAACCAGCTTATATCCAGGTAATTTTATTAATAAAGAGAAGGCAAGCAACATGTCGAATAATCTTTGGAACGCGGCTGCACAATTTTAGGAAAATGTTTAATTGCAGTACAATTGCTTTAAATCGCAATGATATCCTTTATGGTTTGCCATCTTTTTGTAGACATTTTCCTTCTTTCCCTTTAGCTACTGTCTCTGTGAGCCACTAAAGAAAAACGCCCAGTGTTGGTCTTATGGGACGCTGGAGTCCCTTTGGTTGGTCAGTTATACAAAATGAATGCATGACACTGCACATATTATATCCTACCACATTTGGTACCCAAGCAGCCCTCTGTGATTGCAGTATTGCTCACTCTGATGTTGCAATGTGACGACTGGGATTTGCTGTATTGTACAGCTCTACATTCCTTGTTTGTGTGCACAAATTTGCCAATTAAAGCTGATTCTGCTCTGGGGAGTGTTTTAGAGATGCGTTATAAAGTGAGAAACATAATGGATAACCCTGAGTCTGCTCTTCACATGACTAATACAGGGTGTTTTATGCCAGATTCTTCCTCCCCACAGTAACCAGCGTCTATGATGACTGAAAAAACTTTAATAGTTCTAGTTATAATATTTAATTTCCTTTTAGGATTATTAAAGTATTTTTAAATCCATGGTAGGTTTTCGATGCAGTGGCATTTTGACTCAAGGTCGGCATACAGTGAGAATTTCATACCAGCCCATGCCTAGATATTACGCTAACATAGATGAAGAGTGAAGTACACACCACATACAGAACCTCTAAAAAAACACAACAAAAACAAACAGAACACAAAGTTTTAAACCAAATCCACTGTATGAGTTACACAAAAACAAGGCTGTCTATGATTCATGATAAATATTTTGAAACATGCATCACTGCCCTCACTGACAAAAAGCCCCTTTAGCTTGTAGTTTTACCGCAGGAGCATTGTGCATAAAAAGGTTTTCCTTCAGCAGCAGCTTGGGACTAGCTTCCTTAGTCCCAATCCTTAGATTGATGGACCTAATGTCCCTGTTCATACAAAGACCAACACCGCCCCAGTCCTCCGGTGTTGTCCAACTACTGTTTCCCAGTCAGCCATATCCATTATGGATCAACTCTTATGTGCACAGCTTTTTGTTCCAGGCAACAATCAAACACTGGAGCCCAGAAAGAAAAAGATCTGCTGACCTCAGGTCTAAACAACAGACCGATGGAGCAAAGAGGTCCCACGGCCTGAACTGTAAGACTTTACTTCCCATTTGTCGCTGACCCATCTAGCATAGTCCAATAGGATCATTTCAGAAGGCATGTAGCACCGCTGGAGCTTCAAAGCGCTTAGTTATAAAGATCGGTGGCGCTGTGCTTTGGAGAGCTAGGCGCTGTTTTACTAGCTCAAACTTATTTTGTTGCCATTTATCTTATTTGAGAAGTGAGCATAATGAAAACCTTATTTTTATTTAAGTCCTTTTACTTAAACAGCCTGATCCTTGTAATGCATTTCTGGCCCAGCGAATGCAGAACTGGGCCGTGCTCAGGTCCATTTGATTTT
This sequence comes from Fundulus diaphanus, assembly GCA_037039145.1. Classification (NCBI taxonomy): domain Eukaryota; kingdom Metazoa; phylum Chordata; class Actinopteri; order Cyprinodontiformes; family Fundulidae; genus Fundulus; species Fundulus diaphanus. Next base: position 11,697,423 of record CM073129.1, on the reverse strand, counting down.
GTAAAGCAAGGGATAAAGCAAGTTAACAAAGAGAGCGATCACTGCAGCAAGTGTGCCCAAAACAAAATATCGCACGCAGTCATCATCAGGATAGTCCGACATCTTCTGCCTGCGGCGGCGGCGCACAGAGTCGGCTGTTCGGTCATCCTCAGCTCTGTTCCTCTGTGCTTGTCGACTCCGCAGCGCAGAGCGGAACAGTCTGCGAGGCCCTTCATCAAGCCCCTCGTCTTCCTCCTCCAATTCCCGCCATATTAGAGAGGCCTGCGATTGGCGGAAACCGGTGTCAGCTTCTGGGAAAAGGCGAGTTCTAACAAACACTGATTACACTTTATAACTCCACAATGCTCTGCCTGCTGAGCTGCAGCAATGACAGGCAGGCAGGCCTCAGCTCTTTAAGGAACATGCAGCCCCTGCCCATGTATTATATATATAAGTATTCAGAGCCCTTAGACTATGGCACAGCCTACAGGATTAGAACCTTCAGCTTTAGCGTATTTATGTGTGACAGAGCAACACAGAGTACCACATAACTGAAGTGGAAGGAAAAGGATGCATGGTTTTCAAAACTCTTCACAGATAAACCTGGAAAGTGTGGAGGGCACGTGTGTTCTGCACTCTCACCCAGATGCCTCCAATCAATACCCAGTGCAACAAATTGCCTTCTAAAGTCACCCAGGTATTGAACTGAATCCACCTGTATATATATCTCACCTAATGCCGGTCAGTGGAAAACAGAGAACATTAGAGAATTAACAGGATCATTCAAACCAAAGAACACAGCAGACGAGTCAGAGAGAAGGTTCTGGAGAGCTGCAGAGAAGAGTTACGTGCTGAAACAATATCCTAAGCTTTGAACGTGTCACAGAGATCCTGTTAATCCATCGTCTGAAGGCGAAGGACTGCAACACCTGACTGTCCACCTAAACTGACAGGCACTTTACTTTGCTGTCCACAAATCTGGTCTTTGTGGAAAAGTGGTGAGAAAAACGCTGGTCCCACTGACAGTTTACCGCAAGCCCCGTCAGGGACACAGCACACCAGGTGGAGGAAGCTGCTCCGGTCAGACTACAAGACAAACCAAAGCGCTAAATCCTTTGAGTGGAAGAGAACTAAGACAGAACCCAGTGGTGGAGGCATCATGGTGTGAGGATGCTCCAGCAACAAGAAGAGCCGGTCTGGCTGAATGTGAAGGTGGATGCCGCTTAGCACAGGGAAATGGAAGAAAAGATGAAAAGGCTCCAGACTGGGAACGAGGCGCCGCGTCCAACCACACCACCAGAGCTGCAACACAATGACTCGGAGAGCTTAAAACATGCAGCCAAGAAGGTGGAACAAATATTTCTGTCTTTACATGTAGACGTATTCCAGGGCGGTATCCAGATAAGGTTTTCTTCGTAAAAAAGTTCGACAACCATGCATCCTTTTCCTTGCACTCCACAATTATGCTCTTCTTCATGTCGGCGTATCACATAAAACAAGGAAATTGTGGTCATAGTTTGCAGTTGGAAAATGGAAAACTGTTTAATGGATATGAATACTTTTCAAAGGCACTGTGAGAATTCTAAAGCCAGAGGAGGGGGGGGGATAACAATCATGCAAGTGATGAAAAAAGTCGCAATTTCTCATTTAACGCAGAAAAGAGATGGAGTCGTCATATCAGACGCAAAGGTAAAAATAAAAGGAAAGAAATTGCCCTCAGTGAAATCCTCCACATAGTGGTGTGATGTCACCAGGGCTCCTGAGTCTCCGTGCGCTGTCCCCACCACAGGTGTCACAACAAAGTTATTTCCAGCTGGACATTTGATTTGCAACACAAGAGTTATACTCAGAATGCTTGCAGGCATAACAAATGCACAGTTGTCAGAAAAATCATTTTTAATTTGTAACAGGAGCACTTTATAGGTAACTTTTATCCATGGGATGTAGTAAAAATGTCTATTAGAGGTTTTACAGAGGTGAGATAAACGAAGAACCTCATATGTTTGTTCTGTGTCTCGAGTCGGATCGTTTCCAGATTAATTCAACACAAACAGGGAAATAGTTTCACAAAAATATTCAACACACATGCTGCCTTTTCATGACGTAACAAAATGCCCCATTAGTGGCTGACACATTAGTTACACAAAACCTTTGAGGAGTGGATCTGAACACTTGATCAACATGTGGAAACGGGTTGAAAAGGATCAAGTCCACTGACTACAGGTACGGTGGAAGAGGTTAACGTCTTCACACCATTCGCTCCATTTCTAGCCGGGTTTATCCTACAAATACCAGTTTCACTCAATAACATTCATTTCACAACACATTGAGTTAAATGATTCTCAGTTGCTTTTAACAGCCATCTTTAAGGACCAGTCAACACTTCTTCTGCCTTTCTATTGTGGATTTTATTGCTTAAATTGTCAACCTTGGATTTTATTGCTTTTAGTTACTTTATTTCTATTGTTTTATCCACCTGTGCAGCTTTGGTTGCCTTTTAGTTTTTAAAGCACTTTATAAATAAATAAATGTTGACGAAGGCTAAAGTAAAGATCAGGGTGCAGGCGGTGCATCCACAGCACTTTATAACACAGGCGGCTCCATTTTGTGTTCCTTTGGTTGACTGGTTAAACAAAGTACAACCCAGGACAACACAGGCAGAACCACCAGGATGCTGGTTTAAAAACCCAAACAAAGCCCCTTAATGAACAGCCCTCTGTTTCTTAATGCTGCGGCTCCCTCACCTGGCTGGCAGCGGCTCCTGCGGCGCTGGGCGACTCCGCTCCGACAGGAGAGGGGAAGCGCGGCGGCCTCTCCACGGGGGAATTCCTACGCCGGTAGAACAGGACGTAGGCGTAGCGCGTCACCACCTGACTCTCCTCCACCATCGTCACAGTGCTGTCGTCGAACAAACGCCACCCTTTAGCCAAGGAGAGGAAGAGAAAGTGAGAATACAGTAAGCTGAAAAAATAAGACTGAAAAAGAAATTGGGGATGTTCTGATCCGACTTCAGGTAGGAAGTCGATCCCAGTCAGATCAGTATCAGAGATGATATCCGCCCAGCCCCTTATTATAGGAAGTCATGATTTTGTTCATCTAAAGAATCTAGAATCCAGATGTTTAACCCTTTTGATGCAGCAGCTGAAACACTGCTCATCAGTTTTAAATGAAAGGTCCAGTGATACGTTGTTATAAGAATTATTATTCTGAAGTCACTATGGCCTCACACCACTCGGACAGAGGAGGCCTGGAGACAAGATGTCTGTGTATGTAATCCACTGTTACTGAGTGCAAGGCTGAATGCTGCGTAGATACTGTGCAGCATGGAGATTGTCTAGGATAGACTGTCTTTGTTATGTCTAAAGCCATGGCCACTGTGCAGTATTAGGGAGAGCCGAAAGCGAGGACGGGCAGAGACAGGACAAACGGAGACTGCAGCGGGACCGTGGGTTGCGATTACTTTCCATCTATGTGATCTCTGCTCTGTTTCTCAATAAAAGTGCTGGAACGTCATCACCGCCGTCTCCTTATTCAGTAAAGATGGGAACTCAGTTATTATGGTTTAGAATTCCTATAACATACGTTTACAGGGTTTATACAGGAATGAGTAACCCTAATTTAATGCATTTTAATGCTCGTAGAAATAATTTTAATGCCATCAGCAAGTACCCATATTATATATATATATATATATATATATATATATATATATATATATATATATATATATATATATATATATAAGTGATTATGATCACAAGAAACTTTTGCATCATCACCCAGAAGCTGGAAAGAAAAGAGACAAAAAGATTTTTCAGACCTCACTTAGTAACTCAAGGAATTATTTTAAACTAAATATTTTAGGCTAAAATATTAAACTGTTTATTGGTTGTTGTTTTTTCTTTAATCCCACCGTTATGTTTAGTAATTTCTGCCAAAAGCTGCAGCATTTTCATTTAATCCATCTGAATGCAGTATTTGCAAGCCCTACTCTGATTGGATGGAAAGAAACCTGTCTGTGATTGGCTGGTGAGGTGGACAGTTTTTGAAGTCACGAGCGCTCAGACATAATCCAGCGAGCGCACAGCTAGTATTGAGCGTGGAAGCAGCAGGTCACGGGCAGACACGGAACCGAGCACAAGGATAGTGGGTTGAGAAGAGTTTATCAGTTTTGAGCGCGCGTGATGTTTAAGCGCTGAATACCTGTCTCACTGCGCGCTCAATCAAAAGACACAAATATCACTCCAGAAGTGGGTATAGGCAATGCTGACTGAAAAATAAGTGGGTATACGCCGTATACCCGCGTACACCCTGGACTACACTGTCCGACTTCATGTGAGACCGCAAAGCATTGACACCCATTGTGCAAAGCTTAATTTTTTTTTACAAACACGGCAAAATTCTTCGTCATCTTTACCGTCGAAAGGCTGCAGCCATGTCCCCAATTCCTCGTTTTCCACCCGCTTTTGTTGAAATTAGCATTTTCCCCATTCTATAGCTCTTTCTCCGCCTCGAGTCCCTTTTCCGAACATTGTAACATACGGCTTAACGATCAACTGGAAGCAGTTCAGCGCACAACGCAGAATCAGTTATATCTGATATAATATATCTGACAAAACTGTTCTTATGGCCTTAATTTAAAAAAAATTTATTTAATGACTTTTAATGCCCCACGGAAACCCTGGTTTATAAAGGAGAACAGAACTTTTCCTTCACATCTTGTCCCGTCACGATTCCCAGTAACTCACCAACATCACTGCGCTGACTGTTCTTGTCACTTGGCAGGCGAGCATAAGCTGTATAGTGGCCTCCTATCATTCCTCCATAGTGGTTGATGACTGCATATAGATCATAGATGGGAGGTTGTTGCATCTCGTCCTTCTGGCCAATGCAGAACTTACTCAGATCTAGATTCCTGAAAGACAACGTTGTTTAAGAGGCTAATGTCATGGGGGCAACAAAAAGCACCACACCTTATATTTTGAGTTAAAACATGCAACAATTTTCTTCTGCTTTCACAATAAAACTGCTGTTGATAATTACCTGACAGGAAAGTCGACCATGTCGTTGATCTTGTCTCTCCAAATGAAGCTTCTGAAGGAGAAACGTTTGAGCTGGATGATCAAGACGTTTGGCAGACGCCACAGCAGAAGCTGCTTGGATGCCTCTCGGTGCTGCTGGCACTTTGGACAGTACCTGCAAACAGGTGGAGAACCATAAGGAAAGAGGAGCAGCAAGACAGCCAAACCTGCAGCTTCTACTACATCCCTGAGTAATCCACATCGATAAAGCCACTACTGTGGTGGTGGAGAAGCAGAAACGGTGACCAAGCAACAGCAACATTATGAAGTAGAAACCCAATAAGTTCAAAAGATACTTGCAGAGTTCATTCAGCCAAGGGTGCTACTTTATTTAGATTCTTTACACTAAAAGGTGATTCAATGTCCAGATGTTCCTTCTCTAAAATCTTGTAACTGTTTTTTTCTTCCAGAGAATTGGGATACAGTTCCATCACTAAATCCTGGTGTCTGAAAGCATTTATGAAGGACTCGGCTGAGAAATGTGCGTCCCTACCAGGCCTCCTCTGGGGCCAGCACCTCTGGCTTGGTGAAGAGATTCAGGCACTGCTCCAGGGTGAAGTGTCCCGCTCTGGCCGTCTCACTCAGAGAGCTGGGGTCCTCCTCATACTCCAGTTCCTTAGAGCTGACCAGCACATATTCCTTTAGACGCTCGTTGTTTTTCCACACCAGCTCCAAGGTTGCATCATCTTGAAGGTCTGCTAGAGCGTCCTCTGCAGAGAGAATAAGTAGGAGTTTCAACAATCAAGTTGAATCAAAATGTACAATTGACTAAATCTAAGCAGATGTAACGAGTGACCCAAGGAAAGAACAGAACCGAGGATTCTTCTTCTGGGGTCCGTTCTTCGTACGTTGCTTAAAACATCCGAGATCAAATGAGACATGATCCGGCTAATTGGGTTCTTCGAACACACCTGCTGTTTATGATTAGTATGGCTGGATTGAGTTATCTGAGATAACTGCGCGTTCATGCTTTTGTTTAAAAGGGGAAATGTATCGATAGTAGAAACATTGATCAGCAACGCTGCTATTGGCTGTTCAGCATGGCCAAAGAACGCCCACAGTTTTTCTCCCAAGCAGAACAAGAGCTTTTAATGGAAGGTTATGCTGAATTTGAGTCGTGAATTAAAACGACAGGGAACACCTCAAAGTCTGCTAAAGCCATGAGAGAGGGCTGGCAAAAAGCAGCAGACAAATTAATGCGTAAATACTGTCCATGGTAGATGTTTCTATCACTTTCTACAGTATGTATTTTTGCATGTTAATAATTTCATATTTACTTTGTTCTTTTATGTCAGAGCCTCCACCGGACCACTAGAACATGGGGAAAAAAGTGAAGTACAAGAATATTCTACAAAATGGTAGCCTTTAATTGTGATACTATATTTTAAAAAGACACTTTTTCTTCTTTTTAAAAGCCACTTTTAAATGCACTCAAAAAACCTCTTTGGATGAACATAAAAAATATCTCTCCTCCGTCTTGAACACTTAATGTGTGGTTCCAACAAATGAATTATGTAAATAACAGCCTCACGAGAAAAACGATATCTCTCTACAATTACACTATCGCGCTGCGCTAAAGGATCCTGTCTGTCTCGCAATGCGCGATTCATTCGAAAAGCTCTGTGAATTATTCTTGCACCTTCCGCAACAAGTTGCGGTCGTAAAAATGGACAAGAAATGGCTACGACAGACTTCCCTATCTCCTCCTCTTATAAAGCTGCGATCTAATCCTGTTTACATGAAATAAGCCTGCTCGTGAGCAGGCTTAAGTTTGCGCACATGTTGCTATGACAGCAAGTCCAGGATGACTTTCGAAGAACCAAACGATCAAAGATCATGCCAAATCGTCAACAATCAAATCCAGCTAACTGAGTTAGCGACGTACGAAGAACAGACCCCTGGTACCTTTCTCATCCAGCCTTTGCTCCTTGTTGTTAGAGTCCAGCAGACCTATGTAGAACTGACTAGCATGACCCGATGCTGCCTCACTGGGTTGCTGATACCCTGTCACTGCAGCTGAAAGGAGAAAATCAAGCAAGAAGCATATTAGGGCTGGAACTCACCAGCTTTGTCATGATATGTTATATTGATTTGTCTGGATGACCATACAATATTTGCCGATATAACAGTGTTACGATTTCCGATCGATATGATGTGATCTTACCTGCCCATTTAACACTATTATTGACATTGATAAAAACTTATAAAAAAACAACAGATTTTATTTATAAGCTCTTACAGGTAAATAAGGGATTTAAATAAAAAAAAGCATTCTTCTAATTTTAAAATGATAATACATCACCTGTTCACTATAGTCTTATACCTGAGTTTCAAAATTAAGACTCATCTAAAACGATTATATGGATCGATATTTGAATCTTGCATCAATGTATTTGGATTGTTAATCATTGATTCAATATATATCAATTGTTACCCCCTATTAAATATGCATCTAAAATATAAAGAACTTATTTTTACCTTCTGGTCGCACCACTTTCTCACAGGACGTCTCTTTTTCAGCCTGAGGGTCCAGAGAGCAGCAGAAAGTGGAGGAAATGGACTCGGAGAATCCTGAATCTTTAGTCCGTGTGGTGGAGAGAGACGTTTGGGAGGATAAGAGGGAATCTGACGCCTCGGAATGGATCGCTGACGCACGAGCATATTCTCCCTGGAGCTCAGGGGGGAGAGAGGGGCTGTCCAAGTCCCCATCGCCTGCTTCTACAGTACTGCTGCCCCCTATGGCCTCATCCCCAGATCCCAGACCCTCAGGACATCCGACCGCCGTTGGTGGCACATCTAACCGAGACTGGCATGATTCAGGAGATGTTCTGCCTGACTGGAAAGGGGGCTGGAACACATTTACAGAAAACCTGCAGTGAAGGAGAAATTTCAGATTTTAGTTAGAGTTTAATTAGTTTTCCTAGAACTGGGAGGATTTAGACCTTCCTCTTAAATATCAATCAATCAGAAAGATTTTTCTCTGGAACTTAACTTCTTAGAACCTTTTTAATCTACTGGGCCGTTTTCTGTGTACTTTTCCTTTTATTTAACAACAACGGCAGAATGCTATTAAAACCTTAAAATCAGAGCAGTATTCATTTCCTGTTGTCTCATAGCTGCTGTGGTTTCTAAGCCATAGATGCAAGTCTAAACCGTGTGAAAACATGTAGGTAGAGTGAACTTTAAATGCCTAGAAAGAAAGGAATAAAGTCAGAACTCAGATTAGGATTATAATAAGCATAAGTATGTCCTCATACATAAGGACAATCTCACAGTAGTTAATAAATCACCAACTCCTCAATCAGAGGAATCATCCACAGATCATTAATAATTAAGCGGCTCAGATGGCTGCGTTACTCTTTCGTGCTTTGTTGGGGCTTCCTTTATCAGAATCAGAATGAGAAAAACTTTAATAATCCCAGAGGGAAATTACTTTAAAAATATTTCCACTAACATTGGTCGATTTCATTAATGCATTTGAATTTTAATCCTTTTGAAACACTGCATATCCTCTGTGAGTGGCTGGGTTTAATGCTTTTTTTTTTGCACTAAAAACACAATTCCTGTCATGTCATTTAAAGTTAAACATAAAATATGAGTGACAGAAGAGGAGATGGCTAAATAAAAGTCAGAAACCTCCTCCTTTAGGTCAGAGTGTAACCAAAAAGTATTTTTGGGTGAAAGATTTTTTTGGGTATATTGATTTGTGTTTTTGTCAGATTTCATCCTGGTTCCTGCAGTGCAAACTACGGATGTAAACAAATAATCGACTCACGATTAATTGTTGATTAATGGTTAATTAGATTAAAGTTTGTTCCAGTCAATTAACTGATAACGTCTGCTTAGACCAGTGCTTCTCTATTTTTTGTCACGCCCCCCAGGAAGAAAACATTTGTCGAATATATTCATACTGACATATTTACAACAAAGTAGATCCTCAGTTTGTCATACCACAACATATATAAGCAATAAAGTCTTTGTTGCTCTCAGTTGCTTCATTGAATTGTAAGGCAAAAGATTTCTCTGAGTTCCTCAACCAGCTGTTCTTGAAGATCATTAATGTCATTTATATGTCGGGCGACAATATCATTGGACAGTGAGATAGTTTTTACTTTTGCACCACTTGCGTCATCCAGCATGATAGAAGCCATGTCTAATGCTGCAGTCAGAATGCCAACAGTGCTCGCTGGTTTACTGAAGTAGTATTCACAAACGGGGTTGAATGTTGGCTACATTCGGCACATTTTCACTGACAAGCTCAAGTTATTTGACTTTTTTAAATTTATGTCAGTAGCTCACTTTAAAACGTTTTTATGAAAGATTATCACGTCCTGCTGGTGTATTAGTTGTTATTTTGGAGTTTTATGCTTTGCTTACTTTGTTAGTAAATCAAACCTTTTGTGTTTATTTACGACTTTAACGAATGTACATACCGCACATGCGCAGCAGGGGTTAAAACAAGGAAGCGGCTAACGGCTATTAGCATCTCGCAGTGAAATAACGCAGAATGGTCTAAGATCCAGTGAAAAAAGTTCAAAAAATATGATTCCCAGAGGAAAAAGGCTGGAATGTCGCTGGGAATACAGTATTGGTGTTCACTGAAGCGGATGCTAAACCTGCCAAGGCTCAGATGTGACTGCAGAGTTGATTGACGTGAGTAAATGTTCTGATATGAGGCTCTTAAAGTTGCTGTAGATCAGTTTATTTAATTAACGGTTGGTCTTCAATCATGCCGAGCTGCTGCTTTACTGCGAGGCTTTGCAGAGGGTCAGGCTCGGTCCACCGTTATTTCCAAGTGATTTATTAATTAAACGGCATTGTTATAGTTCTGGTGGTACTGCCGCCAGATGTCGCCACGTCTGTTTATATTTGTTAATTGTGCCTGAGAGCAAATAATCAAAACACTATCAAGATGGAGGCTTGATGTGTATAACTTCATTTTATCATCATCAAACGGTTTTTGGACTTTTTTATGAGCATATCACGTGGTTATATACATTTAAATCATTTGGTTTCAAGCTGTCCGCTACCCACACTTTTAGACAAAGTAAACACACCAGACTTTCGTAGTTTCCCACAGCAGTCACAGTGAAGCCAAGGCTTCGTCATATTTCTTCGTCTTAGGTTTTAGAGGACTGTCGTTTGTGTCATTGTCTCCGTCTCTCTTCACCTTTCTTTTCATCCCCGTTAAATATGCTTCCATGGTGTCTCTTGAATGTTTGTTCACTGCTCTCCATATCTACTGATCTGTGCTGTGTGTATGCAAAAAAACCAAAACAAAAACAACAACAATCCTACACTAACACCATTAGAGCAAATAATCCCTGCGAGCCACCTACCATACTGGATGTGCAATTTTTACTTTACCCTAGTACCGCAAAGGAAAAAAAGTGTTGTAGTGTGGCCTCCATTCAGCAGAGGGCGCTGCCGGTCATTCTAAAGTGGAGCCAGACTGTGGTAGTAAGAGATAAAAGTAATGACAGACGCAACATGACGCGGTGCAAATAGAGTCCGGGGTGGAATTACTTTTGCACAGCTTAATGAGGATGCAAAATGCTCCTTATGGGGTTCTGTTTAATATATACACTCAAGCTCCTTAAGTTGTCTGCTAAATATCTCCCATTTAGCCAGGTTGCCTGGCAGAGCAGCGTGATGTGCTCAGATGGCCAGGATGTAACACGATAGAAAAACACAAGATGCTACTGTTGATGGCGAGGTCTTTCATGAGGATTATTAGTTTTTCAGATATTTTATTCTCTTCAACTTGTGTTTATTCAGTAACCTAATAAGTTTCGGTTTTGTTATATTTTATAAATATGTCCAAGTTTAATAAGGTGTGAGAAAACCAGTTTTTGTTTATTCAGTCAGTATTTAATACATGTGGCTCAATAAACTGTTAAAAAAATGATGTGCCTCTTTTAAAATTCAGCATATTGTAAACTTATCCTTTCATGTTATAGAAAGACCCTCAGGATATAAGAGAAAACTGTTTTTTTTAAAAGAAAATCACGGCTTATCAATTAATCGTTAGTTGATCGATTAGCTCAACGAACTTTAGATGAACTCATTAGTTGATAACTTGCTACACTAGTGCAAACACAAGGGGGTGAAAAAGCACACCAGAAAACTACCACGGATCCTGAAAAAGGTTCTTGGTGTGAAAACATACCTGAAATTCAACAAGTTTCACGGCTAAAAGGGCAGATTTTCAGATATTTCCCAGAAAATGCCTGCCCAGCCTGAAAAATCAAATAGAGGAGCACCTAAGGAGGCGTAACTACCTTGAGTAGCCCTCTAGCAGCTGGGCGAGGCGAGCGTAGGAGAGCCGAGACTCTGGCACACTAACAAGGAAGGGCAGGCCTACGTTCTCAGAGTTGGGGCGACACAGACTCTTGTGATTGGGCCAGTGGGTCCTTTGACAGTGTCTGGGAGAGGAGGAGCAGAGGAGTGAGTATACAGTAAAATCTGTAGATATTTTTGCACTAGAGCTTGCCCGACACTCACTGATTGCAGTAGCCCACTCGATAGCAGCGAGTACACCGCTTCAGCTTGTCTTCTTCAGAAACTGGTGGTTTTAGGCAGGCAGCGCACTTTGAGATGGGGATGTTGGGCACCTGGAGTTTCTGGAACCCAAACAGAGCTCTTCAGATCTGTTCATAATGCCAAATTTAACAAACAGAACAAGAAAGGGGTTTCTGTTTTACCTGCTGAACTCTAAGCAATACAACTCTTTCTTTGGCCAGGTCTTTGGAAAGCACCTCAAAGCAGAACAACATATCAGAAGGAGACACTGTGTCTAGAGAATGGGATGGCAGGAATACCCGCTGAAAGCGATTTTTCGCCACCTGTCAGAGGAAAAGGAAAAAAAGAACTTATGAGTTTCCTAAGCAATACAGCACTCACTAAAGTATTCATACCGCTTAAACTTCTTCCTCATGTTATGATGTTAAAACCACAAGATTCAGATGTCCACCCATTTGCCATCCCCACTTGGGGGGCTGGTGCCCATCTAAAGAGGTGAGAGGCCGGTCCAAAGAGGTACAAAGCAACAGTGCTAACCCCTGTTCCCCTGTGCCGCTCTAAACTCAATGTATTTTTCAGGCTGACACGTGGTCTGCGAATTAAAAATGACTAAATAAAAAAAATCTCAATTGTTAATTTACATTAAATAACATACAATGTTAATTACATTTGCATTTCATTCTGCCGAGTAAACACCTTTTATTACCCTCTATTCCTACAACTACATCTTAGAAGAATTTTGGGGTGTCTTAACATGAATGTGATGTGATCTAAACCATCCTACCCTAGCTCTGGGTGTATGTTTAGGGACTTTACCCAGTTGGAATGTGAACCATCAACTTTAACCAGTTTGTCCTGTCCCTCCTGCAGAAAAGCATCACCACTATTGAACTGAGGGCAGCGTTACTGTTATGTGAGGCGAGTAGCTGGTAGCCCAGCTAACACAGTTAGCATTGTGTGATGCAGTCCGGCGGGCTTGTGAGCTGCTCACCGTGATCCTCACGTACATTCAGGGCATTCTTTATTTGAGAAGAAATGCAAAATCGAAGCAGATGACTATGTGGTGCTTAGATTTTGAAGGTAGACTCTTGACGCAGGCCTCAGTCACATCAACAAATGCACTGATTCTTGGTGGCTAACAGTACAGCTAAGGCTCAGAAACCAGTCACTATTGGTGAAGAATCGATTCTGTTTCCCGCTATGCACATTAGCTGTGAACTTCTAGGAGAGGAAATGCAATGACAGTGGTCTTTAAACAGCATGTAAGGAAAAAGGCTCAATTATGTAGTAGACTGGAAAGAAGCAACACACTTGGGGTGTTTGTCTCCCCTTACCCCTGGATGAGACTGTCTCGTTGCAGAGAATAAGCACAGGGCTCCCACTGACTCACCATTATGGGGAGTTGTATTTTCATGTGCGTCATATTTGTGAATATTTTTATTTTAATGTTTAGAAAAGAACAGTTTTTATGTTGGTCGTATATTCTAATTTTGTTGTATTTACCACCCACACCTTAAAGGGTGGTCCGTGAAAATATTGCCTTATATTAAACCAGTCTGTGGTGTAAAAAAGACTGGGGACCATTGCCTCACTTGGGGCTTTTTCCCCCAAACAATGGCTCTCATTTCCTCACTCTTCCATTAACCCTAGATTTGTTCGGCATGTAACCAAAAGCTTTTGCATCAGCAGATTTACCCACCGGAGCAGTGGATCTCTGTAGCTCCTCCAGAGGCATTGAGTACCTATTGGCTGCTTCTCCGATTAATGCTCGCCTTGCCACTAATATTCTCCAACAGACCTCTGAGGACTTTTGAAGGTAACTAGTTGATTTCATTTAGAGACATCAGAGGAAATGGGACTAAACAACTTACTTACATAATTTTATTTATTTGTAAAAACTAAAGAAAACCATACATCATTTATCTTCAACTACATAGACTATCACACTAAATCCCTACAAAATACATTGTAGTTTCTGGCTGGAACATGACAAAGTGGAAGATTTAAATGGTGTAAATACTTCAGCGCTTTGTATTTAGTGGCAGTTATTAAATGTATTGCCCTGCTTTCTGAATTTATAATAAGTAAACAAAATGTGCTCATCAGAGTAGGAAATCCTGAGAATTAAGAAAAGAACTAACCTCTGCCAGTCTGAGGTTCTCAGATTTGACCCTCACACTCCTGGAGATGGAGTCCAGGACCTCTGCAGTGCTGGAGTTCTCCTTGCTCACACTAACCAAAAACTATAGACAGATGGTGTTATAGCACGAGTCACATGGAGAGCACTTATATTTTGTTTAAAACTATAATACAGCATACTGCAACCGACCATGTTAGTAAACCAGCAGTAGAAGCAGACAATCCAAATGATCATTTTACCTTGATTGGTTTTTTATGTGGCTCCTTAGCAAAGTAGAAAACGGAGAGAATTTTTTGTTTCTGTGGCAACGGGACAGGGAGGTAGAGGAAGGGATCAAAGGTGATGGAGACCTGAAAAAACATGCAGGAAGCTTATGACCAGGTAAAGGGAGGTCTGTCATCACATGTTTTTGTGGAACTCTATGTTACCTTAGAGCATGTGGGGCAAACTAGCTTAGATTTAAATTGGCCTTGGAAAAGGTCCACGATAAACGAGTCATTTCTCATCTTGTGCCTCTGCCATGCCTCCTCTGCCACCACCTGCACAAACATAGAAAACATAAGTGTTCTTTGAAAGAAAAAGAATTTTTTTATATATATATATATATATATATATATATATATATATATATATATATATATATATATAAAAACACACAAACACATATACACACACACAGCTAGAGTAAACTTTCCCAAGGTGCCAATTTTACATGTGAGGTAACCCCCCCCCACCTCATCAAGTCGTCCATCAGAGTCAACCGTCTCTGTGTAGGGTTTATTCTGGATCCGGTTCAAGTCCTCATGGAGTCCATCCAAAAGGAACGCCATGAACTCCTGCGCGTCATGCTGAGCGTAACCTGTGAACTGACTGGCTTTACTGGCCACAATCGCCTGCAAGATTAGAAGAGAGGGCAAAAACATAGATATGTCTTGTGAGAAGTATTCAGTGACCCACAGAGATTTATTTAAAGGCAAGTGAGGAAATTCCTAACCTGACCCTAGCCAGATTGATATCGCTCCGCCTAGCTTCACTCACATCCATCTGGGACCTCTCCCATAGAGAGTGATTTCTCCAACCAATTTTATTGTCCAGCCAATCAGGACGCAGGGTTGGAGTTTCATAGATGTGACGTAGTGGAGAAGTGACCATGAGACTGTTTTGATAGCAATGGCGGCTCGCATCGAGGAAGCAAGCGTTAACATTGATGCTGCTATTTCTTCCGTGTTGTCCAATCTACCTAATATTGTTTCATTAAAAGAAACATCAGAGAACGGCTCTGAGGGCTTTTGTTGGTAGAAACGATGTTTTCGCCCTTCTCCCGACCGGATTTGGCAAGTTTTGTTTTCCGGGGCGCGCCCGTGGCGGAGCGGTTAGCGCGAACCATGTTAGGAGGCCTTTAGTCCTCGACTCGGTCGGCCCGGCATAGCACGTCGATAAAGATGACAGACAAGTGGCTTATCCAATCATATGCAAGGATTTTTGATAAGGCCCAGCCTTCAAAAAAGGCCATTCCTATGGATCAGTCCCAGATGGATGTGAGTGGAGCTAGGCGGAGCGAAATACATCTGGCTAGGGTCAGGTTAGGAAATTCCAGCATAAAATACCTTTAATTTTGAAGGTTGGAAGGCATGATGAGTCCCTTTCCAAAGAGCCCGAAGCAGAACAGCAAAGCCAATGGCCAGTCTGCCTCCTGTGCCCAGAGGATTACTGCAGTTGATTTCTGCTTCAAATGCTCGGTCTGAAAGGAAGCAGACAACATAAGCTTCAAGAAATAACCAAGACAGGAAAATATTACCTACACCTTATAGTAAAGCTACAATGGTACAGAGCTTAGAGGCATATCTGCTGTGTTACCAAACAGTAGAAATGTATCTTACAGCCACTTTTTTTGTATTTCTATTTAATGAGATGAATCACCTTTAAGAGCACGACCCTAATGTTTTGCATTAATCATTAAAGCTTGAACTGCTAAAATTCATGCAGATAAATCCTGTTATGGTTCCTGGCGCTCAGCAAGTGTTTACAACACTGAGTGTTTACCATGAAAGTAATCCCTGAGTTCTCTGGTGTTGGACAGGGACTGAATGACACTGTTCATGAAGCAGGTGTTGCCAAGGTTAACCAATCCTGTGAAACCAGGCAGGCACACCTTCTTCTCTTCCTCTTCCTCGTGGCGCTCGTTAGCGGCAGGAGGTGCATGCGTCATGGGCTGTACCATGCAAGTCGGCTTGGGCTGAGGCTTGAAACATGAATACACACACAAACACACATTTACAGACTTGTCTCCACATTTATCTTACAGTAATTGCTGTGTGGTTAATTTCCATACTGGTTTCGTTAACTCTCCATCACAAACCCTCCCAGCTTCTGAAAACGCCTTACAGCAGTCACTACTTCTACTTACCTCACACTGCTGCCTCGTAAAAACAAAAAGGTATAACCCAAAATACTCAAAGTTTGCTTGAGCTGAAATGAGTTTGTTGCTTTTTCCACTCACCGTGGTGACTGTGGGCTCTGCCTTGGTGATGTTAACATGCTCAGAGACAGAGCGAGGAGCAACAGTATCCAGACCACCGTCCTCCACTCCTCTAGGAGAGCCCTTAGGAGCCTTGGTTGGTTCCTCTCCAACCCTTGGAGACTCCTCCTTGGCAGGGAGGCTGTGCTGACTGCTGCCTGGCTGGCTCTTGTCCATGCATGCAGGGCTGGAGGGCACAGCCACCTTGGCACCACCCACTGCACCTTAAACAGAACAAAAGAGCCTGTGGTTAGAAGATCAACAACTGACTGAACATAGATGGTGCTAAACTGCAGAATGTCACTCGATACAAAACAGGGCCTGGAATTCACTGTGGGATTGTGAGCATTGCACAATATATAATTGATTATAGCAAAAATTGTTCTAAAGAGGAAAATTCCTGTTTGTTTATTTTAAATGCCTTGATGTATGAGAGCAACGTAAAACGGTGTTGGTAAAGCTCCTCTCCGGGTCAAAGTAAGCTAACGCTTGCTGTTATTAACCCCTCCACAATTCCCCATTAAATGACTGAGGTGTTATGGAGACACAGATGGATCAGGGATTGGATGGACAGACAGGTAGTTGACAAACAAACAGAAGATTAGTGCAGGGTTTCCCGCAGCGCTATCTTGGCGAGGCGGCTGCCTCGCCAAACTCACGCTACCGCCTCGCCAACATTCCAAAAAAAAAAAAAGAAAGTGACGTTAACACGCGGTTTGTTGTTGTTGCTTTCGCGCGTGCGTGAATGGCAGGGAAAAAACACATGGATACCCCCCGCTCCGCGAGTCGGTCCGCGGACAACGTGTCGTCCACCCCCCCCCCCCGCTCCGCCTCGCATAACCAAATTCCTGCGGGAAACACTGTAGTGGACAAATGGACGGGTGAACAGATGGAAGGGAAGGCAGAACTTTAGGACAATTGAGATCAGGCATGAAGTCTGGAAATCTAGAACCCCCTCCACACACACACTACAACTTATTTTGGCATAAAAACAACTACAATTCCATCCTTTTTACAGGCAGCGCAGGAAAGCTGTGTGAGAGAAAGCAACTAAACTAAATGAGGAAAAAGTTCTCCAAATAGAAACCTGGCAGCAGACCTTGTGTGGCCGGGGCCTCCAGACCGCCCCAGCGCTGGCTGTGTCTCTTCTTCAGGATGATGTCCAGGCGGGATGGGGTGAAGGAATAGCTGCACAGCTCAGGCTGGATCAGATTCCTGACAGGACAAGACAACATATTCTAAATAATCCAGAAAAAACATCCCTTTATGCCTGATATTAGTGTGGAAATGTTGCTAAAATCAGTCGGTAATGCTAGGATGAAAATCACGTTTCCTTCTGATACCGATCTCATATGCAGAGCACAGCAGTTACCTGAGTTTAACTTGCCACTTGAAGACTGTGTTTGGACCACAGTCTGAATGAAGCCGAAGAAAGTTTGCGTCACTGTCAAAGAACATAAGAGGACCCGTCACTGCTTCTCACTGAAAAGCAATCAAAGCCCCTGTTGTGTAGCAGAACGTGCTGGTAGAGTACCTCGTCTGGAAGAGGAGGGTGAAGTCCTGCTCTCTGAAGATGACCCTGGCCGTATCCCGGCAGATTCCCTTCATGTAGACGTTAACCACCATCAGATCTGTGCCCTTCTCATACGAGTCATTTTTCACCAACTGCAGGTTAACCATCGGCTCTGGGGCTGCACGGGATTATCAGAGAGATTAAAAAATTGAACAAGGCAGCGATACACAGGTATCTGGGTAAAAACACACAGTGCTATCCCACAGTTCCATTCATCTGCAGGGAATGTTTGTGACGTTCTCTTCTTTACACAGTGAACCTTACAATGGAGGAGGAGCTGGGAACAGCTGAATGTAGTGATTCTGAAGCCCTAACCAACCTTCCTGTTGCATCATCTCCAGAGTGGGCTCTTCCTTCGACTGGTCCCGTTTCTCCTCTCCGTCACAGCTGCGTGGCTTCTGAGTTGGACTTGCTGGTTGGCTCTGCCTGCTAGCAGCCAGTACTGGCAGAGTCTCGGTTATACCAAGCTGCTGGGATATCGCCGTGTCCCGCTGTGATTCATGCTCAACAGGTTTGCCCTGCGGCTCGGAGTCTGTCCTGTTTCTCAGCTTTTGGGGAGAGGAATCCAGGTTCTTGTTGGAGTTAGCTGGGTTCAGGAAGCAACTGGGGATTTCAGGAGCTGCTGGCTGGCTTGCAGTCACAGGTTCTGTTGTTTCAGACACATCTGATGACTGGCTTCTCTTCTCATCCACCTTAAAAGAAAAGTATAAGACTTACAGTAAAGCTTGTTACACGAGGGATGTTTAGTCCCTAGAGCTATGGAGGCAGCAAAGAGGACCTGAATATCTACGGTCAATGGATTTTATACCATCCTTCTGCTCCCACCCATTCAAAGAAAGCAGTTTAAACCAAAGCTGGGAATAACAATATCAGTATGTCCAGGAGTCTAACAGTGACCCAAACAGGACATCTTTTTACAATAAGGAGGAAGTTACGCCTTTTATTTAACAGATAAAGATCTCTGCCACACAAGGCTATTAAAAGCTGTGTAAAGAGAAAGATTAAACAGAGAAAACGTCAAAGTCTTTCAGGCTCTTACTTGAACAGATCATGTCTCAGCACCAGCGGTTATCATCTATAGCCAAACGCATTTCTTAAATATGCGAACTTAGAAAAAGCGATGCCTACATTTTAACTCCACAAGCGACGCCACAGATCCGTTCTTTCATTCATCACAGCGTGGTAAATAAAAAGCAGCGTAGTTCTGATTGACCACGGTCATTCTGAATCCTACTTGATCAGCACATATCTACTGGGTGACTTCCACAGCTCAGAACGCAGCAGTTCACCAAGACGATAGTAAAATCCTAGAAAAATGGAGACAACAACGAATCTGTAGATACAAAGAGAAAACGTCTCCCGTTTACAGCACAGGTAAGGAGCCCAATTCACACACTGGAACCTAGTTATTCCTGCTCTAAAGAGTCAAAGTGGTCTGTAATAAACTGTACGACTGAATCCCAGGAAGGAACTGAACCTCACGCTGAACGCTTCATTAACAGCAGATCTCAAACAGCGGGTGAGCCAAGACCCAAATCCACCGCACCGTTTGTGGCCCCTGGTAATTGTGTCATGCAGAATCCAGAAGAAATAGCAGGGAGAAAAGCCAATAAAATTAACATCACTTTTGAGTTTCATCATTTGGGGATTTGTTCTAATTAATCAACACTATTGGACAAAGTCAAAACAAAAATAAGATTTTGTAGGGAGGTCTTCCATGGCAGACAGGACCATTTTCAGACAAAGTTGCGGTTTCAGCTGTTCTAATGTTAGGGTGTCTTATTTGTAGGCTAATTTTTTATTTTGTTCAGCAGTAGTTAGGTTTAATGCCACATGAGCAGCAATGGCTACATCACTGCAACAAGGCCATTTTACTGATTCATTCTTGTGTATAAACAAAGCCGTGAGCTTTCCAGCTCATTATCCTCTGTTATTACAAAAGACAGTTACAAACTAACAATTCAGGGAATAAAGAACATTTTTTATTTTTTAAATGTAAAAAAAGAAAAAGAAAAGTCTTGCGCCTCAAAAAAGGGGCGCGTGGTGGTGTGCGTCGAGCTAATAACAGCTAGCGAGTTAGCTATTTCAACTGGGAGGTTTTCTCTCAGATGGGACCTTTACTCTCCGTTTTATGTTGCTCTCAACACATCGACGTATTTAAAATGAGCCGATGACGCTTAGCCTGGCCGGGGGGTGGGGAGGGGGGGAAGTTAAGCCTGGGGGAATCCCTGCCCTGATACAGACAATCTAGACGTTTATTATTCTGTTCAATCTTAAGGTTTCCCATGGGAAGAAAAACGCTTAAAACAACATTTCTGCAAATTACTTGCCAAGATTTTTTTTTCCCTTTGCAGAAACCAATGGAAAACATGATTAGCTTTAATTAATTGATTCTTCAGGTGTTACACCAACAACCAAAAAACTAATCAGTATATGAAAAAGGCTACTTCAAATAACGAGTTACACGTGACAGTAAAAGCACTAATTGATATTCCTGAGAAACTTTAAACATGACAGAAACAGCTCTGAGTTCCTCATTCAGCCCAAACAATGATCTTCTTCCTTGTGACTGAATAAAAAATGGCTTCCAGTAGGAAAGGGAGATGCCAGCATTGGACTCCGTCAGGCTAAAAAACATGCAGCTGGAACTTCGACTTGGGCGACATGGACAAAAATGGATCACTATTTTTTCTTCTGTCAGGGCAAATAGTTGAGAATGTGAAAGTATTTTTGTGAATGAATCAACAGTAAATGCTTCTCAGAACTAAACGTACAGTTTTTTCCAACCAGAAAGACAGGGTTTAAACTCTTAGGGTCTCACCTCAGCTCTGTCGGCAGGGGCCACCCTGAGCTGTCCAGAGTCCAGTGTTCCTCCTAGCCTCTGTTCTCGGTTGTCATCCTTTCTGTGCGAGGGGGGGCCCCGCCCAGAGCTTGGGTGGGGGGTGGGGGTTTTACCGTTTGCTGTGGCAGATTTCGCAGAGACTGGCTCCCTGTCTGTTTCTTTGCTTGTCTTGGGCAGCTGTGTAGTAGTATCCATGGTACTGTGTTCCTGAGATGGCTGCTGGCCTGTTGGGGCTGCCCCAGGCATGTTGCTGATGCCCGAGCCGTCGTCAGAACCCTTTTTCTCCTGTTCGGACTCTGCAGAGGCCTTGTCACTCGGTTTGTTCTTGAAGCAGCGCTTGAAACCCCGCTCAGCCTTGCCACTGCTGCGACTTTGTTCACTGTGTGCAGGTGACCTGGGAGGCCGGGGCTGGAGTTGTGGGGATTCTGAAGAAAATGTGGGTTTTTCTGATGACTTCATGATAGGTTTTGTGTCATTTGTGGTACCTGGACGGGCCACATCCTTTTCTTTCTTGTTTGACTGAAACAGTTTGAAAAATAAATATGACTGCTAATTCTACCATGTTGACATTTTATTCGATTTTTACATTAACTATTAAGTGAAAATTAAATACATTCAAGTTTTTTTCCAGTAATTGTTCATCTTAAATACTCCCAAGTTTGCGCTACCCTTAACGGTTCTCCTAAGCTAAGTCATTTTAAGCCACCAAGTTCACTAAAACAGACAGAAAGCTGTGCTTGCTTAGCAAGGCCCCCTCACCACTTTAGCATGACTAACATTACAGCATGTAACCAAATGAGATTTCTCAGGGCACCTAAAATCTGAACAGAGAGGAGAGAAATGTTTAATGTGACTCACCTTCAGGGAAGGCCAAATGTGAAAAGGAATCTTCTTGTGCATAATGAGATGCAGAAATCCGCCTTTTTCCTTGTACTGTGCTTTACTACACGAGGCCTCGATTTCCTCCTGCAACTGACAGTTCCACTGCCGTCCATCTGAACAAGAAAAAGATCATCAGCAGAGACAAACCAAAATACTGTGGAAAATATCCACAAACATTTGCTTGAATCCTGCACCGAATACTGAATAAATCCATCATTCCACGCATTCATTCAGTTGCAACTATTAAAAGGTATATAGACACGTTATATCCTTATAATAAAAAAGACCAAATACCGTTTGATCATGATAAAAATTAAGGCTATATACATCAAGCCTCCGTCTTGATAGTGTTTTGATGGTCCTTTTTAAGGCTGAATAGAATCCAGCTATGGGCGCGATTAGCAGATATAGACAGACGTGGCGCCATCTAGTGACAGTATCACAGAACTATAACAATGCCGTTTGCTTAATTAATAAATCACTTGTAAATAATGGTGGACCGAGCCTGCTCCTCCAATGCCTCGCAGTAAAGTGGCAGCTCGGCGTGATCGAAGACCAACAATTATTAATTAAATACACTGATCTACAGCAACTTTAAGAGCCTCATATCAGAATATTTATTCACGTCAATCAACTCTGCAGACACATCTGCGCAATCAGCGGCTTTAGCTTCCGCTTCAGTGAACACTAGCAATCATTCTGTATTCCCAGCGACATTCCAGTCTTTTCCCTCTTAGAATCAAATTTGTGGCTTATGTACCGTTAAGGTTTTAGTAATACAAACCTGGGAAGGACACATTGCAGTGTGTGTCCGTAAAAGTGGTGTTGATGTCCTCCATCTTCTGTACGCCCTCGCCACAGCGCAGTCTGACAGTCACTTCATTGACGTTCTGCTTCCAGTCCACAAACACATCTGGACACAAAACAGAACAAAACACAAGTTACACTATTGTGGAAGCAGAATAGAAACATTAAGCTCCTTCTCCAGCGTTTCCCTTACTGTTCTACACGTGGCGCCCCGCCCCGCCACATACACAGCTCTCTCCTGAGAGAGAGAGAGAGAGAGCTAGCCGTCGGGAGATAGAGGCAGCTAGCTCCCACATACCCGGGCATACTGTGCACATAGTGTAAGCGTGGTGGACTCCGCACTGACTTCTACCCTTCATTTACCATTTCATAGTGGAGCGTACTGTTGCCTACATTTAATGTGGCAAATTCCTACAATTCCCACACTTTCTGCCAGTGGGACGAAGCGTTGGAACGGATGGTAAAATGTGTGATCAGCTAGCTGAGCACCTAGAGCCGTTTCTTTTCCAGCAGGCTCACCTGTCAGTGAGAACAGAGAGGGACTGTGATGCTGTGTGTCCTTGGGACCGCCTGCTTGGAGCAGCTCAGTGTATCAAGCTCGGTGTCACATATAAAACGGTTCCATGTAAAAACTTCTTGCCTCCGAGAAGTTTATAGTGTGACACGTACCTGAATGCGCAGAGTCCGCCTTGAGTACGCAGGGACCTCTGCGGAGTGAACTACGCCTGAGTATGTTGGGACCTTTACATGGACGCACTTTTAGTTTCGACATTACAGTCAGGCAGTCTTGTAGACAGCTCAGGGGTCCGATCAGGTAGTGACACAATGTACCATAATGCTCTGAATATCCATTGAGTGGAGCGGCGTCATTGCTTACCAAAGTCATTTTTGGGCGCATTGTACCACATAAAATCGGTCAGTAAGCACAAGGGTAATCAGATATAAGGTGCACCGGATTATAAGACGCACCGCCAATTTTTGAGAAAATGTAAGGATTTTTGAGTGCGCCTTATAGGCCAAACAATACGGCAATTTTATTAAGAGAATTAGCCATTCTAAATAGTGCCAGACTGCATCCTGAGCCGTAATAAGGCGGACATGAGTCCGTGGACAGATACATACAGAGCTCAATTTTACAAGCGCATCTGCGACGTCACACTGGTCAGCGAGAAGAAGTCCTCTCTTTGAACTGTATTAGTAGTGACACTGAGCTTGGTACACTCAGCCAAGGCAGTCGCAACTTCCAAGCACCTGCGGCATCACACCCACTCTGTGTGCACCACAACAGGTGTACGGTGGGTCCCTGCTGTGGCAAATGTAGGAAATTGTCTCAAGACACGTGGGTCGAATATGAAGGCTAAAATGTCAGCGGAAAGTCAGCGCGGCTAACAGCTCACAATACTCCCAAGTGTGCGCTACCTTTTATGGTTGTAAGTCATCGCTCCTACTTTCAGCTCACTCCAGGAGAGAGAGAACAGGCAGAGTCGCGACATATTTTCACGTGCCTTGGTATTTTGGGGGAAAATACGCAGTCAGTTCTGGGAAGGTATAGGGTTAGGTAAAGTAGCCTAACAGTAATATTGTAATATCATTTGGATTTACCGCAATAAACAATACTGAGATGACGATATTCTAGTTTGTGCTTCACCTTGATCAGGGATGTCCAAAGTGTGGCTAAGGGGCCATTTGTGGCCCTCGATGATTTTTACGGCCACAGACCTCAACTCAAGGGCATAAATTTGGTTTGCCAACTCAGTTGACAGAAATCAGACTACTTTGCTTGCTTCATTAAAATATTGGGTGTTTTGTTTATTGGATTAAATGAAAAGGTGAAGTATTTAAAAAAAAGATTACAATTAACAGCACTTGGTGGCTCCATGAGTACTTCTGACCTAACGTTATGGTCCCCATGGCAGAAAACTTGGACATCGATGATCCAGATTACATTCAGCATACAGCTTCCAAGCTCAACCAAGGTAGTTTCACATAAAAACAGGACATTATCCGACAACAACAACAAAAAAAAAAAAACAGGCCAAAACTTAACAATGGTCTGTTGGGATATTGTAGACTGTTTATATCAGACATTATAGTATATTTTCAGTTTGAGTTAAAGGCTGCATCTGAAATGTCCTATTTATAGCTCCCCGCTCCTGTTCATTGACCTTTTATGAGGTCACCAGTAAGAACAATCGTGGGGAGGAAAGGAGCTTCAGACGGCTGTGCTGATTTCTGACAGCCTTTAACTGCGACGTCATTATGCAACAGAAACACGCATGGATGATGCAAGTCAAATCCGGGCCTACGGCTTTCCGAAAAAAGAACGACAAAACATGCAAGTCAGACAAATGTAGCGAACAGCTGAGGCTCTCATTACACAAACCATAACATATAAAGGCCCGTAAACCTTCTACTTCTCACAGTAACCGGTTCAATTGCATGGCATTGTCTTCTTGAACAAAGTTAACGTACTGATGATGAATTTCCTTTATTTATTTGAATTGTTTTAATTTTATGAATATGTTTTTTTTCTAACAGAAAATAAACGACATGCACAACATCCACACATAATCAGTTTAATTCTCACAGTTAACATTTATTTCATCTCATCAAAGTAAAACTGTACCATTAAACTGCACCTGTTGGATCCTATTTGCTGTAGATAAAGGCAGAGATGGCCAAAGGCCTCTGATCCACATGGGGGAGCAACAAGGCATGGAATAATGGGAAAGAGTAAATGGTGCTACTTACTGGTGTGTGCTCTTCTCTCCGGACATTTTTGCTAATTTCCATGAGATGGGCTCAGCTTATACGTCGTGTCACGCAAAGGATTATGGGATTCCTTATAGCTCTTTAGCGTCTGTAAGGGACGTCGTGAGCTCCCTGTGCTAAAGAGCTATGATAGGAAGCACAGAGGCTCCTTTTCCTACCTCCTTCCTTACTGAATGCACTATTCGGACAGCACTTGTCGTGGCGACCGCTGACGCACTTAGAGTCTTTACTCGATAGACTCTTTTGAATGCAATTAGCTAAAATAGACAGCGTACATCTGAATAGTTGTTCACTTCTACCACTTGTTAGCTTCCACATTTTCTACAAGCGCATGGTGACGTGACATCTTCCAGCTACAGTTAAGGCAATTAAACAAATTCACAGAAGCTTACTTCAGAAAATCCCAACTAACCCTTTAACAACAATCATTTCTGGAGTCCTATATTTTTCACTCCATGACATCCTCATTTTCACAACTGGAAATATTTCTAAACTGTGAATTTTATATTACTATTATCAGAAAGGGAAAAATGTAGAACTCTTGATCTGGGCGGCTAAATCAGCTACTTCTCAGCCTCAGCGAGGAGCAGCACTGCTTCATGCTCCACATAGATAGATAAACCTCTGGGATCCTAAACTGTGTATACACTAACTTTTCCCCAGAGATGATCCACATTGATCCTCTACACAAAAAGGAATTGGGAACTACATAGGTCGGGTCATTTCATTTAATCTTACCTTTCTTGACTTCTGCTAGAACCCCATCCACTGCATTGGCTGCTGCTGCAGCCCTCTTGGCCTCTCTGCTCTCCTGGTTGGCCTTGTCCTTTTGTTTCTTCTTACTGGTGCTGGCAGTCTGTTCTGAGCCGTTTTCCCTCCCGCTGCCGCCTCTTTGCTGATGCCCACTGCGCCGCCCCACCGCCTCACTACCAGCAACTCCGCCGCCTCCACTGCTGGCCATCTTCAGGCACTTAGCACTAACAGGCCGCCCGTCGCCAGAATCACTACCGCTGCTGGGGTCTGGATCTGAGGTGTGCCTCTTCCTGCCTGGCCCGGCTATCTTGGCGATGATACTGGTCTGAACTCTCCCAGAACAGAATCAGGGTGCTGGACAAGGAAGGGGAACCTGCAACAACAGAAAAGGGGAATTTTTTAAAAGCAAAATTAAATGAAATTAAATATGAACCCAACTATGTATACCATCTGCCAATTGTGGCATGACTCCAGGCTAAAGCAGCAGTTCCCACACAACAACAGTGGAAGAGATTTTTGACCCTGACTATACACTGAGTATACCTGCATTTCTGCTAGCTAACTATGGTGAAATGACTACACAAGCACCATTGACAGCCAATATATTACTTCTTTCTAGCTGTAATGTGGGCCTTTCTTCAAACATTCATCCCATAAAATGCTTTAGTATCATCGTTTTGGTTTTTTAATTTACTATCTGAAGAAGATCTCTAGATCCCACACTTGCTGAGTCACAACCCCAAGGGGGCTTCACAATTTTAGGACAGACTGTGTTGGATGCCGTCCTGTGAAACTGAACCAGATCGCCCCGACGCGTGGAAACGACTCGGGACACCTGCAGAGCAGCGGTGAACACAAACCAAAAACAGCAGGCAAAAGAAAGTTCAGTGTTGTCGGTGACACGGCTACGGGCCAGCTCAGTTTGCTACACGTGTGCATCAAATATCAGCCGTGAAGAAAGACACTGAAGTAGGGAACACTGGTTGGACACAGAGCACACTCAGTGACTGACCAATGGGGAACTGTACGTTTCATTCACAACTTCTTCCGTCATTATTTTCCATAAATGCTTTTAGTGTGTTCTTATACAGCATTTATAGGCTAAATCTCTGCTGTAATGTGGGGCCGAGCTGCTGTCTGCCTCTGCTAGGAAGATCTTAAGCCTTCATTTGAAAAGTTTAATTTCCATTTTGAAAGTCATCATAAAGAAAAAAAACAAGATTTTCATCAAACCTTATTTACTGTCTGAATGGTCGTGGTAATAAGACAGTGAGTATGTTAATAGCTCCATGAGAAAATCATTTAGATGTTCTCCTGTTCATGTATGCTAAGCCCCACACACCTGAATGAAACGGCTGAAATAGCTTCTGACACACTCATGCTCTACAGTCCTGCTAATTACCCAATTACAGAGGTGGGGAATCCGGCTTCAGGAAGGTAAAAACCCTGCCTGTTCTTCCTTCATCCTGTTCCCTTAACATGGTGATTTTAGTTCGCCTCCATGCTGTGGAGCAGGAAATGCAAATGGTTGGACCTAACCTCTGGACTGGCTTTTTACTTTCTGAACCTGGATTCCCCACCTCCGGCTTATTCTATGATTCAGCTGTGTTGACATTTAAAAGTTGCAGAACACCGACCCTGGGAGACCGGGGCTGGGCATCAGTGGACGGCATGTCTGCTGCCTCACAGCTTCTTAAAAAATAAAACAATAACCCTCTGCTCCTGCTAGGAAATGGCCATTAAAATGTTTAAGCATGGTGGTCATTTGTGGTTAGAGCCCAATGAGTAAATGGACTGAACTTATACAGCGCTTTTCCAGTCATGCTGACCACCCAAAGCACTGTACACTATAGCCACATTCACCCAATATCTCTCCCTAACGCACACATTCATACACCGAGACGCAGCTCGGTAGGCAACTTGGGGTTAAGTGCCTTGCCCAGGGGCACATCGACATGTGGCAAGGAGAAGCTGGAATTGAATCCACAACCTTCTGATTGCCAGACGACTACTCAACCCGTCACAACACAGTCGTTGAGTGAATAATTGTAGATCCACATTTCGTTGCAATTACACACATGGATGGGTTTGGTAGTGTATTTAAAGGGTAAGTCACCCCGAAATCAACTTTATTTTTGCCAATAAACTGTTTACATTGTTTTCTCAAAGTACTGTCTACATATCCTGGTCATCATTTTATTTTTTTAAATCATCAGTGTGGCGTCCTCCTAGGGTTAAATGGTGGTCTTGCATTGAATTTTGAATTAACATTGCTTTTCGTTGACCCGACGTAATTCTGATCTAGTGACGTCGGCAGCTCTGCCGCTGTGGGGTATAAAAGTAGCGGCATATTAAAGAAAAAAAAAAAAAAACACACACAAACACAGAATTAATTTCTTCTCACATGCATTCCTCTATGTTGGTTTATCAAATAAAATATGTAGAGGTAACATGACAAAAGGTCAAGGGAGGTGAATACTTTGCAAGACTCCTTGTGGTGTTAGACATTGAAATTATTGAGGCCCTTGTTGTTGTTTTTTTAAGGTAACTGTTTAATTACTATTCAAATCTATTACGCATACATTCAGTGCAGGATTTGTTAAACATATGGATAAAGAAATGTTTCACGCAATTTTTTTTCAAAAATAACGAGTATGGTCATCAAATAATTGATCTTGAGGAAATCGTTTAAAAACAAAAAAAACTTACTATTCAAAGACACTCATTTGCGTCTAAATGAATATAAAGTGATCCATTCACATCTGTCCACATTGGTTAACTCGCCCCTGTGGCAGCACTACAATAACAGAACAATAAACTGGACTGGAGTCCCAACACTGCTGCTCTTTACAGGAAGGGACAGAGCTGACCGCCTGCTGAGGTCCTCTGGAGTGCAGGGGCTGCTCCTGAGGACCTTCTCTGACTGTATGGTGGCATCAGCCATCTTCTATGGTGTGGTTTGTTGGAGCAGCAGCTCATCTGAGAGGAAGCGGCTGGAAAAATTCATTAGGTAGGCCAGCTCTGTCCTGGGATGCCCCCTGGAGCCACTGCAGGTGGTGGAGACAGAAGTACTGGAAGGAAAATCTCATCACTGATGGACAACGTCTCCCCGCCCATGCAGGGAGCTGCTGCTGAGCTGGAGAGCTCTTTAAGTGACAGACTGCTGCATCCCTGTTGTTTAAAGGAGCGCTTCCTCAGGTCGCTCCTTCCAGCTGCTTTTAGATGTGCCCCTGGTCCAGCACACCTCAATAAATGGCTGAATTAGCTCCTCAGAATGCACTCAAGCTCTCCAGAGTCCTGCTAACAACCTGATTATTTGTGTTGAAGCAAGAGTAACAAATAAAAAGTTGCACCAGATCGCCAGCGGCAGAATTGAGGACCACTGCGTTATAATCTCTGCAGCTCCCAACTAACGCAATAACTGTTTGCAACATGCTAATGGTTGCATGGGTTCTTAATCTGAAGAACCCTTTACACCGGCTCTCGTATGCTCCTGTCTATTTGCACTTTTTAGCGTCACTGGGAGTGCTTGCACATTCATGCAAATTGCAAAGTTCTCTACATTGTTTTCTAGTTGACTGCCAGTTTTCTTCTTTTTTTTTTTAAACTTGAACATTTCATATTTACCTGAATATGCTGTATTATCATTTAATAATTGCACAGTATCTTCCCTCTTCTGATAAGAAGGATCCCTTTTTTCTCCTTCATTAGTACAACTTATTGGCGGCAGCAAATCGACAGGAAAATGAAAGCACGCAATGGCACACTAAAGATAAGAAAATATAATAAAAGGATTGCATAACTGATTCCAAGGTACACACTTCCATAAAAGGATAATAACACCTAAATTAAGTGTTACCCGTTTTGATAACAGGGGCTGAATTGTCCCATACTTACAGCTAAAGTATTGTCTTATTCTCATGAATTATACTCTGTATTCTTAACCAGAAAGTGCCCGTGCCTCCAAACACGTTACTAAGCATTTGTTGTTTTAGCAACACACAGAAGCTACTTCATGTGCACAAAAGGGTGATTTCAGCCACCTAAGAACAGGAACACGGCCATTAGACGTGAAAACAGTCTAGCCGGTTTCCCTTAGAATTGTAGAAAATGCATAAAATACGGTATAGTAAAAAAGGGAAATAAACAAACGTGCGTTTAAGAAAACATTTAATTGAGGACAGCTTTATTAAACTACTCGCCCTTGGAGCCGGTAGCTCAGCAGCTGGAGAACTAGCCGCCAGGAAACAATAATGGCGTTTTAATGTTCTCACATGTCCACTAGCACAACGCGTTTAACATCTGCTGCTGCTGCTTTGTCCCAATGCGCTGCATTCATAAACGCGTGTAAACAACGTCCTCGCTTGCCGGCGCGCTAGCTTCCCCTCCATTATTTGCACCGTGAAGGCCTTCCTTGGGCTGCCAGTCTCTCTTCCCTGCTGCCTGTCGCTGCCATCAGCCGCTGCCTACAGCTCCTCGGTGGTGAGGTCGCTAAACCTGATATGCAGCAGCGCGTCTTCTCCCCGCAGAGGGCAGGACGGGCTCAACGGCTAATGTCATTAGCAACAGGCTAACTGCAACGGAAACCAAAGGGCTGCCGCGGCGACCTGGCTTCAGAGAAACGGCACCCGGACGTTTGGTGACAACAACCTTCCGGGTGTGTTGAAGCACGCCATTTGTTAGAAGAGTCAAACTGAAGGCTCGCGTACCTCTGAACTGGTTGTAATTCCGCCCGAAGACACAATAGCGGGCGACTCCTTTGCGGACTCTCCCCGGCTGCTGCTAAGCTCCTTCGCGGCCTCGGGCTGCTGCGCTCCTTCTGGCCGGTTTCGAAACCCCCGCAGTCTCCGGTGCTTCTGGAATGTTCTACATTTAGCCAGGGCCCATTTCTGTCCAACTAACACAACAAGTCCGATACTAAAGCGGAACGCAATGCGCGGAAGCGAGTTTAGTCTCGTTGGTGTCGTTGGCTTCTGCGGATAGACCCTAGTTTGCGGGGAACAAAACACACGGATGCTCAACCAGACCTAATGACTGCTGCTGCTGGGCTGCGCTACTTCCTGAATGCCACGGGCACGTGACCTGAACTCTCTCTCCCTCTCTCTCATTGGACACTCCACGGTCCCTGGGGGCATCAGGCCCCATCGAAAGGGATGGCCAACCTCGTAATACAAATCTCAGATATAAATAGTACAAAAATTAACAACTGAACAGACTAATTTGAGGGAAAAAACATTCAAAAATCAAATGCTGTTTTCCACATATTTAATGTCACGTTTTTTCCCAGACCATAAGTAAAATAAATGGAGTCATTCAATGTTGGGGAAAAAAATAGGTATTCACCCGATAATTTCAGATTCTAAGATCATCCCTGCAAGTCAAATTATGCAACTAGGTTGAAATGAGCTGGCTGGGCAGGCTGATTGACTGAAACATGGCCTCAGAAATGGGAAGTGTCTGTGCTAGGAGCAAATAATGTTTGACAAATTGCAGCTTGTCCTTTGGTAACCACAAAGGTACCTGGACAGATCTAGGTCAGTCTGCAGTTACATGCAGGGGCTGCCTCAGTACTGATTCAGCTGGTCCGAAAATTCTTGATGATGCTGTAGGGTAGGGTTAGGATCATCTTCTTGATAGGACAGAACACTGAAAACAATACATTTTCAAAAAAGAAAATGAAAATAAATGATGGAGACAAGTGCTTGAAGAACTGGAAGAAAACGGCTGAAGAAAATGGGATTAGCATCCAGACAACTAAAACCACCATAAACACCTCAAACATGGCAGCAATATGCTGAGGATGCTTTTCCTCAACATGGGCATGGAAACAGGTAGGAGTTATTGGGAAGATGGATAGAGGTAAATACAGAGCTACCAAAAAATGGTTTCAATTAAAACATATTTGTGTTTTATAAAGGCCCAGTCAAAATTGAAACCTAAATGCTAAAGTGGGCTCAGACAAATATAGTCACGCGAGTAGGGTAGCTGACTCATAGTCCAGTTACATTTGGACATGAACTATTTTTAGAAAACAGCTTTATCCCATTTGCAGTTGGCCAATGAGTCCTTCATTATCCCCCGTTTACTAAAATAAAGTTTCTCATGGTGGTGTGTCAGTTTTCTGTAATGTCTTTGTTTTATCTCTGGATACCTTTAGGTAAAGCTATTTTAAATATAGGATTTTTTTTTCTTCGTCTTTGATGTCAACATGAGCTCACATGCTGCTGTTGGGCCACGCGTCGGCTGTCATTTCATCTTGCTGTCCGGTCTGTCATTACTACCTGAAATATGTGCTTTCCTAGCAGACATCTGGATAAGCTTAATGAGAAGCAGATTCAGCTAAAGGTTGTTAAGACACACCGACTTTACAGCGTAACTCTCAAGCACCCAGCCGACCCAAAGTAGAACAGGTATGTTGCCACTTTAACGACTATGAGAGGAATGAATATTCATTCCTCTCATAGTTCATTCCTCTCATTCCTTCATAGTTCTTTTCATAGTTTTTTGCATGTTAGACATGCAAAAAACAAAAACAAGAAGAAGTATTTTACATAGACAAAAAACAGGAAATGGCTTTATATTTATCTTTATTCAGAAAATTGTCAAACTTAACAAGGTTCCTTTGGTATTTCCATTGGCAATGACCAGTCATTGTAGCTCAGCTGACATAAGTAAAAAAAGAAAAAAAAAAAAAAAAAAAAAAAGGATTGTTGGTTTTATCACATTTATCACTCAAATCCTCACGCAAAAATGTTATGCAAATATGTCCACAATACTGACAGCATAAGGCACAATTAAAAGCAGTATTTAATCACTTTCACTTCAGGATCAGATGTCGGCGACTGCAGGTCCAGCTTGCGCCATCACAGCACACAGTACGTGAGAAACATACATTCAGTCTATGCTATGGGTTGGGCATTCAGACAAATGAACAGAAGTAGCTGCATCCCTACTCCCAACCCCAAAGCTGCACAGGGTTAACGGGATAGATTCAGTGGGATTTTATTTTTTCATTCTAGGCTATTTAACCTTTATACTGAAAGGTTATTTACTCCATTATACTCTGTAAATGTATAACCTAATGTACATGTATATTTGCAGACATTTTTACATGCATATTCATGTTGACCACATTATTTACTCTGCTTATGGAGTATAATATCGCTCTTACTGGAAAGCTATTAAGGCAGCCTTGGTGACTGCTGCTAGTTATTCATCTCAAATTAGTGTTGTGCAGGAAAGTTTGGCTTGTTGAAAATGTAATTACAACTTTATATCAGATTTTTCTGCAGCCAGAACATGCTGCAGTGAGCAGCCCAGAGTATACTTCAGCAGAATAATCTCACACTGCAAAAACGTATTAAAATTCAACCTTTAATTTCAGTATATTTAGCTATTTATTGAGGAAACAATGAATAATGCCTTTAACAAAACCCTCGCTGGCAGAATTATGGGTACTGATTCTCAGTGTACTGGTCAAGTCCACCAGATTTTTACTTAACATCTCCAGCTATTTCAGAGAGTTCATGATGTCATGAACCCTAACAAGTTTCCCAGGGCCTTTGGAAGAGAAGTAGGCCCACAGCGTCGGGGCTGTTTTAAGCCAAAACCAATGGTTGCTTTGGAGACTTGGCTAATTGTTGTTGTGGAAACTTGGAGATTTCAAGATGCCACTGTTTGCTACTGTGCTTCAGTGAGCCTTGGGGATGTTTTTTTTTCTTAACCTCTCTTACCATCCTGCTTGCTGCCAAAATATGAGCCATTTTCCATCAACAGGAAGTTCTGGATTAATGCTTTGAAGCTTCTAGAAACTGATGACCTTCAAAAGTATAAAGTTTAAAAAGGGCTTCAGTTACCTTTATTTTTGTATTAGTTAGTGATTCCAATAATTGTACCACCTGTAATTTTGTTAAAAGCAAATTATGTTTTAATATACTAAATAAGTAAAAAATAAATGTACTTAAACGGTGTGATTTTTCAAGATTTACCCATATGAAATTATGCAAAATTAATTAGTTTGAAGGCTTTTTACCAGGGGTGCCAATAAAATGGGTCAGCACTGCAGCTGACAGGAAGCATTTTGTACTGTTTGAGTTTATCCACTAAAAAAGTCCAAGTCATTGGTTTTCAAAACTTAAATACATACATTCAAAGCTGTGTTCCAAATTAAAAGCAAAATAATATGCAAAAACTAAATGTGAGTAACTTTTGTGCTCAATGACAAACTTTATATGTTCACTTGTTGCTTTGGTTTTTTGTAACAAAAAATTAGCAAACATCTGAATAGAAAAAAACCTACCTAGATGCACCATATGCACACTGGCTTACAGAGTGATTCATTTTCTCTTTAATACCATATCTAGTATCATGCTTCTATATCTAAGGGGCAAAGTGGAATAACAGAGACGGATGTGTTTCCTTGTGGATTTGGCAGAGCAGATTTACTGGCACGTGTTGTAGATTTGGATCTGTTTGTTAATGTCATTGAGGATGCCCCTCATCTTGTCCTCCAAACCGTCCAGTTGCCGAACTTTCCCCTCCAGCTTCCTTTGGTTCTCCTCATAGTTTTTCTCTAGCTCTGCACAAAGCAGGAGAAGGAAGATTTTAACCTTAAATGTTTGTTTTAACAACTACATGTTCCAAGTCAAGGATCCAATTTCTTCCCGAGCACATGCAAATGCATACACTAACCAGTACCTGCTAGTCTCTGTAGCTTATTGCGAGCATCATTGAGAAGCTCCTTCGCTTCCTCTCGGAGACTCTCTGCCTTTTTCTTGGCATCCCGCACAGCCTTGGCCTTGGTGTCAACTCGTTGCTGCACCTCATTGAATTTGTCTGTCAGCTGGCCTTCTAGAATCTGACCATAAAGTGGGTACATTTTTGCTCGTTTTTAATCTAGGTGTCAGCATTCAATGATACTACGAGTTTGCTGTCAAACACAGACCTGCTTGGCTTCGGTTGCCTTGTCTCGAGCCATGGTGGCTGTCTCTTCAGCTCGGGCTGCCGCCATGCTATTGTTGGCTCGTTTGGTCTTCAGCTCGTTGATCTCCTGTTCAAGTGTGCCGAGGCGACCCATGGCATCATCCAGGTACCTCTCACTGTTGGATGTTTCTGACTCAATCTGCATAGAGTAAGAGTTATATGGCCCATAGAGTTAACAAATTATAATTTTTAATCAAATAAAATGAACATGGAAATTATTTAAGTTCCCTTTTGGATTAATAAAGTATTTGTGAATTAAATTGGATTTAAAGCTAAATGCATTAAGGCCGTATCTTTCAAAAGCAACCTGCACGTGCTTATAATTTTAGATTGACCCTTGTTTACATACTGAGTACACTGTACTACAGACTCACTTTAAGTGGCTAATAATAATCTTTGTGACCGCCAGGGGGCGGCATATAACTATAGTAACAATAGCAATAGTAACATACGTTTTCAAACAATGAATGAATCTTTTATTAAAGTAGTATAATAGCACAGGGAAAACTACGAAATAGCAAACCTTTCATTTGTTAAAAAATATTAGGAAATAAGGATTCCTTTAAATCAAATTACCATTTGCACAGAATTCAATACAAAATGATGGCCCATCAAAGTTTACATTTAATCTGGAATTATATTCAGTTTATTTGACCAAAGTTTTTATTTTTTGTAGCTACAAAGCAAAGCTTGACAACGAATTTAGCCAATGGTATTTTTCCTTCAATTACCATTAGAGGTAAAAACTATATTTTTCACATTTTCAGAGAAAATCCATTAGGGTAGTCAGAGAGGGCCTTAAGTGGTCCCAGAAACAAAATGAATAATAATAATTAAAGAATAAATAAAAATACAATTGATAAACCCATTTGTTTAAAATAAATAAAATGATCAGGAGGAAAAATCAAATCAAAAATGATTTGGTGCGGTCACTAGACAGACTTTCTCTTCAGGAATATTTGGTTGCCTCATCTGAATACCCAGCCTTACACTAAATTATGGCATTACATTTGACTGCTTTGATCAGCCTTCTGTATTTTGATTTGCAGCCAGTGGGTATTTTCTCTACTAGTCCTGGGTATTCTAGCTGGCCTAATGGCGGTTTGTTGGAGACAGACCTGCCAGAGCTGCTGCTGGTCATCAAGCACTGCCATCAGGATGGACAATACATACTTGCAACACATGGCTCGATTATTGACAGATTCAGCCAAATGGACAAAATATGGTGTAATCGTGTTGTGATTATAGATGAGTATAGAAACATCAGTAGGCTGGGTCTGAGACGGTGGCTGGTGACAGGTCCTCTGTTTCAGGTATCAATATCAAGTCCTGTTAAACCCTATTAAAGGGTTTACTAACCACGTGGGAATGAAATTGCAATGGTCTTTTAGTGCCTCAAGGTGATCAGATAATTATCTGCATTAGTCAAATTAGTCAAAGAGCAGGGATGCAAATAATTAGTCTATTGGTGATTTTGTTATAAATAAATATTGAACTTTTTTTTCACTAAATAAATGTAATCAAATTCAAGATCGGATTTTTCAAACAATCAGAGTAAATTATGCAACATATTAATTTTTTACACTTTTTTCCTCGGTGCTACTAAATGGAACATTTTGTTTTAAAAAAATACAGTATGTAAAACACAGCATGTGATCCAAACTGAAAATCTTCTGTACCCGTCAGCATTGAACAAGTTATTCATACTTCTTGTAAATCTCTTCTGTAGCTCAAAACCCAACATCAACTCTTTCAGAAGCACTGATGATAACCTGTGTCAGTCGATACTCCGTCTCTCTAATGTCACCCCTGGCTCTTGCTATGGCCTTCTCAGCTGAAGTCTGGGCGGTCTCAGCATCCATCAGGGCTTGCTTGACTGTCTCTGCTGTGCTTTTAACCCCCTCAGCGCGATGCCTTAGAGTTAATGTTAACGAAAAGAAAATATGTCTTCAGATCAATCTTTTTATATAAAACTAAAAAAAACAAACTCTGTTATGGTCACCTTGCCCTCTTGGCATCCAGCAGCAGTTTCTCCGCCTTTTGAACATCGTCCTGGGTCTGCCGCAGGATGGCATCCACGTTTGAAAGGCTGCGGACCCGATCCTTGATTTCATCAGCGAGATGTCTGATCTGGACTGGGGAGGCAGGGATGGAGAGCTGCAACACGTGATTTGCCACCTCCTCAATGCTGTCTGGGTCTGCTCCCTCCTCTGTCAGAAATCAAGGTGAGTCAGGGTCAGCACAGCCTAAACTAACAAGGAACGCCATTATTTAACATGTGTGGACTTTAATTAAAGACTGACGAGTGAGGAAGTCCCTGATCTGTTTGATCAGGTCTCTGAGGTTGTTGTTGGAGCGTTCCACTTTGTTCTTTGTGGCAGTGGCTTTATCCAGAGCAGCTTGGGCTTTGCCCTTAGCCTCGTCTGCCTTGGCCTTAGCTTCTGCCACCTGCAGAACAGAGAGGTTTTTAGAAGTAATCATCTGTATTTGAGAAAATTTAGTTTAAAAAATATTATATGGTAAATATTACAAAAGTAGTGATACGGATTTAACTTTTTGTAAAAACCACAAACGTTATTGTATTTTAATGGGGGTTTATGTGACTGTTCTACAAAAGAGATGCATAATTGTGAACTGGAAAAAATATATATTTTGCAGAAAATCTGAAAGGTGTGGAGTGCAATGTATTCCACTGTCTTTGATCAGATCTCCTGAAATAAAATCCAGTGGCACCATTGCAATGCACAGTCCTGAACATACAGCCAGAGCTACCCTGCAATGGTTTTAGATCAAAGCATATTAATACGTATTAATAAGTCCAAAACTAAATCTAAAATGGAATCTGCTGCAAAACTTGAAAACTGAGACTCTCCATCGAATCTGACTTAGCTTAGAATAATGGACATGTTCAATCTTCCGATGTGCACAGCTGGCGGGGATATACCCCAAGGTGTTGCAGCTGTAATTTCTGTTAACAGTGTTTACAAAGTATTAATTTGGACTTTTTACTGTCAAAACAAATTTAAAACCATGACCTCTGGTAATAAAGTAAAAAATCTTGGTGTTATTTTTGACCAAGACATGTCATATAAATCCCATTTTAAACAGGTTTCCAGAGTTTCCACAATTAGAAACATTCTGTCCAGGACTGATGCTGAAAAACTAGTCCATGCATTTGTTACTTCAAGGCTGGACTATTGTAATTCTTTACTATCAGGAAGTCCACAAAATGCAGTGCAAAGCCTTCAGCTTATCCAAAATGCTGCAGCAAGAGTTCTGATGAAAATCAACAAAAGGGATCATATTTCTCCTATTTTAGCTTCCCTTCATTGGCTTCCTGTTAAATCAAGAATAGAATTTAAAATTCTTCTTCTAACGTATAAAGCCCTTAATAATCAAGCTCCATCATATATCAGAGCTCTGATTACCCCGTATGTTCCTAACAGAGCACTTCGCTCTCAGACTGCAGGTCTGCTGGTGGTTCCTAGAGTCTCTAAAAGTAGAATGGGAGGCAGATCCTTTAGCTATCAGGCTCCTCTCCTGTGGAACCAACTCACAGTTTTGGTCCGTGAGGCAGACACCCTGTCTACTTTTAAGACTAATCTTAAAACTTTCCTTTTTGACAAAGCTTATAGTTAGAGTGGCTCATGTTACTCTGAGCTACCTCTATAGTTATGCTGCTATAGTCTTAGGCTACTGGAGGACATCAGGATCTATTTTTTCTGAGTTCTACTGTTCTCCAATCTGCATTGTTTGTCGTCATTTCAGCTTTTAACTTTTTGCTCTCTCTCTTTTTTTTCTTCATAGTAGGTACACCTGGTCTGCCGTTCTGTTAGCTGTGACATCATCCAAGGAAGACAGATCACCTGCTACTACCATCTAATGTAGAACAGATTACTAGATCAATGTGTGCTTCTGTGCTTTTTGTCTGTCTTGTTGTGTCTCTGCTCTGTCTTCTGTAACCCCAGTCGGTCGAGGCAGATGACCGTTCATACTGAGCCCGGTTCTGCCGGAGGTTTTCCTTCCCGTTAATGGGGAGTTTTTCTTCCCACTGTCGCTTCATGCTTGCTTGGTATGAGGGATTGCTGCAAAGCCATGGACAATGCAGACGACTCTCCCTTTGCTCTACGCTTCTTCAGGAGTGAATGCTGCTTGTCAAGACTTTGATGCAGTCAACTAGGTTTCCTTATAAAGAAATGTTTTGACCGATCTGTATAGACCAGTTCACACGTGACGTCATGCGTGACGTCCGGGCTACATCCGGGTCCCGCGGGTAGGCAAAAGCAGAACTGTTCCCGTCTACTATCATTACAAAACGGGTGATTTAGAGCGTACTTTTAGTTAGTTTATTTTTGGAATCTAAACAATGTGTACGACTTGTTGTGTTGCACACAGAGGCATTCCAAATCGTTGGATGTACGTTTCTGTCGTTTCCCGAACGACGAGGAAAGAAGAAAGAAATGGATAATTTCAATGAAAGGGATGCAGGCAGAAAATCTCAATGGACTGTGGGAGCCATCATACTATGACAGAATGTGCAGTCTACACTTCATCTCCGGTAAATACAACTTAATTTTGCACTGGTCATTGTTCTACTTAAATAGCAGCGGAGGGGAGGTGGCGATCGCTAGACGGGGCCAGGAGAAGCAGAGTCGATGCGCTGCAGCAGCAGCACGCCACATCATTTTAGTTTTCTTCGTGCAATCAGTGTGCAATAATGTGCTCCAGACAGCGGCTGCATTACGCCCCTGTTTACGCTGCAACGTCGCCGACACCCCCACCAATTTTAATAAGACAAAAACACCAAAATAATCCGTAGTGAACAATGTTTTTTTAACCTACCGGGCGGGTCTTCCTCTCTGCTGAGGCGCTGTTTGTGTCCGACTCTGCTTTCGTATGTTACACTAACATGTCTGAACATCCATCCATCCATTTTCTGATCCGCTTAATCCCTCACGGGGTCGCGGGGGTTGCTGTCTATGTCCCGATATAAAATAATTGTAGCCGTCCAGTGGTTTCATGCTTCCATGCTCTCTCGTGTGTACTGGCCTGCGTGTTTATAAGGCAGCTGTATATGTCGCGGTGCGGAACACTTGGCCAGCATTTCACAGACCTTCACAGCATTTCACAGACCTTCAGGCTTTTGCTGTGTGGATCTGGCAATATGATACCATCAACCATCAACTTACTCTTAAAACGATCTTGTGATACGTTATCTAAAGAAGAAAAATATGTCGAGAACTCGTCGTTTCCTCTGTTTGCGTCCGCCATTGTGTTCGCCTTTTGCCTACCAGTCCGGCGCGCATGCGCGAAAACCCCGGATCAAAACAATAACAATGAACTGGTCTATAATCTGATTGAATTTGACTTTGGAAAGTGCCTTGAGATGACATGTTTCATGAATTGGCACTATATAAATAAAATTGAATTGAACTGAATTGAATTGAATAATTTTCCTTCCATAATAAGTATGAAAACTTTTGCAAGGCACAAATCATGCCTTTATGTGCTATCCTATATACATGGATGTAACTGGCGCGGGGTACGGGTGGGACATGTCCCCCCCACCTTTCGAATCTGTACCCTAACCTCCCCACCATTTTTTTATCCGCTATGACTATTTAATCCGTTATTTATATGTGGTAAGGTGTTTTTCCGAGCCGTCTAAATGCACCATAAGCGAAACGCGGTGTCAGCAAACCAGCCAGAGCCAGCGAAGGCAGGAAACTTTAAACATATTTTTCCAAATAAAACATGGAAGTTGAGTAATGCTGTTTGTATGCATGATGTAGATATTATATAAATGATAGTGAGAATAAACACAACCTTCTTTAATTTCAGTGTAGAACTTATGTTCACTGAGGCTTTGCACATATTTAAACTAAACCTTTATTGCCACAATAGCAGAGTCAGGGAGAGCAGAAGCAGTAGGTGATGAGTCTTCACAGGTAAGGAGAGGCAAGGTAAAATATATCTATCTGCAAGGAGAAACCAAGCAGTTATCATGAGAGGTTTTCACAGATAGTTCAGAATAACTCTCATTCACACTCTAAAATAATTTTGTTCCGTATTAGGTAGCCCAGGGAGAAGGCCATGAGTCAGGGTAGAGACCAGGCTTCAGCAGTTACAGTCAGCGAGAGCCTGCAGACAGTGATAGAGCAGGAGATGGATCTTTGTTTGATTTATTTGTTAAATATTTCCTTTCAGATTTTATTTGGCATTTGAATTATTGCACCTTATAACCTGGCTACTTGTCCTGTAAATGTCAGAGGGTTATTGTGTCAACTCAACCAGAGTTTGGCAGCTAAAACATATTTTTTTTTTTTTTTAGTTTAAAGAACTAAAGTTGGTCTCCCAGTACTGTAATGAGCCTGTTGGTGATTATATGGTTCCTTAGCCACTAAGGAGAGGTGCGACTGAAAGCGAGAGGATGATGAAACAGTCAATAGACCTCTGAATGCCCCCCTCACTTCTGAGATGATGATTATGCCCTTGCCTGTATATAAATAGTGCATCTGTAGTTTTACTCCACCTCTGTACCTTGGTAAATAGTCCCTGCATCTCCCCCATGGCCTTGTTCAGCTCCTTCTCTGCAT
Source organism: Fundulus diaphanus (assembly GCA_037039145.1). Taxonomy (NCBI): domain Eukaryota; kingdom Metazoa; phylum Chordata; class Actinopteri; order Cyprinodontiformes; family Fundulidae; genus Fundulus; species Fundulus diaphanus. The sequence continues at coordinate 11,655,976 of CM073129.1, read as the reverse complement.
GTTTGGCTCTTTCCAAAGCATTGTCAGCTGCAGCCACAGCGCCGTTACAGTTCAGGCCTCCGCAGTGACGGTTCCCGTCGGCGTCCCGGCAGCCAGCCCCCCCACATGGATTCTCTGTGCAGGGAACATCACTCAGAGAACCGCAGACCTGTCAGTGCACACATGGATAGTATAAATGGCACTATTGAGTAGAACTGCAGCACCCACCTGCGAAGCTAAAACAAATGGGCTTGAAAAGCATCTTGAACTTTCATACTGAAGTTTATTAGAGGAAGCAGTGTTTCAAAGAATGAAGCAACAGATCCAACCTTCTCGTTGAGCTTTTTCATGTCCAGCCGCTGCGCTCCGGCCTTCAACTCTCCCAGCGCCTGCTTGTTTGCTGAGTTTTTCCGATTGAAGTCGTCCTTCTTTGCAGCGATGAGGCGCTCGGTCCGGCGGCGAGTGTCTGCAGACTGGCTGACTGTGCTAGGCTTGGTGGTCGTTGACTGATTGGCACGTCGCTCTGCATCTCGAGACGTGTTGTAAGAGCTGCGGATACTGTCGTATGCTCCTGGAGGATGAGGAAGTATTCTGATTGCATATTAGCTGGGGTTCATGTGAAAATTCAAATGTTATTGCTGGATTTTTGTTTTGTCTCACCTAAGAAGTTGGAGTTTTTCAAGATGTTGAGTTGATTTTGTAGCTGCTCTGATGTGAGGTTCACCTCTCGAGCCTCCCGTTCCAGATCATTCAGGTCCTTGCTTGCATCAGAGTTTCGGTCCTGGATAATTGTTAAATCTCCCTCCACATGGTTTAGGGCATCAGTCGTCTCACCAATCTGTGCCCTTTAAGACATCACAAGTTGTGACGTGATGTTAAAACGACTCTCAGTGAGTTGATCTACAAGCAAGAGGAGGTTTCTCTAACAATTATATTAAGTGAGCAGTTGTGCAAGAAAGCTTTCTGTGTCTATGGACTCCTCATTCATATTAAAATGTAACAGATTGAAGCAGTAGTACCTGAGATCCTCAATAAGCTCCATCAGAGTAGAGACAGCTGCAGTCGTGGCATTTCGTACATTGACAATGGCCTGAGCTTGACGCAGCTTCTCTTCCAAGTCTTTGAAGGTTTTCTCATAGGGCCCAATAAGCCCAGTGGTTTGAATCTCATGGGCCCGCTCTGCAAGAGTCTTGGTGCGAACTGCCAAGTCCTGGTAATAAGACAGGTTTAGCATTTCTTCTTTTAGGATAACCCCCCCCCCCCCCTCCATTTTCCTCAGCTCTGCACCTGCACTATGCGATCCCAGTCCCCAAAGCACTGGTGACAGGGCTGGCAGTTAGGAAACTGGCCGGCAAAGCCTCGGGCACACTGGTCACAGCGAACACCTGACACCCCCTGCTGGCAGACGCAGTGGCCGGTCACCCGGTTGCACTGAGAGGTCTCAATCCCACGCCAGTCGCAGTCACACGCTAGCGAGGGAAAACAGAAGGGGACGGTGAATTTAAATGAATTTAATTTTTGGTGAAAATTAAAAAAAAATGTCAAAGATTTTTTTTTTTTTACACAACCTGTTACAATGAAAGGTTTTTGTGCTTCCATGAACAGAGTGCGTCAAACCGAAAAACAATTAAACTATTTACAAACCATGAACCACGCCTGAAGGAAAGAAAAGAAAAGAAAAAGGATACTTCAGCTTTGTATGCACAGATTTAATAACCTAAATCAGATCCGTGGATTTAGCAAGGCTTTCTTTCATTTTACACACACACTGAAAGCTATTAAGTTTTGTCTCTAAAGATGGTTTGGTTCAAAATGTTGTTCAGGGCCTCTGCTCAAACCACTGTGTGCAGGAGGAGGTTGAAGGCAGAAAGCAGCTGTCTGCCGCAGTGGACTGCCCACAATGAATCAAATCCAAAGAACACTCCCCAAAATCAGCTCAGCACAAATATACAACCTACAAAAATAATTTCACTGCAGTCAAAAGCCTGTGGTTTTGCGCTTTAAAGTCCTTCTTGACGTTCTCGCCACCACTGAGGTAAAAACATCCTATAAAGCTCTAAATTTTACTGGAGCAGATCAGACAGTTTCATCTCCCCTCTCTGTTTCTGTCAGACGGTGAGGACATCTTTTGTAAGCATCCATTCTCAGGGGACGCCACAGAGTTTCTGTCAGATTTAGTTCTGAACTCTGGTCTAGTCAGTCTAAAAGTTCTTCTGGCAAAGCCATTATTTTGTTGATTTGAAGGCATGCTTGTACTCATTATGCTGAAAATACAGATGTTTAGCTTTGTATCACTTGGTTAAATGTTTAGGTTTTGGATTTTAATGTTGTTCACAGAGGAAAAAACAAACAGTTCCTTCTGGATAAAAGTAACCCCAAAGCATTTGGCCATGTTTAGCTGTGAACTTCATGTTTTTTTCTGCATCAAACATTTTGGAACTGTGACTCAGAAATTCATATGTTGCCTTAATGCATGTGATGCATTCTCTCACAAGGTTCTGAGTGCATAATTGATCCATCTTTGTTCTGAATCTCCTTGTGTCATTACCATGTCTACTAAGCTACTGAATCATTATGTTTCTGACCTCTGCACTGCGTCCTGGGGTCTCCCCAGAAGTTCTCCTCACAGTCTGTGCAGGTCTTTCCTCCAAAGCCTTCTCGACATTGACACTGGCCTGTAAACTGTGGGACAGAGAGCAAAAAAAAAAAACAACGCACGTATAGTGACTCACTTTAACTTTGTTTCTAGATATAAAGACCTCCAGCTTCTTTGTTCTTAGCTTTGATAGAACTCCCTGATGCTAAAAGAAACCTCACTATGCTGATTAATGCCTACAGCCATAATACTCACATGCAGCTGTCTAACTAAGCCATATTATATTGAATGCATACCTGCTTTTTGTATGAACTATTTATAGAGTTTACACTTTTCTTTTTAAGTGTTAAAATGTGGTTAATACATCTAATCTGAGATGAACATACTAAACAAAATTACATGAACTCTCCCAGCGAAGTGCTTAGAGCCATGCCTAACTTACTTCATTGCAGGAGGATGTGACAGAGTTGTTGGGATCACAGCTGCATGCTTCACAGCCTTTCCCGCTGGCCAGGTTCCAGTGGTTGGGGGCACAGTGGTCACATGTCAGACCTACGACATTTGGCAGACACTGACACTGGCCCGTGGCACGCTGGCACACACAGTCCTCACGCTCTATGCACTGACTCCGCTCAGTGCCCAAAAAGTTGCATGTGCACTCTGAACAGAGAAAAGAGAAATTCTACTAACATGATCTGCTGATAAAACAATATAGTTTCTCTTGCAGCAGATTTTGTGTTATAAAGCTGTTACTAACTCCTGCAATTGCGTCGCGATGCATCTCCGAAATATCCACTCTTGCAGATGCCACAAGTGGGACCCTCTGTGTTATAAAGGCACTTTCTGCATTCTCCAGTGTGCCTGTCGCAGGCGTCCATGTCGGACATGTCTATGTTGTTGTTGCACTGGCACGGCTGGCAGCGCCCCCCCGGCTGAGAGGGATTGCCATAATAACCTGGAGCGCATTCCTCACACCGGGCGCCTGAGTTGAAAAAGGAGCAAAAGGGTACAGGAGGAACAGAATCAACAAGAACAGTTATGATATATGTCCAATTTCATTTCCAATGAAAGGTGCACTTTCAAATTCTCATCTTAATTTTATGGTGAATGTAATGGATAAAGCAGGGATGTTGTTAAACCTGCAGCAGAAATGGGTCATCGAAGTTTGACACAGTAAGATGGATCCATATGAGTGGATTTTTCCAAATCTTAAACATGAGACTAAAATGTTGTGGTTTGCCATTTCCTTCTCAAAAATGGCCGGGCATTACCAGGATCAGTTATAATACTGAAAACCACTAAGCGAGGGCAAGGTAAACAGCTCTCATTGGTGTCTGTCTCTGTAGCCACATCTTCTTCACTGACTGAATACAGTACAAAATTAATCATAAGGTTAGTTATCTCCCCTCCAAATCCTTGAGGTCCAAGGACATTGTTTTATGCCTAATTTAGGTTCAGTTCTTTAATCACCCCCAAAAACTTTTCAGTCACATTTACAAGATGTTTAGAAAGAAAGCGACCTCATCGCTCTGTTCAATCAGATCTTTCTTGGTGGCGTTTGTCACCTCTTAAGTTCTCCAAGAGGGTCCTCAGAGCAAAATGGAATAACATGGAGGCGTCATGGTTTTTAGCTACGGCTAGTCTGCCTTGTTTTCTGACTGGCCTTCTTGCATGTACAACGCTTGCCTCGATCAGCTGCTTTACAGGTTTATACAACTGAGCCTACCAGGCATTAGAGCGTTCCCAAATAAAAAACGGATGGCAGAAAAAAAAACATTCTGTGTGAGATCTAGATCATCTTTTGGTTGTAAAAACAACAGAAAGCAATGCTCTTTTTTAGGCGGGCAGATGACCGTTCACACTGAGCCTCGTTCTGCTGGAGGTTTTCCTTCCTGTTAAAAGTCCTCTCCACTGTTGCTTCATGCATGCTCAGTATGAGGGATTGCTGCAAATCCATCGACGATGCAGACGACTGTCCACTGTGGCTCTACGCTCTTTCAGGAGGAGTGAACGCTGCTTGTCAAGACTTGATGCACTCTGCTGGGTTTCTTCAGATAGGAAACCTTTTGACCAATCTGATAATTTGGCTGAATTTGACTTTGCAAACTGCCTTAAGATGACATTTGTTCTGAATTGCTGCTATATAAATACAATTAACTGAATCCTGTTTAGTTTTATTATCCTTTGACATCTTTTTTTTTTCTTTTAGAAGCAAACTTCTTGAATGAAAAATAATTTCAAATCTAAATCTGCCAGCGGTATGAATACTTTTGTGTTTAAGTGTTCAGCTGTTGGAATGACATGAACTAAAGACATAAATGTCTGATGTGGTATTGGTGATGCCAACTAAACCAAAATGATGTCAATATTACAGAAGTTACACTGTAACTATAGTTCTGTTTCATTCCTTCTTGACTGCCAATGGCAGAAAACAACAACAAGACCAATGGGGGACCCACCTACTGCTCAGGAAGCAGAGGCCAGAGGCAGAACCCCCAATGCCAGCGTGGACTAGTGGCCCACGTTGGGGTGGTAGAACCATGTGAATGCGCACGGAGTTGCCCAGGACACCGCTGCACAGGTGTCCCCCAGCGGCACACCCCTCATTGCCGCCCAGGACGTTGTCACCCTCATGGTGAAATGGCATACAACCCACAGTTTTATAAGCCAGCGCAATGGCATCCATGACCCAATGCGATAGCCTGTGCTTTAAAAGTGCCAGCACCTTTCTCTTTCCACCATGACAGACGAACAGCTGGCCTGACTGCCAGACAGCTGCCGTCGCTGCAATGTACAGCTGCAGCGCTCGGACTCTACACAACAAATTCGCCACCCTCTGTTCCTCAGATAGGAATGGGGGGAGGGCAGTACGCTCCCAGCTCGTTGCCAGTGTTCGCATAGCCGAGTGTTTCCTCCCTAAGGGCAAAACCTTAGAGATGAAAGCAATGTTAGGCCACAATGTCACCCTGGACCTGTCTGCCTTCCAACGTATGCTGATGGATGTCACAGCAAGAGCGTGAAGGGGCCGCAGTTGCTTTGCTGAAGCCACTGCCAACAGGAAAGCAGTTTTCAGGCACACCAGTTTCAGTGGGGTTTAACACATTTGCTCCAGAGTGGCCCGCTCAGTGACTTCAACACCAATGTGAAGTCCCACATAGCCTCAAGCCTCCGTCAGGGAGGACGTAGTCTCCTGGCCCACATGAGAAACTGCGTCTCCCAGTAGTGTGTGCCCACCTGTTGACTATCCATCTGACGATGATGTACCAATATTGCTGCCAGGCGAACCTTCAAGGTTGACACTCGTCCAGCATCCAAAAGGCCTTGGAGGCACCTCAAAATATATTTTCCTTCACAACACTGCAAAGCGCTGTCAACACCTGGCATACATTTGATGAGTAGAAGGAGCCCTGGCATTCTGTAATGTTTGACGGGCTCAAGGCTACAGGCCTGTCAAGGGCCACCAGCCCCCAGTAGCGGCCAAACCACGGGCTGAAGAGAGCCCGTGCATGGGTGCCACACCTTCCTGTCCAGCTGGGACAACAGATCCTTCCTGATTGAAAGCCACCACGGCTCTCTATCCAACAGGCGAAGAAGCATCGGGAACCAGATTCTCATGGGCCACTCTGCTGCGACCAGGAGAACCTTCTGAGTCAACGAGTTCACCTGGTGGAGAATGAGCAGAATCAGAGGAAAAGGTGGAAAAGCATAGAGCAGCTAACCCAGCAAGGCGTTGGCCTCACTTTTGCCAGCTGTCCGTTAATCCTCCACCGGAGAAATAAAGGGGGAAAACCGGGTGACAAGTCAGCCCTGGAAGCGGGTGAACAGTCCACCGGCAGACGCTCCACGCACCTTCTAGCAGACAAACAACAAACACAAACCACAGCCTTAGAGGGCTACAGGGGAGCACTCCCACTAAACAGTCACAGGCAGGATGACGCAGAATCATCTGCTTACCTATTAGACCTGCAGAAAAGCACAGAAACACGGACTTACGGTGCAATCAACCAGTGAAACACACCAGGTTGACAGTGAGGAGATCAAAGAGACTGAATATAGCTCCCCAGGTGTTATTTATTGATGGAACAACCAGGTGGGCTACATCACATACGTGACCCTGTTTACATTAAACCTCGATCTGCACGGAGCGCAAGGAGACATATCCACTTTGTTTACTGCCACTGGCAGTCAGGAAGGAATGAAACAGAACTGCAGTTGTGAAGCACTATACGCAGATGTTGTGATTTGCAGTCCCTAAATATCTGAATTACTTTTGATGTTGTGTTTTTATTCTTTTTCCATATTAGCCTCCTGGACCTGTATTAAACAGATACATTAGGGCTCAAGCAGGTGATGGTTACCTGGTGCAGGGAGACTGTTAAAATTGTTTTAAAATGTCCATGTAGGTCAAAGGTAAGGTTGGATGAAGGAAAAGAAAGAAAGATCATGGAGACGAAAGGACAAAAAAGGTGTGAATTTTATCTCATGGGCAAATGTTTGTAGTGAGGCACAGAGTTTGTCTTGTGACAAGAATTGGCTGACATTCAGCACTAATGGCCCGACAAATAATGAGATGGTTGGAAAAGGTAGAGTACTGGCCACGTATTTCTCCAGACCTCCATCCTATGAAGCATCTGTGGGGAATCCTGAAATGGAAGTTTGAGGAGCACTAGGTCTCTAACCTCCCCCAGCTCCATGATGATAGCATGGAGGAGTGGAATAAGATTCCAGTAGTAGCCTGCGGAGCTCTGGTGACCTCCCTGCACTAGAAAGTTAAGGCAGTCCTGGAAAATGCATCAGAATGCATAGTCTAATCTACTGAATATGACTGCATTAAAGAAAGCTTAAAATGTAAATCCCTATACTGCTGTCTTTGTTTTAAAATAATAGTAAAAGCCTTTTTAAAAGTAACTGCTCTCACACTAATGTGATGTTGCCTCTCTTTCTGATATATATATAGTTACTAATCACAGCAGGAAGGTTAATGATGTGAGTTACAGTTCAAGATTATCTAAATTTACTCAAATTCGGCATAGCAAAGTTAAAAAAAAAACAGATATTGGAACTTAACAACATAAATTCTCTACTTGTTTTTCCAGAATCAATAAATTAATTTGAGCTGAAATGCACCCAAGTGCTGTTTTTCTTTAACTAATATTTTAACAGAAAAAAAAAAAACTGGGAAAAAATCAGTCTAACCAGTCTTAAAAATAAGACTATAAGCCTTTTTAAAATGGCATTCTTGAGTCACGCATGTACTGCTTAACATTCCCAAAAAACCTAGCGAAGAGACTGAACCAGACTCATGAACAGCCAGTTTTACCTGCTGTAGAGTGATTCTGGGTCAGGTCTCTGTCTGAGGAATATTTACAGTGACCTGGTTCAAATTCAGCTTTTAATTCAGTTAATCGGTTTCATTCTGTCACCTTAGATTCAAATATCTAGCCATATAAATCACAAAAAAGACAGCCAAGGGAGAGAAAACACTGAAATATTTTTTGCAGCGTTTGAACCAGGTCTTACATGGAAGTGTGCTATAGCACAGCAGTGCTACTACATTCATGCACAGGTAAGACTGGTGAGGAGGATAGTAGGCTTGGTGGATTAAAACAAAACAAAAAAGTCAGAGAGGGTAGCAGGAATGGGAGAGGGGCCAACCGTCATTACTCACGCTTAAAAATGGTCGCCCCGGAGCGTTTAACAATCCCTGTCAGTAGTACAGGGGAGGAAGGAAATAAAAACCATTACTATTCACCAGAGCCCAAAGAGAAACACTATGGTTTTTATCTCATTTAGGTTTTTTCTCCACACAAAGTATGCTCAAAAAGTGCTTGCCCCTTACGCATTTATTCTGGTTTTGCTTTTTTGCCACAATTACCTTTTTTCAGATGATGAAACCAATTTTAATATCAGACTAAGGTTACCTAAGAAATTACATAAAGCAATTTTGAAAATTATAATTTCATTTATTATGGGGAAAGAAACTATCCAAACTAGCCAAGCCCCAAGTGGAAATATACCTGCCTTCCTTGATGAAGAACTTTTTTATTCAGTTTCTTTGTTCACAACCTGAGAAACAAAATCATGTTACGTAGATTTGTCTACCCATAACATAAATCTTTGGAGGAAGCTATATATCTTAATGCAATAAAACTAAAAATGCAACAAAGGAAATGGTTTGGTTCAATCATTTAAACAGCTAACACCAGGAAAGACACAGTGCCATCAGAGGAACTGTCTATAAAGCACAAATAACTGACCTCCACTCATTTTATTTACTTCCACTTCTCAATGGAATGAAAAACATTTATATCTGGACTACCAGGTCCACTTGTAGCACAGACTGCCCTTTAAAGGGCAGGAGGGAGGAGCCGAGCATTGTAAACGGCTGTGTAAGCAAACCTAGACTGAGAGGAGAGAAAGGAGAGAGTAGAGCAAGTGACAGCAGATAGAGCAAGATAGAGAGAATAAAAAACAGCAAAAGCACACAAAATGTTGAAAGTATTTTTGAGTATGGCTGAATTACTCAATTGGATATTTGCCAGTTCAATTCAGATGGTAATAATTGCTCTATGGAGATGTGCAGTTTTTTTAAGTGGCAAACTGGAATAATTAGTATTAATATGATTTTAAATACATTTAGCCATGTCATTTTAACCAATTATTCAGTATACTGTATACAGAACTGATGAGGTTCCATTTAGATATTTTACAACAGTACATTTCACTGTACCTTAAAAGCAAAATAATGCTCAATAAATGTCCCAATTTATTGTCCTCCCAACAATGAAATGGATTTTCTTCCCTTGCCTGACAACATGAAGCAGGCTTAAAAATCGCAAAAAGCAAAAAGTAATTGGTGTCTGTCTGGAAAGGGTTTGAAAGTTATTTCTAAGGCTTTGGGGCTCCAACAGACTACAGCTACATCCACACGGAGGTGAATATTGTATCTGCAAAGAAAGATTTAAGCATAAAGATAAAACTGCATGAAACCTCACGAAGCCAGAGGAGCCATAATAGGCGTTGTAATACTTATGCCACGCCAGTGAGTGGCAACAGATGCTGCTACAGAAGGAAGAAAAAGGAAGAAGAGCAGTGAGAACTAGGCGCCCTGTCCCAATACTCGTACTTCCACCCTTGCGCCCCTCAAACACCCTCAGGGTGAGTGCATAGTGTGCCCCGATTCTCCAGAGTGGTATTTCGCCCCACCCTCTTTGCGCCCTCAATCCACACTTCTGCGAAGTCCGCAATAATGCGGGCTTCACTGAAGTGTATTACCCACAATTCATTGCTGCATGTGACGTTTTGAGTTACAAGGTGAAAATGTTTGATCTAAAAAGACCTAAAATCATACTGCCACCTAAAATAAATGACAAATCACCAATTTTTGTTTCTTAAAACAAATATGGTAGTTATTTTTACTTATAAAACTGAAACAGTAGCAGCCTGTTTAATTTTATTGTATATTTTTTGTTCAATTTGTCTCTAAAATGTCTGAAAGCACCAAGTAATGTTTTGCACATTTATTTATTGACTTTGTTTTATCTGAAAGTGTGTTTCTGAACAAGTAAGCAACTAATTATGCTTCCTGTCTCTATGTTGATTTTTTTTGCCTCACAGCAACTGTTGATGAAGTTATAAAAAATACAATAAAGAAAGTTATGAAAAATATCAAATGTCTTTATTAATTTATATTTACTTATTTTCTGATGACATAACCCGTACTGTCCCAATTCTCCATATTTTGTATGCTTGTAACCAGTGCACTCAAGCCCGTGAACTTCCACCAAGTGCACACTTCATAGAAGTGCGTAGAGTTTAGTGTGAGTATTGAGACAGGGCCTTCAATGGGCACTACAGTTCTTTTGAGTGAACTGAAGCACTAGAATCAGTACATTAAAACGATTTGTTCAAATGATTCGTTCACCGAATCATTAAGTTCCTAAAACTACATTTTCATTTACTTACATTATATTAGGCAATTATCATGGCTTAGTGTGATATTCATAGAGCTGTGACAGCATTATCTGTTCCTTTACATTAAAAATAGGGAATAAGCAGGGCTTTAGCAGGGCTACGTTTGCTATATATAGAACTTTAACTCCCTATATTGTTCCTTTGCAGTTAAAACAAGTAATAAAGATGAAAAAGACGTTTAAGGCTCTCTCCTTACCTTATTTTGAAGTTCTAGCAACTGGAAGTCAGCTGAGATCAGAAAAAGGAAAAAAAACGTCTCAAAATACAACTTTTGGATATAAAAAATACCTCTGCCTCTTTCGTTAAGGCCGTGAACAAAGCAGCACAGTACTTCACCCCAAGAGAGGAGACCTATCTGCAGGCACTGCAGTCACGGAGCTCTGCCGCCATATTTCAAATCCACACCGGTCCACACCGCAAGTTTTGAGAAATAGGCAAAAATACATTGCTGAATAAAACTTCTGGATCAAAAATCTGCCACTTCCAAAAAATAATTCCATAATTCCAGATTACCCCAGAAAAAAGTGCATTACATAAATAACTGCATTATCGATCCCAAATCACATCTGTCCATGTCAGTCCTTGATGTATTGTGACACAGCGCCACTCTCAGTAAGATTCATGTACTGGACGAATCAGGCTCCACTCGTTCAAGCAGCACACAGTTCACAGGCTGAGTCACGTTCATGCTGAATGAATCTCAGTGATTCGTACTGATTCGTCAGTACAGCAGCAGTAGAGCGGTAACCTGATTCTCGCCAGAGGGATGTAGTTCCGCCAAGCTCCACACGGCCCCAAACATCCATCTGGAATCGCTCCATTGGAGATGTATTTCAGAAGCAGGGGCCTTATCAAAAATCCTTTCATATGATTGGATAAACCACTTGTCTGTTATCTTTACTGATGTGCAACTTCAACCACTCACATTGAAACCAACCCGAGATACTGACGAGAGCGAGACCAAAACAGAACAGCTGCCATCATGGATACAGCGCGATGTCGGTGTTCTTTTAAAGAATTACCCGCATTTTTCTGACCATAAGGCGCAGTAATATTCTTCCCATATCACTCCACACCTCTACGGACTCACATACAACCTGAGCGGGAGAATTATCGGTCTTTGTCAGGCGGATGATTTTTAATGACAATACGGCAGAATTTTGATCACAGCAAAATTACTTTTATGTAGGTTACAGCCTGGCTGTAAGCGCTTAGCAGTTCTCCCACCCTCTTTTTCTGCCACGAAAACCGAGCCTGCGCCACCCATACGTGTGCACGCACGCACGCACGCACGCACGCACGCACGCACGCACGCACGCACACACACACACACACACACACACACACACACACACACACACACACACACAGAGCGAAAGCGAGAGAGGCAAAACAGTTTAAAATGAACTCAAAACGTTGAAAACATCAAGCCAAAATTTTTACTTTTGATATCTGTTATGCACAAATATCCCCCACAAACTTATTGAATGCTTTATAGTGACTTTTCAGCCAAGACGAACAGTCTACGGGAAATCACAGACTGTCTTGCCGAGTAATAACGCAACCGCAGTGGCCGTAACGCTGCAGTCTTTCAGCGGGTCTCTGCCGCTCCTGACAAGTCCGAGCAGAATTATGATTGGCTCATAATCCTGATCAACCAACTACACAGATGAAGTTTGGAGGTGTACTTTCTCGCCTAAAATCATCTTCAATCATCTTCATCTTAAAGCAACTTTTTTATGGGTTTTTACAGCACTAGTGGCTCGTTTTTCACACAGTAGACTGACAGGAAAGTTGTTTTTTTGAGAGAGGGGGAAGACATGTGGCAAAGGACCTCAGGCTGGAATCAAACCCGGGTCAGCCACGTCGAGGTCTAAAGCCTCTGTATATGGGTTGTGCTCATTACCCCTGCGCCATCTGAGCACGCCCCTTAAAACAACTTTTTGTGATAAATTAAGGTTATAAAATTCATAGGTTTGTAAACTCCTCATCTCCTTACTCCACCCTTGTGGCGGACAGTTTGTCTTATACAACCCCGCCTCCTCAACAAGCCCCAAGAAAGCAGGGAAATACTGAGTCGGTGGGGGGGACCAAAGCCCCAGGAAAATAAAGCCTGGGGAAAGTGGAATTAGTCAAGTAAAGGCTTATGAGTGGCAGTGTAAATGGGCTATTGTATCTTCTTGCTTCCTCGCTGCGAGCTGCCATTGTTGTCTGAATCCAAACAGTCTCTTCTCTAATACGTCATATCTACGAAAATCCCACCCGGTGATCCTGATTGGCTCATCCATTTTATGGGGTATTGAAATCCCTCCCAATGGCAGCGAGTCCAGCGAGCTCCACACGGAGACGTGTGGAGCTCGGCGGAACAACATCCATCTAGCGAGAGTCAGGTTAGTAGAGCAGTTCAGTAGATTTGCAAATCTCAACTGAGTGACTGCGGGGGGAGACACTCGACTCAGTGCTTAGTGATTCGGTCTCCTGCTAAGTTCAGCAGTACACTTGAATCACCAGTTCACACGGATAAGTGCTGTACTACATGTGTCCAGGAGAGTTGCGAATCTAAGGAAGAGCGGGAACAAAACACGTACTGATTCATGCAATATAGGAGTGAGTGACTCAGCAACAGCTAATACTATGCGGAAAGTGGTGGCGCTGTTTCTGCCAGTAACTGCTTATGAATTTGGACATGAATGAGCATGCATTTCCAGCAAGTTTAAGAAAAAACTCTATGTGACTAAATGTCTGTTTTTTAAATTAGTTTTGTTGGACTCAAATGAAAACAATTAATGTGGAAATGTTTACAATAAATGTGTGAGTGCGTGCGTGCGCGCATGTTTGTTTTCATGTGGCTTGACTTGGGCTTGTTAACTTGGAGAAGCAAATATCATTCCCTGTGGCATGACAGTATATCCCCTGCAAGAGGAGACGGTAGAATGAATCACTCTGGGCAGCGAATGTTCAAATTCATGAGTGTGACAGAAGGCGGAAGTTCTAGTACTGACCGAGATGTGTACTGAGAAATGTACGAATCAGTTAATGAAGTGATTTGGTTCAGTTCGTTGGCTCAAATGATTTGGTCTTTTGAACAAATCATTCAAGAACTACACAACAGTAGTGAGAAAACAACAAACGCAGGGAATAGAACAGAGCAGTGTTGCCAAGTTTGCTTATTATAAGCGACTTTGGCTTGTTTTTCTCTAAAGTCACTAGCAAATCTCGTAAGTCGCAGGTTGCGTTTTGTATGAGCTTGTTTTTGAGTGCGAAGTTGCTTATTTAAGTTGCAGACCGGTGCTGCTGAGGGGGGAAGCTGGAGGACGCTGGGGTGGACAAACACCTAGCTGACTGGACCATGGACTACCTCACTGACCGCCCTCAGTACGTGCGGCTGCACGGCTGTCAGTCAGAGGTGGCACTCTGCAGCACCGGGGCCCCCCAGGGCACCGTTCTGTCTCCGTTTCTTTTCACCCTCTACACCTCAGACTTCACCTACAACACGAACAGCTGCCACCTTCAGAAGTTCTCTGATGACTCGGCCATTGTGGGCTGTGTGTCTGAAGGGAACGAGCTGGAGTACCGGTCGGTCATCATGGACTTTGTGGACTGGTGTGAGAAGAACTATTTGTGTTTAAACACCAGCAAGACCAAGGAGATGGTGATCGACTTCAGGAGAAGACCCCCACCTCACTCACCTGTGAACATCCAGGGGCAGGACATAGAAACTGTGGAGAGTTTCAAATACCTGGGTGTTCACATCAACAATAAGCTGGACTGGACACATAACACTGACGCCCTGTATAAGAAGGGCCAGAGCCGGCTCCACCTCCTGAGGAGGCTGAGGTCCTTTGGAGTGAGCAGGCCTCTGCTAAAAACTTTCTATGACTCTGTGGTGGCCTCAGCCCTCCTCTATGCTGTCGTCTGCTGGGCTCCTGGCAGCACAGAGAGGGACAGAAAGAGACTGAACAAGCTGGTGAGGAAGGCCACTTCTGTCCTGGGCTGCACTCTGGACTCTGTGGAGGAAGTGGCTGAGAGGAGGGTGTTGTCCAAGCTCACATCCATCATGGACAACACCTTCCACCCCCTGCACCAGACTGTAGAGGAGCTGAGCAGCTCCTTTAGTGCCAGACTAAAACACCCTGTCTGTAAAAAGGAGCGCTACCGCAGGTCATTCATCCCTGCTGCAACCAGATTATACAATGCTGCACTGTAACTGTGACCATAACCGTTATTAGTAATATGCAATAACTAATGTACAATAATATGCAACTCATGTAAATTTAATCTCTGGACTATACATATAACTGTATAACAGTTACAATTACTGTAACAAGTGTTTTGCAGTAACTACGTGCAATAATGTGCTGTGTTTATTATTATTATTATTATTATTATTATTATTATTATTATTACGGTGTTATATTATTATGTTATAAAGGTCACTCATTCCTGCTGCTACCTACTATTAGAGTAACGACTGCAACCACGCACCATAGCTGCAACAATAACTGTAATAACTTATGTGCAATAAGCTATTTAAACAAGGTGCTACAATCCGTGCATTAAGCCTGTGCAATAATCCTGTATAAACTGTATAAACTGTGCAATAAGCCTGTGCAATAGTCCTGTATAAACTGTATAATAACATATGTGCAATAACATATTTATACATAGGAGTGTACAGAATTGTATATTGTATATAGCTGTATAACTGTATCTAACTGATTCTACTTACCTACTTTGACACCTTCTTCTGACTTTTTGACTATTGAGCCGATGGGACAAGTGAATTTCTCCACTGTGAGATCAATAAAGCTTATCTATCTATCTTATTTGGGCTTGGCTTTCTTTCCGAGTGAAACCCCTTTATTATCTCCCAGCTCCCCACAATAAAGCAAAACACGTGGTATGTAGTTTTCAGTGGTGGCGTGGGAACAACTAACCAAAAGTAAAACAAAACAGGCTGATTTTGGAGTAGCTGACTTGAAGTCATGACTTCATCTGAAACAGGAAAGCCCTCCAATGTGGCTAGATTCTGCAAAGACGAGTGGGCCAAAAAAGAAAAACCCCAGAACATTGTTAATGACTCATTGTGAGTTGTTACAAATGCTCAACAACGTTTTTGTTTTGTTTTAGAAAGCTTTGTTCCCTTCATAAATGAAATCATCATTTGAAAACAGCTTTTTGTAATTATTCAAGTTATCTCTGTCTGATAGAAAAAATATTTGATGACGAAATATGTAAGGGGGCAAGTACTTTCACAACGCTGTATAACCTAATGTAGGATATTTAAGTTTCAACCTGGATAATTGATCTTTTAGCTTTAAAAAAGTAAACAGGTGACCCTTTTCTTATTTGTTCAAATTTCAGACACAATCTACTTTCTAGATTCATGAATTTGCTTAGTTTTGTTTGATTACACTAAATCACCAGAACACATTTCTGCATCAGCAATACACTGTGAAAAATTATCACACGATCCATCCATCCATGTAAACTTTCAATATTTGAGGCTTACCTGTGTAACCTTGGTTACAGTTGCAGATAATTTGCCGGTTGCGGTTGTCCTGGTAACAAGATGTAGCAAAGTGGCGTCCACTGTGGGGTCCATCTGGACATGGGCATGGACGACATTGGCCACCAGATGAGATGCTCAAAATTGGGTTCCCATAATAACCATTGGCACACCTACAGGAATGCAAATCAATTTATGTGACTTTTAATGTGACATTTAATGCTTCCTGTTAGAACTTCAAGGTTATATTGATGCTATAAACTCAACAAATTTGATTAGTGATACGGAAACATAAAATATGCTTACAAGAACAGTTGAAGTAAATAAAGTTGTATAATTAAAGTTGTTCAACGTGAAAAAAAGGAATTGTCTGTCACGATTACAGGAGACATATCAACAGTGGCGGCTTGTCAATAGGGTCACTAGGGCACAGCCCCCTCCCCTCCTCAATCAAAATTGCAGGAAAGAATCGTAGAAAGTAAACATAAATTACAATATGAAAAGAAATGATCATATCTGTTCTCTAAAAATGTGTCTGACTTTTGTTTTTCCTCGATTCCGTTTCGCGTGACTTTTTTTTGTGTAAGTCTAAACCATATTCTCAAATGGCGGGGTGGGGAGGTTGGACAGATGAGTGTGTATCTATCTCAGTAACCTTTTGGCTGCCATGTGACTTCATGCTGGTCTCTAATTTACCAGCCACCACTACATATTTAACTGATTTAACGGGAATAGCGTTCTGCGCACGTGACGTCACCATCTCATGAGCAACGCCCCTTGCCGCTAAGGTAGGACAAACAGGTTGAGAGCGCACGTATCAACCAGCCATTAAACGTGCAACAGATACAACGATATGACCGACTTTTCAGCTGTTAAACTATCGCAAGAGGATGTCCCAGGCGCCCAGTTTACTGGTAGAACTGTCGAAGAACATATCAACGTTCAGCTCAAACGATGGCTTGAGTGTCGAGGGCTTAGAAAGACTGGAAAACGGGCCGAGTTGATAGAACGGTAAGTCGATGTTTTTCTCCTGCTCGGCGTTTATGGCGTCATCGGCCGTTTTTTCTGTTTGTAATCACAGTCCAGGAATCGGTATATTTTGCCAATCGGTAGCTACAAAATAACTGTTTACATCTCAGAACATTGCCCTTAATAAATTCATGGCGAATTGTTTGTTTAATGTTTGTGTTATTTGAAATTTATTTGAGTAGGGTCTTTTTTAGGCCTATATGCCATCATGGTAGCAGGCCCTTCATTATTAACTAGAAAATGCTTGCTACATATGTACGTGAATTTGGTAACTTTTTCCGGGTTGAACTGTTGTGTAGGCCGACCGCACAAGTGTACCCAACACACACATTTCTCCTTGGCAGTCTTGAATTTCGGGAAATTAATGAAGAAACATCCTTCATATTTGGCCTATCAGCGTACCTCGAGTCGCTGTTGCACGTTCCATAACAACAATGTTTATAAACCATGGTTAGGAGACGTCTTAGACTTGGAAAAAGCAGTCGTTTTACCGAGTAAAACCGAGGGTAACGTACAGCTCTTTTACAGCGAAAGAGCGGAGGACAACGCAAGTTTGCCCTACCGCGTACCACGTGATGTGACGTCACGTTCTAAAAATAGCTCGCTCGCGGAACGCCATTGGAAAGGAGACTAGCTGCAACTGAAGGTAGTTCACATTGAACTGTTGCCGTGTTAGTGGTGTAAATACTAATTTACCACATGGCATAATATGATGTAAAAATACTCATGGTGTGTCACTTTATGTGGTTTCTGTTTGTCCTGGTTGGTTGGTGGATGAGAGCATTAAAACAAACCTATCACACTTGTCTCCTCCGGTGTTGTCCCTGCAGTTGACGCAGACTCCGCTTCTCTGGTCACAGTTGTCGGCGTGTCCGTTACACTGGCAGGGTCGGCAGCTGGGGAAGCCCCAGTGACCTGCCTGACACCCATCGCAGCGTTGCCCAAACGCTCCGGGACGGCACTGGCACTGCCCGGTGTACTTGTCACAGAGTCTGGTCACTGACCCTTCTAAGCTGCACTCGCATGCTGGAGAAATAAAAAAAAAAAGAATGTTGGCCAGAGGGGAGTAGATTGGGTGAGGATAAAGGAAGAAAGGCAGAAAAGAGAAGTTTGTTTTACAAATACTTATTCAGAACACTAGAGGGTGCCAAACCCAAATATTCTAACCTCCTGTTGGTGCATAAAATGTACAGGTGAGATTTTAAATTCTATGCAAATATTGCACAATTGACATTATGATGGAAAAATTGTTTAGATCTCTTCTCACATTTTGTCACACATTCATCACTAACATTTAAAGCATAATTGTTTCTATTCATACATTAACAAAATCGTTAAAGCTACAACTTAAGGTGTCTGATGTGACCTTTCTGTAATTACAGCTAAAATAGGAGGCAAGCAGAGTAAAGGAAAAAACACAGCAAAGGCAGTGTGTGTGTCAGTTTAATCGTGTGTGTGTGGGTGTGTGTGGGTGTGTGTGTGCGGTTAGTGTGGGTCTGTGAACTGTGGCAGATAGCCCTCACAGCCGTAGTCATTGATAGTGATGAAACTTTTCAGGCTGTTCAGTTGCGCTCTGTTCCACGATCCTCCTCCCAGGAGTCCACCGTGTGTCCAGCTTCAAATGTCCCGCTGGTCTCTCAATTGCATTGAGATCCATGATTTACAATTCGGAGGATATGTAAAGAGGCTCCAAAAGGATTGATAGAAGCAGAGGCAGAGGCAGGGCAGATACGGGGGAGAGAAAAGGAGAGGAGCAGAGAGGAGAGGAGAAATAAATGTCTCCACCTTCACTGAGAGCAGGAAGAGAAAGTTTGGTATGTCTCGGTAGGTTTACAGTTGTGCCATAATCTTCCCATTTTCAGATGATGTGTTGAACAGTGCCCTGTGAGACATCCAAAGTTTTGATGTGGTTTTCTAACCTCTGAGGCCTTGAGAATTAGTCGGGATTCATATTGAGATCAAATTAGTAATGGTTCTATTCTCTGATTACATGACTTCTGAAGCAATTTGGTGAGACCGAAACTAGTTTAGATGTGTCAGAGTACAGGGAGGCCAATTATAAATATATGCACATCACACTTTTTAGATTTTTACTTGTATATCTTTTGGAAACCATGAACCAGTTTTGTTTATCCCAGTTAAGTGCACTTAAGATTGTGGTTGAAAGTGTGAAAGAGTTGAATGGGTATGAATGTTTTAGCAAGGCACTGGAAGCCATTCCACTGTTAATGGTAACTAATTTGCACAAAAGCCCTGAGTAGGGATTAGGCAAAAAAAGATTTTGTATGGATTCAAGGTGAAAAGACTTCCTCACGTATACAGCCTGATGGTCCCAATCCATAAGTTCCCGGAGCACACTTGTCACAGCGCCGACCAATTATGTTGGGCCTGCAGCGACACTGGCCCCCACGGATGTCACAGAGGGAGCTGATGGACCCCTGAGGGTCACAGTTACAAGCTGTTGGAGCAAAAACATGGACATTAATTTACTGAAGTTGGGGTGAGTATATCCATCCATCCATCTACAGTGTGTGTGTGTGTGTGTATACGTACATATATACTGTATTAACTGTACAGCTGATAGTTAAATTGACCTATCCACTATCATTTACTTACCCAGAGCTCCATCGTTAATAATGGCTGACATGCTGCTGATGAGTTTAGCACAGGTATCACTGATGTGTGAGCGGATCACACTCCTTGCTCCCTCGTGGCACCGGTACCGCTCGAAGGTCTGCTTCCTGACGTTTGAGGGGAGATCCCCAAGGGTAAACATCTCCATGGAGGAGTGACGCGGCATCAGGACAATCTGGAGCACAGAGATGGCCAATAAAATAGGAGGATGCCACAGAGACTAGAATTACAGGTTAAAGTAGGAAATCTAATCTCACAGAATCTATGAGGATGACAGCGTAGTCTGCTTTGTTTAGGACACTGTTAGCATCTTGATAGCGTGTGAACTCCAAGCGAAGGGTGTAGGTAACACCTCTCTCCAAACATACTGGCTGAGGAAGAACCACAAACCTGGGGAAGATGGAGACAGCATGTGAATATAAGGGTGAGTGTATGAATCCGTGTGTGTGTGTGTGTGTGTGTGTGCAGTTGGTTGGATGAGCCACAAACCTAGCTCCAGCTGGCAGAGAGATGGCGAGTCGGTCGTCATCTGGGATGGTGTTTCCACAAGGGCTGCTGGTGGGAATCGAACCTGGACGGATCACTGTTATTTGCACCTCCTCCCAGTCACGAGGCATCTAGAGTTAGGAGGATATGAATTCCTTTAAATGGAACCCAGGCAAATAAACTAATAAAACCACAAAGAGCAGGGAAAATAAGTGACAAACGTTTTCCTAAGTAAATACATTTATATGAGATCTGTTAACATGAAACTCACAACAGATATCAGCAACAACCCCAGAGGTCTATGCATACAAAGAAGCCCCCAAATGAAGTTATGTGTAATAAAGAGGAATGACACAGAGATTGATTATTGCACACGTGAAGAAAAGAAAGCTGCATTGAAGGTTAGTTTAGTCCCAGTTAATGCCCTATAAAAAGTTGCTCTTAACCAACGTATCAGGCAAGAAATATCTTATGATAAGTGGAACCAAAAGCTTTTTATAACCCTTGAATTATTCTTGGAATGCCCATCAATAAATAGACATTTCTAAACTTTGGATTATTCCAATGAGTGATACTGCAATCATAACATGAAAGAGGAAAGAATATAATTTCAGCTACAACCAGGTGCCCCTTGCCAATTTCTGACACAGGAGTCAACAGAATTATCATAAAAATTGTCCAAAAGTCATTAACCCTTATCAGAGAGGATCAGAATGACCGAAACTGAGCAGGTCCAGGTTCTCCAGGAAAACAGAACAACTTCCGTGCACACTCACAATACAAGGCTTCACTGCTGAAGAAAAAACATGACCAAGGTTAGTGTATGTGCTGCAAAGAGCAGGAAAAGCCCTGGACATA
This sequence comes from Fundulus diaphanus, assembly GCA_037039145.1. NCBI lineage: Eukaryota > Metazoa > Chordata > Actinopteri > Cyprinodontiformes > Fundulidae > Fundulus > Fundulus diaphanus. The sequence continues at coordinate 11,634,911 of CM073129.1, read as the reverse complement.
AGCCCAAAAACTCCATAATAACAGTTAAATGTGAAAGTGGGACCATCAAGTAGACTTCATGTTAAAGAAAGGATGAATTTAGAAATGTATTAGTACACTCAGAACAAGAATCTCCCACTTTTTGTAGTCATTTATGTGAAAAATGATCCCCAAAAAACAGCAAAAAAGGAAATAAAGACAAAGGAAACAGTAGGTTTTGTTGAGAAAACACACAGATGCTGTAATGGTGTGGTTAATCACCCGGGTTAAAATCAATCAGAAATCTACGGAAAGAACTGAAGGTCAGAGATCAGAGTAGTGCCAACAAATTTAACATGAGTCAATATACACACCTGGGATTCGTAGCGGATGACTAAATCATATTCCATGGAGAAAGGTATGTTATTTATCAGAAACTCCAAAGCGCCGCCTTGAGGGACCTTAGCAAAGCCGATATCTGTCCACTGGGCGGGGCGACCGGGTTGATGTTCCCTGGTCTCTAAGGTACAACCCTGAGAACACACACCGAGAAAGAAACAGGTCAAATATATCAAAGTTGAAGCGCTTCTGTTGAGAATGCACTAACACTCACTTGTCCCATTTGAGCAAATTCAGCCTCATAAAGGAAGTGATCCAGTGCCATAAAGAAATATCCAGACTCCACTTGCGAGCAGTCCCGTCCCGTCATGTGACTGCGGCAGCGACACTGACCACTCTCCATGGAACATCTAAAAAGAGTGCACCCACATTAGTATTTTGAACTAACATTATATTACAAACCCGTACATAAAAACTCAACTGCCTTTACATCCTCAGCAACAATAACCTCTCAAGGGTATCAAGTAGGGCTTAACGGTACACAAAAAAGCCAGTTCTGTATTCAGGTGTAAAAGTCACAGTTGAATATGTTATCAGTATGCCTCAATCAAGAAAAACAGCATGTTTTTGGATCACTTCGATCATCAGTAAACAAAGAATACTTTTTTAATTCCTGAAATTAATTAGATTTTATTATGTTCTAAAACTTTAAGAAAATGTCTAGAACTGACTAGGGATTTGGTAAGCATGCATAGCTTGCATGGTTGTATTGATAGATTATACAATATAGCTACTTGAAAATGGTCAATGTTTATGTTAGGGTGACCACCCGTCCCGCGTAGCGCGTGCGCGCACAGCGTTTGAAGCCCAATTCATGCGTCCCGCAAATTGAGACCGTGTCACGCATAATCAATGCTTTCTCAAAAAAAAGTTGGTCGCTCTATCCATCTTATTTTCGAACGACGAACTAACTATGGCCACAGCTTCAAACTATTCATGACTGAGAAGATGACATGAAGAAGTGCCTCATATAACGTACGAGGACATTTTAACCTGTTTTGTGTTGGTGCGGGCGGCTCTGCAGTGCGACTTTACCGAAGCGAACCTCTGCAGTGTAAAAGTTGAATCGGTGTTAATAAATATCAACATGGATAACCTGGTATTCATGGAGGCTGATGGCCGTTCAAGCCAAAACTAACCCGACGTTCACTCTGCTGGATCCTGACTGCATCAACCGGCTCCACCGAGACGGCCGAAGCGCTCTGGTGCTGCGGCTCCAGGGGAAGCCTTCAGTCATGCAGCAGCGACCTTATGGAAGGTAGGCTGATGAATCATCTGATTCAGAAACATCCTGGCTGTTGGCTCGTTGTGATTAGATTGCTGGTCAGTTAATTTTGTAATGTTTTGGATTAAACTGATGTTATAAGTGGACATCTAAACATTCTGCCCACTTCATGTTTTGGCTTGAAAAGGTTTCAGTCCTAAAGGTGACCCCAAAGTCCTAAAAGTGTCCCCAGGATGTTGAACAGTTTTTTTTTTCCTGCGCCTGCCTTTACCAACATCCAAGTTCACCATCCTTCCTCCCCCTTCTCGTTCTGTGAACCTCTGGAGTTAAGACTTTTTTACAGTTCCTGTGGTGTAGAGCAACTACAATTCCTGTTAATCCTTTAATTTTAAATTATAATTTATTTAAAGTGAATAAATTGTAATGAAAAATAAATAAAATTAAATAGCTAAAGTAAATCCGAATTGGAAGTGCATCTGTTCATTGAATGTTCAACGTATTATGAATCTTTATTTTGAAAGAAATACACATTGGTTGGCCTATTCATGAGCATACATCAGCAATTACACATGTTTATGGGAATAGGGCATTATTAATATACCATGTAAGGTGGTATGTGCTAGAAATGTGTAAACCACTATCAGTGAGTCTGCCCGTGAGGTGGGGGCACCGCCGCGCCAAGCAGTGTCCCACTTTGTCCCTCAGAAACATACCCCTTGTCCCCCCTTGGGCTTATTAGCAGGTGGTCACCCTAGTTTGTGTTAATGGACAAACAGGTTAAGTACCATGCTGAGTAAATCTACATAAGAAAGTCAAGATAATTAAAATGTTTGGTTTGGAGTTAGGGCTTGATTGATCATCCATACTCTGCCCAGCGAAAGAGAAAGTAACCAAGAGAAGAAAAAGAATTAATAACTGGGAGAAAACGAGAGGCTATATCAGCTATTATTACCAGGGGGAGATAATTTATGAGGGAGTGGGAATTCAAAACAGATGCAGAGGTTGCAGGTTTTCTGCTGGCCAGGTAAGTTAAATCAATATACTGTATTTTCCGGACTACAAGGTGCACTTAAAATCCTTAATTATTCTCAAAAATGTATGGTGCACCTTATAATCCGGTGCACCTTATATGTGATTAAAGTTGTGCTTACTGACCGATTTTATGCGGTACAATGCGCTCAAAATCTGTTAAAATGTGTAAGTACGACTTTAGTTAGGAATGAAGCCACTCCACTCAATGGATATTCAGAGCATTACGGTACATTGTGGCCGTTTCTCAATTCACGAGAACGCGAGTACGGACTCGTCTTGGCAAGAACACAGGAAGATAGGACTTGACAAGAACGCGAGCACGCAGCACGTATTGTGTATTGGAACAGAAGTATACTTGTGTACTCGTGACGTCATCACACCCACAGTTCTTGAGCATTTCTTTAACATTCAAAACTATTTATACACTACACCATCATATCTTATTGAAAACGTTTTTTTTTTTTATTAATTTCTAAAAAGTCTAAAAAATATCTAAAGAATTACAGAACTGTGGGTATAAAACCAGCAATAGCGGGAATTTCTTTGTTGGGAGTTGTAATGGTCGTAGTTGTAGAGGCGATTCAATCTTTTTAAAAAATCAGCACTTTGTAGAAGCAAAATGAGCAGTATGAGCAGTATTGCTGTTGCTTTGGTCGTTGGTCAGCTTTACCAGCAGGCTGAAGAGGAGGCAAATCCGAGCAAGGAGAAGATTGGTGCGGCAGAGGAGGCTCAGAAGGCAGGCTTTGCTCACCCATCTGTGCCAACTGGTAGGCATTTTAAGATTGACAGCCTGTTTTCTACTTTCTACTTTAAAAAAAAAAACATTGAGGATGGTATTAAACACGTGATCAGGTTGAAATTGTGACTATTTTTCTCTAAATAATTAAAATGAAAACCCAATTTTAACATTAGTAACAGCATGACAGTCGGGTTAAGCTACTTTATTGCACCTACTGACCTTCACAGCATTGATCATTAAGAAAGGAAAAGTCATATTTCTATGTCTGCCCACCTTTACAGTGATTAATCTATAAATTATGTGCAGTTAGTTCAGCTCATTTTTTCAGTAAAATGGTAAAAATACCAGAGAAGGGAAGCCATTTGTTACATTTACTATACAACACTATACATTTGACCTTTTCTTTCTTGAGAACTATAATAATCTGCATGTTAAGCATTTATAGTTTTATGCTGGGAAAAGGTGAGAATTGAAAAAGCAATTATGGTAACCTTTGGCATTTTTTATTTTCAGGAAGAAACAGAAACAAAATATGTGAGGATAAACACCTCTGTGCCAATCCTCCAAATATTTTTTAATGAAGGGGACCTGAGACCAGCCTTCAGGCTAAACAGGTCCACCATCGTCCTCCTCCTTCAGCTGCTGTCCATCCAGAAAGCCCATGGCTGGCCACAGGAGATAGAGGTGCTGGTGACCCTCTACTGGCTGGCCTGCGGTGCATCCTATAGGGAAACAGCTTGCCAGTAAGATCTCTTACCTTCTTGTCCTTAAATAGAGCCAACAATGACACACAATTGATACATAGATTATATTAATTGGATAGAAGATTAAGACATATCAGTCAGCATATTACCTAAATTACAAGTTAATTTTATATTTGGTACAGGTCTGGAGGCACGCTACAACAGGCACCACGCCAAGGCGAGAAACATCATTGAGCGTGCCTTTGGTGGTCTGAAGACACGGTGGCGTTCCATCTTCTTAAGGGCGTTGGAGGTCTGCCCAACGTTTGCCCCAAAAGTAGTCGCCACCTGCTGCATCCTCCACAGTATTAGTATAGAGGCAGGGGACCAGCTTGACGCGGAGGACGAGGAGGTTGACCCAGAGGAGGACGACCATCCGGCGGCTGAAGACAGGGAGCTGCTCCAGCTGGCTGCATGTTTAAGTTGACATGACTACATCTGACCTAACCTAGATCAGTTGGAGTCATGTACACATGCTGGTTCATTTCCTTTTTTCACTATCTGTAAAAATACATTAAATAATCAGTAAATTAATTTCCATTCCAACTATTTTTTAACTGTATGTTTGTAGGCGTTGTCTATTTGTATAAGATGTTAATAGGAGTTATTTCTTTGTTTTAAACCATGTTAGTAACTGTTAATAATTTGTTGAATATATTACACCTTCATTCTGTTCCAAAGATAAAACATTTGTATAAAATAAATGTCTGTTTTTTTCATATACTATTATTACTATTGTTTTCTTTCCCTCTTTCTGCTCTCAATTATTCGTGTCCTGACTCAGAAGAAACTCAGATAGGAAAAACATTTATTGATTTTATTTATTTATTGATTTTATATGCTGCTGTCGTCCTTGGGAGACATTTACAATTTATTCCAGCAAGTATTGAGTTAATAAAGCAACACACGTCAGTCAGATAAACACAAAACTAATAAATCATAACCAGCGGTACTACGCACATTACTAGGCCAACAGAAGTGTCCTAAAGACGGACTAACATCAGCCCTGGCTGCGGTTTCCCTCGGAGGTCTGCTCAACGTCGGACTTTTTATTAAAATTACGCATTACTCTGTAAACAGGCCACATAGGGAAGCTTAAAAGTATAATGTTCTCACCTCAAACGATCTGAAAACGTACTTTTGAAGAACAACAGCAGCAGAAAAGGGAATTTTTAACTTACCACTGTGATCTCTGTTGGCGCTGTCTCGAATCAAGGTGCGGCCACGGTGCATTCTGGGCAAGCGGTCAGTCTGAAGATCGCACAAGTCTGCTCTGATGCATGCTCAATAAAGAGGGCGGGGCGAGAACAACATCCGGGGATTCGGCGCGTTCTCGGTTTGGCGTTCTCGGCAATTGGAACAGTGCTCCTTCTGAGGCTGATGACGTGTCACGAGCCCACAAGACCGCTGAAGAACGCATATTGAGAAACGGCCACAGTCACTACCTGATCGGACCCCTGAGCTGTCTACAAGACTGCCTGACAGTAATGTCGAAACTAAAAGTGCGTCCATGTAAAGGTCCCAACATACTCAGGCGTAGTTCACTCCGCAGAGGTCCCTGCGTACTCAAGGCGGACTCTGCGCATTCAGGTACGTGTCACACTATAAACTTCTCGGAGGCAAGAAGTTTTTACATGGAACCGTTTTATATGTGACACCGAGCTTGATACACTGAGCTGCTCCAAGCAGGCGGTCACAAGGACACACAGCATCACAGTCCCTCTCTGTTCTCACTGACAGGTGAGCCTGCTGGAAAAGAAACGGCTCTAGGTGCTCAGATAGCTAATCTCACATTTTACCATCCGTTCCAACGCTTCGTCCCACTGGCAGAAAGTGTGGGAATTGTAGGAATCTGCCACATTAAATGTAGGCAACTATGAAAGGTAAAATGTCCGTGTAGAGTCAGCACAGAGTCCAGTAAGCTCACAGTACACGTATGTGGGAGCCTTTAGGCAGCCCGTGCCTGGAGTACGCGCTAGCAACAATAAACCTAGTAAGTTAATTTAATATAAAAGTTACGTTTATTTTGGTCTTATGTTAGAAACAGGGCTGTGTAGTCCAACTACTCTCAGGAGAGAGCTATGTGATATTACACACTTAGGAATAATATTTAGTGTGCCTTATAATCCGGTGCACCTTATGTGTGGACATAGACATACATAGACATGTCAATTCACAGTGCGCCTTAAAATCCGGTGAGCCTCATGGTCCGAAAAATACAGTGACAGTAAAGTTTATTTTGGTGTTATGTTAGAAACAGGGCAGTGTAGTCCAGCAACTGCTCGGTCCTCCATGAAGAGACGGCTAGTTTGTTCGTCTTGGTGTCCCTCTCAGGGAATATGTGTGTACATGGAGGGGCGGAGTGATATTTCAGCTGATCTGTAGCGCAACTGCATGAGCGGGTCTCTTTATAACTTGTGTTTATAGTTGCTTATTTTAGAGACCAAATAAGAAACTTCACATTGAGAAAAGAACCGCGACTGACAGAAATTACAAGCGACTTTAGATAAAAACAAGCCCAAAGTCGCTTATAATAAGCGGACTTGGCAACAGTACCAAAAACCATTTCCCATGACGACCGTAGCTATTAGCTAATAGCAGTAGCTCGGTACCAAATACATGGAGGATATGTTGACATAGTCACATTTATGATTCTCCGTGGCTTCTCTAGTAGTTATTATGCTTTTAATGTTGAGGTTGTATCTAATTCAAGATTTGCCTGTGTGAAAATCTTACACACTGGAGCTTTAGGTATTTATAGGGGGACTTCCTGGTGACTTCCTTTGATTATTATAGGTTGGAAATAAACACATCAATGACGTCCACAGCCTGGCTGAAACTGTCAAAAAATAAGTTTAGTGATGTCTGAGTGAAGGTAGAACGTCACTCACTGGTTGTCAAGTGCTCCTCCGATATCACACTCGCAGCCTCTGCAGCCGTTCAGGTCGTGGCTCAGCCCCCAGTATTCTGGCTAGAGTTGCGGGTTCATAGAGAGAAGGCAGTGGTTGACAGACACAAAAAGAAGAATCAGCTTTTTCCCTGCAGTAACACTGTCTGAGACAGGGAGCAACAACAAGACTTTGCCATGAATGACCGACATGTGCATCATGTATGCAGCCCTGTAGTCAAACAAGACTTCCTTCCTGGTTTATAGCCACCACTATAATCCAACTCTTTCGGACACTGTTAGATTTTCTTCTCTCTAAGAAAAAACAACACAGAGTTCACAATATACAAACTTGAATTTTTCTTGTCAGTGGATTTTTCTCACGGATTTTTCTTACTGTTGTCCTTGATATGCCAAATGATATGGTTTCTGTAAGATGATGAATAATCCCCTGTTCATATTATTTTACACCTGCTCAGTTCAGACCTGCCGGAAAACTCCAGTCCAAAGATGAAGAACTGGCCAATTAAGTTTACATCTTTGGTAAGACAAGTATGTTCAAAGTGACCACTAACAATTGCCCACAGTGGTAGAAAGTTATTTTTCTTTTCTTTTTTCACAGTTCATCTTATTTCTGGAGTTATACTTAATAGGCTTATCAACTGGATCCGCATTCAGATCACATCAAGGCCTGACCATTTTAGGGTTGCTGTAAGTCACACCATCCGGACAAACCTTAAATCCTTCGGCTAAATTTAGGCCCACGACCCGGGCAGGAGTCCGAACTCCTGCCCGTACTATTCCTGGCCGAGGAGGCTGAATTAGGGAGGCTCGTCACCATTCAACACTTTGGGCTGCTAGGCAGACAGGTCGAGGGAAAAAAAGGTCTACATGACTGCTACAGCGTTTTGATAACGTATTAACGTATAGTAAATCAGCCAGATTCAAAAACAGCTTTTTCCCAATAGCTGTAGGGACATTAAATCAAGCCACTAACTTGTTTCTATGTGTATCTGTCTATTTAGTGTTGTATTGTTGTGTGTTGACACAGTGATGTGAGGATGTCATGCTGTACTGGAAACAAATTCCACCAACTTGTTGTGTGGTCATTAATAAATAAATGAATACATGAATAAATTAATCAATGAATGAATCAGTGAATGAATGAATGGTATTAATAGCCATTGAGCTTTTTGCATTTTGTCATGTTACAACCAATCAATGTATTTTCCTGGAATGTTAGGAAGTTGAATGAAAAGCTACAATGTTTTATTTAAAAGAAAAAACTTTGAGAATGGTGTGCACATGTATTAAGCCCCATTGAGTCAATACCTTAAAAATCACCTTATGCTAAAATTACATCTGCAATTCTTTAGGATTTTGACCTAACCAGCTTTGCACATGTAAAGATTAACCATGTTGTACATTGTTCTTCATAAAATAGCTCTAACACAGGGAGACTTGATGAAGGGAACCTCGGGGCTGGACTGAGGCATTTTGACCCATGAAAATGCTTTGGTCTAAACCTATTCCATTGTACCTCCAGGTTTAGGGTAATTGTTCATATCCCAACAGCATGATGCTGCCACTAACATGTCTCACAATGAGGGTGGTGTGTTCGGTGTAATGCGCCACCATGTTAGTGTTGAGTGCAGGCCAAAATGTTCTAATTTGGTCTAATCTGACGAGAGCAGCTTTTTTACATTAAAGTTTGTGGTTTTAAAATGCTTTGTTCAACACTGACCAAACTCATTTGTACATCTTCTCTAGTTTACAACTTTCCAGTCTGTGCCACTTAAAACCTATTAATAATAAAGGTAACAGACATAAATTCTTTATAAAACATAAATAGATTTTCACACGAATGGAAGCATCATCTAACGATTTATTGATATTATGGATGACTCAATTATTAAAGGAAATCTATCCAGGAGACCCTTTATTGATCATTTAAGCAAGGCCTGAAATAGTCTGTTTTTGTAATCTTACCAGGCACTGGTCGCAGTTGCGTCCTTTGACAAATCGCTTGCAGAGGCAGTCTCCACTAAATGCGTCACACATGGAGCTACCCAACACGGTTCCTCTGTGGTCACATCGACAAGCTTGAGGTTAAAGGGGAAAAAAAGGGTGAGGTGAAAAAGTCCCAGATATATCACTGGTAACACTTCTTTTTCTTTTTACATGTGAACTTAGTTTATATGTATTACCTACACAGACACTGCATTCAAAAAGCAAAAGGAGAGCTGCTCATTGTTGGAGGATGTCTGCAACATGATAACACAACTTGGACTGCACTCACTTTGGCACCCTGCAGGGTTGTCGGCGCTCAGGCCAAAGAAGCCGGTCCTGCACTTGTCGCAGCGTGGCCCCTCTACGTTAGCCTTGCAGCGGCACCGACCTCCTACCATGCCGAGGGATGGGTCGCTGTGGCTATCACACAATCCTCCGTTCTCCGAACCATCTGGGTCACAATCACAAGCTGGAGTGGAGTAGGGGTAGGGGTGGGGGGCAGAGAGAACAACAGAGAAGCAACCAGATGTAAAAAACATAGAGCTGACAGATAGCTGAAGTCTATCATGGAATATGCTGGATTTAGAAATATCTCAATCTCTGAGTGTTAGTCATGCTAGGCATGCTAACCATGAACTCTGGAATAATCTAGTCTGGAAAAAATATATAGCATGCTGCTCTTATACTCCGTAGATTTTAAAGACAAATCTGAATCTGAATAAAACTGGTATTGACTGATGAAAGGTTTTTAACGTGCTAATCAGAACTTTGTCGCACATCTGTAGATGAAAAACCTTATTTATTCTATGTTAATCACTAATAGGCTTAATATAATGATCCACCTTGAACAATAGGTGTGTGATGCGATCACACAATGTTTTAGAGAAATGGACGATACTTATATTTTTTCATATATCAAGACTGAATACACCCAGAAAGGTATAAACTACTTTCATTCAAAGAAAGACGAGCTGTTAGCAGTTGTGTTGATAAAGCTACAAAGTAGTTACCGTCCACACACTCACCTACGCAAACACGGGAATCTCTTATGTGCTTTGTGGGATCTTTGTAGTAGAAAGGCTTGCAGATCTCACAGCTGCGTCCCATTGTGTTGTGCTGACAGTCATCACACACTCCCCCACTGGTGTTTCCCGTGGCCAAATAGATCGCCATGTCAAAGTGACACTTATTTGAATGGTCATTGCAATCACACTCTGAAAGAAAAGACATACTTATTCTGACAATACCAGTCAGAACCCAAGAAACGTTCTTGAAGAAATCATTAAATATTAAAGCATTTTAGACAGCAGCATTTATAGCTGCAGTAGGGACCTGGCCATTCTTTTATCTAGACTGTTTGTTTGAATTGGACTAACTCTTGCAAGCATGTGTGTTGCGGCCCTCAGCTGGCCTCCAAGGTTGGTCATTGTAGAAGTCCTCGCACTGCTCACAGTTCAAACCTTTTGTATTATGGTTGCATACACATCTTCCATGAACCTTAAAAGAGTTGAGATGGACATGGGAAGAAATAGATCGATTAAATACGGATGGAAAAAAAGTAGCTAGTTGTCAAAATGCTGAAAATCCTCAGCCTCACCATTCCTTCTATGTCATTCCTGATGCCTTCGATGGGTGCACACTCCGAGGCGTGGCCATAGCAAAAGCAGTT